>OX465296.1:62972481-64172481 GCA_949987735.1 Leucophora obtusa
TTAGTAGTTTATGAGATATTTGATTTCACTAAAAGGGTTTTATGGGTGTATTAACACCCAAAGGGCAAAAATTTTAAACGTTTTGCTCTATCTCGCTTAGTTTTCGAGTTATAGGCGAAAAACCAAATAAACGTCCTTTTCGTTCTAGCATTAGTAGTTTATGAGATATTTGCAATTTTAAAATCTAGCAGAGTTAGCTAAAATTTGATTTCACTAAACAGGTTTTATGGGTGTATTAACACCCTGTGGGCAAAAATTTTAACCATTTTGCTCTATCTCGCTTAGTTTTCCAGTTAGAGGCGAAAAACCAAATAAACGTCCTTTTCGTTCTAGCATTAGTAGTTTATGAGATATTTGATTTCACTAAAAGGGATTTATGGGTGTATTAACACCCAAAGGGCAAAAATTTTAACCGTTTTGCTCTATCTCGCTTAGTTTTCGAGTTATAGGCGAAAAACCACATAAACGTCCTTTTCGTTCTAGCATTAGTAGTTTATGAGATATTTGCAATTTTAAAATCTAGCAGAGTTAGCTAAAATTTGATTTCACTAAACAGGTTTTATGGGTGTATTAACACCCTGTGGGCAAAAATTTTAACCATTTTGCTCTATCTCGCTTAGTTTTCCAGTTAGAGGCGAAAAACCAAATAAACGTCCTTTTCGTTCTAGCATTAGTAGTTTATGAGATATTTGATTTCACTAAAAGGGTTTTATGGGTGTATTAACACCCAAAGGGCAAAAATTTTAACCGTTTTGCTCTATCTCGCTTAGTTTTCGAGTTATAGGCGAAAAACCACATAAACGTCCTTTTCGTTCTAGCATTAGTAGTTTATGAGATATTTGCAATTTTAAAATCTAGCAGAGTTAGCTAAAATTTGATTTCACTAAACAGGTTTTATGGGTGTATTAACACCCTGTGGGCAAAAATTTTAACCATTTTGCTCTATCTCGCTTAGTTTTCCAGTTAGAGGCGAAAAACCAAATAAACGTCCTTTTCGTTCTAGCATTAGTATTTTATGAGATATTTGCAATTTTAAAATCTAGCAGAGTTAGCTAAAATTTGATTTCACTAAAAAGGTTTTATGGGTGTATTAACACCCAAAGGGCAAAAATTTTAACCGTTTTGCTCTATCTCGCTTAGTTTTCGAGTTATAGCCGAAAAACCACATAAACGTCCTTTTCGTTCTAGCATTAGTGTTTATGAGATATTTGCAATTTTAAAATCTAGCAGAGTTAGCTAAAATTTGATTTCACTAAAAAGGTTTTATGGGTGTATTAACACCCAAAGGGCAAAAATTTTAACCATTTTGATCTACCTCGCTTAGTTTTCGAGTTATAGGCGAAAAACCAAATAAATGTCCTTTTCGTTCTAGCATTAGTAGTTTATGAGATATTTGCAATTTTAAAATCTAGCAGAGTTAGCTAAAATTTGATTTCACTAAAAGGGTTTTATGGGTGTATTAACACCCAAAGGGCAAAAATTTTAAACGTTTTGCTCTATCTCGCTTAGTTTTCGAGTTATAGGCGAAAAACCAAATAAATGTCCTTTTCGTTCTAGCATTAGTAGTTTATGAGATATTTGCAATTTTAAAATCTAGCAGAGTTAGCTAAAATGTGATTTCACTAAACAGGTTTTATGGGTGTATTAACACCCTATGGGCAAACATTTTAACCATTTTGCTCTATCTCGCTTAGTTTTCGAGTTAGAGGCGAAAAACCAAATAAACGTCCTTTTCGTTCTAGCATTAGTAGTTTATGAGATATTTGATTTCACTAAAAGGGTTTTATGGGTGTATTAACACCCAAAAGGCAAAAATTTTAACCGTTTTGCTCTATCTCGCTTAGTTTTCGAGTTATAGGCGAAAAACCACATAAACGTCCTTTTCGTTCTAGCATTAGTAGTTTATGAGATATTTGCAATTTTAAAATCTAGCAGAGTTAGCTAAAATTTGATTTCACTAAACAGGTTTTGTGGGTGTATTAACACCCTCTGGGCAAAAATTTTAACCATTTTGCTCTATCTCGCTTAGTTTTCCAGTTAGAGGCGAAAAACCAAATAAACGTCCTTTTCGTTCTAGCATTAGTAGTTTATGAGATATTTGCAATTTTAAAATCTAGCAGAGTTAGCTAAAATTTGATTTCACTAAAAGGGTTTTATGGGTGTATTAACACCCTATGGGCAAAAATTTTAACCATTTTGCTCTATCTCGCTTAGTTTTCGAGTTATAGGCGAAAAACCAAATAAATGTCCTTTTCGTTCTAGCATTAGTAGTTTATGAGATATTTGCAATTTTAAAATCTAGCAGAGTTAGCTAATATTTGATTTCACTAAACAGGTTTTATGGGTGTATTAACACCCTGTGGGCAAAAATTTTAACCATTTTGCTCTATCTCGCTTAGTTTTCGATTTAGAGGCGAAAAACCAAATAAACGTCCTTTTCGTTCTAGCATTAGTAGATTATGAGATATTTGCAGTTTTAAAATCTAGCAGAGTTAGCTAAAATTTGATTTTACTAAACAGGTTTTATGGGTGTATTAACACCCTGTGGGCAAAAATTTTAACCATTTTGCTTTATCTCGCTTAGTTTTCGAGTCATAGGCGAAAAACCAAATAAACGTCCTTTTCGTCCTAGCATTAGTAGTTTATGAGATATTTGCAATTTTAAAATCTAGCAGAGTTAGCTAAAATTTGATTTCACTAAAAAGGATTTATGGGTGTATTAACACCCAAAGGGCAAAAATTTTAACCATTTTGCTCTACCTCGCTTAGTTTTCGATTTATAGGCGAAAAACCAAATAAACGTCCTTTTCGTTCTAGCATTAGTAGTTTATGAGATATTTGCAATTTTAAAATCTAGCAGAGTTAGCTAAAATTTGATTTCACTAAAAAGGTTTTATGGGTGTATTAACACCCAAAGGGCAAAAATTTTAACCATTTTGCTCTACCTCGCTTAGTTTTCGAGTTATAGGCGAAAAACCAAATAAACGTCCTTTTCGTTCTAGCATTAGTATTTTATGAGATATTTGCAATTTTAAAATCTAGCAGAGTTAGCTAAAATTTGATTTCACTAAAAAGGTTTTATGGGTGTATTAACACCCAAAGGGCAAAAATTTTAACCGTTTTGCTCTATCTCGCTTAGTTTTCGAGTTATAGCCGAAAAACCACATAAACGTCCTTTTCGTTCTAGCATTAGTGTTTATGAGATATTTGCAATTTTAAAATCTAGCAGAGTTAGCTAAAATTTGATTTCACTAAAAAGGTTTTATGGGTGTATTAACACCCAAAGGGCAAAAATTTTAACCATTTTGATCTACCTCGCTTAGTTTTCGAGTTATAGGCGAAAAACCAAATAAATGTCCTTTTCGTTCTAGCATTAGTAGTTTATGAGATATTTGCAATTTTAAAATCTAGCAGAGTTAGCTAAAATTTGATTTCACTAAAAGGGTTTTATGGGTGTATTAACACCCAAAGGGCAAAAATTTTAAACGTTTTGCTCTATCTCGCTTAGTTTTCGAGTTATAGGCGAAAAACCAAATAAATGTCCTTTTCGTTCTAGCATTAGTAGTTTATGAGATATTTGCAATTTTAAAATCTAGCAGAGTTAGCTAAAATGTGATTTCACTAAACAGGTTTTATGGGTGTATTAACACCCTATGGGCAAACATTTTAACCATTTTGCTCTATCTCGCTTAGTTTTCGAGTTAGAGGCGAAAAACCAAATAAACGTCCTTTTCGTTCTAGCATTAGTAGTTTATGAGATATTTGATTTCACTAAAAGGGTTTTATGGGTGTATTAACACCCAAAAGGCAAAAATTTTAACCGTTTTGCTCTATCTCGCTTAGTTTTCGAGTTATAGGCGAAAAACCACATAAACGTCCTTTTCGTTCTAGCATTAGTAGTTTATGAGATATTTGCAATTTTAAAATCTAGCAGAGTTAGCTAAAATTTGATTTCACTAAACAGGTTTTGTGGGTGTATTAACACCCTCTGGGCAAAAATTTTAACCATTTTGCTCTATCTCGCTTAGTTTTCCAGTTAGAGGCGAAAAACCAAATAAACGTCCTTTTCGTTCTAGCATTAGTAGTTTATGAGATATTTGCAATTTTAAAATCTAGCAGAGTTAGCTAAAATTTGATTTCACTAAAAGGGTTTTATGGGTGTATTAACACCCTATGGGCAAAAATTTTAACCATTTTGCTCTATCTCGCTTAGTTTTCGAGTTATAGGCGAAAAACCAAATAAATGTCCTTTTCGTTCTAGCATTAGTAGTTTATGAGATATTTGCAATTTTAAAATCTAGCAGAGTTAGCTAATATTTGATTTCACTAAACAGGTTTTATGGGTGTATTAACACCCTGTGGGCAAAAATTTTAACCATTTTGCTCTATCTCGCTTAGTTTTCGATTTAGAGGCGAAAAACCAAATAAACGTCCTTTTCGTTCTAGCATTAGTAGATTATGAGATATTTGCAGTTTTAAAATCTAGCAGAGTTAGCTAAAATTTGATTTTACTAAACAGGTTTTATGGGTGTATTAACACCCTGTGGGCAAAAATTTTAACCATTTTGCTTTATCTCGCTTAGTTTTCGAGTCATAGGCGAAAAACCAAATAAACGTCCTTTTCGTCCTAGCATTAGTAGTTTATGAGATATTTGCAATTTTAAAATCTAGCAGAGTTAGCTAAAATTTGATTTCACTAAAAAGGATTTATGGGTGTATTAACACCCAAAGGGCAAAAATTTTAACCATTTTGCTCTACCTCGCTTAGTTTTCGATTTATAGGCGAAAAACCAAATAAACGTCCTTTTCGTTCTAGCATTAGTAGTTTATGAGATATTTGCAATTTTAAAATCTAGCAGAGTTAGCTAAAATTTGATTTCACTAAAAGGGTTTTATGAGTGTATTAACACCCAAAGGGCAAAAATTTTAACCATTTTGCTCTATCTCGCTTAGTTTTCGAGTTATAAGCGAAAAACCAAATAAACGTCCTTTTCGTTCTAGCTTTAGTAGTTTATGAGATATTTGCAATTTTAAAATCTAGCAGAGTTAGCTAAAATTTGATTTCACTAAAAGGGTTTTATGGGTGTATTAACACCCTGTGGGCAAAAATTTTAACCATTTTGCTCTATCTCGCTTAGTTTTCGAGTTATAGGCGAAAAACCAAATAAATGTCCTTTTCGTTCTAGCATTAGTAGTTTATGAGATATTTGCAATTTTAAAATCTAGCAGAGTTAGCTAATATTTTATTTCACTAAACAGGTTTTATGGGTGTATTAACACCCAAAAGCCAAAAATTTTACCCATTTTGCTCTATCTCGCTTAGTTTTCGAGTTAGAGGCGAAAAACCAAATAAATGTCCTTTTCGTTCTAGCATTAGTAGTTTATGAGATATTTGCAATTTTAAAATCTAGCAGAGTTAGCTAAAATTTGATTTCACTAAAAGGGTTTTATGGGTGTATTAACACCCAAAGGGCAAAAATTTTAACCATTTTGCTCTATCTCGCTTAGTTTTCGAGTTATAAGCGAAAAACCAAATAAACGTCCTTTTCGTTCTAGCATTAGTAGTTTATGAGATATTTGCAATTTTAAAATCTAGCAGAGTTAGCTAAAATTTGATTTCACTAAAAGGGTTTTATGGGTGTATTAACACCCTTTGGGCAAAAATTTTAACCATTTTGCTCTATCTCGCTTAGTTTTCGAGTTATAGGCGAAAAACCAAATAAATGTCCTTTTCGTTCTAGCATTAGTAGTTTATGAGATATTTGCAATTTTAAAATCTAGCAGAGTTAGCTAATATTTGATTTCACTAAACAGGTTTTATGGGTGTATTAACACCCAAAAGCCAAAAATTTTAACCATTTTGCTCTATCTCGCTTAGTTTTCGAGTTAGAGGCGAAAAACCAAAAACGTCCTTTTCGTTGTAGCATTAGTAGTTTATGAGATATTTGCAATTTTAAAATCTAGCAGAGTTAGCTAAAATTTGATTTCACTAAAAAGGTTTTATGGGTGTATTAACACCCAAAGGCAAAAATTTTAACCATTTTGCTCTATCTCGCTTAGTTTTCGAGATATTAAAAAGACTCCGCGGCAGTTTCATGTGACTGTATATAAAATGCAGCACTTTCTGAATTCTAGTGTAACTTTTGAAATATTTTCGTTCCACGACCTACGCAGATGTCTATAATTCTTTGTCCAATTTATATACAGATAACTGGTTAACGTGTTTAACCTATTTGGAGCTACGGTGTAATAACGCCGTGCAACTACCGGAAAAAGTGTCATTGTCATATAAATGTATAGAAATCGTAGTAGTTTCTGAATTCTATTGTGATTTTCGGCACATTTTTGTTCCATGACCTACACAAAAGGCTATAATTGGGGATAAAATTCACGTCCAGATAATTTCTGTAAAGTTTAGACCTTTTTGGAGTTATCGTATAAAAACGCCGTACGAGTATCCCATAAAGACCGTGGCATTTTTATAGAAATGTATAGAAATCACTGCACTTTCTGGAGTCTAGTTCGATTTGCGGAACATTTTTGTTCCACGACCTAAAAAACTCGCTACTATTGTCGGTCGAATTTACATCCAGATAATTTTTGTAAATTTTTAACTCATTTGGAGTCACTGTGTAAAAACGCCGTACTACTACCCGAAAAAGACCGTGGCTGTTTCATGTAAATGTATGGAAAATGCGGTACTTTCTGAATTCTATAGTAATTTTCAGAATATTTTTGTTCCACAAAGTAGACAGATATCTCTAAATATTGATCGAATTTACCTTCCTATAATTTTTGCAAAGTTTCAACACATTTGGAACTACGGTGTGAAAACGCCGTATTACTACCCGAAAAAGACCGTAGCATTTTCACATAAATATATGGGAAATGCATTACTTTCTGAATTCTATTACGATTTTGGGAACATTTTTGTTCCACGATCCGCCCAGATGTCTATAATTCTTGGTCCAATTTATGTTGACTTGTTTTCTGTAAAGTTTCAGCCCGTTTGAAGCTACTATGTAAAAACGCCGTACTACTACCCGAAAAAGACCGTGGCATTTTCATATAAATACATGGGAAATGCAGCACTTTCTGAATTCTATTACGATTTTCGGAACATTTTTGTTCCACGATCCGCCCAGATGTCTATATTTCTTGGTCCAATTTATGTTGGCTTGTTTTCTGTAAAGCTTCAGCCCGTTTGAAGCTACGATGTAAAAACGCCGTACTACTACCCGAAAAAGACCGTGGCATTTTCATATAAATACATGGGAAATGCAGCACTTTCTGAATTCTATTATGATTTTCGTAACATTTTTGTTCCACGATCTACACAGATGTTCATAATTCTTGGTCCAATTTATGTCTAGATATTTCCTGTAAAGTTTCAGCCCATTTGAAGGTACGATGTAAAAACGCCGTACTACTACCCGAAAAAGACCGTGGCATTTTCATATAAATACATGGGAAATGCAGCACTTTCTGAATTCTATTACGATTTTCGGAACATTTTTGTTCCACGATCTACACAGATGTTCATAATTCTTGGTCCAATTTATGTCTAGATATTTCCTGTAAAGTTTCAGCCTTAGTTTTCGATTTATAGGCGAAAAACCAAATAAACGTCCTTTTCGTTCTAGCATTAGTAGTTTATGAGATATTTGCAATTTTAAAATCTAGCAGAGTTAGCTAAAATTTGATTTCACTAAAAGGGTTTTATGGGTGTATTAACACCCAAAGGGCAAAAATTTTAACCATTTTGCTCTATCTCGCTTAGTTTTCGAGTTATAAGCGAAAAACCAAATAAACGTCCTTTTCGTTCTAGCATTAGTAGTTTATGAGATATTTGCAATTTTAAAATCTAGCAGAGTTAGCTAAAATTTGATTTCACTAAAAGGGTTTTATGGGTGTATTAACACCCTGTGGGCAAAAATTTTAACCATTTTGCTCTATCTCGCTTAGTTTTCGAGTTATAGGCGAAAAACCAAATAAATGTCCTTTTCGTTATAGCATTAGTAGTTTATGAGATATTTGCAATTTTAAAATCTAGCAGAGTTAGCTAATATTTGATTTCACTAAACAGGTTTTATGGGTGTATTAACACCCAAAAGCCAAAAATTTTACCCATTTTGCTCTATCTCGCTTAGTTTTCGAGTTAGAGGCGAAAAACCAAATAAATGTCCTTTTCGTTCTAGCATTAGTAGTTTATGAGATATTTGCAATTTTAAAATCTAGCAGAGTTAGCTAAAATTTGATTTCACTAAAAGGGTTTTATGGGTGTATTAACACCCAAAGGGCAAAAATTTTAACCATTTTGCTCTATCTCGCTTAGTTTTCGAGTTATAAGCGAAAAACCAAATAAACGTCCTTTTCTTTCTAGCATTAGTAGTTTATGAGATATTTGCAATTTTAAAATCTAGCAGAGTTAGCTAAAATTTGATTTCACTAAAAGGGTTTTATGGGTGTATTAACACCCTTTGGGCAAAAATTTTAACCATTTTGCTCTATCTCGCTTAGTTTTCGAGTTATAGCCGAAAAACCAAATAAATGTCCTTTTCGTTCTAGCATTAGTAGTTTATGAGATATTTGCAATTTTAAAATCTAGCAGAGTTAGCTAATATTTGATTTCACTAAACAGGTTTTATGGGTGTATTAACACCCGAAAGCCAAAATTTTTAACCATTTTGCTCTATCTCGCTTAGTTTTCGAGTTAGAGGCGAAAAACCAAAAACGTCCTTTTCGTTGTAGCATTAGTAGTTTATGAGATATTTGCAATTTTAAAATCTAGCAGAGTTAGCTAAAATTTGATTTCACTAAAAAGGTTTTATGGCTGTATTAACACCCAAAGGCAAAAATTTTAACCATTTTGCTCTAGCTCGCTTAGTTTTCGAGATATTAAAAAGACTCCGCGGCAGTTTCATGTGACTGTATATAAAATGCAGCACTTTCTGAATTCTAGTGTAACTTTTGAAATATTTTCGTTCCACGACCTACGCAGATGTCTATAATTCTTTGTCCAATTTATATACAGATAACTGGTTAACGTGTTTAACCTATTTGGAGCTACGGTGTAATAACGCCGTGCAACTACCGGAAAAAGTGTCATTGGGCCATATGAATAAAACTTAGCAATTACTTCGAAGTAATTACTTTGGGCTTAGGAATGGCTTTTAACTCCAAATTTACCAATTGGCTGGTAGAATAGCATGAAATGTGAACGAAAATTAAAAAATTAAATTTCTAGTCTACTCCTAAGCAGACTAGATTTGTGAAGTAATTGCTCAAAAAACCCTGTATTTCCCCCTATTAGTAATATCTATTTTTTATTCATATGAGCCATTGTCATATAAATGTATAGAAATCGTAGTAGTTTCTGAATTCTATTGTGATTTTCGGCATATTTTTGTTCCATGACCTACACAAAAGGCTATAATTGGGGATAAAATTCACGTCCAGATAATTTCTGTAAAGTTTAGACCTTTTTGGAGTTATCGTATAAAAACGCCGTACGAGTATCCCATAAAGACCGTGGCATTTTTATAGAAATGTATAGAAATCACTGCACTTTCTGGAGTCTAGTTCGATTTGCGGAACATTTTTGTTCCACGACCTAAAAAACTCGCTACTATTGTCGGTCGAATTTACATCCAGATAATTTTTGTAAATTTTTAACTCATTTGGAGTCACTGTGTAAAAACGCCGTACTACTACCCGAAAAAGACCGTGGCTGTTTCATGTAAATGTATGGAAAATGCGGTACTTTCTGAATTCTATAGTAATTTTCAGAATATTTTTGTTCCACAAAGTAGACAGATATCTCTAAATATTGATCGAATTTACCTTCCTATAATTTTTGCAAAGTTTCAACACATTTGGAACTACGGTGTGAAAACGCCGTATTACTACCCGAAAAAGACCGTAGCATTTTCACATAAATATATGGGAAATGCATTACTTTCTGAATTCTATTACGATTTTGGGAACATTTTTGTTCCACGATCCGCCCAGATGTCTATAATTCTTGGTCCAATTTATGTTGACTTGTTTTCTGTAAAGTTTCAGCCCGTTTGAAGCTACTATGTAAAAACGCCGTACTACTACCCGAAAAAGACCGTGGCATTTTCATATAAATACATGAGAAATGCAGCACTTTCTGAATTCTATTACGATTTACGGAACATTTTTGTTCCACGATCCGCCCAGATGTCTATATTTCTTGGTCCAATTTATGTTGGCTTGTTTTCTGTAAAGTTTCAGCCCGTTTGAAGCTACGATGTAAAAACGCCGTACTACTACCCGAAAAAGACCGTGGCATTTTCATATAAATACATGGGAAATGCAGCACTTTCTGAATTCTATTATGATTTTCGTAACATTTTTGTTCCACGATCTACACAGATGTTCATAATTCTTGGTCCAATTTATGTCTAGATATTTCCTGTAAAGTTTCAGCCCATTTGAAGGTACGATGTAAAAACGCCGTACTACTACCCGAAAAAGACCGTGGCATTTTCATATAAATACATGGGAAATGCAGCACTTTCTGAATTCTATTACGATTTTCGGAACATTTTTGTTCCACGATCTACACAGATGTTCATAATTCTTGGTCCAATTTATGTCTAGATATTTCCTGTAAAGTTTCAGCCCATTTGAAGGCACGATGTAAAAACGCCGTACTACTACCCGAAAAAGACCGTGGCATTTTCATATAAATACATGGGAAATGCAGCACTTTCTGAATTCCATTACGATTTTCGGAACATTTTTTTCCACGATGCGCCCAGAAATGCAGCACTTTCTGAATTCTATTACGATTTTCGGAACATTTTTGTTCCACGATCTACACAGATGTTCATAATTCTTGGTCCAATTTATGTCTAGATATTTCCTGTAAAGTTTCAGCCTTAGTTTTCGATTTATAGGCGAAAAACCAAATAAACGTCCTTTTCGTTCTAGCATTAGTAGTTTATGAGATATTTGCAATTTTAAAATCTAGCAGAGTTAGCTAAAATTTGATTTCACTAAAAGGGTTTTATGGGTGTATTAACACCCAAAGGGCAAAAATTTTAACCATTTTGCTCTATCTCGCTTAGTTTTCGAGTTATAAGCGAAAAACCAAATAAACGTCCTTTTCGTTCTAGCATTAGTAGTTTATGAGATATTTGCAATTTTAAAATCTAGCAGAGTTAGCTAAAATTTGATTTCACTAAAAGGGTTTTATGGGTGTATTAACACCCTATGGGCAAAAATTTTAACCATTTTGCTCTATCTCGCTTAGTTTTCGAGTTATAGGCGAAAAACCAAATAAATGTCCTTTTCGTTATAGCATTAGTAGTTTATGAGATATTTGCAATTTTAAAATCTAGCAGAGTTAGCTAATATTTGATTTCACTAAACAGGTTTTATGGGTGTATTAACACCCAAAAGCCAAAAATTTTACCCATTTTGCTCTATCTCGCTTAGTTTTCGAGTTAGAGGCGAAAAACCAAATAAATGTCCTTTTCGTTCTAGCATTAGTAGTTTATGAGATATTTGCAATTTTAAAATCTAGCAGAGTTAGCTAAAATTTGATTTCACTAAAAGGGTTTTATGGGTGTATTAACACCCAAAGGGCAAAAATTTTAACCATTTTGCTCTATCTCGCTTAGTTTTCGAGTTATAAGCGAAAAACCAAATAAACGTCCTTTTCTTTCTAGCATTAGTAGTTTATGAGATATTTGCAATTTTAAAATCTAGCAGAGTTAGCTAAAATTTGATTTCACTAAAAGGGTTTTATGGGTGTATTAACACCCTTTGGGCAAAAATTTTAACCATTTTGCTCTATCTCGCTTAGTTTTCGAGTTATAGCCGAAAAACCAAATAAATGTCCTTTTCGTTCTAGCATTAGTAGTTTATGAGATATTTGCAATTTTAAAATCTAGCAGAGTTAGCTAATATTTGATTTCACTAAACAGGTTTTATGGGTGTATTAACACCCGAAAGCCAAAATTTTTAACCATTTTGCTCTATCTCGCTTAGTTTTCGAGTTAGAGGCGAAAAACCAAAAACGTCCTTTTCGTTGTAGCATTAGTAGTTTATGAGATATTTGCAATTTTAAAATCTAGCAGAGTTAGCTAAAATTTGATTTCACTAAAAAGGTTTTATGGCTGTATTAACACCCAAAGGCAAAAATTTTAACCATTTTGCTCTAGCTCGCTTAGTTTTCGAGATATTAAAAAGACTCCGCGGCAGTTTCATGTGACTGTATATAAAATGCAGCACTTTCTGAATTCTAGTGTAACTTTTGAAATATTTTCGTTCCACGACCTACGCAGATGTCTATAATTCTTTGTCCAATTTATATACAGATAACTGGTTAACGTGTTTAACCTATTTGGAGCTACGGTGTAATAACGCCGTGCAACTACCGGAAAAAGTGTCATTGTCATATAAATGTATAGAAATCGTAGTAGTTTCTGAATTCTATTGTGATTTTCGGCATATTTTTGTTCCATGACCTACACAAAAGGCTATAATTGGGGATAAAATTCACGTCCAGATAATTTCTGTAAAGTTTAGACCTTTTTGGAGTTATCGTATAAAAACGCCGTACGAGTATCCCATAAAGACCGTGGCATTTTTATAGAAATGTATAGAAATCACTGCACTTTCTGGAGTCTAGTTCGATTTGCGGAACATTTTTGTTCCACGACCTAAAAAACTCGCTACTATTGTCGGTCGAATTTACATCCAGATAATTTTTGTAAATTTTTAACTCATTTGGAGTCACTGTGTAAAAACGCCGTACTACTACCCGAAAAAGACCGTGGCTGTTTCATGTAAATGTATGGAAAATGCGGTACTTTTTGAATTCTATAGTAATTTTCAGAATATTTTTGTTCCACAAAGTAGACAGATATCTCTAAATATTGATCGAATTTACCTTCCTATAATTTTTGCAAAGTTTCAACACATTTGGAACTACGGTGTGAAAACGCCGTATTACTACCCGAAAAAGACCGTAGCATTTTCACATAAATATATGGGAAATGCATTACTTTCTGAATTCTATTACGATTTTGGGAACATTTTTGTTCCACGATCCGCCCAGATGTCTATAATTCTTGGTCCAATTTATGTTGACTTGTTTTCTGTAAAGTTTCAGCCCGTTTGAAGCTACTATGTAAAAACGCCGTACTACTACCCGAAAAAGACCGTGGCATTTTCATATAAATACATGAGAAATGCAGCACTTTCTGAATTCTATTACGATTTACGGAACATTTTTGTTCCACGATCCGCCCAGATGTCTATATTTCTTGGTCCAATTTATGTTGGCTTGTTTTCTGTAAAGTTTCAGCCCGTTTGAAGCTACGATGTAAAAACGCCGTACTACTACCCGAAAAAGACCGTGGCATTTTCATATAAATACATGGGAAATGCAGCACTTTCTGAATTCTATTATGATTTTCGTAACATTTTTGTTCCACGATCTACACAGATGTTCATAATTCTTGGTCCAATTTATGTCTAGATATTTCCTGTAAAGTTTCAGCCCATTTGAAGGTACGATGTAAAAACGCCGTACTACTACCCGAAAAAGACCGTGGCATTTTCATATAAATACATGGGAAATGCAGCACTTTCTGAATTCTATTACGATTTTCGGAACATTTTTGTTCCACGATCTACACAGATGTTCATAATTCTTGGTCCAATTTATGTCTAGATATTTCCTGTAAAGTTTCAGCCCATTTGAAGGCACGATGTAAAAACGCCGTACTACTACCCGAAAAAGACCGTGGCATTTTCATATAAATACATGGGAAATGCAGCACTTTCTGAATTCCATTACGATTTTCGGAACATTTTTTTCCACGATGCGCCCAGACGTCTATAATTCTTGGTCCAATTTATGTTGACTTGTTTTCTGTAAAGTTTCAGCCCGTTTGAAGCTACGATGTAAAAACGCCGTATTACTACCCGAAAAAGACCGTAGCATTTTCACATAAATATATGGGAAATGCATTACTTTCTGAATTCTATTACGATTTGGGAACATTTTTGTTCCACGATCCGCCCAGATGTCTATAATTCTTGGTCCAATTTATGTTGACTTGTTTTCTGTAAAGTTTCAGCCCGTTTGAAGCTACGATGTAAAAACGCCGTACTACTACCCGAAAAAGACCGTGGCATTTTCATATAAATACATGGGAAATGCAGCACTTTCTGAATTCTATTATGATTTTCGGAACATTTTTGTTCCACCATCTACACAGATGTTCATAATTCTTGGTCCAATTTATGTCTAGATATTTCCTGTAAAGTTTCAGCCCATTTGAAGGTACGATGTAAAAACGCCGTACTACTACCCGAAAAAGACCGTGGTATTTTCATATAAATACATGGGAAATGCAGCACTTTCTGAATTCTATTACGATTTTCGGAACATTTTTGTTCCACGATCTACACAGATGTTCATAATTCTTGGTCCAATTTATGTCTAGATATTTCCTGTAAAGTTTCAGCCCATTTGAAGGAACGATGTAAAAACGCCGTACTACTACCCGAAAAAGACCGTGGCATTTTCATATAAATACATGGGAAATGCAGCACTTACTGAATTCTATTACGATTTTCGGAACATTATTGTTCCACGATCCGACCAGATGTCTATATTTCTTGGTCCAATTTATGTTGGCTTGTTTTCTGTAAAGTTTCAGCCCGTGTGAAGCTACGATGTAAAAACGCCGTATTACTACCCGAAAAAGACCGTAGCATTTTCACATAAATATATGGGAAATGCATTACTTTCTGAATTCTATTACGATTTTGGGAACATTTTTGTTCCACGATCCGCCCAGATGTCTATAATTCTTGGTCCAATTTATGTTGGCTTGTTTTCTGTAAAGTTTCAGCCTGTTTGAAGCTACGATGTAAAAACGCCGTACTACTACCCGAAAAAGACCGTGGCATTTTCATATAAATACATGGGAAATGCAGCACTTTCTGAATTCTATTATGATTTTCGGAACATTTTTGTTCCACGATCTACACAGATGTTCATAATTCTTGGTCCAATTTATGTCTAGATATTTCCTGTGAAGTTTCAGCCCATTTGAAGGTACGATGTAAAAACGCCGTACTACTACCCGAAAAAGACCGTGGCATTTTCATATAAATACATGGGAAATGCCACACTTTCTGAATTCTATTACGATTTTCGGAACATTTTTGTTCCACGATCTACACAGATGTTCATAATTCTTGGTCCAATTTATGTCTAGATATTTCCTGTAAAGTTTCAGCCCATTTGAAGGCACGATGTAAAAACGCCGTACTACTACCCGAAAAAGACCGTGGCATTTTCATATAAATACATGGGAAATGCAGCACTTTCTGAATTCCATTACGATTTTCGGAACATTTTTTTCCACGATGCGCCCAGACGTCTATAATTCTTGGTCCAATTTATGTTGACTTGTTTTCTGTAAAGTTTCAGCCCGTTTGAAGCTACGATGTAAAAACGCCGTATTACTACCCGAAAAAGACCGTGACAGTTTCTTATAAATGTATGGGAAATGCAGCACTTTCTGAATTCTATTATGATTTTCGGAAGATTTTTGTTCCACGATCTACACAGATCTCCATAATTTTTGGTCCAATTTATGTCTAGATATATCCTGGAAAGTTTCAGCCCATTTGAAGCTACGATGTAAAAACGCCGTACTACTACCCGAAAAAGACCGTGGTATTTTTATATGAATATACAACTTACGAGTATAGTAGTTTTTTGTATTACCATAGAAGACTGTCATATAAAAATTAACTTTTTTTGGAAAAAAAAAGTAAATTTTATAAAAAAAAATTTTTTTAAAAAAAGTACTTTTTTCAAAAAAAAGTACTTTTTTATAAATTGTACTTTTTTCAAAAAAAAAAACGCTTTTTTGGGAAAAGTACTCTTTTTTGGAAAAAGTACTTTTTTTTTTGGAAAAAAGGACTTTTTTTGGAAAAAAAAAATTTTTTTTTCGAAAATATTACTTTTTCGTAAAAAAAAAATTTTTTTCGGAAAAAGTATTTTTTTTTTACAAAAAAGTAGTTTTTTTTTTAAAAAAGTAGTATTTGTGTTTTTTTTTGGAAAAAAGTATTTTTTTCGAAAAAAGGTACATTTTTATGTAAAATTTACTTTCTTCTATGGCTTTTACGGGTAGACCGGTCAGACCGGTCTACCCGGTTTTTCGGTCTACCCGGTCTTCGGTATACCCGGTCTACCCGGTCAGACCGGTCTTACGGTCTACCCGGTCTACCCGGTTAACCGGTCTTGACCGCAGGCCCTAATTATTACCCATTTTGTATTCGGTCAATCCACTATGCAACAAATGTGTATGATTTTTTCCTCCACTACAAGTAAATAGTTCATTTTAATCTTGTTTAATGTCAGTGCTGCCACAAGCAAGATTCAAAATTCCCAAAAGTGTAGACAAAATTACCCAAAAAATATGAAATTATAAATGACTTCAATTAACATATTATTACAATTTGAACTCGGAAAAAAGGTAATAACCTCATCCGTAAACTTAAAAAAAAGTGATTTGGCCATTTCAATTGTCCCATCCTTCTGGGCGCTATATTATTACAAAGAAAAGTTCCTTAAATATGCAACATTTATGATGAACTCTTCAGTCTCATATGAATCTTCATAAAATTTAGAGAAAAATTAACTTTAGAACAAAACACTTAAAAAGCTTGTAAATAAGAGTCAGTTATGATCACATGTGAACGATTTATAAATAATCTTATTTTATACTGCATTTAGACTGAGCAAAAACTACCTAGTTTTTGGCCGTTGCTAGTTTTTACTTGTCAAAACGCATACATAAAAAACAAACAAAAACTAGTTTTGTACAAAAACTAGGCAGTTTTTGCTCAGTCTAAAGAGTCTTTCAAAAATCAAGTTTTATTTGCGCTTTTTAAATACACACAAAAAAATCTTTGGCAAGCAATTGGGAGCACTTCAACTAAAATAATGTTTTTGTGGCATATACAATATAATAAATTATTCGATAAAACTTTATTAGTTGAAATTTTCTTAATTACTTGGTAACGATTTTTTTTGTGTACGTTAATAGCTTATTTGTATAACGAAAGAATTTCAAAGCATGTATAGATTAATACACTTTCCTGATGTATCGGTTTAATTCGTGGATGATCAAACGCTGTGAATCAATTCATTAACTCGTATGATTAAAAAATAGATAATGGAATTTTTATGCAAACTTCACAATTTTAGTCAGTTTGCGAGTAGTCTAAAATTTTTATTTTTATTAATATTTCATGCTCTTCTACAAGTCAACGGATGAATAAGATATTAAGTCATTCATAAGCCAAAAGTAATTACATATATTGAGGCAGAGTTGGTAGGCACTATCGCTAAAATACTATTATAGATTCAAATATCGATACATTTAAAATACCAGTACCGAAATTAATGAAACACCATTATCCTTACAACACCATTATTTTTTAGTCTAAACTTTTTGTAATTCCACGTCGTAATTGTGAATTTTACATACACTTAGTTAATAAATTTATTTTACTTAACTTTGTTTTTTTGTAAAAAAAAATTTGCGGAATGCACCGAAATAACTGAATACCGGTTATCTTAAAATACCATTATCGAAATAATTGCAATACAGTTAACCTTAAAATACCGTTATCGAAATAATCGAAATACAATTATCCTTAAAATACTGTAACCGAAATAATCTACAACAGCGTTACTTACCCTCACCGATAATCGCACCGTTTCTGCTACCAACAATGCTTTGAAGTAATTGCTAAGTTGTATTCATAGACCAACTATCTACTGGCTAGTTTATGAACTAAATTCTTTTTTTATGTATAATATATTTTTTTATTTACAAATTTGATAACTTTCTCAATTCATTAATTTGAATTGAAATTTAAGTGAAAAACTAAACAATTTAATAATTGCTATCATCCATGCCCTACCCATAAAGTGGCAACACTGCTTATGTTATTCATATAGATGTGTGCAGACCTTTAAAAATATAATTCCTTAATTCGTATTTTAAATCTCAATTTTACAATAAGTTGATCTCAGTGAATTTTTTTTTACCCCGGTGTAGTACTTTTCAAGCTGATTTGAAAAAAAAATCCGCGGAAAGACCTCTGTAGGGAGTTTATTTTTGTGCAAAGTTTGGAAATGGACTTAGCTATATCTAAGTCATTTATAGTCGGTTTGGAACAATATATGTGACAGCGCATAGAGAAAGGGACCTAAGGGTAAAAAAATCAATTTTTTTTTTTTTTTGTGGACAACATCTGAGCATCGAATGAGACCGATCCCATGCTCTCCTGACCTTAGGTCCCTTTCTATCCTTAGGTTTCTTTCTATTTTGCGCGTCACATATATATACCATTGGAAAGATAGTAAAAATATCTTATGGACGACATTTTTTTTTGTTTGTTTACCCATTAGCGGCGAATGAGATTTATTTTTAAGATTTTTTAAAATAAACCGTTTTAATAAAAACCACCGTATACTACCACATAATTTTTTACTTGTTAATGTATTCTCAAGATTAAAAACCTTTGAGATGTAGTTAAAATTTTATCACTTCAAACACCGAAGATATTAGAAGTCATACCTAATTTTTTTGTAGATGGTACAAAAGATACAACTTTGATTCTAACCAACAATTATACTGAATTAACTCATCGGGAATCGAACATATTTTGGGAGTAAACACATTTTAAACCTATTGTCGGTATTGAGATTTTTCATTTGTCAAAAGTTAGCTATACTTTGAAAGAAAAAAAATCTCACGATTTTGACCTCTAATATCTTCGGTGTTTGAGGTGATAAAAACTTGATCTATATATCAAATGAAAGCTTTTCGTCTTGATAACATACTAATAAGCACAATTTTTGTTCTTATATAGGTTTTTTATGGAATAAAAACATTAAAAAAAAAAAAAAAAAATTAAAATTCCTACGCCGAATCATAATGGGTCAACAAAAAAAAAAATGCTATCCTAAAGATATTTTTATTACCTTTCCTATGGTGTACATATTGTTCCAACCCTATCATAAATGAAGAAAATATAGTTAAGTTCATTTTTAAACTTTAAACCGAAGTAACTCCCCATACAGGCTTTTCGGAGAAAAAAAAATTTCTTCGGGCCCCCTAAAGAGAGTTATATCTGTAGTAAAAATTTAGAATCAATCGGTGAGGTGCCTCTAAAGCCAACATACATCCAAATTATTCAATCGAATCAAAATTTAATCAACACAAATAGGAACAAATCTTATCTCACTTTATTCAATGTCCAATCATTGATTTAAAGGCATTATGAATTATTCAGTAATTTATAAAATGAATCCAATTTTATGCATATAAATTCAAAAAAGAACTATCTCTTTCAAGGTCTGGGTGTGTATGTATGTATTTATTTCTTATTCAGTAACGACAACAACATACAGTTAATATATTTTTTCATTTTAATATGGAAAATTCTAGAGGTGCTTTTACATTTTCATTCATAACTTTTAAACGTCTGGACCAAATATGCCCATTTCCAATACCAAACTGCTTAAGAAATTGGACAAAAATTTTGACTTAAAATTAACATCCTAGCACAACTATCGTGATCGTGATTTCAACAGACACACAGACGGACACAGCTATATATGTTTCGCTATTGATAATGATCAAGAATATATATTTTTTTTAATGTCCCAGATTTTTTTTTCGATGAGTTACAAACGGAATGACAAACTGATATATACCCTCCTGCACAGTGGGATGGAGGGTATAAAAATATAGAAAGTCCGAAAAAAGAATTTTTGCAAAAACTAAAATATTTTTTTAAGTTTTTGTTAAAAATAATTTTTGTTTTTAGGATAATATTGTGTTCAACAAAAAATTTTAAGTATTTTTATACCCTACACCACTACGTAGAGAGGGTATAATAAGTTTGTGCTGATGTTTGTAACACCAAAAAATATTGGACCTGGACTAGGGTTGCCAGACGAGCTGGACTCGCCTGGATTGTCCAGCTTTTTTTTATGCTTGTCCAGTGTCCAGCTAAAATAAAATTTGTCCAGCTAAACATAAATTTTCGAAAAAAAAACAAACCAAATCATTTTTAGTTATAAATACCCTTATTAGTACATTTAACACAATAACTTTTGAAAAAGTGCCTGCTTTGATGTTGACATTTTTAATGTCGAAAATGTTAAAGTTGAGGGTAAATGATTATAAATAACACAAATTCGATGATATTTCACAAAAAAAAAAGATAATAATACAATTATATACTGAAATTTGTTAAATTTAATTTGTTACCGATTTTCATTGAACCGTGGTTCTATTGAGGAAATTTTTTATAATTTCGTTAAGTGGACATTAAGTGTCATTTATCAATTTAGACAATTATTATTTTGTGCATAACAATAAAAATATTTAAATTTCTATGAAAGTACGAAACTTAAAGGGTAATGTTTTTAAGTTCAATAAAAAATTCGGTTAATTAACTGCGTACACTCATACAAATAAGTCCGTAAAAATAGCAGAAAAAGTTACTAAAAATTAGTTAAAAATGATGCTGCAGAAAAAACTGCTAATATTAGCAGAATCAGTTTACTAAATACAAAGAGAACTATTTCCAAAGAGTCACTTCGGAACTGGTTCCGCGAGTGTCACATTAGTACCAGTTTTGCTCCATATTTTTCGTCCTTAAATTGTAATTTTCAAACTAGTTCTACAAATAGTACCAAAGTGGGAGTTTGGGGACAATTGTCCCCATCCCTATGACATCTCCATGTTAAATTCTACAGTTGTTTGTATGGAGAGGCGGTATAACTCGTACTAGTTGCCTAGTTCAAATAAACTAGTACATAACTGGTTCTGAACTAGTATTTTTTGCTACTGGGTATTATTAAAAACAAATGTAAACAAAATTAGAATTTTAAAACTCTTATTTAAATTTAATCTTTCAAAATAGTCTCGCATTGTTTCAATGAAATTAATAGATACACAAATGGTTCAAAATTATTATTTTAAGAATAAAAACAGGGAGCTGTACTGGTACTTATGAGAAATTTACCAAACTAGTTCCGGAGTGACTCTTTGGCACTAGAACTGTACCAGTTGATTTGCACCTCAAGTCAATTTACAGTAAAAAAAAATGTAAGTGTTTATTTGAAAAGTCTGATGTTTTGTACAAATGTAAACAAAATGAGAATTTCAAATCTCGCATTTTAATTTAAGCTGTGTTTTCGACTTAACTATATCCGTTAACTCATAAAAAAATTCAAAATGCATAAACACGCGTTTAAGACGAAAACTAATACATTACTTTTCGTATGCACGTTAACTTTCAACACGGATAATTGTCAACGTTGAAATCTCAACTTTTATACGTGTTCATATCTAGCGTAACTTATCCGTGTTACTTCCTAAAAACTTTTGCTGACGTACTTTCGATTATAATGGAACAATTGTAAACATAACCTGTTTAAAATTTTTTTATATTACAATCGGTTTAACGTAGATTTGCTTTAAATACTTAACGTTGATAGTCATGAGACAAAATACAGCTTTAGTTAATTTGTTTTACAGTCCCTACATATATCGTATTAAACTAGTTCACAACTGGTTCAAAATGGTTATTTTGAGAACTAGTTTCATAGTTACTAGTCAAAAAACTAGTACTTTTTAGAACTAGTTCGACCATTTGCTACTGGGTTAAAGCATAAACTACTAGATTGAATTGCCATTTGTTCTTTTACGGTGGGTCTCATACTGCAGGTTTAAACTTTAGTTAATAGTTAACCCAAAAATTTGTTGTTGTTTTGTGTAAATTTTTTTGACATTTTCTTTTGTTTATAGTTACATAAGTTAATGTTAAACCTACAGTATGAGAACCACCGTTAATTGTTGTTTGTTTTTTTTTCAGTATTAAGATTTTTGTTAATTTTTTTTTTTTAGTATTTAGTTTTAATTCTCACAAATTTAAGAGACTGAATTTTAAAATTTAAGTTTTATTTTTTAGTGTATTATTTTAAATCATACATATTTAAAAGACTGAATAATTTTTTTTAAGTTTTATTGTATTTTAATACTTTATGTTCCTAGCAATGTGCAAAACTATTTTTTAAATAAAAATTATCAATACAAAACAAAACTCAACAACTTTTTTTCGTTAATACATGTTTTGAAAATGTCCAGTTTTTTTTGAAAAATCCAGCTTTTTTAATCCGAATGTCCAGCTTTTTGAGAATCTGGATATGGCAACCCTAACCTGGACCCACCTTATAGTATACCGATCGGCTCAGAATCACTTTTTAACGATGTCCGTCTGTACGTCTGTCTGTTCATGCATTTTTGTGCGCACTCTACAGGTCGCAAATATTAAGATATTTCGATGAAATTTGGCACACCGATTTACGTCACGAATGACGTCTATTGATTTTGGTTAAAATCAGTCCATGTTTAGACCTAGTGCCCATATAAGGGTGCCCCAAAATTGGCTTGTTTACACGCTGCAGGTCGCAAATACGAAGATATTTCAACGAAATTTGGTACACATATGTCCCAAGGACAAAGCCTATTGATTTTAAATAGGATCGGTCCATATTTGGACCTATCGCCCATATGGGCTATATTTCCGATTTTCTCTTTTATCATTTTATAGAAAATTTTGACACAAGTCCATTTTAACATTAGTTGGTTTTTAAGCAGACTGGTGTAGGGTATTATATAGTCGGCATGCCCGACTTTAACTTTTTTACTCCTTTTTTTATAACGATTTTTTTACTCAGTAGCATTGCAGCTCCACAATGCATATGAATATTTTTATATCACATTCTTTGATAGTGTTCATTTGCGAAATGTTTTTCACATTTTCTCACATTAAAGTTTAAAGCAAAATAAAATTTTTTAATAAAATTCAAAAACTATAAATTTTATGTAGAGTTTAGTTATGGAAATAATATAAAAATAAAATTTAAAAAAATCTTAACCCGCTCAGGTCCGGCAGCATGTTAACATTCGAACTTTAGTTCCCAATATCTCCGCTAGGGGCTGCTGCAAAGCTATAAAAATAATAAAAATATTTCTTTGGCATAGATCTATATTTCCACGGAGTTTGGTCGGAAAATTCCCTGCCATTACAATTCAGGCATGTAAGGGTTAATCGATCAAAATAAAAATCCGAATAATTGACCACTCTAATATTTGTACCGCTGGTTTAATCCCATTTTCACCTGTCTCGGGACAGGTACTTTCATACCGGTACTCTTTTCACCAGTCACAGGACCGGTACTTTAAGACCAGTTGCGTTTTCACCGGTTACGGGACAGGTCACCGGGTAGGTGCTTTCAGACCGTTCCTGTTTTCACTAATCATGCGACAGGTCCATGCAGACCGGTCCTGTTTTCACCGGGCACTGCAACTGATCCCTCTTTTCCCACAGGGTACTTTTATACATATGTAGTAACAATTTTGGTTGGGTGTAATTTGCGAAAACACTCTTTGTTTTATAAATTTTTATGTTGTCAAAATGATGAAAATTTTATTTAAAACATAAATTTGAATTTGTGTAGGCTAGGCATATTTGTAAATTCCAATTTTTAAATTTATTTATTTGGTTGGCAACAATCGCAAACTATTGTCAGCATGGTGAGTGGGACAAGGACGTATGTGGCAACTTACACCTGTAATCATACAAATGTCATAAGCACATCTACTTCTTAATTTTTTTTTCCTCTATGAATTTTGTTGGCATATCTAGCTACCTGAAAAAAAAATTTATTCTTTGTAATTTACTTGTGAAAAATTGTATCATCTTATTTAATTTGAAAAATAATTTAAACAGAAAGTGATATTAATTTATGATCTAGATTCAAACTAAAAAACATCTATTTACCAAATAAAAGATCAACTATATATACCCCTCATTCATAAAATCTTTTTGTGATCGGTTCGAATGAAATTTTATTTGGGAATTGAACAACCCCCCGCCCCCTTCCCCCACCCAAAGACGAGCACGGTGAAACTAATATGTAGCTCCGTTCCCAAGGTATTAGACCACGATTCGAGCATCGTTACCGATTTTTGGCGCCTCAGTTTTCATAAATATTTATAAATATTGTGAATTTTTATCTAACTCTCAGTCGTTAGCCTTTGAAACTTTTATGTGTGTCAATATTTATATTGGTTTTTTCTAACTTTTTATTTCAATTTAATTTCTTCTGGCTCGTGTGTTACTACTTGTTAGTTTGGACCTAATTGTTTATATGATTGATGATGAATACAACTATAAAATTCAAATTTTCTTTGTCAATGTTATGATTGTGTCGATACCAGATCTCAAGTTTTTGAAGTTTTCAAACAAAAATTTTAAAAAATATAATTTATTGTGGCTATGCAACAACAAACACAAGGGAAATACAGTCACAACCATAGTAGGAAAATAAACTGTACACAACATTTAGGGTAGGGTACGGCTAAGGAACACATACCGTATCTATCGTTTTAGCGGTTGTGTTTTTGTACACAAACCGAATGCGGTACACTACGATTGTTTAATGAACGCAAACGCTACGATTATTTACTGTACTTCCAACATATATTCCCACCCGTAGCGTACCTAATTCGTGTTGTGTGTATAAACACAAACATTAAATGGGGAGAATAGCGTATGTTTTTCTACGTAACCAATATGCTTGTGTACTGTGTTCGCGATGTGCGTCACGCACCATTAAAGTACAGTTCTTTAGAGTTTATTTTCCTACTCTGGTCACAACTAAGAGTCACAGACTTTTCGTAGGAATAGACACGTTAATTTGGTTTTTTTATATTTTTATAAATACCCCTGCCTAACAACTTCTAGTAATAATAGGCCTTTTATTCATCATTGGATTTGTTTTTGGATTTATTATATTTTATTGAAAAATTTACATTTTTTTTTAAATTTTCAAAATTTAATATTTTTATCCAAATCTAACACTTATTCGCTAATATAATATGAAAAAAAAAACATTTAAATTTTGCGAAAAATAAATTTATAGAATTAAATGAAGCTAAATCCAAAAAGGATTAATTTATTTAATAAATATAAATATATATATATTTATAAAATAAAATAATATTTGTTGTTGTATATTATATTTTTATAAAAAAAAACAAGATAATTAACAAAAGCAACTAAGATTATTCTTTGACATACAGAAACCAAGATCTTAAGTTTTTAAACAAAAATTTTAAAGAATATAATTTATTGTGGCTATGCAACAACAAACACAAGGGAAATACAACCAGAGTAGCAAAAAAAGTGAGGAAGTGAAATTGCAAAATCAAATCAATTTCGAAAAAAAACCTGTGACATACCTGTATAATAAAAATATTAATATAAAAAAGACTTAATCGATACTTATTTAAATAATCAATTACCAGTTAGTGATTTCTTTGCACGAATATATAGTACTTCTATAACTTATATAACTATAAAAAATCGTTTTCATTGCACTTTCAAAAACCAAAGTGGAATTGATATTTAGAGCAGCTTAAACTCATAAAAGCTTTTCAATAGTGCTTCGTATGTATTCCCTAAAGTGTCTTTAACTATTTCACTTAAAAAATGTACATTTAAAACACTTTTTGTTGGTAAATTCAATAATTTTCTGATTGATTACCAAAACGTAATTTTTTCTGAAAAATTTTAAATTCAGACCCGCGATCTTCTTTTTTTTTTAACTAAAAATGGCAACTTATATCAAAATTTAGCAGTTGGAATACGAAATTACCACAAAAAAGTTTTTTTTTTAACATTTTAGAATTTACGAAAACGAAAAAAAACCTGAAGAAGCAAAAGTAAAACGTTACGAAATTGTACTTTGAAATCATATTAATTTCATACGAAATATGTCTTAAAACTTTAAATATGGTCACTACCAAATATTTTTTGAAGTAAAATTACTAAAAACAGCATTCTTAACTTATGTTTATTTATTATAACTGGACTAAATATGAAAAATACCATTTACTTCTGGAGAAGCAATTTGCGTTTTCAATTTCACTTTCAAGTGGAATTGAAGTCTGTGACATGCCTGATTATATGTAAATTATTTTATGTTTAAATTTTTATGACGAGTTCTAAAATTACATACTAGAAAAAACTTTTATTTTTCTGAATGTATTTCCTTAAAGTAATACTATTTGTGTAACTCTTTACTTTTAAGAATCAAGTAAGCAATCGGATAACCACTTATAATCCAACATTTCTTAAGCATGTGTGTAAACACTTATTATTCAAATTCTCATAAATCTTACTTTTCATT
This sequence comes from Leucophora obtusa, assembly GCA_949987735.1. NCBI lineage: Eukaryota > Metazoa > Arthropoda > Insecta > Diptera > Anthomyiidae > Leucophora > Leucophora obtusa. The sequence continues at coordinate 62,998,835 of OX465296.1, forward strand.
TTTTCGTAAGCGGGCGGGTAAGCGTGACTACTTATAAAACGACCACGCCAAACAAAAATAATGGGTTTAACGTCAAAAAAATTAAGTTGTGCGGAGCTATGATTTTATATTATATAACAACTTATTTATTAATGAAAGATTTTGCTGGGTATATATGGTAATACATACCGACAGATATAATTATATATAACAATATATTATTAGATGGAGAAACATATGATTATATGTATATACATTTTTTACTCGGGTATTTATGAACTTGTACATTAGAAGTTGGGTAACTGTGCATATCGTTAGCTGAAATGCAAAACCACGTAACTAACAAAAAATACAAAATCGGTTTTTTGATCGATTATGATGCATATCAACGAGGTCCACGTCTTCTCCAATTTTTACTGTCATATAATAAAAATTAGACATATTATTAGCGAAAATCGAAAGCACGTAACTACATACTTGTTGCTTGAAAATTGTAACTAACACATATTTATTTCTATTGAATTTTATTTATTCATAGTAGGATTTGAATTTTTATATTTCACTAGCGGATAGTGCTACTACGCTCCCCTCCCCTCGTAGTCCTATTTTCTCATAATTATAGTGATTATAGTTTGAAATTTTTACTTTGTTAATTATAATAAATTTTTTTTTTTGGAGATCCCACAGTCAATATGATTCGTGTATTAGCGTATGATCCCTCTGGAGTAATTTATTTTAAATTAAGTGCAACAGATGTGTTTAAGGAATTTCCACAAGGAATTGGAAACAAATTAAAAGCGTTTGAAACTTTGAAGTTGCATTTACAAAGAATAAAAATTTCAAGCAAAAAATGGCAACATCTTCAGGACCTTAAACCATTTCTTCCACCCGATTGTCATTATTATTACAATGAAATTCCATTTGAGAAGTAAAGGTTTAATTTTTTCCTTTATTTGTATTGCAGTTATTGTTGTTAATTATCTTTTGCTTTTGTAAATCATTTTTTATTTTCATATTTAAAAAAAAAATAAATATATAAAGCGATATATTAAATAACAAGAGAACAACTTCTTTTATTCTACATTTTATGAATGCAAAACAAAATTTTCTTTGAAACTTAAAAAAACTTCATTGTAGTTACGTGTTTTTGTTTAAGAAAATACGAGTTCAAAAGCGCGTAACTAACTCAACTCTTTGAAACATTAATAATTTATTACTTTTATTCCAGAAATGAATTAATCAGTCTATATTTAGAAAATCTGCGATATTTGATTACCAAAATTCCATTTATTTTTCAATACATAACATTTTTTGTTTCTCCTGTAAAATAGTAAAAATGTTAGTTACGTGGTTTTGCATTTCAGCTAACGATATGTATGTGTACAATGTGTAAATATAAGAGTGGTTCTTATTTTGTAAACTTGCGAATTTCGACCGTCGCTCCCAGTACAAATGTTCCTTTGTCCCAGTGTAGCAAATCATTATCAGATATGTGGGTAAGTACTTACATATCTGGTTCTTATTTCTTTTGTATGGCGATGTCGCGCAAAATAATGAGTTATGCTTACAACCAGCATACGAAAAAGCAAAAACTATGCCATTAACTATATGCTTATTAGTATTTACAAAAATAATGAGTCTGGTACTGAATTTTGACAAACCAAGTCATTTACAATGTTTTTTTAGTTTTTCTTTGTCACATCACTTTTTTATAAAAAACTTTTCTTAATATTTAAATTAAAAGGAGTAAAACGGTTAAAGTCGGGCATGCCGACTATACAATACCCTACACCAGTCTGGTTAAAAGCCAACTAATGTTTGGATGCGAAATTCGAATGGGTTAAAATGGGACTTGTGTCAAAATTTTCTATAATGTGAGTCAGCGAACCAAATTTCATTAAAATATCTTAATATTTGCGACCTGCAGTTTGTAACCAAGCCAATTTTGGGGGGACCCTTATATGGGCACTAGGTCTAAACATGGACCGATGTTCACCAAAATCAATAGGCTTCGTCCTTGGGCCAACATAGGTCTGTGTACCAAATTTCATCAAAATATCTTAATATTTGCGACCTGCAGCGTATAAACAGTATAATTTTGGTAGGGCCCTTATATGGGCACTAGGTCTAAACATGGACCGATGTTCACCAAAATCAATAGGCTGCGTTATTGGGTCAATATAGGTCTGTGTACCAAATTTCATCAAAATATCTTAATATTTGCGACCTGCAGCGTATAAACAATATAATTTTGGGGGGACCCTTATATTGGCACTAGGTCTAAACATGGACCGGTGTTAACCAAAATCAATAGGCTTCATCCTTGGGCTGACATAGGTCAGTGTACCAAATTTCATCAACATATCTTAATATTTACGACCTGCAGCGTATAAACAATATAATTTTGGTAGGACCCTTATATGGGCACTAGGTCTAAACATAGACCGATTTTAACCAAAATTAATAGGCGTCCTTGGCCGACGTAAGTCGGTGTACCGAGTTTCAGCACAATATCTTAATATTTGCGACCTGTAGAGTGCGCACAAGAATGCATGGACAGACAGACAGACGGACGGACGGACAGAGAGACATCGTTAAATCGAAATAAAAAAAAATTCTGAGCCGATCGGTATACTATAAGGTGGGTCTAGGACCAATATTTTTTGGTGTTACAAACATCAGCACAAACTTATAATACCCTGACCACATAGTGGTGTAGGGTATAAAAATTCTTAACACATTTATAAATATATAACACCTAATTTTAAAACTGAGATATTTAAAAAAATTAAAAAATATGTTTTTGACACTTGCTTTAATTCTATTGAATTCTATATAAGTTCTAATAGGGTGTATCAACAATTATTTATAAAAGATACCGGGTGTATCAAAAATGCAAATTTCAGATGTTTTTATTTGTTTTTTGGCAAAAACCAGGTAAAATCTGGTTTTCAGTTTGTATGAAAATTGTATCGAAAAACTAATTTAATTTTATAGTTTTCCGCTCAAAAACAAAAAAATGGCCAAAACTACTTGTTTTTGACGAGTCTAATATACTATAAAATAGATTTTCAAAAAAATAAAGTTTTATTAAAAAAAAGTTTTATAATAAAAATTTGTTTTAATAATCGGGAATCGAACTTGGAACAGATTTCTAGTCGATATCTCTACTATCTGCGCTATCTCTAAATGTTAAATTCGATAAATATAAACATAAATGACCTGCTGCACGCAAGCATATTTATGCTTCACCGCACAGTGTGTCCAAAAGCACATTTTCAAAATTCTCAGAAAAACCAATAAGAATTGGGGTACAACACAGCTCTACAAAATAAGAAAATATTTATAAGTGACACTACTTTGCAGTGGATTTAGAATATTTGGGATGCGCTGATATCTTGCTCAAATCGAGGTTTTACTTTTTTCCATTTTTCAACCGATTATTTCAATAAAAAATTTATAATTTTCTAACTATAGCTCCAAAAAGAAAACCAGTACTTGGACAGGTTATAATAAGTTTGTGCTGATGTTTGTAATTCCGAAAAATATTGAAACTAGAACCATCTTTAAGTATACCGATCGATTCAGGATAACATTTTGTTTCGATGTAACGATATACGTCTGTCTGTCCATATATTATTTTGCGCACGGTACAGGTCGCAAATATTAAGTTATTTTTACAAAATTTGGTACACTGACTTATTTTGGCCCAGGGACAAAGCCTATTGATTTTGGTTAAAATCGGTCCACGGTTTAGATCCAGTGCCTATATAAAGGTTCCGCCAAAATTATATTGTTTGCACACTACAGGCCGCAAATACGAAGGTACACGGATGCAAATGGACTCATGAATAAAGTCTACTGATTTTTTATGAAATCGGTCAGAAAATTAGTAGAAATGGGCGCGTGACAAGAAATTTTCGTGAGTTAAAATGATAGCACTCACGTGAGTCGTGCGTGAGCGTGAGTAAAAAAAATGTTCGTGAGTGAGTCGTGCGTGAGTAAATTTCTGTGCGTGAGTTTGCGTGATTATTAAACCAGATTGCGATACTTTACAATTTTGGAAAAATTCCAGAGATCTTCCCCTCCTTCAAATAATGTGTATTCCAATAATTTCAGGTACTAGCGAACGGGTGTTTCCTACTTCTGCCAGAATTCTTATGTAAAGAAGAAATCGACTTCTTGTACAAAACATTAAAAATTTTGTCCCTCCACAAAAATTTGGAATAACATTTAAAGATTTACAGTGAAGTTTTAAGTTATTTAAAAATTTTATAAAATTAAGTTAAAGGAATTAAATGCGCTAAAATCAAAAAACCTAATTAACAAATTATGAAAAATAATCTGTTAGAAGCATATCCCTATTCAAATTTTATTCTTGAATAAGGCAATCGTCAGGGGGCTACGTTTTTAGTATTTCTAAAAATATTTGAGTAGCTGAGATGCAAAACTCGTTCGTTACAAAATTTAAAAAAATTGAGATGACAATTGATTCTGACGGTTCTTTTGGCGCTTTATGAGAAGAAATATACTGATTATATCAATGCATGTCCTTTTCCATGTTTTTTTATGACTTAAAATTGCAGTTAGTAGCAAAACTGGTTTGTTCCATATACCAGTTATTTTCAAAACTATTTCGATGCATGTTTCGTAGCAAAGGACGGTGGTACACTGTTTGACGCGAAGATAGCATCCTGTATGGCGAGTTTCCAAAACATTATTTTTATTACTTTACTTTATATTAGTTGTTAAAACTTTCCTACTGGGTCATTTGTCAAAAATACCCCCTGTTTTTATAAAGCGAACGGAATCATTCCTCCAGGGGAATTGTGTGCATTTTGTTTTTGTTACAATAACAAAATACACACATTCCTCAGGCGGAATTATTCCACTCGCTCTATAAAAACAGGGGGTTAATATTGCAATTTACAACAACTTATTGAAATTGTATTTCAATATGCATCTACCAACAACATATACACACATTAGGGTTATAACTTTTTGATTTTTTTTTTGCAAATATCAAATTTTACATGCCCTAGCCAAAAAGGGTATAAAAAATATTAAAAAACGCAATCTTACTTTTTCGCTGCTGTCAAAAAAGTTCCCGCACCAAAACGGTTGAAATTCGGTCTATAGTTTTTAGTTTAATTAAAATATTTCTCCGAAGTTTTAAACAAATGAGGCTCAAACGATGCGTTTTAAAAGCTACCCAGCAAAAAAATTTGAAGTAATGCTATACAAACTACTTCACAGGTATCCGTTAGCGTATTTTTACTGCTTTTTGAGAAGTAATTCTGAATCACTTCGAAAAATCACTTCTTTCATTGCATCCAAAGTATCTGTTAATATATTTTTAAAGGTTTTCTAGAATTACTTCTGAACACCATCCAAGAAATCACTTTAATCAATAGCTGTATTTTCGTTCATACCTATCAACGTTAAGTATTTATAGCAATTATATCTTAAACTGATTGGAGTATCAAATTTTTTTAAATAGTGAGTATTTATGATAGTTCCGGTATAATCGAACGTGCGTCAGCAAACCTTTTTAGGTAGTAACGCGAAGAAGTTACGCTAGGTGTGAAAATGTATAAACGTTGAGTTTTCAACGTTGATAATTATCCACGTTGTAAGTTAACGTGCATACGAAAAGTAATATGTTAGTTTTCGTCTAAAAAACGTTTTTATGCACTTTGTGCTTTTTTGAAAGTTAACGGATATAGTTAAGTCGAAAATACAGCTAATGTTAAAATCATCAGTGTTTATGTTAAAAAAGAAGTACATGTAGATCATCAATTGCAGTGCTTTTCATACTGCTTCGGCATCTCTTTTTTGTTGGGCGAACATATCTCCGATGTATATTTGGAAATCTGTTGGATTTCTGTTTGGCGAGAGCAAGACAGAAAGGATACTGGATTCCTTTAAATAAATGAATATGTACAAATGCATAGTAGGGTAGAGGGGAGATCCTTCGCCCCTTTTTTTTTCAAAGAACTGTCATTTCTTAACCCCTAATTATTTTTCAAAAATTACTTTCAAATTGAAAACCTACATATCTTGGCTTTAATTTCATGATTTTTATTCTAATTATTTGCATATTTTCTATTATTTTTGTAATGATTTTCAAAGCAACTCAATTCGGCGAATCTGCCCCAAACCTGGGGTCAGAGCTTTGAAGAATTAATTCCTTTTTGAATGAATTCACTACCAATTAGGGTCCCGTCCCGGGAATTCCCGGGAATCCCGCCCTTTTTCGAATCCCGAAATCCCGGGAATTTTGTGCGGGATTTCCCGGGATTTTTTTATTCTTTTACAGAAGTTTTAGCTAGTATTAATGCAATTTTGAAAGCTTTATTTAAATTTAAAGCATTGATTTTTTAAACTAATTTAAACAAAAAATATTTAAAATTAAAAAAATACGATTTAAAATTTAACAAACTGAATTAGGCCAAATTGTTTTCGGATGTCAGTTGAATTTGGGTTAGTTAAACCGAAAAAAATTTTATCAGCCATTACCAAGTTTACCAACAAAAATAATTGTACATATTTCGGAAAAAACTTGTTTCTTTAAAATGATGATCTTTGTTCAAATAAAGCAATATTTGTATAGACTGATTTACACTATAAGATTTTCGGAAAGATTTTGCAACCTTGCCTATAAGTTTTGCATGTATATTATTGTATATTATATTGTAAACCAGCCTTATACAACATTCCAACATCATTATTTCAGTTCCAAAAAATTGGTAATATTTTTGTATTTTCAATTGACATAAGTATTTTGAGTTTCTTTAACTTAAAATAATTTCATTTAAAGTTCAATTGCTATTTCATTATTTCGATTGTATTTTTTAAATATTATTTGTTTTCAAAATAATCCATCAGATGCTTTTTCAAATTATTTTGGATTTTTTATATGTTAATTTAAAATGCCACTAAATATGAAAATTCTATAATTTCTTTTTAAGTAGCTGTAGCATAAAAAATGTCTATTCAAGAAAACCAATTAAAGTTAAGAAACTATTTAATAATGCTCTAGTGTCTATTTTTATAAAACGATTTAGGCGAATTTGCCTAAAAATTTGTGTTAAAAATACTTACTTTCAAACTATTTTATAAAAATAATTCTAGACGGATACTTTTGAAAATCTGCGTAGAAAGAAACAAAATATCTAGAAATATAAATTTTTGGATTTCATATTTAAGAAATATTTAAGCAACAAATCGATCTGAGTTCTGACTATAAAATTGGTCCGACACAAGTTTGCACCCATTAACTATTCCAGTATATCCTAAAAAAAGGGATGAAAATAAAATACCCGTGTCTTTCACTTTTTCTATATCAATTCGTTTAACCGTTTGAACCGCCAATTAATATTTAGTTAATATATTTCTAAGAGTTTTTTAAAATTAAGACGGCCTTCCATATAAATATATTACCTAAATATTAATTCAACCTTTAAATTGTTAAACGAATTGATCTAGAAAAAGTGGAAGACATGGATACTTTATATTTAGCCATCCTTTTAGAATATATTAAGTACATTTTCTCATGGGTACAACCAAAAGATGAACTTTGTCGGACGGTGTTTTAACAGAAATCGAGTTTTTAAAGTACAACATATGTCGAATTTATATATTTTCTAAAGAGCGGGAATTCCCGGGATCCCGGGAAATTCTGAAAAAAATCCCGCTGTCCCGGGAAATGAAAAAGTCCGGGAAAAGAAAAACCCTACTACCAATCGAATTCAATTTTCTCTAGAATTGAATGAATTCCTTTTCTTAAGTAATTCACTGAATTCATTCAACTGAATGCGTTCATCAAACAACAAATTCAAAGAATTAATTCAATTGTAATAGTTCTTTTTATTAAATCAAATGAATTAATTCACCGGTGAACGCGTTCAATTTTATAAATCGAACGGAAAAAAAAGTGAATTAATTCCTTACTGCATTAATTCACCACTGAATTCATTCAATTTCATTTTCATTCAGTGAATTTAAAAAAATAAAATTACATTCAGTGAATTAAAAAAAAAAATAATAAGTTCACTGAATTGAAAAAAAATAAAATAAGTTCACTGAATTAAAAAAAAATAAAATAAGTTCACTGAATTCAAAGCCTGCCGTTCAGTAAAAGAAAACAATAATGTACAAATAAAAGTTTTAAATAAGCAATTTTACAGCGTGTGCTAGTAACAAATTAGAAACCGGATGCTGTTTATCAACCTACATGATTCAAAAATAAAGCCTTTTACTATTAAAAATAAAAACTTTACAGATATAGATAAATTTGGAAAAAAATATAACTATATAACTAGTTTGAAAAATTAAATACAGTAAAACTCGGTTAAGGCTATCTCCGCGGGAGCATAGAAATTAGTTCGTCTTAAGCCAAGTTCGTATTAACCAAAGTCAAGTTTGTTAAACATATTTTTTATTCACAAAATAATTTAGATTTTTAATACAATTAAAAATTTGAACAACAAGTTGTGTAATTCTTTCATTGCATTTGCTACAACTAATTCTTTTTAAAGCATTTCTAAGGAAAACAACTATGTTAAAAATTTAAGATTTGTCAAATTGTAAAATATTTAGGTCTAAGGAATATTCCTAGATTTTTAGAAGTTCGTATTAAACACCCGGTGAAAAATACTCATATTCGCTCAAACATGTCCATTAGAGTGGTCCAAAAAAACATGAAAGTTGTGACGGCTCTTAAAGCTCTGTTGGCCCTATCTCTTAGGAGACACTTGCTACCTTACGTACCGGCCGTGCTCAGGGAAATTGGGTGGAGATCTTGTCACCTTCGAGATAGTATAACAGCCTTACACAATAAAATTACGGTAGCAAAAATTACAATACCGACCTCAACAAAAAAATAATAAAAGGAAAAGATAATAAAAGACAAAATAAAAAGAATCGAAATAGGAAGTATAGTTAAAATTGAAGAAGATGATTAAAGATGTTAGTTATCCACTTCATCATCTCAACCCACCCAAGCCTTTGCTATCTATGTCCATATTTAGATAGCCCACTATTTTACCTAACCGATCACCCTAAACTTTTCGCAAAAAAAAAATATTTAGAATCCCATTGTCTTATAAATTTTATTTAAAAAATTTTAGATGATTAATATACTATAAGTCATTATGAAAAAAAATTTCCGAGGGTATAAATGACGTTTATAAAAAAACAATTAACACAAAAAAAAAACAAGAATTAAAACAATTTGTAATAAGAAAATAAGTAATAAGAAAATAAATAATAATAAGGTTTTTTTTTTTTTTTTTTTTTTTTTATAAACTATGTGTCAAATATAATGTCAAAGATCCTGTTATTTAATATTTGAGTAAGGATTTAAAGTGGATGTATTGTGAAGTTTAATTGTAATAAGAATTGATTTTATTATTTAGTTCAATAAATTTTATGGGTGTATAATTTTTATTTTTTTTTTTATATGTGCTTCAAATTAATTTATGACTTACCAAATGATATCCCTCGTTGACGCCAGGCCTGATGTCTTGAGTTATATCCACATTCACAACTTTAAAATTTAAAGCACTCAAAACAATATTTGGTATTTAATGTTAAATAAGTAAATATAGGTTTTCTATTTTCGAGTATATGCAAATTATTAGTTTTATATAGTGGAAAGTATGTTAGGATGAAAGAAAGAAATTTAGCTTTAATTTTAAATTAAAACCTTTTAACCGAACCATAACTTTGCAAACGAAATCCAATATTGCTTATTGCATTTAATTGAAATTTTACCGCAATTATAAAATTGCAGTATCAAAAGTTTGTCGAAATTATCGATTGATTGCTTTTATCGGTATGCGATAATTAATGATATTGAAATTGTAAATATAATTTTCCTTCCTTTACTACTGTTTGCAAAAACTGTTGTCCAAGAATATGGAACACTAATTGAATATACGGAAATGGTTTCCAAGTACAGTATGGATTTTTCTTTTCGACACTGCCCTTGTTTATCAACAATCGCTTAATAAATTAGTATTTTAAAGATGGCTCTTAATGTTGTTTTCACTCTTTCGTTCAGACGTTTGGTGTTCAAATGAATAATCTCTGCTAAGCTGGAGCGTTGAATCACGGAATGAAATAAATTTCGACTATTATATATAACGCCTTCGCCGAATCTTTCCAAAGAAGATAATCCCGGAATATTATTGCTTATAACGGCCACGTCAAAAGCCTGTGAAGGAAATTAAATTTTTCAGACTTTATCTAATTCCTTACTCATCGATTTTTTACACTGATACACTACCTTTTCGGCCAACTTTCCGTGGGTTGTCTTAAATTTCGGTGATACCTTCTAATGTTTATTCAAATATCAAATTCCTCAAAATTTATGTAAACCTTCTCTACTATTGAAGATTCAGAATTGAAATGAACAATTTGTGAAAATTTTTTTTGTAATAAAACTCAAAACAATTTCGATTAATAAAATTAAAAATGTAGAATTTTTTTTTGAAGTGAAATTAGTAAAAACCGAATTCAAGCAATGGTCGACCTCACAAAACAGATAAAGTTTTTATAGTACGAGTACTTTCAAACTGAATCTGAAAAGGGCGGAACAACAACATAACAGACGTTTATGTCCAGATGTCCTTGGTATGATATATGCCTCGTTTGTCACCTTCTAAGTCCTGCAGTTCATAGTTAACATATCCGACCTTACGCAACACTTTTGCCCTCACTCCAACTGGAGCTAGCTTTGAATTAAAGTTGTCAACCTTCGAGCTCTGCACAAAGTTCCGTCGAACAACTTCCTGTCCCACCGTATATTCCCTAGTTCGAGTGCGTAAGTTATAATTCTGAACGTTCCGGTCATATGCTTTTCTAAAGTACTGTTTTATACTGTCCCGTATTAAAGTTTGTTCGTCCTGTCTTTCAATTCCTCCGTGTACTTCAGTCAACAATTTCAGATTAGTTAAAAGTTTGTAATCCTTTCCATGGTTGATCATAATTTGTCCAAATACAATTTGATACGGAGTCCTGTTCGTGCTCTGGTGAATACTATTTCTCAGCGAACAATTAATACTGCTGATATACTTGTCCCATTCTCTCTGATCATCCCTCACATATGACCGTAATGCTTCATTAATAGAACGGTTAACCCGCTCGCTTGCGTTAGCTTGAGGAGAGTATACTGCAGTCAACATATGGTGAATCCCGAATTTCACCAAAAAATTTTCGAATTCCTTACTTCTGAACTGGGTCCCGTTATCAGATACCACTACTTCCGGAACTCCGTAACAATCAAAAATTTCCGTTCTTAAGTAGTCAATTATGTTTTTCGAAATAAATTTTCTCAGTGGTTTGAGAAATGTGAATTTTGAGAAGTGGTCTAAAACTATCATAATTCCGATGTGTCCCGTCTTTGTCCTTGGTAATGGTCCTATCAAATCTATATAAAGTCTCTGAAATGGTCTGTCACTTTGTACCATCTGTCCCATCGGAGGTCTCAGAGTCATTGTTGGTGTCTTGGATGTCTTACACAGGTTACAATTTTGTACATATTCCTTTACGTCAGTTACAAGTCTTGGCCAATAAAAATATCTTCTAATCCGTTCTAAAGATTTTCCCACACCACAATGAGAAGAATTTGGAATGTCGTGAGCCGAATAAATAACGTCATGTCTCAGTTCTGTTGGTACCAAAAGTTTCCAATAATCCGATTCGTCTGTCTGACCTGATGAAAAGTGTGTCCGTTTATATATATACTTATCAATAATTTTGAAGTCTGGTAGTCCTGAATTTCTACAATCATCCCGTAATTTCGAATACTCGTCACTATCAAATGCGTTCGAGTTCAGGTCAATTGTCGGAATAACCTCAATTTCAATCGCATTAACAAAATCCTCACCTTCGTGAGCACGCGATAAGGTATCAGGAACGATATTATCCTTTCCACTCCTATGTTCAATTAAAAAGTTGAAACCCTGTAATTTCAGTGACCACCTAGCCAAACGACCAGATAAGTCCCTTTGACCCATGAGCCACTTCAGGCTTGCATGATCAGTAACGACTTTAAACTCCTGACCCTCGATGTAAGACCTGAACTTTTTTATCGCCATTACCACTGCTAAACACTCCAGCTCCGTAATGGTATAATTTCTCTGAGCTCTATTTAATTTATGTGACATGTATGCAATGGGCCGTTCTGTTCCATCTTTGTCCTCCTGCGCCAATACTGCACCTACCCCGTAAGTGCTGGCATCACACTGTAGTACAAAAGGCTTACCATAATCGGGGTGAATTAGTAATGGTGCAGTTGTTAGTCTAGTTTTGAGTTCGTCAAACGCCACCTGTGCTTGGTCAGTCCAAATAAATGTCTTCTTCTTGGTCAACAGTTCAGTCAATGGAAAGGTAACCGTCGAATAGTCCTGTATAAAACGTCGGTACCATCCTGTCATGCCTAAAAATCGTCTTAAATGTTTGATAGATTTTGGTATCGGAAAGTCCTGTATTGCTTTAACCTTGTCCTCGTCCACTTGTAACGTCCCGTTTCCAACAATATAGCCCAAATACTTCACCTTGTTTAGAGCAAAACTGCTCTTGGCAACATTAATAGTCAAACCAGCTTTTCTCAATTGGGTTGCCACCTCCATTAGGTGTGTTAAATGTTCGTCGAAGTTCTGTGATACAATTAAAAGGTCATCTAAATATACGAAAACATGGGATTTCAAATTGTACGGAATGACCATGTCCATTAGTCGGCACAACGTTTGCGGTGCATTACATAGTCCAAACGGCATTCTTGTGAACTGATACAATGGCCGATTATTAACTGTAAAAGCTGTCTTAGTTCTTGAACTTTCCTCCAGTTTAATTTGCCAGAAGGCATCTTTCAAATCAATTTTTGAAATACAGTAAACAGGAGGAAGTCGTGAAATAAGTCCGTCAATGTTGGGTATCGGATATGCGTCCTTAACTGTCACGGAATTTAGTTTTCGGCTGTCTACACACATTCTAATTTTTCCGGGTTTAGCTACAATTACTGTAGGCGAAGACCATGGCGAATTAGGAGCCTCCTCAATTACCCCAAGTGCGAGCATTCTATCCAATTCCACGCAAAGTTGTTTCTCCATTGCTGGAGAAATTGGATAGTAACGCTGCTTAATTGGTTTCGCGTTACCAGTATCAATGCTATGCTCTATCAACGGAGTGCAACCTAAGCCGTCAATTTCGGAGTTCGGAAAAGCTGCAATCACTTTACCTAATTTTTCTTCCTGTTCCAAGGTCAATTGAAGTTTCTCCGGGTTTGTCTGCGTAAAATCAATCACTCCAATTGTTGGTACTGAAATTTTTAGTCCAAAAGTTGTCCAAAAGTCATATCCGCAAATCACGTCCTGTTGTATAGTCGGTACAACTAAAAACTGAAATAATTTTGTCTGTCCTTGATAAGTAATGTCCAAAGTGACCGTCCCCAGAACCTTCTGTATTTGTCCGTCAGCCGTCCGCACATTGCCGAAACATTTACGAAAACTTTTAACATTCAAAACTTGAGCTGCCATATGACCACCAATAACGCTCTTATTAGCACCACTATCGAGCAAGGATAAATAAAAGGAGTCCTGAATCTTCAGGTTTATATAGGGTCTACTATCTAATTCTTTACTAATAATTGAAGCAATTATAAAGTTTTTATAAGATTTTAATTGTCGATAGTATACACGAATACGCTTCGCCGTCCTCACCTTTCTATTTGGCTGACCGAAAATTCTTTCGCGAGCCTTACTGTATTCCTCTAATCGGATATGGTACGGCCTCATTAGTGGATGTACGTTTTCGTTATTCTTATCTTTTTGTACGTCTATGTCGCCGTCCGTAGAATTTTCCTGTTCCCCAGTTCCGGATGTCCGATCTACTTCCGTCGAACATCCCGTAGTCCGTTTCCCAGTATCCTGCTACAATTCGGACAATTGGGTTTGTATGTATCCTTAACACCACATCCATAGCAAAATACACGTCTTAATTCCAAACAGTCTATGTATGAATGTCCTAGTTTGTCGCAGTTCCAACATTTTCCATCACTGCGAATTACACAAACTTCTGCGTCATAGTCATTGTCCTCTAAAACCGCATTGTCCTCGTCCTGTACACTTACTTCGGCAATTCGTCCTTTAACAATCCTACGTGGATCTCCAATATGAAGATCTCTTAAAAATTTTTCATGTTTCTTGACTTCCTTTCGAAGACGAGAAACACTAGAAATGTCTAAGTGCAAAAGCTCGTGTCGTATATCACTTTTTAAATTTCGAAGTATTGTTTCACAAAGGTCTCTGTCAGACATAGCAGTCTCTAATTTATCTGTCATGGCCGAAATCACGTCAAAATAATCGTCAAAGTTTTCGTTCGATTTCTGTTTTCTCCGGCGTATGTCATCAAGAATGTCAAAGTCACTGTAGTCTTCTCTGTACTCTTTGCGTAAAGCTGAAGTTAGTGAAAACCAGTTAATGTCGTTGTTTCTTTTCTCAAATCGCCAATACCATACCAATGCTTTACCTTCAAATAAACTATGCGCATGATCACACAGTAGATCAAAATCACCATTCAAATTTTTGGTGGTTAATATATTAATGCGATAGATGAATTCATCCACAGCCATCGCATTGTCGTGGCCAGTAAATTTGATTTTCCAATTCCTAATAATGTTCAAAACTTTTTCCGCCGATAAGGGATCTCGAGACGAGCTAAACCTAGAAGCTGGAGATGTATTGGAATTATGCGAAGAAGTAGGGCAATTATCAGAATTGTTCACGATAGTCGAACTATTCCTATTAGGGTCATTATTAGAATTGTTCACGATAGTTGAACCACTAGTATTAGCCGGGATATTCACATTCGATTGAATGTTCAAGTTCTGAATCAAAGATCTCAATTCACCAGTAATTAAACTTGACATTTCTCCACGATATGAATTTAAAGAATCAGACACAATCTGTCTTATTCGTGAATCGTCATTATCGTTAGGATTACGAGGATTAAGACTAGTCGCAGGTCTTCCTTTTTGGCGAGCCTCTCGATTTGATGGGTTATCCGGACGTACTTCCGGTATTACCATAGGACTAGCTTGAGTCCCAGGAGCAATGTTACCTGTGCTCATATCATAACAGTGAAGCTCACATTTGCAGGCTCCTCCAAATTTAATAAATTTTCTCGGCTTCTAGTTAAAACCATTGTAATAAAAATCGATTGTTTAAGAAACGGGTATCAGATAATAATATAAATCGCTACTTCGTTTAGGTATCTTAGCTAGGCAAAAATAAAAAAATATTTAACTATACCGTCAAAAAAAAATTTAAGAAAAGAAAACGTAAGGAATTTTAAATTGAGCATTTCAGAACATAAAGACTGTCCCGAAATAAAATCTCGAAACCTAAACTTCCAAACTAAAAGATAGACGAAGAATATCCCAGAGTTTTTCTATGAGAGTAAATATTCGATGGGACCCAAATACCAAAATCTCGATCATAATTAACTTAGGAAAAATTTTGAAGATAGAATTATAAAACCAAAATAAAATAGTGCAAAACTCTATGAGTATGAACCCGATTGCCACCAAGTTCAGAGATCTCAAACAAATGTTTTAACACTCCGAGAAGAGAGCTATATGCTTCCTTAACCAAACGGCAATGAAATCTTTTTCAGAACCCAGAAATCAAAAAAATCCACAACTGGGAAGGAAACACAGAAATACGAGAAGCGAAATAGATACAGATTGAAAGAATCGAAAATCGATACCACGGAATATAAAAAGAAATGAAGCACCAGCAAGTTATCCAATAATTAAATGTTTGTTATCAAAGGTATTGCACCCATGAAACTTTTGTTCAGCAACCCGAAAAAAAAAAAAATCCGCTGGGCCCCACGTTGGGCGCCATTTATGTGACGGCTCTTAAAGCTCTGTTGGCCCTATCTCTTAGGAGACACTTGCTACCTTACGTACCGGCCGTGCTCAGGGAAATTGGGTGGAGATCTTGTCACCTTCGAGATAGTATAACAGCCTTACACAATAAAATTACGGTAGCAAAAATTACAATACCGACCTCAACAAAAAAATAATAAAAGGAAAAGATAATAAAAGACAAAATAAAAAGAATCGAAATAGGAAGTATAGTTAAAATTGAAGAAGATGATTAAAGATGTTAGTTATCCACTTCATCATCTCAACCCACCCAAGCCTTTGCTATCTATGTCCATATTTAGATAGCCCACTATTTTACCTAACCGATCACCCTAAACTTTTCGCAAAAAAAAAATATTTAGAATCCCATTGTCTTATAAATTTTATTTAAAAAATTTTAGATGATTAATATACTATAAGTCATTATGAAAAAAAATTTCCGAGGGTATAAATGACGTTTATAAAAAAACAATTAACACAAAAAAAAAACAAGAATTAAAACAATTTGTAATAAGAAAATAAGTAATAAGAAAATAAATAATAATAAGGTTTTTTTTTTTTTTTTTTTTTTTTTATAAACTATGTGTCAAATATAATGTCAAAGATCCTGTTATTTAATATTTGAGTAAGGATTTAAAGTGGATGTATTGTGAAGTTTAATTGTAATAAGAATTGATTTTATTATTTAGTTCAATAAATTTTATGGGTGTATAATTTTTATTTTTTTTTTTATATGTGCTTCAAATTAATTTATGACTTACCAAATGATATCCCTCGTTGACGCCAGGCCTGATGTCTTGAGTTATATCCACATTCACAACTTTAAAATTTAAAGCACTCAAAACAATATTTGGTATTTAATGTTAAATAAGTAAATATAGGTTTTCTATTTTCGAGTATATGCAAATTATTAGTTTTATATAGTGGAAAGTATGTTAGGATGAAAGAAAGAAATTTAGCTTTAATTTTAAATTAAAACCTTTTAACCGAACCATAACTTTGCAAACGAAATCCAATATTGCTTATTGCATTTAATTGAAATTTTACCGCAATTATAAAATTGCAGTATCAAAAGTTTGTCGAAATTATCGATTGATTGCTTTTATCGGTATGCGATAATTAATGATATTGAAATTGTAAATATAATTTTCCTTCCTTTACTACTGTTTGCAAAAACTGTTGTCCAAGAATATGGAACACTAATTGAATATACGGAAATGGTTTCCAAGTACAGTATGGATTTTTCTTTTCGACACTGCCCTTGTTTATCAACAATCGCTTAATAAATTAGTATTTTAAAGATGGCTCTTAATGTTGTTTTCACTCTTTCGTTCAGACGTTTGGTGTTCAAATGAATAATCTCTGCTAAGCTGGAGCGTTGAATCACGGAATGAAATAAATTTCGACTATTATATATAACGCCTTCGCCGAATCTTTCCAAAGAAGATAATCCCGGAATATTATTGCTTATAACGGCCACGTCAAAAGCCTGTGAAGGAAATTAAATTTTTCAGACTTTATCTAATTCCTTACTCATCGATTTTTTACACTGATACACTACCTTTTCGGCCAACTTTCCGTGGGTTGTCTTAAATTTCGGTGATACCTTCTAATGTTTATTCAAATATCAAATTCCTCAAAATTTATGTAAACCTTCTCTACTATTGAAGATTCAGAATTGAAATGAACAATTTGTGAAAATTTTTTTTGTAATAAAACTCAAAACAATTTCGATTAATAAAATTAAAAATGTAGAATTTTTTTTTGAAGTGAAATTAGTAAAAACCGAATTCAAGCAATGGTCGACCTCACAAAGTTGGAATTCGCGATCTCCACAATGTTGCCCCTATTCCTTAATGTCTAAAAACTCTCTGTGCCAAGTTTCAGCTAAATCCGCTTTTATTTAGAGGTAGCACAAAAAGTTGTCTTTTAAGAATTAGTAATTTATCTCTAGAGTAATTTATACAAAAAGAAGGGTTGACTTTAAATTTAATATTTTCTTAACCTGTACGCTATTCTTTAACAATTTTTTTTAAATCTGGTCTTAATTAATGTGAATATAAGGAATTTAAAATCAAAACTTAAAAAAATTAAGTAACTTTTAAGTAATTCGCGGTTTTTTTTAAATTTATACAAAAAAATATATATTTTAGTCAAATTTTCGAAATTTTCCGAAAAGATGTAATTAAAAATTCAACTTGTTTTTGCCTTGAATGCGCAAATTTCTCAAATCTGATCTTTATTTTAATGAGGATTATGAATCAGCAATCGAAACTTAAAAAAAATTTGTGGTTTATGAATTATTCGCGGTTTTTGAATATTCAAAAAACTCAAGTTTTTTGAGATATTTTCCTAATTACCTGTAAACGGTGTTGTCGAAAAATCCAATTTGTTATACTTTTGCAATTTACTTACCAAGGGCCTTCATTATATATAACACTAATTTTAATTTTAAAAAGGATAACAGATATCCTTGCAAATTAACTTAAAATTTGACTTTTTAATTTTTCGCTATTATCTAGCTTGCTATAATTTTATTGCTATCAAAAACCCTATCTTACATAATAGGACATTCAACAGATATATATTAATGCAAAAACGAAATTTTCATATTACTAAATATAAGAAAACATCCTGATCAAAGTTGAACATTTTTTGTATGAAATTTTCAAATTTCGCGAAATCCGCGACTCCGATTTCAATTTTGATTTCATATTCGTAATGTACACCTAAAAATATATTAGATTTGATATGTCGCGATCATAATAATTATATTTAATTTTTCTCATTTTTTTCCATTATTTTTAATTAATTAAAAATAATAGAACAAGTACAACCTCGAAACTTCAATTGCGATGTGAGGTAGCACAACAAAACAAACAAAACAAAACTTTTTTGGTGATTTTTTTGATCAGACCACATTTTTTTTCAAAGTGGCATATTTGTAGGGTTGTGGAGCGTGAAAATTCCAACTTTTCTTTTTTTGGACAACTCTAATGTCCATATATGGTTTATGTTTGGACACATATGAACAAATATGGATTTTTTATGAACATATGTGGATTTTATATAAACATATATGGAAGTATATGTGATTCCATATATGGAGAAAGATTTCATATACAGACTAGGGTTTGGGATTTCCCGGACTTTTTTATTTCCCGGGAAACGGGAATGAAAAAATTTGATCTTTGATAAATCCCGGGAAATATTTTTGAACAAAATTGTTAATGAAAACCACCTATATAAGTAATTTTTATTAAAAAAAACACTATTTCAGTACAAATGCAGTCTTTGTAGTGA
The DNA here is from genome assembly GCA_949987735.1 of Leucophora obtusa. NCBI lineage: Eukaryota > Metazoa > Arthropoda > Insecta > Diptera > Anthomyiidae > Leucophora > Leucophora obtusa. The sequence continues at coordinate 63,018,054 of OX465296.1, forward strand.
GAATTTACAGTAAAAAATATCAGAATGTTGAACATTTGATTTCACATAAATTACTCGCAGCACTTCCAAATGAATTGCATGATTCCAGCAGAAAGCACCTACTACTGGACTGTCGGAAACAAACCGTTTCATCACACTTGGCCCATTAGATATGGTGGCCACAATGTTATTTTCCAAAGACAAATAAAACTCTTCTATTCTTATTTCTACAATTCTTCTTATTTCATCAGCATTACACCTTCCTGATATATAAACCAACACCATGTTATAAAATGAATTATTTCCGTTTATAAATATGTTCAAATAACTCTTTTGTGATATTCTTGTCCATTCATCTAAGATTATAGTAAATCTCCTATTGTTAGAAATATTGCTCGATATTTCTTTTATCATGATATTTTTTACATGATTGTAGTAATTTAATATAATGTTCTTTACATCGGTTTCATTTTTTGGCAATGCCAGGTTTTTATTATAAAAACGAAGATCTAGTTATGGTACGGATTGACATGCCGTCGGCTGCGGCTAATTTGGATACCATTTCAGGAAATGTTTGCCCTACCATAAAACGTTCACTTTTTTCTTCGGGTACTTTGCTAATTTTAGCTGGAACGTTATTCTTGTTGTTGTTTTCTTCAAGAGAAGCTGCATGACCATCAATTTTTTTTTTGTGAACCAAATTTAGATGTCGGATAACCAAATTTAGATACCTCCGTTAACCATTAGTCTTTTAGGGTAAATATTGCACTGCGCTGCATTGTCCTTTTTTGTGAAGTATTTCCATATTCCTGACATTTTATTCTTTAATATAAAGGAATATATTAGTTTGAAAGCAGGTGTATTAAAATAAAGTAAACTTACTTGAAAATATCACATTTATTAATGAAAACGTTACTTATAAAATTATTGGCCCTTAATATAAAAAAAGTATTTTAAATTTAAGGTCGACTTTATTTTTAATCATACGGTTTTGTTCATTTTATGTCTGATCCAGTACTTTACCGCGGTTACCCAAACTAGCCCGCAGGTATCCGCGTTAACGTACGGGAACGCACATTTTGTTTAGACCTTACAAAAATATTTATATTTTCAAACATTTTGATTGGTTGAAAATAAATTAACCAATCAGAATGCTCCAAAAATAAACCAAGTCAAGGTATACTGCCACCCAATATTTTAACTAAAGTCGACTTTACCTAAATTATACATTTGAAAAATTTAGATAGTAAGGGCGATTATTTGTAAATAAAAGCTTTTTTTTCATATTTCTTTTAAACATTTTACCAAGTTTTTAGGTTTTACTACTTAAATTTTGAATAAGTTATGATAAAAATCTTTATTAGTTGAAATGCTCCTAATTACTTGGCAAAGATTTTATTTCTGTGTCAAATAAATGTATTCCCTTTTAAAAGATTTTAACAATGACATTTTTGTTTTGGTATTTAAAATGTTTTTTATGACTAAAATAAAAAAATCCTATTCGAAACAAAAACAATTTAAAAAATTTAATATTTTTAAAATTTCCCGTTTTCCCGGGAAAAATATATTATTTTCCCGGGAATTCCCGGCAAACTTTTCCCGGGAACCCCAAACCCTAATACAGACATATATGGAGGCATCTGTTATTTCATATATGGAAATGGCACTCATATATGGACAAATATATGTTATTAAATTTATGCAAACGGGACTTGTATATGAACATATTTGGAAGAATACATTTTTCAATATGTGTAAAAGGAACCATATTTGCATAAATATGGAATTATATTTAATGCCATGAATAAAAAAAGGAACATATGTAGCGCCTAATTTGAATGTCATACATAAATTTATATCTATAGTACAACCTTATAATAAAGAACAGCAACGTTCGCATGTATTCGCATATATTTAATAAATGCATATGTTCATATATGTCCATATATTAACATATACTTAGGTGTTACCTCATTTTTCGGATCCATCCATATATATATTGTTGAACCATAAATGTTCATATATGGACATTTTTCACCGGGCATGGAGAATAATATGAAATTTATCATATGGGACTGTCAGAAACAGTTCGGTTAAACCGAGGGTTCGTCTTAAGCGAGTTCGTATTAACAGATGTTCTTTATATGAAAATGATGCCAAAACGTCGGGACTTTCAAATTGGTTCGCATTAACCTAGAATTAGTCTTAACCGAGTTCGTGTTAAACGAGTTTCACTGTATAAACTTTGAAAATCACAATAATTTCGCAAAGAAAATAAAAGTGAATGAAATCTGATGCTTTTAGAAACAAATAATTCAGTAATAGCACATTAGATTTATAATACAGTGGAATAATTTTTTTTATTTTTTTTTATCTAAATTTAATTACAAAGGCTTTAAAAGTGCATATAATTTGTTTATGCAATATGACATACATATATACAAATTTTGGAATTTTTTCTTTGATATTTAAAATCGAACTTCGTCTTATATTTAAAATTTTTTTCTATAAAAGCCTTTAAAAATTTTGAATTTGAGCGACTATATTTACAAAAGTTATTAAGGGGGGTATCGACTCTAGGAAAAATTTTGTTTTCGAATTTTTTTTTATGTTTTATTTGGATGGAGCATTCTTTTCCCTATATGCTCCAAAAATTTAAATAAAAAATTCTAAGAAATTAAATTTTGACATGTTTTTTGTAAAATATGTTTTAAGGTCTCGTTACTAGATCGTAAATGTAACGAGAACGAGTCGTAACGTGGTATTTTATTTTTGCTAAGTTACTCAAAATATGTAACGTGCTATTAAGGATTGATAAATTTGATTTTCAGAATATGTAGTACCAACCAGTTTAAAAATAGTACCAAAACTTGCACTTTTTTATAAAATAACAAGCAAGAACTTTTATAAAAATTTATTGTGGATTATATTTTATCCCTGAAAATCGGATTCAATTTCATTTTAAATCGAAAATAATTTGTAGTCGATTTAGCTCATTTGATTCATTCAATCATTAAATTAGTTTTTATTTACTTAATTTGTTAACTTTTCAAATATAATATTTTATGTGTTCGTTTTAAACAAAAGTTTTTGTATCAAAATTAAAAACAAAAATTTATTGTTTTTGCCAATTAATTTCTTTTTAAAATAAACTGGATTTCTATAGAATATTTGGAAATAACAAAAATGTGCCAGTGTACCAATCAAACTTTGATTGTGCCAAACATTGTACAATTGTGCCACAAATTCCATCACTGATATGCAACTAAAAACAGCTGTTTTGCTCTCTCACGTAAAAACGGAGAGAAAATTCTGTTTTCAACAGAAATGAACGGCACGTTACGACTCGTTTACGTCTAGTACTCAGCACTATGTGTTTCTCATTAAGCAGATGGAATCAGCTGATTCGTCGCGTTACATTTACGTTCCAGTAATTTGGGCTTTAGTCCCAAAGTAATACTCTATGTGGTAAATTTCTGTGTAACACTTTCTGTTTGCATTTTTATTAACTTGTTTTTATTAAAAATCGTATATCTTATAACAGGGCGGAATAAAAAGATAAAAACTACATTAAAAGATGTAAGAATTGCACGCAGTTTTCAAAGAAAAGCCAATGACGATTCTTTGATGGATGTTGAAGACATGTCATATGGGGCAGGTGCTGATGGCTTAATATAAGTTATAAAACTAATCAATATATATAAAAATGGGGAAAAAATACGAAGTAAATTAAAAAAATTTACAAAATTATAGCATTTTTACAAAAGAATATGAGTAATATATCTACCATCGTTTTTGAGACTATTAGGTTCAATATATCAAATACCCATTAACCGATTCGTCCCAAATTTGGTGGACATGTAGTAAGCTAGATGATATAACTTTTCTTCATTCACATTTTTTTTGAAATTTTGTTGTTTTCTTAGCTTAAAACTAACTTTAGACTTCAAACGCGTTTTTCTCACAACCATGATTTCAAACTGTACCGATTTCGATCCGGTTTTTTTCTTTCGTAGTCGACAAAAAAACTGTAGTCCTTATCGTGGCCCCTTAAGATATTGATACACACTTAAGTTTGGAAAATAGGGCATGGAATTAGGCTTAAACCGTGTAAAGGGTTTTGTTTTTGGAGAAAGAAAGAAATATCTTATTCCGCTACGTCGTAAAAAAGGTCTAAATTCGAAACTTTGAATTTTAACCAAAAATCGTTCATTTTTGTAAAAAAAAGGCCTTAATTTTTTTTAAATTTGTAAACGAACACGCCTACTAAGGCGTGTTCGTTTACTTACTACAATTTACTACTTTTACTACAGCTAGAAAAATTCAATGCAAAAAGTAAACAAAACTTTCCAATTGTAGTAAAAGTAGTAAGAATTTCGAGTGAACTAATACACTGAGTAAAAGGCCATCCTTTAAGGACGTGTTTAGCGTCATTTTGGACATGCACCCTACATTTGGCAGTGGTCGAAATTCATCAATTTTCAAAATAATCTTTGAGTTTATGGGCCTGTGAAAAATTTTGCACAGGGTGTGTTAAAAATCCATGAACTACTCTCTCTCTTGCTCTTGCTTCAAATTTAGACATCGTGATTCTAAATGGGGCCGCTAGGTCAAAATTGGTAAAAAAAAAACTCAAAATCGGTAAGAAAATTTGTTTTGGTACTATTAAAAAAAATAACTGAAAATTGTTATTTTTTTCTGAAATTTGTATTCTGAATTCTAAATATATTGTTGAACTATGTGATAAAAAATTATTTATATAGATCTTACCGATCTCGAGATATGCAAGTTGTATTGTAATTAGTATGTGCGGAAATCTCCCCATTTTTTCTTGTTTTGTTATTTTAACAAAAGTAACCTAATGCAAATTTGGTTAAAATATATTCATAAATCTGAAAAGAATATAAAATTCTCTGTTTCTTCTACAACGAATATTTTATATTTTCAAAGTAGCTTTAGTTTCAAAATAAATCCTTGTTATTTTTATACTCTTGTGCTTGCAGCAGTTTTAAAAAAGTTACCTAAATATAATACCACAGGTAAAAATATGAATATTTTTATACTATTAGCAAGTGCATTTATTTTTTTTATAATCTTCCATAACTTGGTTTAAATTAGTTTTTTATACCATATTAGTAAGTGCATTTATTTTTTTATGATCTCTCATAACTTGTATTCAGAAATATTCAAAATCAAATAGGGTTGAAAATTTCATACAATTTCATATAAACGGAGACAAGTGGACCGCTTACCTATGCGCCCATACTTTTTATGGGTTTATTTATTTATTTTTGTTGTAAATCTATTTTATTTATGAATTAAGAAACATAAATATATTAAAAATTTTTTTAAACTTGTCTTACTGACATAAGACTATTTTAAGACTGAAAGTCACAACTTTCCATACAAAACAACAATAAAATTTAAAAAATTTGAATTTCATTTGTCATTATTATGATTGTATCGATACCAGGTCTTAATTTTTTAGAAGTTTTCAAACAAAAGTTTTAATAAATATAATTTATTATGACTTTGCAACAACAAACACAAGGGAAATACAGTCATAACTAAGAGTCACAGACTTTTCGTAGCAATAGACACCTTAATCTACGAAATTTCTACAAAATAATCAGGAACATGATGACTTAATAGACTATTATTTTCGATCATCCTTCTCTATTTCAATAGTTATTTTTGATAACCATTTCAATCTTATAGCGTGCAAGACTGGATCTGAAGACAGCAGTAAATGATTCATAAGATCATTATTTTGAGCTGTTTTGGAACACCTTCGTGTATTAAAAAATCTATACTGCTTAACATCCCTGTGTCTAGCTTCCTGTTGTTCCTCTGTTAATTCCCCTAAAGGAAGAATATTAGTCTCTACTATTTCTTTTGTATGCGCTAGAACTTTGTGTACGGTAGGCGTTACTGGTCTCCACGGATATAGAATATTTATTAACACCATAGTCTCGTCTGCATATTTTTCGAGTTCTTCGGTGTTAATTTCCTTTTTGCTATTTATAACCGCTAGTATCACTTTAAAACGTCGTATGAGATTGTAATTGATACCAGTTATTAGGGAAGTAGTTTCGGGATCATCGAAAAAACGCCTAGCAGTATTACCACCATTAGAACTTCCATAACAATATAAAGGTTTGTCGATGATTAATCCATGTTTCTTAAACTCATTCTAGATTCCTTTTTTCTCTTCCATTCTCATATTTTTTAAACTTTCATTATTTTTGACCGGGAGGTTTTTATGTTCTGGATCACTGCGGTATTTATTGTAATAAACAAGGTGCAAAACGTATTCCATAAATCTAATTCGGGCATGAAGTGGTGATATTCCAAGCTCAAGGGCATTCTCATTATTGTCAATCTCGTTAAATTCAATTTTTTTCCACATACATATATTACAACTCTTATAAGATTTTTTATCAGTTATTGCATCTGTAACTTTTCCATCTATCATGCTTAGATAAATTTTAAAAGATACTGTTATTATTATTCCGGATATACATATGAACATCAATGGGCGCCATGTTGGAAATTTCATGTTTTATATTATCGACAAGATTTTGTGTTGTTTCTCTGTTTTCTTTGATGTATTCAAATCGTATTGGTCTACACAAGAACTTAGATCCTGGTGAGTTGTTTGTCCACATGTCACGAAATGAGTTTTTACTTTATCGGGGCATTTCATTATAAAGTCGCAACCGTAATGGTACTAAGCATGCCATTAAAGCGTTGAGAAATCAGGATCGGATTCATTCGGTTGTTAGTATTTCGAAAATCCAGATGATCCATCACATCCCTATTTATAGTATATCAATGACAGATCTGAATTGTTACACATATCTAAATCCCCTTCGTTAAAGTTTGCAATTATTCTTGATGCTGAATTTTGATGCTGACAAACCAATGATCTAAAAACAAAGAAAAATTTGGTCATGTTTAAAGTGCTGCAATTTTAAGTGTGGTGACTATTTGTAGATAAAAATAATGCAAGGATTAAGGAAATTTTATAGGATTTCCCAAAATATACAGTTTGCACAGAACCGATCAGTACTGCCTAAAGTTTACTATGTAATTTGATAAAAGGTTGATATCGCTAAATTTTCGTTAAAAGCCACGCCCACTTAAAACAAGTGACAACATTAAAAAACAAACATTATGTTAAAATTCTGTACAATTTTCTGAACCATCTCGTTGGTTTTCATGGCGAATTTAGCCACTATTTTGGTCTTTAAAAATAAAGGCAACAACAATAAAATTAGAAAAAACTTGAATTGTCTTAAATTCGTGGCCACAACTGTATATCTAAAATAACTTAGAAATTTTTTTGATAAAGGTTTATATTAAATTCTATCTAAAATGACTTAGAAAATTTCTTCGATTTGGGTTTATATGTGATTATGTATTGGGTTATATCTTATTGTATATTAAACCTCAATTTATGGGATCAACCATATGTGATTCTATATAGTTATGTGTAGGGCAAGGAATTCCATGCAAATGCATGTTTTTTCTCGATAGTCCAAAACTAATATGGACTTAATATTTATCCGAATCATCAACAAAATGGCATCGATTTGTGGTTGCATATTTTTGCATATTTTTCATAAATGCATGTTTTTGCATATTTTGACTTTAAATGCATATTTGGTGCCTTTTTAATGCATACTTTGTGCTTTTTAATACATATTCGTGCATATTTTTAATTTTTATTTTGTAAAAAAATATAAAAAATTGATACCTTATCATATTTTGATTCAATAAAAATAAACATTCTTAAAACCTCATTGACCTATGGGAAATCTTCGAGTTCTGTGTCTGTTTGCAAAATCACTAACTTAAATATATTTTTAAGTTTTAAGGTGCATTATTTTTGCAAAAATAATGGTTTTTAGTGCATATTTCTTATATTTTTAATGCATATTTTTCTTTTTTAACCGCATATTTTAGGCGCATATTTTCCATTTTTAAGTGCATGAAATTCCTTGCCCTAGTTATGTGTATCATTAATTTTAACACATTTTTTTTGGTATATGATTTTATATGGTTATACATAAGAAAATTTCGGGAAATATTTGAAAGGAATATCTGTTATATTAATATGTTTAAAAAAATTAAAATCTCTTCAAATTGAACTCTGACCTTAAACAGGGGCAATTTAATGTATTTATATTTTGCCCTAATTTTCAGGATTAAAGTATTTAATCTGATCATCATATATCATATATTCCGGCCAAAATCATTTGAAATTAAAAGAAGAAAAAAAAAATTCCCTAAAGCTAAATAAATGCCAAAAAATCGCTGTTTTCTCCAAATCCGCTCAAAGAAAATCTCTGCCGCAGCCAAATTCAAAAAGGAAATCCTACAATTTTTGTATTTTTTTAATCTCTAATATGTTCTTAATAAAACCTTAAAGTCCAATCGTTGATTTTTTAAAATTTCTTTAAAAATATTTTTAAAAATTTTAAATTGTAGATTTGAAAACAGTGTTTAAGAATTTTTTTTTTTTTTTTTTTAAGGAATCTTTTATTAATTCATGTATAAAGTATGTACATTAAATAGTGCCTCAGCGTCCAATGGACTTTATTGAGGCGAGTTGGCAATATGGTTTTAAAAACTAATTATAATATACATTAAAAAAAAAATAAAGAATAGGAAATGGGAAAATATTTACAGTGAGATTTATTTTAATTCAAGCTATTTTATACAAATTATTTAAATCACATAAGAAGCATTTTTAAACTTTGAAGTAAATATTCTTTTAATTCCTTCTTAAAAATCGAAATTCGTTCAATACTTTTTAAATTTTGTGGAAGATTATTATATTCTGAGGCGCCAATGTGTTCAACTCTTTGCTTTGTCTTTTCCAATCTACACCTCGCTACTTTCAAATTCATATTGTTTCTTGTATTAAACACTGTTTGATTTCTGGAAAATGTTATGGTATGATAACCAATATTACGCAGTGACTTAAAGACATGTAGCAGTAATTGCATTTTATATAATCCAAATATTGGCAGAATTGTGACTGATACATCTTTATAAAGAGATAATGTTGAATGTGTAAGCGGTAGATTAAAAACAGTTTTTAACGCCCTATTTTGAAGTCTTTGTAAAGATTTAAACTCATTACTTTTCTTAAATCCATATATTATCGGTAGATAATTTAAATGACTGTGGATCAGTGCTTGGTAGATAAGCAATTTTGGTTTTTTATTGAATTTATGCTTGAATTTATAAATCAGACCAATACCGGACACAATTTTTGATTTCAGGTGTTGTATATGTATATCCCATGACAAATTATTTTTCAGGTACACGCCAAGATACCTTATCGAAAAGGTTTCAAAGACTTCTTTACCATCTACAAAAATACTAAAGCTTTGGTCATCTGATAAATATGGCCTGAATCTCAATAATTTGGTTTTTTCAGCATTTAAAATTAGTTTGTTTAATCTTACAAATTCTGATATTAACGCTGCATCACGTTCCATGTGCGCCTTCAAAACTGTCTCGTATTGATATGGGTAAAAAAGGCATATGTCGTCCGCGTACAAAAATAAATTTCCAAATAACCCAACATTCATAATATCATTGATGTAAATCGTAAAGAGTAATGGACCCAATACACTTCCTTGTGGTACTCCATATTCTACATTAAAAGTAACTTTTGTGGCCATTAATCTCAACATATTGCTTCCGTCGTACTAAATAACTGCTTAACAAAGTTATAGCTTCTCTATTTAAACCATAATATTTAAGCTTTTTAATAAGGATTGCATGATCTACAAGATCAAAAGCCTTCGTAAAATCATAAAAAATACCAGCCACGCCCTTAAAACCTTTATCCAATCCTTGGCAAATGTTATTTATGACGTTTACAACTGCTTCTTCGGTACCACATCCTTTTTTAAAGCCATATTGACATCTATATAATAACTTTTTATTCTCCAAGTATGAAGATAGTTGTTTATGTAAAATTTTTTCAAAAATTTTATCAATTATAGGTAGTACTGCTATGGGGCTAAATTTTTCTATTTGCGAAGCATGTGTTTCCTTGGGTATTGGTATAATTTTAGCTATCTTTAAATCATCCGGATACACTGAAGCATCAATCATACAATTAAAAATTTTCGCAAGATATGGAGAAACAATATCTTTACATTCATATAACATTTTTGGAGTAATTTGATCATAACCGCAACTTTTCGTTAAATCTAGGTTTGAGATAATTTCAGCAATTTCCAAATGTGTTGTATAAATGAAATTAAAATTATTTCGACATTGGCTTAATGTTCTAAGCCCGTTACAAGAATCATTAGGATAATATTCAATTTGTTGTTTTAAAGTTATTGGTATTTGGAGAAAGTATTGATTAAACATATCACTTTTGGCCTGATTATCAGTTATAATTTTTCCTTCCAGATCTTTCACATTTATTTCACTTTTAAATTTTCTGCCAAGGTTATCATTTAAAAATTTCCAGCATTTCTTTGGATCCATCTGGATTTTGTTCAAGGTATTACAATAATAATTATTCATAGATTCTTTGCAGGCTTTTCTTATTACATTACTAATTCTTTTCAGCCTTCTTTCTATCTCTTCGGAATTACGCTTTTTTCTTCGTTTCAAAAGATTTTTCTTAAATCGTATCAGAGCATTTAAATTTTGACTCATCCAAGGAGTTATTTCATTTCTAAGATCCCTTTTATCACATTTTTCAATAGTGGAGTTTTTAGCAGCATTTGAAATACGAGTCATAATTTCTTTAGTATCTATATTAGGGTTACCGGTTTCCTCAAAAACTTGCAAAGAACTATAAAGACCTTCTCTTGCTTGTGCAGAGTTACAAATTTTGCGAACTGTTTCAACATAATCTATGTTATTAACATTACTTTTAAGCTTACAAGATACAAGATTGTGGTCTGTTAACGAACACTGTATAGTGTCTATATAAATCGATTCGCTAAGGTTAGTATACACATTATCAATAGATGTCCCAGATTCAGGGCGGGTTATTAGGGTGTGACAGTTTCTATAATTGAAACTTGATAACAAATCAATTAAGTCTGCAGATGATGAAATTTGTAAGACATCAACATTAGAATCACCAACAACAATATTAGGAAAACGACCATAAGTATCAAGTAATTTTTCAATAAAACATAAAAATTTAACAAAATTACACTTCTGTGATCTTTAAAACGATGTGAATTTTAAGGGTTTTCCATTAATCTTGTGATTTTCCAAGGATATTGTTAATGTGTTAATAAAATCTTTACTTTTACACTCTTCAATATTGTAATGGATATTGTTTTTAATATATACAGAAGTTCCACCATAATTATCACTTCTACAGCTATGAACAACGTTATATCCGGGAATATTGTAAATTTGAACTAAATCTGCCCGAAACCACGTCTCTTGAACCGCTATAATGCAGGGAAGTTTTGAAAATTTCGAAACCATCATTTTAAATTTATTAAATTTATCAATAGCTGAAATGCTTCTCATGTTTACACTTACAATATTTAAAGTGGGATAATTTACCATATCAAAAATTTGATTAAATGTTTCTAGATTAAGAAAATGTTGATTATTATTCATAAAATATATTTATATGTAAAAAAGGAATATTTCAATTTGTAAAAAAAAAAATCTATAAAGGTTATGTTTAAAATATTAAGCAGGCGACATGAATGAATAACGGTCTTCACCATCGTCATCATCATCATCATTACCACCTCCATGATCCAAATTAGCTATGGGTTGAAGATTAGATCTACGTCTTGACAATTTGTTTGTTGTTGCATCCATTAGAATAGCATCCACTTCATCTTCACTTCTGATCAATTTTGGTTTTGATATTTCAGATTTTTTCACATAAACTCTGCCACTATAAGTGTACACCGACTGATAACCAACAGTTTTCAATGTCTTAGCATGATTAAAGACGCTATAAGTTTCTTTGCTTAGAAAATCGTTAACATATACAGATTTAGTTTCAGTTTTTTGCTTAAGTTTTTGTTTTGCTGACATCAATTTTTCCTTCGATTTCTTTGAATCAAACTTAACTACCATAGTTCGCTTTTTAGAAGAATCACTTCTTTTTTTCAAAAAATATGCAGCTTCAACATCACTTTCTGTCAAATCTGCTCCAACATCTTTAGAAATGGTTAACAAAGTGTCAACTGCATTTGCATCATCTTTTACTTCCAGGCCACTAATAAGACAATCTTTCTTCACCCTTTCATCATTTAACAATTTAACAGAGTCTTTTAAAATTTCTACTTCTTTTTTTAATTGACGATTTTCTTTTTGCACAACTTCAATTTTCTTTTTATTTTCTGCCACCCCTCGTAGAATATCGTCATATTGCTTTGACATGAAATTCATTGTCTCTTGTAACTGAGATAGCTGATCTAGCTTGCTTAATTGTTTTTTTATATCGTTCAGTTCTCCTTTTACAGTACCACTGCTACCACCTTCGTTACAGAGATTACAAATAAACTCTTCACTTTCAATTAATAACAAATGATCATACTGACGTTTGTTTAGACTTGTACATAGTGCATGTAAAGTTTTGGCGCACTTGTCACACTGTATATAATCGTCTCCTTCTTTTACCTCCATTCTACATTGCCCACAGATAATTTGTGCATTTTTAATACTGCGACGGCCTTTACCAGTCATTCTTTAATATATTATAATTTTTTACACTTTGTTTAATAGGAAAATTCGTTATTTACGTTTAAAAACTTTTATTAAACCAACTATTTTGTATATTAAGGATTTTTATTGCAAAGAAGAAATAAAAACTTGACGTTTACGCGTAAGGGTTGCCAACTCTCTCTCCGACCTTCTTTAGCACTAATTTAAAACAAAACACAATAGAAAAAAATAATTCTTATCTGAGTTCGTGGAACTTATAGAATAAAAGAATGTTTCTCTAGTAGATTATTTCAATAAGTATTAAAATTTGGACCCAAATTTCTTGATTAAGTGGCGTGCGACACATCAGTTGCCTGGGGAAATTGTTATAACTCGGCTGATTTTTAACCGATTTAAGTTTTTATTGCTTTATTACAAAGAGAATTCACTCTAAACTACGATTCTTTAGTGCTTTTAATTCGAATTAGTTTTAAAACATCAATGTTTTCGAGAAAATGCACAAAAAGTCATATTTTCCCCTTGTAATCAGTGTTCCAAACTTCAGGGCCGATGCAGCACGTCTTCCCGATGTCCGATTATCCTAATTTTTTGACAGACGTAGTTTTACACCCAAATAAATGTTTCCAGGGGGTAGCCCAGTTAAAAACTCCAAAAAAAATTTTCGAGCACCCTAATGCACACGTATGGTCATATATAGGGTTGCCATTTACATTTTGAGAAAAAGAGGACGCCAACCTCAAAAAAGGAGGACATTTGTCTTAAAAAAGAGGACTATTTTTTTTTAATAAATTAATTTTACAAAAATCAACAACGCGATAATATATACAAATAAAAATTTATTTTATAAATAAAACAATTTTTATTCCCACTAAAAAAAATTCACAAAAAACAAAAAAATCATTCTGAACTTTAAATTAGTGGTAGGTACATAAATAAACAAAAAAAAACATAACGATTAACCAATCCATTGCATACAGGTGGTCCATCTACGTTTGAAATCTTGCATGTCCTGGGAGGCCTTTTTTGTGCCCTTTAATTCTCTTTTAACAAGACCCCAATATCTCTCCACTGGCCTGAGCCCCGGGCAGTTTGGTGGATTTGCCTCTCTTCCCTACGGGGAATGAGGAGTCAATTGCCCTCCGAGGACCTATCCCGTGACCGGTCAACAGAAGGCATATTACTAAATTAGTACAAATATGAACAAAAGAAAATTAATTAATTTTCTAAGTATTTTCTGATCCGTTATTTTCACTGTTGCTTTTAAAAAAACTTGACCGATACCGAAATAAAAACAAAATTCGCGGCATATTTTTAAAAATATTTTTTATTTATTTTACTCTTTTATTTATTTTTAACTTTATTTTTTCACGATTTGCTTATTTTAGCTCTTATTTTAAATTTATATAATGTTTTGCTAAGAAATTTTAAGTTTTGTATTTTCAACGTTTTTTTAATGTTAATAAAGCTGTTTTAGTTTTAACAATTGGTATTTCATTTAACTTTTCTTTGTAATTTAAGGGGAATTTTTAAAATTTTTTTTTATATTACCAGAGGTTTTGAGGTAATTTTCTAATTTTTAATTGATTTTTTAATTTAATTTTGGCCAACGAAAAAACCAAGTCAACTGCCATTAAGGGACCTATCCCATGACCGGTCAATCGGGGGCATATTCAAGGCACTTCCACCATATTTGTGTGTGTGTTAATGTTGTTTTCTTTTCTATTTTTTTCTTTGCCATGTTTTTTTTATTTGGTATGTGTGTGTTTGTTTTTTCTTGCTCTTTTTTATTTGAACAGAAACGAAAAACATAACTTAACCATCAGCCAGCCATCACGCATAAGCAACGTTAGCTCAGACGGTAGAGCGTTTGCCTTACAAGCAGAAGGTTGTGTTATCGAGCCCTACTTCGACGCCAAGTAGATTATTTTTAATTCTTAATTTTTTATTAGTTTATTTGAAAAGCTATTTTTAGACACACCACCTTACTGCCACAATGTGTCTAAACTGTGGCAATTGGTCATTTCCAATGACAACGCCATGTTAAAGTGATATGTCTCTTTCAAACAAAAAGACCGATCAGCGACCGGTCTCCGCCCCCTTGGGACCTATCCTGCGTGTCATCTGGGACCGGTCCCTTTCCCCGTAGGGTTGGTACAAAAAACACATTATTATCATTATACTACTCCAGCAATTTCTTGCTGCAGTGACAAGATGCTAAATCGGGCCAAAAGTAAGTGGATACATTGTGCTGACTCAAAAATGGAAGAAGTCTCTTCTGCAATAATCCTTGAAAATTTCGCTGTTTATAGAGCCACATGTCACAAATGACTGGCTTTTTTGGCCGCAGCTACATATGGCTTGCCATACTAGGAATTTTTTAGGGGATTTCGTTTGCTTTTCGACCTAAATTTTTCCGCAACATTTCCTCGAACATCGGAAACATAAAATTCTTGACCAGGGAGCTGCGAAAAATCAGCCAGGACATAAGTTTCGTCGTCCATTACACAAAAGTTGTATTTTTGTATAAAATTTGATTTCAATTTTCGAGCTCTGGTTTTGGTCTCCAAATTTTTAAACGCGTTTCTATCGGGAACTTTTTGAACTTTGTAGGACTTTAGTCTTGGCTTACGTTTCACTTTACGTACAAAAAAGTCCGAGCATTGGGCTAACCGAGCTGTTTTTCTGCCAGATGTGTTAGGAGCTCTCTTAGGGATACTTTTAACTTTATAAGCCATACCAATGTTACGATGACCAGTCGTTGTTCCTGTTCCCGGCTTCCTTTCAATTGTTAGGTGTTCTAGATATCTTTTTACCACTTTTGAAAATGTTTGGCGGCATACATTAGTCTCTTTTGCAATTTTTTTGTATGTCCATGTTTGGTTTTGTTGAAAATATTTAATTACTTTTGAACGCACTTTTCTTTCATTGTCCGTTGTGTAAAAAATTGCAAATTAAAACTCATGATGTAAATTAATTTATTAACTGACATATTTCTAAAATGCAAATTGCCGAAAAAAAAAATTTGAGAAGCTTTAAACCAAAGTTCTAGGCAAAAATGTGTGTTAACATTTTTATGATCTCACTCCTTATTACTGTCACATTTCTTCAAATAAATCAACGACTATATAGACTAAAGACAAACCACCAGCCTCAACTGCTGTTAAAAAGTCTCTTTAATTTTATATGCAAACTGGTTTTAAGAGAAACAGTTTTTAGTGTTTTTTTTAACGCGTATTTTTTAATATTAATAATCAAAATTTTGTGTTAATTATACAAAACTAATGCAGAGAACATATCAAACAACACAAGTGCACTTTACAATTTAATTAAAATTGCTTAAAAACAATAAAAATAATTAATTAAAAATACCACTTTTTCACGTTTTTTGTTATTTTACATTGAAACTCTCTTAAAACCAGTTGAGTTTTTTAGATGAGAGCCGTGGATAGCCTGAATAAATGAATGTTTTTTAGTTCGATTTTTAGATCATAAATTAATATCACTTTCTGTTTAAATTATTTTTCAAATTAAAGAAAGATGATAAAATTACAAAGAATAAAAAAAAATTTTTTTTTCAAATATTCATAAAACTCTTGACAATTCATATCAAAAGTATATTTGACTCTAATAATATCAGAAATAATTTTTGGATTCAATTTATTGCTTTTTGGCTTCCACTGCGCTTTGATTAGAGAAAATATAAGTTCTACGCAGAGCTTCGAAGAATTAATTCCCTAATTCCCTTTTTTTGAACTGACTATATTTTGGGAATGAATTCCCTGACCAAACTTAAGGAATTGAATGAATTCCTTTTTTTTTATTCGATTTATATTAAAGGAATTCATTCAAAATTTTTATGAATTCATTCAATAAGGAATTCATTCAATTCTAGTTAATTCAACTTTTGGTAAAGGAATTCATTCAATTCTAGTTAATTCAACTTTTGGCAAAGGAATTCATTCAACTGTGCACTTAGTAATTTAACTTTTGATCAAAGAATTCATTCTATTATAGTTAATTCAACTTTTGGTCAAGGAATTCATTCAATTCTAGTTAAATCAACTTTTGGTCAAGGAATTCATTCAATTCTAGTTAATTCAACTTTTAGTCAAGAAATTCATTCAATTCTAGTTAATTCAACTTTTAGTCAAGGAATTAAATTTATTTCGTTTAAATCCCTAGGAATTGAAACTTAATTCAGGGAATTAAACGAAAAAAATTTAATTCCTAGGGAATTAAACGAAATAAATTTAATTCCTTGACTAAAAGTTGAATTAACTAGAATCGAATGAATTCCTTGACTAAAAGTTGAATTAACTAGAATTGAATGAATTCCTTGACCAAAAGTTGATTTAACTAGAATTGAATGAATTCCTTGACCACAAGTTGAATTAACTAGAATTGAATGAATACCTTGATCAAAAGTTGAATTAAGTGCACAATTGAATGAATTCCTTAGCCAAAAGTTGAATTAACTAGAATTGAATGAATTCCTTGACTTCAAATTGAATTAAATAGTGTTGAATGAATTCTTTAGTGAATGAATTATTTAATTTTAATTCTTTACGCTTTGGTTAGGGAATTCATTCTATAAATTTGAATTCGTTCACAGGAATTAATTCCTGCTTATGTCTTATTGATGAATTCATTCCTTGAATTAAAGAATTGAATTAAATTTTTAGGAATTCATTCCAAAAAGGAATTAATTCTTTAAAGCTCTGGTTCTACGTCGGCTTTATGTGCTGGTAAAAAAATTGCACCAAAACTTGTTATCAGTCATGCTATTTGAAATTAAGTTTTTCACATAAATTTTCAGGATAATTAATTCATTAAATAAATAAATTTTCATCATTAAACGCAATGTTAATTTTTGTTCTAATTCAACAGTTGGCTCACTGCTGATAAGCTTAAAATTTGGCAATTAAAGTAATGCCAAGTCAATTGAAATAACAGCGACAAAACATCGATGCCAACAATTAAAAAAAAAAGTTATGGAGAAAAGTCCAAAAAGTAGGACAACCCCGGACACTTACTGAAAAAGAAGGAGGACTGCCCCGGACGCTCTAAAAAAGAGGACGGTGTCCGGGGAAAAGAGGAAGGATGGCAACCCTAGTCATATATGATTCATGTATGGAGATTTATGTATCCATGTATGGTATGTTTACTAAGAATATTGTCAGAAATTGAATGGTGTACTTTTAATTAAAATCTAACCAGTATTAAAAAAGTTATAAGCCAAGAACCAAAAAAGTCGAGTCAAAAAATTAAAAATTTTATTTTCGAAGTGAAATATCTCTTACACTGTAAGAGATACAAAAACACTTGTCTTGTTTACCAGAATCCAAAAAGTTGAAAATCATTAAAATCGGTTAGTATTTAAAAAAGTTACAAGCAGCACAAAGTTTTTCATATCTGAGGTAGTTAACTTTCGCCACTGTAGCTCCATTCCTGGTCCATCTACAGACTTAATAAGATGTGTTTCTGAAAGCTCCGCTCAAAACCATTTCAATTTTCAGACAAATACTTTCAGTACTATAGAAGTTCCATACTTATTACCACTTTTTTTTCATTTTACACCACTATGCGACGGTCAGAATTCTAAAGTTGACAAAATAAGGACCACTCTAGTAGAGAAACATGCATAGTTTGATGTAAATTCAATCATACTTTTAGAGTTTTTTGTTTTTGATTTCAAAGAACTTGAAATCAAAATTCAATTACAACATTATTGAAACTCCCTTCATCTCTCGATTTCGTTACAATCATCATGCAATTTACAGTGGAGTTTTGTGTTCAGTTCAGTAAATATTTGAAATTAAATTTAAGCCAGGGATGCCGCTAATACCGTTATCGATTCAAAACCCCTTCAACGGACTACCGCTAACCTTAAAATACTGTTGCCGTCATTTTTAATTTACTGCTTTTGGTAATTGTAAGTGGTCATCGAGTATTTTACATAAATTAGGCTGATTTGTTTTGTTCTTATTTTAGTTGGACTGTAGCAAAACAAATTGCTGTTTGCACCGAAATAACTGACTACCATTATCCCTAAAATACCGTTACCAAAATTATTTAAATACCGTTAAAATTAAAATACCGTTACCGAAATAAGCAAAATACCGTTATTATTAAAATACCGCTACCGAAATACCTGCAAAACCATTCTCCTTAAAATACCGATAACAAAATAAATGAAATAGCGTTACCTTTAAAATACCGTTACCGAAATATTCTAAAATAGAGTTACCCTTACCGATAACCGCATCGTTTCGATTATCATACATGATTTAAACACAGTGCAACATAATACTAAGCTTTTCTCACACAACCTTAAATTAACTGTTCGACAAGTTTTTGCAAACACTTCTACTAAGGCGGGGGTGGCAAGACTTTTTTCGCTGCGTGCCAGAAACGGACAAATTTTTTTGTAAAAATTTCTCACGTGACACCTTAATTTTAGTTGTCTTTTAAGTCATTTTTTAAAAATTTTTAAAATTTGGAAAATTTCTCTTAAAAATATCATCGCAGATGTACATATTTATCAGCGCTACGGATAACCCCCATGAAAAATAACCCCAAAGGAAATAATTAAATAACATCCAAGAAATGACGTAAAAATGTTTGACGGTAATTTAGTTTTTGGGGGTTTATTTAATATTTAAATATTGAGATTATTTTATTATGAAAAAATCCCCAATGAAATAAAATTAAAACAGTTTGAACATTATTGCCTTTTTTTGGGACCCGCGCGAGTTAAATACAATAACACATACTGTTTTAAAAAAAAACAAAAACTTTTATTTTGCGTTTATTTTTTCTATCTTTATTGACTTCTGATTTTGAACTGAACTGATATTTTACAAAAATGTTTTTAATATAAAATTGATTCTAAAAATTAAATGCTTAGTCTACATTTTTTTTTTGTAGAGTTAGAAATGCTTAAGCTATTTTATTATTCTGTTTTTGTTCATATTGCTTAAAACCATGAAGGTATTGAATTACCTTTTATAATTATGCTATTAACAAAAGGTTCAGTGGCTTTTGTTAATAATAAAGAAAAATGCTGAATTTGTATAAGTTTGTCAATTGCACAATTTTAGGTGGGCAATTTACCTCTTATTATTTTCTGCCAGTCAACATTTAATTTGGGTGAAGTCGGAGCTGTCTCTGACGGAACTCCTTCCCCCTTTGTGTAAAAATTCTCCTGAATTTTTGGTTTAAGTTCCCTTTGTATTTTTATTGTGTACACACTGACCGTTGTTAATACCATAATTAATAAGAACATTAATATAAATATTGTTATTATTGATGTACTACTATATTTTTTATGATATTTTAATTCTTTAATTTGTTTTACATTTTCTATTTCACTTAAAACTATTTCATCAAATGTGGGTTCTATGATATTAAATTCAATTTGATTTTTTGAGGGTATAACAAAATTATCTCTGTATGTTTTTTCTGAGTTTACAAAAGTTTCATTACAGTGTTGCCATTTCAGTGCTTTTCGGGTAATTTTTGGTGCTTTTTTCCTTCCCGTACCCGGGGATTTTTTACAAATACCCGTTTATAAAAAGCGGGTATTTACAGTGCTTTTTCAGATTTCTGGCAGTGCTTTTAGTGCTTTTTGTACGGTTTATATTTTTGGTATTTGTTCTCCTTTTTTTAATTTTTCTTGAATTTTCTGTCAAAGTTGAAAAAACAATACGAAATATACAAAAAATACATTTTTTCACAATGTTTGTAGTACAATTTTCTCTAGCAACTTCGTTATATTTAAACTTCAAAATTTTGAAATATTAGTTTGGTGCTTTTTTACCCCTTTTCTGGTTATTTTTTTAATCTTTTTTACACGATTTTACAAAGCTAAAATGTGTTTTTAAAATATTGACTTAAATTTTTCAAAAAATTATTATCGTGCTTTTTTACCCCATTTTTGGTAAATTTTTACCCTTTTTACCCGTTTTCACAATGCTCACGGTGCTTTCCTGCCTTCAAGAGTTGGCAACACTGTTTCATTATCTATTATTATTTTACAATCATGAAATGCAAATAAACAGTTTTTGCTTATTGAAAGGTTCCTTTCATCACAATTACTGGATACAAAACTCTCATTTGAATTCTTTAGGAGTATTAAGCCGGATTCTATTTCTGTTATTTCTTTTTTATATTTTCTTATTTTCTTACAATTATTTTTATATATGTATAAATTAGATATTTTCATTTCTCTAAAATTAGGGTTTTGTCTATATTCATAAACTTGTCCGCTGTAGTGTAGAATTTCTTGTGGTTTAAAGTTTAACTGTGTGAAATTTGTGTCGGTGATGGGTGTGATAAGGGATCTTTTAACTGTCACTGTGTCTTTTGGGAATTTTATTACAAATATTATGTGGTCGTCTTTGTATTTTGCGGCTCCTAGTTGCATATACATACTGAAGTTCGTAAAAGTCAATCTTAAAATCGTTAATTTCTTCGTCCGTTAGAATGTTGCTAGTCATAATGTTGAATTTTGCGGATACTATATTATTCTGAATGTGTACTAGACTATCCGACAGAATTTTTATTTTGAGCAAAGTGTCTAAATAGTATATCTCGTTAATTATTTTATCATCATTTTTCTTTATCGCGTTGAACTGGTTTGAGATACTTTTCCTGTCCGTGTCTATTGTTGCCTTGAGTTTGTTCAATGTCATATTTAAATGGTTATTTACGTATATGTTTTTATTAAGATCGTCTATTGTTCTGTGATTATTTTCATCTATAATTTTCAAATGATCTTCAATATCTATTCGGTCATCGTCGCTCATTGTTCCCGCTATCCACTTTAAGCCTGAGCCTATTGCGTTAAATAAACCTCTTTTACGTCTGTTATAGTGTAAGGTTTATGCCTTTACTTTGAGTTTTTCTAATTCGTGCTCGAGAAGTATCTTGTTCCTGATAGATTGAAATTGGCTTATCTCCCTTTCTAAATTGTTGATCACCTCTGTTATTTGTTGAATATCAATTATATGAATGATTTTATTATATTCTAAGATTATTTTTACGTCATCTAATTTAATTTCGGCGAATCCGTTGGAATTATTGATTGGCTGGATTGTCAGGGATGCTATTGTTATTGGTATTAGCAACATCAGTATAGCGAGTAATGTCCAATTGTCGTTAAAATTTTTTTGGAATAGAGCTTGATGGTATAGTTGATGATAAGTCTCCCTGACTCCAAAGTTCCAGATAAGCTCCTTTTTTATTTCTTCCCATCTTGCGTCTGATGACGTCCAGTGCTGCACCTTGAATTTTATTGAGGATACATCTTTGGAAAACGTAGTCTTCTAAACTTGTGTTCTGGAAAACTGGGATGAATAGTTCGACCTCCCTCAAAAACGATGAAAGGGCATAGTCCTTGTTACCTCTGTATTCTTTGATTTTGGATGCCTCTTTGAGAATTTCCGTCAATGGTATAGGGGATTATGTAGTTGAGTCGGTTGTGGCTGCTGAATCTTGTTTGGAGTTCATTGTTGTTTCTTCACCTTTTTAATTGTAGGTGAGCTGGATGTTGTTTGATGGTTTTCACTTTTTGAAATTGTAGATGTGCTGGATGTTGTTTGATGTTTTTCACTTTTGAAATTGTAGATTTACTGACTTTTCAGAGTTTTCTTTTTGTAAAATATTAAGTTGTTTTTAATTTAAAAAAAACGTTTGCTAGTTTTATATATATATATATATTTTTTTTTGTTAACTTGAAAAAATCCGTTTTTTTTAAAGTGGTTTCACGTTCAATTGAAATTTTAAAGTCCTTTTTAGAAAGGATTTAAAGTTCAATCTAATCCTTCGGGGTTAGTTCCTACCGTCGACTGCGCCAGTTAAATACAATAACATATACTGTTTAAAAAAAAAACCAAAACTTTTGTTTTGCGTTTATTTTTTCTATCTTTATTGACTTCTGATTTTGAACTGAACTGATATTTTACAAAAATGTTTTTAATATAAAATTGATTCTAAAAATTAAATGCTTAGTCTACATTTTTTTTTTGTAGAGTTAGAAATGCTTAAGCTATTTTATTATTCTGTTTTTGTTCATATTGCTTAAAACCATGAAGGTATTGAATTACCTTTTATAATTATGCTATTAACAAAAGGTTCAGTGGCTTTTGTTAATAATAAAGAAAAATGCTGAATTTGTATAAGTTTGTCAATTGCACAATTTTAGGTGGGCAATTTACCTCTTATTATTTTCTGCCAGTCAACATTTAATTTGGGTGAAGTCGGAGCTGTCTCTGACGGAACTCCTTCCCCCTTTGTGTAAAAATTCTCCTGAATTTTTGGTTTAAGTTCCCTTTGTATTTTTATTGTGTACACACTGACCGTTGTTAATACCATAATTAATAAGAACATTAATATAAATATTGTTATTATTGATGTACTACTATATTTTTTATGATATTTTAATTCTTTAATTTGTTTTACATTTTCTATTTCACTTAAAACTATTTCATCAAATGTGGGTTCTATGATATTAAATTCAATTTGATTTTTTGAGGGTATAACAAAATTATCTCTGTATGTTTTTTCTGAGTTTACAAAAGTTTCATTACAGTGTTGCCATTTCAGTGCTTTTCGGGTAATTTTTGGTGCTTTTTTCCTTCCCGTACCCGGGGATTTTTTACAAATACCCGTTTATAAAAAGCGGGTATTTACAGTGCTTTTTCAGATTTCTGGCAGTGCTTTTAGTGCTTTTTGTACGGTTTATATTTTTGGTATTTGTTCTCCTTTTTTTTAATTTTTCTTGAATTTTCTGTCAAAGTTGAAAAAACAATACGAAATATACAAAAAATACATTTTTTCACAATGTTTGTAGTACAATTTTCTCTAGCAACTTCGTTATATTTAAACTTCAAAATTTTGAAATATTAGTTTGGTGCTTTTTTACCCCTTTTCTGGTTATTTTTTTAATCTTTTTTACACGATTTTACAAAGCTAAAATGTGTTTTTAAAATATTGACTTAAATTTTTCAAAAAATTATTATCGTGCTTTTTTACCCCATTTTTGGTAAATTTTTACCCTTTTTACCCGTTTTCACAATGCTCACGGTGCTTTCCTGCCTTCAAGAGTTGGCAACACTGTTTCATTATCTATTATTATTTTACAATCATGAAATGCAAATAAACAGTTTTTGCTTATTGAAAGGTTCCTTTCATCACAATTACTGGATACAAAACTCTCATTTGAATTCTTTAGGAGTATTAAGCCGGATTCTATTTCTGTTATTTCTTTTTTATATTTTCTTATTTTCTTACAATTATTTTTATATATGTATAAATTAGATATTTTCATTTCTCTAAAATTAGGGTTTTGTCTATATTCATAAACTTGTCCGCTGTAGTGTAGAATTTCTTGTGGTTTAAAGTTTAACTGTGTGAAATTTGTGTCGGTGATGGGTGTGATAAGGGATCTTTTAACTGTCACTGTGTCTTTTGGGAATTTTATTACAAATATTATGTGGTCGTCTTTGTATTTTGCGGCTCCTAGTTGCATATACATACTGAAGTTCGTAAAAGTCAATCTTAAAATCGTTAATTTCTTCGTCCGTTAGAATGTTGCTAGTCATAATGTTGAATTTTGCGGATACTATATTATTCTGAATGTGTACTAGACTATCCGACAGAATTTTTATTTTGAGCAAAGTGTCTAAATAGTATATCTCGTTAATTATTTTATCATCATTTTTCTTTATCGCGTTGAACTGGTTTGAGATACTTTTCCTGTCCGTGTCTATTGTTGCCTTGAGTTTGTTCAATGTCATATTTAAATGGTTATTTACGTATATGTTTTTATTAAGATCGTCTATTGTTCTGTGATTATTTTCATCTATAATTTTCAAATGATCTTCAATATCTATTCGGTCATCGTCGCTCATTGTTCCCGCTATCCACTTTAAGCCTGAGCCTATTGCGTTAAATAAACCTCTTTTACGTCTGTTATAGTGTAAGGTTTATGCCTTTACTTTGAGTTTTTCTAATTCGTGCTCGAGAAGTATCTTGTTCCTGATAGATTGAAATTGGCTTATCTCCCTTTCTAAATTGTTGATCACCTCTGTTATTTGTTGAATATCAATTATATGAATGATTTTATTATATTCTAAGATTATTTTTACGTCATCTAATTTAATTTCGGCGAATCCGTTGGAATTATTGATTGGCTGGATTGTCAGGGATGCTATTGTTATTGGTATTAGCAACATCAGTATAGCGAGTAATGTCCAATTGTCGTTAAAATTTTTTTGGAATAGAGCTTGATGGTATAGTTGATGATAAGTCTCCCTGACTCCAAAGTTCCAGATAAGCTCCTTTTTTATTTCTTCCCATCTTGCGTCTGATGACGTCCAGTGCTGCACCTTGAATTTTATTGAGGATACATCTTTGGAAAACGTAGTCTTCTAAACTTGTGTTCTGGAAAACTGGGATGAATAGTTCGACCTCCCTCAAAAACGATGAAAGGGCATAGTCCTTGTTACCTCTGTATTCTTTGATTTTGGATGCCTCTTTGAGAATTTCCGTCAATGGTATAGGGGATTCTGTAGTTGAGTCGGTTGTGGCTGCTGAATCTTGTTTGGAGTTCATTGTTGTTTCTTCACCTTTTTAATTGTAGGTGAGCTGGATGTTGTTTGATGGTTTTCACTTTTTGAAATTGTAGATGTGCTGGATGTTGTTTGATGTTTTTCACTTTTGAAATTGTAGATTTACTGACTTTTCAGAGTTTTCTTTTTGTAAAATATTAAGTTGTTTTTAATTTAAAAAAAACGTTTGCTAGTTTTATATATATATATATATTTTTTTTTGTTAACTTGAAAAAATCCGTTTTTTTTAAAGTGGTTTCACGTTCAATTGAAATTTTAAAGTCCTTTTTAGAAAGGATTTAAAGTTCAATCTAATCCTTCGGGGTTAGTTCCTACCGTCGACTGCGCCAGTTAAATACAATAACATATACTGTTTAAAAAAAAAACCAAAACTTTTGTTTTGCGTTTATTTTTTCTATCTTTATTGACTTCTGATTTTGAACTGAACTGATATTTTACAAAAATGTTTTTAATATAAAATTGATTCTAAAAATTAAATGCTTAGTCTACATTTTTTTTTTGTAGAGTTAGAAATGCTTAAGCTATTTTATTATTCTGTTTTTGTTCATATTGCTTAAAATCATGAAGGTATTGAATTACCTTTTATAATTATGCTATTAACAAAAGGTTCAGTGGCTTTTGTTAATAATAAAGAAAAATGCTGAATTTGTATAAGTTTGTCAATTGCACAATTTTAGGTGCGCAATTGACCTCTTATTATTTTCTGCCAGTCAACATTTACTTTGGGTAAAGTCGGAGCTGTCTCTGACGTAACTCGCGCGGTCTCACAGACCGAAGGTTTGAAAACCTGTTTCTTCATGGTTTTTCCTAATACAACCTACTTATTTAATATTTTTTTTTTAACTTTAAGATATAATGAAAAAAATTATACCATGCAATAACTTTATTTTTAGTAAATTTATCGACTTTCAGTCTTTTACAAAACAGCCTTAAATTAAATATATTTGAAAAAAGTGTTTTGTCGGTCTGACAGACCACCGCGCGGGTATAGGAAGGTTAAGTACGTAAGAAACTAGTTTAAAAATGTGCTTCGGGCAAAAATTTGATTTTGTTAAAATAAATTGTTCGGTTTTTATCAATATAATAATGAAAAAATCGCATATTATGGATTTGAGCAGAGAAATTTCTATTTCAGATGAAATGGCTCTTCGAAACACGATCAAAGCCCAATTTCAAATTCCGACAAAGGGGGTTATTTCATTATGAAACTTATTTTCAGCTTTTATTTTATTGAGGGTCATTTCGTAGGACCTATTTTCCCTTTAAAAAAACTTAATTTTTTAAATCGAATTTTAATACAAGTTTTTTTTCCATTTTTGTGCAATTTTCTGGTACTTTTTATTTCTCCAATTATGAGGCATTTTCTCATCGGAACATTTAAGCGGCATTCACACCTAAATCTTAAACACGTGTTTAGCTAAAACGAGCAAAGAAACACTACATAACCAGAGTAAATGACTTGGCTTTTGTAATTTAGTTTTGTATAACAACCACCTGGTTGTTGCTCAATCCAAACTCAGTATTAAAGATTGGTGAACTAAATTCAGGTTTTCCAAATTTCTATAAAATTTCAAAAAGTTTTCAACAAATTTTCAAAGAATTTTTAAACCCTTTTGTCAATTTGTATTTAATTTAGAATTTATTTAGCCACCTCGCACAAGGCCTAAATACAAAAAATGGTGTATAAGATTTTGGAATTAAAACACGGATATGAAGTGAGTGGATTTGCGTTTGGTCATCAATGTAGTGCTTGATTAGAAATTGCTCTGTCGGTTAGTCATCTTTTCACAAAATATTTGAAAGTTCCAAAACCAGTTTTTGGCGTTTATTGTGTTTTCTGTTTTAAAATAGTTATTGTGGTGTTATATAACACAAGGAAAACAAAATCGAAAAAATTTTAAAGGCTTTAAAAACCACTATACAATTTTGATGTGCTGTGGTTCCAGTAGTACAAATCAGTGATTGTATTTGAGAATTTTCATTTGGTGCCTAAATGATGCCAAAAAAGTGCCAAAAAAGCTTTAAAAGTGCCAAAAAAAAATTAAGCAACATGCAAATGTTTCAAAAAATATGTTCAGCTTTTATTTCAAATATTTATACATTTACACCCTTATTCTAAACTTTATAACAATAACAAAATTGTCACAAAACTGGTGTGAATGGAAATTATTATAATTTTGCTTGTAGGTGTTCCAAAATAGATTTTATACTTTGTAATTTGTTATAAAAGTATTTACTTCAATTTATTTTTAAGTTTCCAAATATCAAAATGTTTTCAAAAATTTTCATTCGATTTTAAAATTTGATTCAATAAAGACAATTTTTATAAAAATATTGTGTCCTAAAATTAACCACATTGGCATTCTCAGAAAAATTGTCACAGCAAAATCTTGACAAAATTGTCATGTAATAAAAAGCACATAACAAACAAATATTTTTAGTTGTCAACAATTTAAAATATAAAAATTGTATTTTCTTTTGAAGAATTTTAAAATTTTTCTTCACAGAAATAAAATATGAAATACCTCATTCATATTTTGAGATATTATTTTAAGATGCATCGAACCTTTTACCGACTCTAACATTCCTGCAAATTCCTCGAAAAGATTACGTATTAACATTTGGGGCTAACGTTGTTAAGAATAAGCTCAGGGTGCTTGATGCTAAAATTTAAAGGGACCGGGGTAAAAATAGTTATATATTGTTATATATAATGTGATTGGGTTATATCTGACGGTGAATGGATTCACATTAAAACACATATCATTATATACAAAAACATCTAAAATTATTTTTTCAATGAATTTGTTGTACGGTAATTGATGTTATTACATATCCCCAAATCTGACTCCATATATAACGATATAAGCCATATAAAAAAAATCAAAATATATGTAGTGACCGATATGATTATATGGTTCGATACTAAGTTATATAACACTGTATGTATCGTCATACTAAAAATATATTTCTTGTAATTTTATATAACTTTCTATATGATCTCGTACAAATTAATATAAATTAAGAGTTAATTTATCCACAGCCAAATAATTTTCACGTGATTTTTTTGCATATTAAATTAAATTAAAAATGATGCAAACGATTTAGATTAGATTTTTATTTTATGTTATAAAATTTGGGCCTTTGAAATTGTTTAAGCTATAGAAATTTCAATATCAATTTAAAGCCGGTATGCATAAAAAGTGTACCTACTATTAGAAAAAATTATATAAAATCAGATATTTTTATATCGAATTAGATGTAATTTAATGTCCTGGATATGGACAAATCTCGGATCAAACTATATCAAATAATATCTAATTTGATATAATTAGACACAAGTAGATGACCTATTTTTCGGATCAAGTTGTATGTCGTTGTATATGGGGACTTATCAAATAAGACATAATTATATATGACACCGTATTAAGATTTTTTACCCGGGGAACTCCAAGTGCTTAGAACTAGTTCTCTCGTGTTCTGCGGTTCCTGGACATTTTTTAAGTTTTCATATCATTTAAGATTTCATAAAATTATCGAAAAAATCGTAATTTTTCACAAATTACAATTTTTTGATAATTTTATTTTTGGCAGAAAAAGTTTTCACCATTGTATGGTTAAATTTTTAAAACTTTAGCTTGTCATAAAAAAACTAGAATACCATAACAAATTTTTGAAAAATTCCAGTAACGGACAATACAATAGAATCAATTAAAGTTGTTCTAATTTTATCCCCATTGCTTTAATTTTTAAAGATCAAAATAATGATTAAAATGTCCCCGAAGAACTGGAAGCTGGTCCAGAAAATTGTAGAAATTTTTAGTGTACCCGAGTAAAAATACTTATATATTGTTATATATAATGTGATTGGGTTATATCTGACGGTGAATGGAGTCACATTAAGACACATATCATTATATACAACTACATCTGATATTATTTTTTCAATGAATTTTTTGTACGTTAATTGATGTTATTACATATCCCCACATCTGACTCCATATATAACTACATAAGCCATATAAAACTAATCAAAATATATGTAGCGACCGATATGATTATATATGGTTCGATTCTAAGTTATATAACACTGTATATATCGTCATACTAAAAATATATTCTTGTAATTTTATATAACTTTCTATATGATCTCATACAAATTAATATAAATTAAGAGTTAATTTCTCCACAGCTAAATAATTTTCACGTGATTTTTTGCATATAAAATTATATTAAAAAATGATGCGTACGATTTAGAAGACAAAAAAAGCCCCAGCCAGCAATTTCGGAGCGCTCATAAATAAGATTCTTAAATAGCTCATAGAAATGATTATTGTTTTTTTGAAAACACTCTTTTTTTGGTAGAAAATATGAACCCTCAGAAAACAATCCAAAAAGTTGTCTCTACAATCTAAAAAGCTGTCTCAAAACGAGGGCTCATTTTTCGGACTCAAAGAAGATTCCAAAATTATTTAAATTTTTGAGGAAAATTTCGATTTTATACGTTATTTTTTCTGAGTCATTTCTGAGTACACAGGGGGCTCTTTTCGACGGACCACTTTCATAGGAAAAAGTGGAAAAATGTTTATGTTTTTGGAGCTCATTTCTAAGTCATTAATGATCATCTTTGTTTGCTGGGGCATTAAAATTTTTATTTTATTGGTTTTTAATTTTTTTCAAAAAATAAAAATTGTTTTTTCGACCTTTTTATTGATTAATTAGAACTTTATTAATTCAGTTCGAGGCCAATTTCCTTATTATGCATTAACATAATAAGTACTTTTTTCAAAAACTGATATTTTCCTTCATCAGGATATTCTCCTAACAAATACTTCACAGAGTTTTTGCTTTCAAAAACCTCTACACTTTCAGGAATAAAAAGACGACCGTTTCGGGGATTTTCCAGGTCCCCTTCTTCAGTTTTCTTTAGAAAGTTGTGGGAATAGTGCAATGCAAATTGAAACATCAAAATTTCATATTAAACGTAGTCTACTACATCAACGAAATGCGAATGAAGCAAACAATAAAATATGTTTTCGAAGTCTCTGCAAAGACATGTACCGACGGTACGAAATATAAAAACAGAAAACTTTCATAATATTTCTATTGTTGGTTGTCTTTGCAGAGACTTCGAAAACATATTTTATTGTTTGCTTCATTCGCATTTCGTTGATGTAGTAGACTACGTTTAATATGAAATTTTGATGTTTCAATTTGCATTGCACTATTGCCACAACATTCTAAAGAAAACTGAAGAAGGGGACCTGGAAAATCCCCGAAACGATCGTCTTTTCATTCCTGAAAGTGTAGAGGTTTTTGAAAGCAAAAACTCTGTGAAGTACTTGTTAGTAGAATATCCTGATGAAGAAAAATAACAGTTTCTGAAAAAAGTACTTATTATGTTAATTCATAATAAGGAAATTGGCTTCGAACTGAATTAATAAATTTCTAATTAATTTTTATTTTACGTTATAAAATTTGGGCCTTTAAAATTGTTAAAGCTATAGAAATTTCAATATCAATTTAATAGCCGGTATGCATAAAAAGTATACTTACTATTAGACAATGTTATATAAAATCAGATATTTTTATATCGAATTAGATGTAATTTGATGTCCTGGATATGGACAAATCTCGGATCAAACAGTATCAAATTATATCTAATTTGATATAATTAGACACAAGTAGATGACCCATTTTTCGGATCAAGTTATATGTCGTTGTATATGGGGACTTGTCAAATAAGATATAATTATATATGACACCATATTAAGATTTTTACCCGGGTAGCGTTTGTTTTTTAATTTTGCTACCCGTTCTAAGTAGGCGTGGCTTTCAATGAAAAACCAGCGATATCGACCTTTTATCAAATTATATAGAAATTTTATTAAAAAGTGCCAAAATTCTATGAAGAGTGCCATGGTGCCATTGAACATTCAATAGTGCCACAAATGGCACTTTTGTGCCACTTTTACCAACAGTGGTACAAATATGGTCCAAATTTAAAATTCTATGGAGAGATTTTTTTTTAAACAATTTTCTAGTAAAATTATAAATTTTTTTTAGAAGTTTCTCCACATAATTAATGATAAGTCAAAAAGGGTTAGTCCGATCTTGTTAAAAAATTATATATTGCGTTTCAATCGTCGCTCAGTAGTTTCGGAGTTATAATCAAAATTTTAAGCAAAAATATATATTTTTTACGTGAAAATAGCAAATTTTTTTGTTTTAAAAAAATCATGAAAAATCGAAAACGGCAAAAATTGTCCAGATTTATTGTTTTATCGGAAAGCATATGTAATAGCAACAAAATGAGATATCGATCATAAAAATCTATTGATTATTTTCGAATTTATTCACAATTAAGTGAATTCCCTCATTTTCACAAAATTTTAGTTTATTGTTTGTGTTGGGCAGGGTGACTCCCTTTCCAAGCAAATGAAAAATCCCCGTTGAGGAAAAAACGCTAAGGGTTGTTTTTTCTAATAAAATTAAAGCTTCTTGCTTTATTGATGAGTATTCTTAGACTAACTTAACTTTATTATTTACAAAAAGTATTTACAAAAAAAGGCGCTATTCAAGTAGCGGATTAAATTCAGTTCAAGGGGAACATTTAGAGAATATTAGAATAATTAAATGAGAGAAAAAGCAAATACTGGTTTTTTAAGAGAAAAAATATAATAGTATATATACATATATATATAAAATATATATATATGTATATATACAAAACCATAAGGTTGAACACGGTTCAACAGTTTGATATACATACATAAAATTGAGTAGTTAATGTTCTTCTTTCGATTTATTGAATTTTGAAAACATTTTCCACATGCTATGTAAAAATTTTCACATCGAAAATTCATTACATAGTAATATTTCTGTATTTTTTGGCCAACCGCTACCTACAATACTGATTCTATTCTTTAGAAAAACATTTGAATTGGATGAGTTTAAATGTATTAACAGTAGAAAATTTATATTTTATTATTTAAATTTATTATCTATACTAATATAATAAAGAGGTAATATGTGTATATTTGTTTGTTTGTAGGAGGTAATCTCCGTAACTACTCATCTGATTTCAACAATATTTGTTCCAGTATTTAGAGTTGTCCTTAAGGATGGACATAGTCTTTATATCATTCTATTAAAATAATTAATAAAAAAGTTATGAGCAATAATGTAAAAATATCCGAAAAACTAGGCCTAAGGCATGCTAACAATGTAGCGGGCTTTGCCCGCTAGTAAGAAATAAAATAAGAAAATAAATAATTATTATAAACTACAAACTTTGGAATTATCTTTTATTCGATTTTCTATTGTTGAATAACGAAGTGTTACTCTGAATACTCTAGCAAAAATCAGACATCATGTGTGCATCCCAGCGACCCTGGTATCGTTCCTCCATTGTCCGGATATCTTGGTGGAATCGTTCTCTCTGTTCCTCACTCAAGTCTCCTAGATTTTCAGAAAAACGATCTAATTGACTGTGCAGGTAGTGTACTTTGATGCTCATGTTGCATCCAAGATTCTGGAAGTGAGTTAACATCTCTTCAACGTGCACAACGTAATCATCACCCTTGTTATTTCCTAAGAAATTTTGAATAACCCATACCCATGCATTCTTCGCAATTTCTGACATTCAATTGCCAAAATCAGTATCTTACACCAATTTGTGGATTTGTGGGACGTTAAATATGCCTGCTTTCAGCTTTTCCATACTCAGATTAGGAAACTTCCTTGAGAAATGCTGGAAATAAAGATGGGCACGTGAGTGAATTTTAACTCACACTCACTCACGCTCACTAGAAAAAAATTCTAATCACGCACGATCACTCACGACAAAAAATTACTACTCACACTCACTGAACTTTCAGTCACACTCAAGCGTGATTCACGTGAATCACGCAAATTCACGAAACAAAAGAATATTCAAAAATTAAGAAAAATTAAACTTGAAAATGTGCTCAGTATAGGGTTTGGGGTTCGGAAATTCCCGGGCGGTATTTCCCGAAAAAAGTTTGGCGGGAATCCCCAGGAAAAAATTTTTTTCCACTGCAACCGATTCCATGAAACTGCCCAGTCAGAAATCGCCAGTGGTACAAAAAATCAAGCACTGGCATACCACTGGGTAACCATGGTATTAAAAATAAATGACTGGCAGAACACTCATTTGGGACGCTTTGCCAGCGTTTGCGAAAAGCGTTTTACCAGTATTTTTTTTACAAAAATTTCGGTGGTTTATAAAGAAAACCACTGGCAAAAAATTGGCTTAGAGTGATATGCCAAGGTTTGCAACCAGTGGTTATCCAGTGCTACCTAGCCAATGCTACCAGGCGTACAAAAATCAATTCACTGGAAAACCAATGATTTTATAAAAATGCTGACGCTTCGTTAAAAAATGTTTGTAGTCGGAAGGTTCCGAGTTCAAATCCGGTTGCAAGCAAAAAAATTTTTTGGGATTTTTTTTAATTTAAATTTTTTTTTGTTTTATAAAATCAATTTTTTTATTTGTGGGAAAGCTCCTTCAAGACCAACTTTTTTTTTGCCCTCCAAACACTGGCATACTAGTTACTAAAAATTGTTTGCCAGTACTAGAATTTTGGCACAGCCAGTAGTTGTCCAGCTATTATCACTCATTTATGTGTTTAGCCATTATATATTATATGTCTCGTTAGCTCAGTGGGTAGAGCAATCGTCTGCCAATCTGACGGCCTGGGTTCAAATCACGGCAGGGTTAAAAAAATACATATGAACTTTTTTTTAATTTTATTTTGGAAAATATATTTCCAGACCACCTATTTATTGGTTTTGCCAGTGTTTTGCCAACGTTTAAAAATTTTGTTCCTCCAGTGCTTTTCCGGCGCTTTTTGAACAGCCGGTCCTTTTGTCTAATGATGTTATCATTTTGGGAATGGGAAAGCGATTTTTGCCAATACTTGTACCACCTGTTAAAGTGCTTTGCCACCGCTTTCCCATTTGTATTTTTCTGACTGGGTGGTTCCGGAACCATGACTGATGTATAATCAAATTTAGAACTAGTTCCAGAACTGATTCTATTGCAACCAGTTTCACTTTGGTCCTATAGAAGTGGTTGCTTTTGGGACAATTTCAAACAAAAATCATCGGTATTAGAATTGAGAGTAGAACGGTCTGTAAAGAAAAGGTACCCAGGAAAATTTTTTACAATCGGTAGCCAACCACACCCATTCTACAACTGGTTCCACTGCAACCGATTACACGGAACTCGTTCCGGAACCAGTTCCTTGGATCCTATATGGAAGGTGTGGGTGACGTAGAATCAGTTGCAGAACTAGTTCCAGAACTGATTCTAGAGCAACCGGTTCCACTTTGGAGCTATAGAAGGGGTTGCTTTTGGGACAATTTCAAACAAAAAGAATTGGTGTTAGAATCGACAGTAGAAGGGGTTGTGAATGAAAAGCAGCTATTGTACAACCGATTCTTTGGAACAGAAAATTTTCCTGGGTAGCTATTCTATAACCGATTTTTTGGAATAGAAACTTTAGTGGGTAAGTAATTACTAGGGCAAGGAATTTCATGCACTTAAAAATGGAAAATATGCGCCTAAAATATGCATAAGAATGTTTATTTCGATTGAATCAAAATATGAAAATTTTAATTTTTTATATTTTTTTACAAAATAAAAAATGTTCCTAAAAATTAAAAATATGCACAAATATGCATTAAAAAGCACAAAATATGCATTAAAAACGCACCAAATATGCATTTAAAGTCAAAATATGCAAAAACATGCGTTTTTGCCATAATATGCTATTACAAATCGATGCATTTTTGTTCTAAATTTGATGATTCGGATAAATATTTAGTCCATATTAGTTTTGGACTAATTACCAATATCACATATAAACCCGTATTCTACTCGTAAACGGTGTAACATGTATTTCTAATTTGCAAATTATATTTTAGCTTGAAACTTGACAAGACCTAAATTAACTTAGCATAGATTTTTTTGACTTGATAAGAGAACTATTTAAATGTCTTACAAAAAGTAGACATTTAAACCCAAATTCATTGATTTAAATATTTGCATTCTTTCATCCTTAAAATTGATATTCTACATAAAATACGACTTAAATGCTTTCTACAATATATTAATACAACAAATCAAAATAAAAAAATGTTACCAAAAAACTGATACTTTTCGATTTTCATTCCCGGGAAACCCTAGTCGAGTATGAAATTTTGGCATTTATTTTGTATTAAAAATACCCAAAAATATAAAGTCGCCTAAAACAATTACTTGAAAATATGAATAAAAAGCTAAAAAAAAACAACTTGAGTCGTTAAAATTAGACTCACGCACACTCACTCACGCAAAAATTTTTCTCACGCACACTCACTCACGAACAATTTTCTTCTACTCACACTCACTCACGTTCACTTGAGTAAATTAAGGTTTTACTTACACGTGAGTCACGTGAATCACGCAAAATTCTGCTCACGTGCCCATCTCTAGTTGGAAACATTCACTATCTTTGTTAAGTGCTTTAACATATTGTTTCATCAGACCAAGTTTAATGTGAAGAGGGGCTAATATGATGCAATCTCGGGGCACTAGAGCCACATTTATAACATTTGGCATACCTGGAACCAGTGTTTCCCTAGAAGGCCATTGTCTTCTCTTCCAATGTTCTGCTTTAGCTCTGCTGTTCCACAAACATAAAAAGGAAGGATATTTTGTAAAGCCACTTTGTTGACCTAAGAGGAAATTTACCATCTTAAGATCAACACAAATTGTCATTTTCAGATGTAGATGGTAGTGCTGGATGTGAACTATCTGATTGGTAACACATACTTGAGGTTGAGTGTCCTGGTGAAGATGAAAGCACTTGACTACAGCTTGGACCCCGACCTTAAGCATATTTAATTTCTGGTGAATGTAGAACTGCAAGTGTAAACCCATCAGCAGACCTCGTGGGGTAAGACCATCGCATATGTTTTCCGAAGCCGGTTTTTGTACTTAAACAAAATAACAATCGGATTCGTGGCTCGCTGTTTCTCTCCATAGCATAGGCTTCAAAATTTGCAAGTGTCATCTGTAAAATTTAAAAAAAAATTGAAATAACCAATATGAAGAATTCAAAATTTAATTAAGAAATACTTTAAGTATAAAATATTCCAAATGTATTAACCTATACTTACTTTACAAAAATTACTTTCAAATTGAGGATATACATATCTTGGCCTTAATTTCTATGATTTTTATTCTAATTATTTGCATATTTTCTATTACTTTTTTTATGATTTACAAAGTAACCCAATCGGCGTAACTGCCCCAAGCCTGGGGGATATTCGCCAAAAGAGCTAGATACAATTTCAACAAAAAAATATTGTTAATACGGCAAAGTTAATGTTTTAAT
Organism: Leucophora obtusa; assembly: GCA_949987735.1. Taxonomy (NCBI): domain Eukaryota; kingdom Metazoa; phylum Arthropoda; class Insecta; order Diptera; family Anthomyiidae; genus Leucophora; species Leucophora obtusa. Next base: position 63,054,760 of record OX465296.1, read on the forward strand.
GACTGAAATAAATAATTTAGAATAATTTCTTTAAGGTATATGATTCTTTTTAATCAATAAATCTCCACTACATTAAAAAAAATTAATTAAAACTATAATATAATGATTTTTCAAAATTACAAAAAACTGAATAATTAATTATACCCTACACCACTATGTGGTCAGGGTATTATAAGTTTGTGCTGATGTTTGTAACACCAAAAAATATTGGTCCTAGACCCACCTTATAGTATACCGATCGGCTCAGAATTTTTTTTTTATTTCGATTTAACGATGTCCGTCTGTCCGTCCGTCCGTCTGTCTGTATGTCTGTCTGTCCATGCATTCTTGTGCGCACTCTACAGGTCGCAAATATTAAGATGATGAAACTTGGTATACCGACTTATGTCGGCCCAAGGACGACGCCTATTGATTTTGGTGAACATCGGTCCATGTTTAGACCTAGTGCCCATATAAGGGTCCTACCAAAATTATATTGTTTTTACGCTGCAGGTCGTAAATATTAAGATATTTTGATGAAATTTGGTACACAGACCTATGTTAGCCCAATAACGCAGCCTATTGATTTTGGTGAACAGCGGTCCATGTTTAGACCTAGTGCCCATATAAGGGTCCTACCAAAATTATATTGTTTATACGCTGCAGGTCGTAAATATTAAGGTATTTTGATGAAATTTATGTCGGCCCAAGGACGAAGCCTATTGATTTTGGTGAACATCGGTCCATGTTTAGACCTAGTGCCCATATAATGGTCCTACCAAAATTATATTGTTTATACGCTGCAGGTCGCAAATATTAAGATATGAAATTTGAATCATGAAATTTTGATGAAATTTGGTACACCGACCTATGGCAGCCCAAGGACGAAGCCTGTTGATTTTGGTTAACACCGGTCCATGTTTAGATCTAGTGCCCGTATAAGGGTCCCCCCAAAATTGGCTTGGTTACAAACTGCAGGTCGCAAATATTAAGATATTTTAATGAAATTTCACTCACATTATAGAAAATTTTAACACAAGTCCCATTTTAACCCATTCGAATTTGGGATCCAAACATTAGTTGGCTTTTAACCAGAATGGTGTAGGGTATTGTATAGTCGGCATGCCCGACTTTAACCATTTTACTCGTTTAAATTTTACTCGTTTAAATTTAAGAATGAACACGATTGTACTAATTTACTATTGAACATATTTTAACCCTCTAACCGGCCTAAGCTTTTTTTCAATGAAATTTATACCATGTGTTTCTCACAAAAAATAAACAATAAGTTCTTCTACAAAATTTTTTTTCGTTGCCTACTTTAGGCGATATGGGCCAAGATAGTTTAAGGGTGAATTTTGAAACTAGCGCATAAAAATTACTAGGTTTAGGCACAAATTACTTCTCTTACCAAGATGTAATTGCAATAAAAAAATTACATTTTTTGTGCTGTTACTTAAGAGGATGTAGCGATTTTCGTTTTTCGAAAAACGCGAAATTGAGCGAAAACGCACCAAAACTTCAATATATATTATTCAAACTTATAAACTTTGCTACCTATACCAAATATTATCGTTTTACCAAATTTCAGAAAAATCCGTCCATTCGTTTTGAAGTTAAGGCGATGTCCTTTAAAGGTATACTTATGGAATCCTGTGCGTCCTTGGACCAAAGTAAGGAACTTTTTGAATAGCTTAAGCTCCAATCTTACTTCATGGTCACTCTCAATTGTTTTAGTCAATTTAAATATGTTTTTAAGATTTTTGAAAATCTTGGTTGTTTTAAAATATTTAATTTTTGGAATTTTACGAAATTTTATATTTGACACTTTCTCGCTTCCAAACTGTGCATTGTATACAAAAAAATTCTTCAAAAAAATTTAATAAATTTTGTTTTCTGTTGAAAAGGCATAATTTCTTATTATAAAATACTCCTTTGGCGCATTTCTGGTCAATTTAATATACCCCGCCTGGAGGCGGGCTTGCCGGTTAGAGGGTTAAACATATAGAAAAGTCTTATAGAGCATTTTAGGCAGGGAAGCACCAACTGTTCGTAGCTCCAGGGGCCATCTGGTGATTGTGCCCCAGAGGCAGGCACTAACATAAAATTAATATTTTTCACACTTTTTAAGCATTTATTAAAATCAAATTATTATTTTCTGAAAGCTTAGGATCATAGGTCTAGCATAATGAAAAATTATTTTTTTATCACACGATTGGAGGAAGTTATTGCAAAATGTAGTTGCTTTCAATTATTTTTTTGGCACCCCAAAAAACACAAAAACACGTCTATCTGCGACCACATGTGATATAAATTCGTCAAAGTGGATGTCAAGGAAAGGCAATTAAAAAATGGACAAAATATATTTTTTCAAAATTTTTATCTCCCTTAACATCGGAGAAAAATGGGATTAGTGTATGTGCCCCACTGGCGAAGGATCCCCCCTCTACCCTAATTGTAAATATTTTGTTTACAGATCTTAAACAAATTAACCCATTTTCTACCAACAGCACCTGAAAGTTATGTTTACCGCAACTTGGGATTAATAATATTTTAATATGTAATTATATATTGTCATATATCATACATAATTATATATTGGACTGAGGTCCTTTTATCAAATCCCAGCTCGGGCACAAAAAAATTTTTTTTTTTATTTTTTTAACTCAATTTGATTTAGTTATAAATATTTTTTTAACAGATCTTAAAAACATTATACCATTTTGTGTCTACAGCATCTGCAAATTATATTTTCAATTAATATTATTTTAAATATATAATTACAAAAATATCGTAGTGTATAATAATTACGTTAAAGTTGAGACGAGCAAAAGTCAATGAGTTCGTTTTTGCGTCTCATATATATCTTACAAATGAATTTTATTATTACCTTTATTAAAAATACAAGATGCTTAATTTTCTTAACCCAGTATCATATATCAGTTTTCAATGAATTGTATTATTATTTTTTATTAATATTACCATATGCTTAATTTGCTTAAATCATATCTATATAGTTAAAATGAATTTGGATCTAATGTTTCGTTTTCTTAACCCAGTATATAAGTTTTCAATGAATTGTATTATTATTTTTTTACTAATATTACCATATGCTTAATTTGCTTAAATCATATCTATATAGTTAAAATGAATTTTGTTCTAATTTCATTAAATCAAATTTGAAACAGTATTTTATTCAAAAATGCCATCTAGATGTCAAACATAACATTGAACATTAGAAAATACTATAAAATGCATCATTGTACTACTAATTGTAACACTCATGTAATTGTTGTCAACTGTGTAATACATATGTGTGAATGTTTTATGTGTCATCGATCAACATGTATAAAAGCTGCTGCATTGATCGATTTTGATTAATTAGCCAGTGGACGGCAACGAGGTAAGACCTTCTATAAGTGCGTGAAATATCTTTCTGCATTTAAAGAAGATTTTAACTAAGTAGCTTAAAGGTGTCTAACTATCGTTCAACACCTTTAACCAACTCGACCACCTAAGACAGCTGACGATAGGGACGGCAACGTGAGCTATCGCTCTGTGCCATAATACGAACTATCGTTCTGTTGCCCATTCCGACGCGAGCGTGAACTATCGTTCTGCTCAGTGACCACTCTCGCCGTGAGCTATCGCTCTGCTCAATCCTCGCCGTGAGTGTGAGCTATCGCTCTGCTCAATCCTCACCGTGAGCGTGAGCTATTGCTCTGCTCAAACCCTCGCCGTGAGCGTGAGCTATCGCTCTGCTCAATCCTCACCGTGAGCTATCGCTCTGCTCAAACTCTCGCCGTGAGCGTGAGCTATCGCTCTGCTCAAACTCTCGCCGTGAGCGTGAGCTATCGCTCTGCTCAAACCCTCGCCGTGAGCGTGAGCTATCGCTCTGCTTAATCCCCGCCGTGAGCGTGAGCTATCGCTCTTCTCAAACCCTCGCCGTGAGCGTGAGCTATCGTCCTGATCTACCCCACTACAAAGTACTGCCGTTTACTACGGGACCGACTTCTACTGGCTATAAAAATAAATATTCGTGTCGTGTCGTGTCAACTTGTTATGTGTTAAGAACAATTAAATAATAAAGTTTATAACGTGTTATGAAAAAATTATTAAATTTCACAGTGTTTTCTTCTCTTATCGAAATATAAATAGTTTGTAACGGATCCTGGGCACGCTGATTATGCCCCAGCTTAAAAAGTGAAAACACGTCGTTACAATGGCGCCCGAGCAGGGACAGTCGCAAAACTGTTCCCGATAAGAGACTGAAAGAAAAATAAATGTGTTAAAAATTTATAAAAAAAAAAACAACAAGACTGTGATTTTAACCCAAATTAAAAAAAAAAAAAAAAAAACACTTTCTGGCATGTGCTACAGCACATATAGATAAAATCTGGTAACTATCGCTTAAATAAAATATAATGAAAAAGAAATGTGAACAAAAAACTTAATTGTGATTTTAAACCAAATTTATAAAAAAAAAGAACATTTTTGGCATGTGCTGTAATTTTGTTAAAATCTGGAAACTATCACTAAAATAAAATATAATGAAAAGAAAAGAGAAAACAAGAAAAAAAAACATTGTGATCGTTAAATAATTTTGAAAAAAAAAAACATTTTTACAATCTGTAGACTATAAATAAAATAACACGCGAAAATTTTCATAAATTGAATGTGACTATGTTAAAATATGAAAACTAGAAATAAAATAACACGGTAAAAAAATATAATAATAATAAATGTTGTGATTATTAAATTAATGCGAAAAAAAAACAAAAACAAACATTTTTTTAAATTGAATGTGACTATGGTAAAATCTGAAAACTATAAATAACATAACACGGTAAAATAAAGAAAATAAATAATAATAATAAACATTTTGTTTGCTAAATTAATGTAAAAAAAACATTTTTTTTTTAATTGAACGTGACTAACCAAAAAAAAAGAGAATATTAAAGTAACACGTGTAATTAATCAAATAGATCGGGTTAAAATTTTTGTACTTTTAATGAACTTGAAAAAAAAGGAGATAGATAAGGTAAAAATGTTGAAGGCATCGTGGGCATATTCCTTAAAGAAGGAGGAATTAATTTTATACACTTCTGAGTTCGACCTTGATTCAACTGGTAGCGTAGATGAACTGCGGAAGCGATTCGCGAAATTCATAACATCTGAAAACGATGAGGGGTGTTTGCAACGACTCTTAGAAATCCAAAGGAAACACGAAATGCCGTCTTCAGAAACGCCATCAAAAATAAAAACACCTTCAAATGCTTTAGCAGTTCCAGGAACTAGTCTTCAACACCTGGGTTCTTCACCTATGAAAGATGAATTTACTAATAAACAAGATAATCTTCCCTTAATACCACTACCAGAAAATAAAAATACATACATGGATCAGGTGAGAAAATGGGGTATACAATATGATGGGGGGAGAGATCCGCTAGGATTCATTGAACGAATAGAAGAATTAGCGGAAATGTACGATGTTCCTCTTGACCAGTTGCCTCGAATGATGCCAGAATTTTTCTGTGAACGTGCTTTGGCATGGTTTAGAAATAATAATAGAAAATGGCAAAGATGGAATACATTTAAACAAGATTTTTACGATTTTTTCCTCCCCTCCCACTATTTTGAAAGACTTGATGATGAAATTCGGAGGAGAACACAACGACCCAGGGAGCCTTTTAAAGATTATGTGCTCTGCCTCCAAAATCTTATGCATCATTCAGATCTGACAGAAAGCCAAAAGTTGGAAAGAATTTTTAGAAATGCTCACCCCGATTACCAACGCTATATTCGTAGGAAAGATTTTACTACCCTTCAGGAACTCATTGGGATGGCTGATGATTTTGAGAGTATTCCTACTACTTCACAAATAAGTCGCACAGAACCATCTCGTATGATCGGTGGTCCAGTCAGGTCAATATACCAGACTGAAAATAATGGTTTTAGTTGTGGACGCCTACGACATCAAACAACAACTTGTCAAAACAACAGGCTCTCAACTCGGTTGACGTTTCTAAATTGTGAAGAAACACGAATCACTGCCACCGTGTTGATCGGAAAAAACTTAGTAACTGCTATTATTGATACTGGTGCCACTAGAAGTTTTGTAAACAAAGACTTTCATACCAAATGGAGCATCGTCCCTGAATATATCGACGAGGATATAGACGTCAGGTTAGCTGATGGTTCAACGGTAACTGTTGATAAAGCTGCCAAATTTACCGTTTCTTTAGGAAACAAAACAAAAAAATGCATTTTCCTCATTATGAACGAATTTAGCGAAGACATGATCCTTGGTTTGGATTTTCTGAGGTTATATAATACCACTATTTACTGTGCTGGCCTCTCTGTGACTCTTGAAAAGCTTGAGAACTCAACTGAAGTATGTGGAATTGTAAGCGACAATATGCACGAAGTTGTCAATAATCAGAGTGCAGGTTTCTCAGAGGAGTTAGAAAGCACCAATGTTATTGTACAAGAAGAATCAAAGGAAGAAGAAAACTGCCACCGAGAAATATCGCATCATACCCCTAAAGAACAACAATTAATAAAAAAATTTCTTGAAACTGAATTGCCTAAATTTCAATATCTGAGTGGGTTATCTAACATTGCCACCTACAAAATAGTGATGAAAGATGAGCGACCAGTAAAAATAAATTATACTCAACGAAATCCAGCTATGCAGGCCATAATCGACGCCGAGATTAATAAACTGATCACTCGTGGGTGCATAGAACCGTCCACTAGCCCTTACAGCTTTCCAATCACTCTGGCGAAAAAGAAAAATGGAACCTGGAGAACTTGTATGGATTTTCGCCAATTGAATCTGAGGTCAGTACCCGATGCGTACCCATTGCCCCGCATAGATACGATTTTAAATAGGCTTCGGAATGCTAAATACGTAAGTAGCCTCGATCTAAAAGATGACTACTGGCAAATTCCGATGGATAAGGATAGTCGAAAGTACACGGCCTTTGCTGTAACAGGCCGCGGCCTATATTAATGGAGGGTAATGCCATTTGGGCTACATTCTGCCCCAGCGACGTTTCAACGAGCTATGGATCAGGTAATCGGACCCGATTTAGAACCTCATGCTTTCGCATATTAGGATGACATTATAGTCAGTGGAAAAACATTAGATGAACATTTGTCCAACTTACGAGAAGTACTTCGATGTTTACGTTCAGCAAATCTTAAGATTAATCCTAAAAAATGTGAATTTTTTAAGCGTGAAACCAAGTATTTGGGCCATATTGTGAGCGGTGATGGTATTAAAACCGACCCTGATAAAGTAGCAGCCATAGCAAAAATGCCACCTCCGAAAACCATTAAGGAAGTCCGAAGTTTCTTAGGAGTTGCCTCGTGGTATAGAAGATTTGTTCCGGATTTTTCCAATATATCTCAACCCCTAACTCTTCTTCTTAAGAAAGGTAAACATTGGAAGTGGGGAGAAGATCAACAAAAAGCCTTCAACACCCTAAAAGAGAAATTAACAGAAGCACCCGTATTAGCTTGTCCCGACTTCAATAAAACTTTCACGCTACAAACCGACGCCAGTGATTATGGTCTAGGGGCTGTTCTTACACAGGAGTTAGAAGGCGTGGAGCGAGTTATAGCCTATGCAAGCAGACACCTCAACAAGGCCGAAAAGAACTATTCTACGACAGAAAAAGAATGTTTGGCAATAATCTGGGGTATACGGAAAATGAGGCCCTATCTAGAAGGTTATAAATTTAACGTCCTTACTGATCATCTGTCACTTAAATGGTTGAATTCAATAGAAAGTCCTACCGGAAGATTAGCTAGATGGGCTGTTGAATTACAACAATATGTTTTCACTATTCAGTATCGAAAAGGCAAAAACAACGTAGTCGCTGATACCCTATCTAGACATCCCATTGAAATTCTACACTTCGCCCACATTCAAACAGCAACGTCCATAAACGAATGCTCTTGGCTAAAAAAGAAAATGAATGAGGCACGACAGCATCCCGAGAAATATTCCGAATACATGATTATCGAAAACCAACTATATAGACACTTTTCACGCCTCACGAATGACGAGGATGACACGCCATGGAAGTTATGTGTAGCAGGACCCTTAAGACAACGAATATTAAACGAAAACCACGATAGTGCAACCGCCGGCCACCTCGGTATTCGAAAAACCCTGTACAGAATATGTAGTCGATACTACTGGCCCGGACTGTATAGGGACGTAAGCCGTTACGTGCGAAAATGTGAGTCCTGTCAGCGTCATAAATCCATGCAACAACGTCCCGCGGGAGAAATATTAACTCGGACTCCAGAAGAACCTTGGGCCACTATATGCGCAGATTTCGTAGGGCCCCTACCTCGTTCAAAACACGGTTGTAACATGTTATTAGTATTTTTTTATCGGTTTTCTAAATGGACCGAGCTAGTACCCTTACGAAAAGCTACTGCTGATAGCTTAATAAAGGCGTTTCGCGAACGGATTATAGCTCGATATGGAGTCCCAAAAGTCATTATTAATGATAACGGAACCCAATTTACATCACGCGTTTTTCAACGATATCTTCGCGAAATAGGAGTGCAACAACAGTTAACTGCCCCATATACGCCGCAAGGGAACCCGACCGAACGCGCAAATCGTACTGTTAAAACAATTATTGCTCAAGTAACTAGACAGCAACATAACAAATGGGATGAATTGTTACCAGAAATTATGTTAGCCATAAATACGGGAATATCAGAATCCACCGGCTATTCCCCAGCATATATCACTCAAGGACGCGAACCACGACTTCCAAAAGCACTCTATAATGAGGTTACTGTCGGAACAGGGGCTCGAAGGATGGTGCCTGAAGAACGTGCTAACGAATTAAAGGAAATATTTACTACAGTCAAACGAAATTTAATCCGAGCATCACAAGAACAAAAAATACATTACGATTTACGTCGCAGAATATGGAAGCCAAAAGTAAATGACTTCGTATTAGTCCGTCAACATCCGCTATCCAATGCAGCTGAAAATTTTGCAGCTAAACTTGCACCTAAATACGGGGGCCCGTACTCAGTTATTGAATTCATTTCACCCGTAATCGTGAGATTACAAGTGGACGGCAGTAGAGAGACTAGGACAGCCCACATAAGCGAACTGAAACCATATCAAAATTAGAATTATTAATATCTGTTACTAATTCCGTTTCCTTCTTCTTCTATTTGTTCTACTTAGATTCGAGAAATAAAAAGAAAAAAAAGAATGTCTGGAAAATATGACGAATCCAAAAGAAAATTCCGGGCCAACATGGCAAGAGAAAACAATAAAGGCCGTCGAAAAATTTTTGTAAATGACGATGAGGTCCCATCAACGAGTCAAGGAACCAAACACAAATCGAATCCAAATACGAAAAAACAGGGTAAACTAGTCCATGTGTACCGAATGACCACACAAGAGAAAAAGGGCAAACGGCATCAATGTGGTCCACCTAACTTCCCTCTAAGACGTAAGCGGGGAAAACACGGAGATCTGGAAAACATATCATCAACCCCACCACAACACCAAGCCAAAAGGTCGACAACAAATCCGTTATCACCACGTACCTTGGATAAGGCAGGTTTTCCGAACGAAACAGTTGTCACCGTCGACACCAATGACTATTTCGTTCCAAACCCGCCCAGCCCACCTGTTCTGTACAAACCTGTCGAATCACAGCCGTCAACACCACAGAAAGAACAGTGTTTTTGTGTTTGTAGGAACGAGCACGAGTGTATCATTGCTCCAGTTTATGATGATAGTATTCCGATCGTGGGACCCCGATACTCTCCTTTAAATAGTCGAAAGATAACAAAAGAAAAGTCACACACATCATGGAGACCCATGAATCGACAACAAACACCTAGCAGATCCAAAGCTTTCGTATGCTCAGAAGAGGATGATGATTCGGACGATTCCATAATATTACCACATCCCGAGAATAAGATACCTGATTGCGAGGATGAAGAGCTTTCAGAGACACTAGGGAATCTCAATGAAGATGGGTATGCAGATCTACCAGCTTTAGAATCTGATGAAAAAATCGAGGAAGGAGGCTTAGAATCTGATGAAGAATTCAGGAAAGAAACGTTAGATGTAGAACCGATAGGGTCTAGATTGACCGAAGAAGAAGAATGGCTTGCGGGCGATGACCCCATAGCCGTAGAATTGCGACGTACCTTTATGGGGCTATATGACCGAACCATAGAGCTACGCCCATCATCCCCATTATCGCCCCGATCACCACCATCTTTGGAATGGGAGAGCGACTCGTTTCATCCACCTACACCACCTCCCCCACCGATAAGGGAAGGTTTTTGTAGTTGGCAGGTTAATGATCGAAAATACAGGCATCTTGGTTACACATGCTATGAAAGATCCTTAACCGTTAAAGTATTGATTCCCACGAATGGAACCCCGTTGGAAATCGATAACACTGCTGAAACACATAGCAGCATTAACTTGTCGCCATCGACAGTAACACAGTCGTCTGACTCACCACAGTCAAAATCATCGTCTTCAACGCCATCATCGGAGTCAACACCAATATCGTCGTCATCATCATCGTCATTTTATATAACGCCCCTAACTGCAGTTATACAACCAAAGGTGCCATTAGTACCAACGACATCACCAACGTCGCCATCATCAACAATACCACCGTCGTCACCTGCAACACCGTTGCTACCATCTTCTCAAGATGATGACTCTGAATCTCTAGAGTACAGGATCAACCCTAGATTACAGGCATTCGAGGTTCCAGTAACTGATTGGTCGGACCAGGGGGAAAGATCCATTAACCAAGAGGATGGAAACCAACAACTTGATTTACAGCGAAATGAAATACCCTTAGCCTTAAGAAATATTATTCGGGAGGCTATGTGCAATAAGCCGAAAAAACAGCTCAGTTTCGTAAAGCAAATAGATGGACTACAATATTCGATCAAAATATCTCGCACCGCAAATGTTCGAGTACGTTTGCCACCTCCAGAGAGGGGAGATAATGAGACGGGCAAAAGTCAATGAGTTCGTTTTTGCGTCTCATATATATCTTACAAATGAATTTTATTATTACCTTGATTAAAAATACAAGATGCTTAATTTTCTTAACCCAGTATCATATATCAGTTTTCAATGAATTGTATTATTATTTTTTATTAATATTACCATATGCTTAATTTGCTTAAATCATATCTATATAGTTAAAATTAATTTTGTTCTAATTTCATTAAATCATATTTGAATTTAACAGTATTTTATTAAAAAATGCCATCTAGATGTCAAACACAACATTGAACATTAGAAAATACTATAAAATGCATCATTGTACTACTAATTGTAACACTCATGTAATTGTTGTCAACTGTGTAATACATATGTGTGAATGTTTATGTGTCATCGATCAACATGTATAAAAGCTGCTGCATTGATCGATTTTGATTAATTAGCCAGTGGACGGCAACGAGGTAAGACCTTCTACAAGTGCGTAAAATATCTTTCTGCATTTAAAGAAGATTTTAACTAAGTAGCTTAAAGGTGTCTAACTATCGTTCAACACCTTTAACCAACTCGACCACCTAAGACAGCTGACGATAGGGACGGCAACGTGAGCTATCGCTCTGTGCCATAATACGGACTAACAGCGGGAGCGTGAACTATCGTTCTGTTGCCCATTCCGACGCGAGCATGAACTATCGTTCTGCTCAGTGACCACTCTCGCCGTGAGCGTGAGCTATCGCTCAGCTCAGTCCTCGCCGTGAGCTATCGCTCTGCTCAAATCTCGCCGTGAGCGTGAGCTATCGCTCTGCTCAATCCTCACCGTGAGCTATCGCTCTGCTCAAACCCTCGCCGTGAGCGTGAGCTATCGCTCTGCTCAAACCCTCGCCGTGAGCTATCGCTCTGCTCAATCCTCGCGGTGAGCGTGAGCTATCGCTCTGCTCAAATCTCGCCGTGAGCTATCGCTCTGCTCAATCCTCACCGTGAGCGTGAGCTATCGCTCTGTTCAAACCCTCGCCGTGAGCGTGAGCTATCGCTCTGCTCAAACCCTCGCCGTGAGCGTGAGCTATCGCTCTGCTCAAATCCTCGCCGTGAGCTATCGCTCTGCTCAAACCCTCGCCGTGAGCGTGAGCTATCGCTCTGCTCAATCCTCGCCATGAGCGTGAGCTATCGCTCTGCTCAAACCCTCGCCGTGAGCGTGAGCTATCGTCCTGATCTACCCCACTACAAAGTACTGCCGTTTACTACGGGACCGTCTTCTACTGGCTATAAAAATAAATATTCGTGTCGTGTCGTGTCAACTTGTTACGTGTTAAGAACAATTAAATAATAAAGTTTATAACGTGTTATGAAAAAATTATTAAATTTCACAGTGTTTTCTTCTCTTATCGAAATATAAATAGTTTGTAACGGATCCTGGGCACGCTGAGTATGCCCCAGCTAAAAAAGTGAAAACACGTCGTTACAAAGTTCTGAATTTGAGTTCTTCCAGAGTGAAAATGTTTTTTTTTGTAATATTTCTACATACAATTTTGGCAATATTCTTATTTTTTACTACTACTTTTAATACAAAACAACTTGTGAAAAAGTGTTGGATAAGAACATGTTTTTTCCAAAGGATTGCTAAGTTTATATATGTCATACCTTATTTAAAAGACATTTATATTACCTTTTCACCACATGTATATTGTTCTTATCCCCTTATTTATTTCACAAATACAGACTGTTGATATTTAGACTTTTGACCCATATAAATCGTGGCCTAGACCCTCCAACAAACATTGAAAAACATTTAAGACTTTGACTTTTTGTTTTTTTGCAATAATGTTATTAATTTATTTTTTCTAAGTCATGTATGTATATATAAATTTATATAACTATATATAATGCAAGCACACGAAAAATGTTGTCTCATATAGTCAGTAATTTTGTATAGCAGTGTGTGGCTGAGTGAGTTAAGTGGCCGACTACAAATCCAAAAATCTGGGTTCGAATCCTGCCGACGGATTTTTTTTTATTAAATAAATATTTTTTTAATAAATTAACATTTTTTTTAATTTCTTGTGTTATTTTTAAAATTTTATTCAAATTTAAATAATTCCAAATATACATATCATAGGATAAATTTTGATCTCAAATTATTCAATTATCCAAGCCTATCCATTAGTATCTAATTGGATGTAAATTAATCCTACGGAATATTTTGGGATCTATCAGGATCTCAATTTTATATTATTGGATATTATTGGATCTCCCAATTTTGAGATCTATTTGGATCTAATTTAATCCTGTAATATATTTGAGGGATCTTATTGGATCCTATAAGGCCCTATGCTCCTTATAGGAACCGAGGGAACATATATATATTGGATATTACTGGATATCCCAATTTTGAGCTGAACTTGGATAAGATTAAATATTGACCTATATCAAATGAGATATGGTTACATATGCTAGATATAATGTTTTTGTGATCGGGATTACAAACAATGTTATTTTTCCGGTCAATCCACGATAAACTGTTTGATTATTTATATTTTCTTGCATACATGAGACTAATTATTATTGGCACTGAATTGAAAAAAGTATTTTTTTATGCAAAAAGCACTATTTTTTGGAAATAGTTGTTTTTTTGGAAAATTTTTTTTTTTCGAAAATAGTACTTTTTCGTAAAAAATAACTTTTTCGGAAAAAGTATTTTTTTTTTTTCAAAAAAGTAGTTTTTTTTTGTAAAAAAGTAGTATTTTTTCGAAAAACGGTACATTTTTATGTAAAATTTACTTTCTTCTATGGCTTTTACGGGTACCGGGACCGGTCTGACCGGGTAGACCGGTCTGCGGTCTACCCGGTTAACCGGTCTTGACCGCAGGCTCTAATTATTATTACTTGGCCTAATACATCGATTTCATTACGAATGCCTATTGTATAGTAAATTCATAACGATTACTAATTCCTCAATTATGACAGAGTATTGGCATTTGTAAACAGATTTCATAATCATATCTAAAGTTTCAAATGCGGAATGCAAAAAGGGTTTTGTGGTAAAAAAAATTAATTAAAATACATAATCAGCGATTTACATTGTGCAAAGGAATATATTGATGCAAGAATTTTCCTTTTTGCAAAATTATTTGCGCAAACTTAACCAGCGATTTTTCATTCTGCAAACAAATATACTGAAGTAAGAATTTTCCTCTTTGCAAATTTTTTCCGCGAGTTTTTTTTTTCGCGATTTTCTTTTTTCAACTATCCACCGAACTTTTTTCTATGAATTGGGTATTATAGTCCCTAGATTATGATTTTAAGGAACCAAAATAAAGAATTTAAAAATAATGGCCGAACGCGAAAAAAGCCTTTGTGGCACAAAAATTATTACAAAACTTAATCAGCGATTAACATTCTGCAAAGGAATATAATGATGCAAAAATTTTACTTTTTGCAAAATTTAGTTTTTTGTTGGAAAACAAAAAAAACAGCTTAAAATAAACCTTGCTCGCATAAACGCAATAACGTTTCGAGTCATTTGTAACGAAGAAAACCGTTACAAATTAAATTGTTTTATTCTTTTGTCTGCAACTAAAGCTGTATATTTAAGACTTTAAATTTAAAACTTAGCAATTTGTTTGAAACAATATAGAATAAAAATGTTACAAATTTCGGGGACTACGAAATAGGACTTTTTGAAAAATACGCTGTGAAATCTGAACAGAATATGTGAAACATAAACGACTTGACTTTTTTTCTAAAATTATAAGTCTAAGTTTATGTTATCTGCAATAAAAGAAATTATTTAAAATAATATGTCTGATATGACATCGCGAACAAAAGTAATGTTGCGAGTAAATAGCCTGGTAAGTAGTGAAACCCTTTGTGTGCTACTTACTCGGTAATGTCTATTTTTTGTAGGTACTATACGGTGCTTCATAGTCTCACGATTATTTGAATATAAAAAACATAATAGTTTTTGCAATATATTTGGCAGAAATCTGTAAAATTCTGGTGTACGGTATAACCTAAAAAATAAAAAAAAAAAAATGTTGAAAAAACGTTACAGAATTAAAGTCGTGTTACCACGGTTTTATGATAAAATTCAGATTTTTGTATTAATACTACACGCGAAGAAAAAAAATGTATAATCAACTAACATATGTGTATAATCAACTATAATGTGTAAATTGCCTAATTTTATTATATACTAGCAGGCAAGCCCGCTACGTTGTTAGCATGCCTTAGGCCTAGTTTTTGGGATGTAAATTATACTTGGTTTAGTTAAAACGAAAACGAACTTTGTCGTATCGGGCAAGCCCGCTACTTTATTAGTCAGCACATCTTAAAGTTTAAACTGTAATTTATTTTTATTCTATGAAAATAAAAAATAATATTTTTGTTAATGTATAAATCTTCAAAAGCCCCTTTCGATGCGAATGCATATTAGAAGCTTATATAAAAAACGGTGGCAAATAATCACAAATATAGTGAAAATTTGTTCAGACTTATAACTTTCTATTTTTTGGTTAAGCAGAAGCCGAGTTAATCATTTTTTACCCAGCACCAATTTGTGAGAAGGGTATTATGGGTTTGAACTGATGTTTATAAATGCCAAAAATTATAGCAATTCGGATTTTGCTTTATATATTCTGTCTCGTTAATGTTTTGCTGTTTTAATAAGTATAGGTCACTTTTTGGAATATGACCCAAATTGTATATGGTTTAGGTTGACTCATGTTCGGGATTGACCGACTATAATTTTTTGATTTGTTAGATCTAATGTTGCATAGGAGCTACCATTTCCAACCCCGCACATATTTGGATGAAGAGAATTTAAGCGGTGTATATTTTTAGGCTGTGCGTATTAGTACTTATAAGTAACCAAATGTTCTGAAATATGTAGCATCTCCCACACTAAATTGTTGAGGTAAATTCATTAAAATAAACTTTTTCGTTTCGGTTGCCAACCATGATTAAAAGACAAAGTACAATTTTTTTCCGAAATCGTTCAATAGGGAAACAGGAACTGCACTTCAAAAATGTTGGGTTATATGAGAAGTGCCACTACCCGTTTTCCTATCCCACCTTGTGGTGGTGCATAAAAATTTTGTTAAAAACGCCATGTTGAGCTTTTCTCAAATCTCAATGATCCGAGTGACTTAAAATTTTGGGCTATATGGCAGGTGCCACGACTCTCGTCCCAACTCGCCCACTTTTGGCTCAATGCTTAAAATTCTTGCTAAAACACTCCCTTAAATTTTGAACAAATACGTTCAGCATGAGCGGAGGTAAACCGATTTTAAAATTTGGTTTATATGGGATGTGCCACGGCTATCTTCCCAAATCTCCAACTTTTAGATAAGTGCTTAAACATTTTGTTTAAATATGTTCAATAGAGCCGAGGTAAAGCAATTCATCATTTTAGGTTGTATGGGAGGTGCCTTCCATTCCCGCCTACATTTGACAAAGTGCTTACGAAATAGTTATGAAACGCCATAAAAAAAATGTTTTGATATCATTCAACAGGGTCAGAGGAATATCATTAAAATTTTAGGTTATATTGAATGCCCTCATCCCATTTCACTAATCCCGTCCACTTTTGGGAAGTGCTTAAAAATATTTTTAAAAAACACAGCGCAAAAAAATTTGGGTTGGGAGGTTCCACGCCCCCTTGTCATATACCACCCTCATTTTTTGCATTGTTTAGCAATATTGTTTATAAAGAGCCTTGATTACTCTGATTGAAATAGGATTGCGAGGAACCAAGGGAAACAGGTGCCGAGGCAAGGCAATTAAAAATTTTACATTGTATGGGAGACGCTACGCCTCATCGTCCATTCTACCCACACTTCGCACATTTCTTAGAAATATTGTGCAAAATAGCCATGTCAAGTCCGGTATGGGCAAAAGTAAAGAAATTGTTGTTTGGAAGCTAACACGCCCCTCCACCTATCTCGCCCACTTTTAGCACAGAACTTAAAAATATTATTATAAAACGCCGTACCAATATGTTCAACAGGAGCCGAGTTAAAGCAATTATACATTTTGGATTGTATTGGAGGTACCATGCCCCCTTGTCTTGTCGCGCCCATTTTTGGATTAGTACTTATGAATTTTAATGGAAAATGCCGTGTCAAGTTTTGCTCATAAACGCTTAACAGTAGCCGAGGTAAAGCTATTGAAAATTTCAGGTTGTATGGGATGTTCGACGCCCCTTTACCCTGTTCCGCCCACTTTTAGCAGAGCACTTATTTGGAAACACCATGCCAAGTTTAACTCAAATATGTTCAACATAAGATATTGTAAAGCAGTCAAGAAATTAGAGTTCTATCAGGGTACCACTCCTCCTTTTCCTGTAACGCCCACTTTTGCAACAGTATTTAAATATTTTAGTTAGAAAACGCCGCCCACTTTTGGAACAATACTTAAAAATTTTATTAGAAAGTATCCTGCCAGGTTTTTCTCAAATATGTTCTACAGAAGCCTACATAAATCGCCTTGGATTGTACCGTTACCGAAGTAACTAAAATAGCGTTTACCTTAAAATACCGATACGGAAATAAATGAAATAGCGTTACCCTTAAAATACCGTTACGGAAATAATGTAAAATAGTGTTACTCTTACCGATCGATACCCTCATCGTTTTGGTTACCATCCATGTTAAAATCAGAATTGTCTTTTTCAAGCTCTGCTGTAAAATAACTTGCATTAAGATTTTAGCCGCTCTAACATCAGCTACCATAATTATCATCTACTGACCACTATTGAAAAGTATCAAATTAAGACACAAAACTAGAACAAAGTAAAATTTAATTTCGAAGTTTTTCTTTTAAACAAAACTTCATATTCAGTCCTAATAAGTAAGTATCAACAGTGGAACAAGTTGCATACTTCATTTAATTTTGTACAATTTTAATACAGACCACTAGATACACAAATAGATACATATATGATGAAAATACATGCACACTAACCATAATATATGTATATAAAAGAAAATGCAAAAAAAACAATTATTAAAAGATAAATTCCCACAGCATCAACAACGGCAGCAGTAATAAATAGCAAGCAACACATACTCGGGCAAGCAATTAAAACCCACAAGTATGCAAAACACCCACATCCATACACACAGTCCACATTAAATCCTTCATCAATTGGCAAGGTGTGTGTGTAGGGTTTACTTACTACAAGATGGATGGACTCCAAATGAAATCATTGAAGCGAAACAACTACTTGCTGCCAGTTGGATGAATCTATTGAATGGATGAATAGTCACAAAACATGTTTCAAAGGAAAATTAACCTACAACACACAGTGTCGTGAATTCATAAAAAGACCGATCTAAAATGGAAGGAGTTGTCATAAATGAGTGAAATTCATATGGCAAATTTCTAAAATTTTCCAAATCCGTTGGAAGTGAATTTAGATGCCCCTTATTTCTCAGGTTTTTTTTTAACTAAAAGATAGGATTGACAGAGTTAGGTAGAATATACTTTAATAATACACTCAGAAAAATTTTCTTAGAGTTTTCAATTTCACTTCACAATTTTTATATTAATTGTTGTTGGAAGATTCCAATATCTTAAGTTCAAATACCCATATCTCGAAATGCGCATTTTTAAAAATTCTTAAAAGAATATATCTTTTTAATTGAATCTCCTTCTACATTTGCAGAAAAATTCAGGATGGTATTTTGATTCGATTACGAGGGCTACAAATTATATTTCGGGAACTGGCAACACTATAGTCAATAGCTAAAATCTGTCAACACCATAATAAAATTTTACATTTTTTTAGCATAAACGTACTCACAAAGTTTTGATGTACATGTGCTATTTGTTTTGTTTACAGTGAGTTAAGAAAATCAATTTGGCCAAAAAATGGAAATTTCAAGAGAAGGTTTTCGTTGGATTATTTTTTACAACTTCGACGTGGATTATCTCAACAAGAATGTGTCGATGAAGTGAGTTCTTTGTATGGCGATAAAGCAACATCAAAACCCACAGTATATCGCTGTTATAGTAAATTCAATCGTGGTCGTAGTTCGGTCGCCGACGAATTCCGTGAATGTCGTCCAAAATCGGTTTTTGTGCCACAAAACATCGATGCAGTGCGTAAACTGATAATGCAAGATCGCCATTTGACATATCGTGAGATAGAGGCATCCTTGCACATTAGTTCCACTTCAATACTCAAAAAAAAAAGCTCGAAAAACTGCTATGACAAATGGTTTGAACGAATGCAAAAGGGTTACTGATCATCAAGGGGAATATTTTGAAAAACAATAAAGCCATTTTCATTTAAAAATGTTTGTTATTATTTGCTATTCCCGAAATATAAATAGTACCCCTCGTATAGCCCAAAACGTTTTCGTAAGTATGATTTGCCGCCCTACACTCTAAAATTTTTTTGTAAATTTACTACTATAAAATGGGTAGTTTTGTTTAATTTAACCAAAATTCAGTAAATAGACACTTCCATACACAATAATACACACACAGACTATTCTTACATATTATGCATAAAATTATTATTATTTTTTTATATAAAATTTTTACGCACAAAGTAGGTAAATATACTAACATACATATAATAGTACCAGTGTAGAAACGGTATGACATATCATTATTTTTTGGACTACCAGTAATGACACCGACTTACTTTCTGCATTATTTTAAAAGATATAGTAATGAGTAACTAATAAATACTTACTTTTTCATTATTTCAAAATAAATAATAATGTATTACCAATAATGACTTATTTTTATCATTATTTCAAGAAAAGTAATGTTCTAGATTTTTTTTGTAAATTTTTTTGAAATCTATTTTTAGACTCAATATTTTTGCAACACTGGTAATAATATATGTAACCACATATTTTTAGATCTTTTGTATGTTGGCTGTAGTGGTTTATTTATTATTATTATTTTAAAATAAAAAACGTTATTTTTTATACAATAAAAAATTTTAAATTTTGGTTTCCTGTTGGAGTATAAAGAATTATGTGTAGGAGAGTGTGTAATCATTTTCGGAGAAAAAGTTTAGAAACGAACTCGGAAAAGAAATAATCAACAAAAACAAAAACAAGAATAATATTCACAAATAAAATATTTTGAAATTCCAATTTTGAAGATTATAGACAATTATTAAAAGTTTTAGAACAATTGGGGTTTTTTAACGTTTAAAGTTTGAAAGCAATTAAATCTTTCAAAAACAAAACAAAAGTTTGAAAGCAATTGATTTAAAAATATTTTTGTCAACACAAAACAAAACAACAAACATATATTCACCAACACAAATATATTTGTGAGCCAAATCCACACATATGCCAATAGATTAGAGATTTCTTAAGAACCGTCTTCTTCTTCTATATTGTAAGATAACGGACTTCAAATTTATAAATTATATAACACAATTATTTTCTTTGTTTTGATGGATGATTAGGCTATATTTCAAATTCGTAAAATTGTTTTTTTTTTCTTTTTAATTTTTCCTCCTGGCAGGATCGGCAATATTGTAGTGGTTTATTTATTATTATTTTAAAATAAAAAACGTTATTTTTTATACAATAAAAATAACAATGTTTTTTATTTCCAATCTCAATTTTTTAAGAATGATTCTTTTAAAATAAAAATTTTTAATAACAAGTACCTACATTGGCGAGTAAGCTAACTTGTGCGCAGCAAGTCAGTCATGTTTTTATCTCTCAAATATTACATGTCGAAATAGGTCAGATGGTTCAGCTATAGACTGGCAGTCTGTAGTCCCAGGTTCGATTCCCGCACAAGAAAATTTTAGTAAAAAAAATTTTTAAATTAAAAAAAAAATTTTTTTAAAACTTATTTTTTTGAAACTATTTTTAGAATCATTATTTTAGTCAATACTGGTGAGCACATAGGTAACGACATATTTTTTGATATTTCGTATGCTGGTGTGTAACTCATTATTTTTCTCGACATCGCCATACAAAGGTAATAAGAAATGTAATTATAAAAGTAACTAGTTACAATTACCAGGTATGTACTTACATAACCACATATCTGGTAATGATTTTCTACACTGGGGTATTAAATACTCTGACATTTTAAATTGTAAAAAATTTATTAATTTATTTAAATACAAAAAAAAGGTAAAACGTATTATTGTTTGTGAGTTATTACATTTCTATATACAAACAAGCGATGACAATTCCGAAATCCCGGGATTATTCAATAAAAATATGTCCCGAATCCCGGGATTCTTATCTCGAATCCCGGGATTTTTACAGTTGCAAAAATATGTGTAATTTTTCCAAAATTGTAATCCTGCTGATATTTTTAAACCGTTTTTGTTAACCCTTATATGGACAGAAAAAAAGTTAAAAAAGTGCCCCACTCAAAATAAACCTTGGTTTGTTTTATGGTGATTTCCAAAATATTTTGGGTCTAGCAATGAGATCTCACGAGCTGGACCATTTTTAAAAAACGTCTTTTTTTTTAGTTTTTGTAAGAAATTTGCATCTTAGCAGAAGACAACATATTCAATATGGGTATCATATGAAAGGTTTTTTAGAGGCACGTCCAGCGGTATATATAACATGTTCAAGCATATCCTGACCAGAGATGGGAGTAATTAATTACTTTGTAATGACCATTGCGGGTTTCCATTACCATTAAATCTATAAAATGAAAATTAAAAAAAATTCATTACCATTACAAAATGTAATTGCAATGAAAAAAATGTTAATTTCATTTGTTTTCTTTACATGTAATGAAACGTTTTTATAATTTTCATTACAATACGCAATGGTAGTAAAAACAAAAAATCATTTTCATTTTTTCTACACTAGGTAGACAAATGAAATTTCATTACCATTACTTAACATAATGATGTAAAGAACGTTTTGTTCTTTGTTCTACACTAAAAAATTTACCTTTATGTAAATTTTTTTCGCGATTTTTTTTTGGCAACTAGCCACCAAACTTTGATGTATGTCTCTAGATTATAAATTAAAAAAAAACCGCACTTAAAAAATAGCTAAATTATGGCGGAACGCGAAAAAAGACTTTATGGCAGAAAAATTCAATTAAGTTTAGACCAATTGCCATACTACCATTTTTGTCCAAAGTCATGGAAAATCTTATGCAGCATCAAATTAATGAGTTTTTAAAAGAGCGTAATCTTCTAACCGCAAAACAGTCTGGTTTTAGAAAGGGACGAAGCTGCATTACAGTGCTAATCGAAGTAGTTGAGGAACTACGATCCAAATTGGAAAATGATATGGTATCTTTTCTTGTACTATTGGATCACAGCAAAGCTTTCGATACAGTTGATCACTCAACACTTCTAACAAAACTGCAAAAGCTTTTCCATTTTTCTAATTCTGCAATTAAACTTATTTCATCATATCTTTTAAACCGCAAACAAGTTGTCTCCTTGAATGGCTTAACTTCCAATGCTGTTGATGTTGTTAGAGGGATCCCACAGGGCTCTATTCTTGGTCCACTCCTTTTCTGTATATACATTAATGATCTTCCTAATGCTCTGAATCACTGTGACATTCAAATGTATGCGGATGATGTACAGCTGTACTTAAGCACCAAAATGGAAGATTTGCGTCATTGCATTGGGTGCATTAACTATGATTTAAATAAAATTCATAATTGGGCGACTGCAAATGGTTTGTGTATAAACCCAACAAAATCAAAATGTATATTCTTATCAAAAAATAATAGGAAAAGACTTGCAAATGATGATCTGTTGATGATAAATGACAATAAAATCGAACTTGTTCCATCATCAAAAAATCTGGGAATAACGTTTAATACTGAACTTTCTTGGAAAAATCATATTAACATTTCGGCTGGGAAAGTTCATGGAATGTTGAGAAACCTGTGGGCTGTTAAAGCCTCGACGCCCTTTGAAATACGGATGCTTCTGGCTAAAACATTTTTAATACCTGTTCTACTATATGGGTGTGAAATATTTGCCAATTGTGACTGTATTGACTATTATCGACTTGAGGTCACGTACAACAACATAGCCAGATATGTACCCTACGGGAAATTTTAACAAACTGTCACCCAACTGGCCCCTTTATATGAAATAGACTGGTCACTTTTACATGGCGTTGTCATAGGAGGGGGAAATTGACCACTTGTGACATGTCACAAGACAAATCCCAGGACAGGTCCCTGATTTTTGTTTTTTATGAGAGTTCAGTAACCTGTCCTAGGATTTGTCTTGTGACATGTCACAAGGGGTCAATTTTCCCCTCCTATGACAACGCCATGTAAAAGTGACCAGTCTATTTCATATAAAGGGGCCAGTTCGGTGACAGTTTGTTAAAATTTCCCGTAGGGTATTTAATCGTGGTAGAAGGGATAGTATTTCATCATTTTCATATCAGTTAAATAATATGTGTTTCAAAGATTTGTTAAAATATAAAAGTCTCATGATGATGCATAAGTTAATTTATATAAAGGAACCTGAATTTCTCTACAGAAAACTTACTTTTTCCAAATCTCCACGTGGAAGAAACCTGATTTCCCAAAAATATAAATATCTTCTGTCTACAAGACAATTTTTCAATTATACAATCGGTCTTTGGAATGATTTACCCTCATATGTTCAATTGCTTAGCAACACATTATGTTTTAAAAAGGAACTTTTAAATTTGTTTAAAATTAATTAAATATATTTATTTTATTATGTTTTATGTTTATTTTGAATTTATATTCAACTATGTTTACTTTTAAATTTTAATTTAATTATAAATGCTATTGAATGACTAATATTAATATGAAAATTTGATTTGCTATCACTGAAATTTATAAGATTTATTCTTGTTGTGATAGCTATTGAAACAATAAATAAATAAAACTAAACTAAAATAAAATAAATCAAACAAATATACTGATGCAAAAAGTTTCGTTTTGGCAAAATTTTTTCGCGATTTTTTTTTTGCAACTAACTACCAAACTTTGTTATATAAAATAGGCATTATAGTCCCTAGATTATAAATTTGAAAAAACCGCACTTAAGAAATTGCAAAATAATGGTGGAACGCGAAAAAAGACTTTATGGTACAAAAACTGAATTAAAAAACCTAATCAGTGATTAACATTCTGCAAACAAATATATTAATGTAAGAAATTTCCTTTTTGCAAATTTTTTCGCGATATTTTTTTGCGTTTTTTTTTTTAACTAGCCACCAAACTTTGTAGTATGAAATGGGCATTATAGTCCCTAGATTACAAATTTTAAGAAACCGCACTTATAAAAGTCAAAAATAATGGTGGGACGCGAAAAAAGACTTTATGGTAAAAAAATTTAATTAAAACACTTATGCAGCGATTTACATTCTGCAAACAAATCTATTGATGTAAGAATTTTTCTTTTTGTAAATTTTTTTTTCGCGATTTTTTTCGCGGTTTTTTTTTAACTAGCTCCCAAACTTTCTTGTAAGAAACGGGTATTAGTCACTAGAATATAAATTTTAAGAAACCGCACTTAAAAAACTCCAAAATAACGGCGGGACGCGAAAAAAGACTTTATGGTAAATAAATTTAATTAAAACACTTAATCAGCGACTTACCATCTGCAAACAAATCTATTGATGTAAGAATTTTCCTTTTTTGAATTTTTTTTTCGCGATTTTTTTCTCGGTTTTTTTTTTAACTAGCTCCCAAACTTTGTTGTATGAAACGGGCATCATAGTCCCTAGATTACAAATTTTAATAAACCGCACTTCAAAAACTCCAAAACAATGGCGGGCCGCGAAAAAAGGCTTTATGGTAAAAATATTTAATTAAAACACTTATTCAGCGATTTACATTCTGCAAACAAATCTATTGATGTAAGAATTTTCCTTTTTGTAAATTTTTTTTTCGCGGTTTTTTTTTAACTAGCCCCAAAACTTTGTTGTATGAAACGGGTATTATAGTCACTAGAATATAAATTTTAAGAAACCGCACTTAAAAAACTCCAAAATAATGGCGGGACGCGAAAAAAGACTTTATGGTAAAAGAATTGAATTAAAACACTTAATCAGCGATTTACATTCTGCAAGCAAATATATTAATGCAAAAATTTTCCTTTTTGGATTTTTTTTGTTTGCGATTTTTTTTCTCGCAATTTTTGTTTTTTTTTTTCAACTAGCCACCAAACTTTGTTGTACGAAATGAGTATATAGTTCTTAGATTATAAATTTAAAAAAAAAACGCACTTACAAAATTGCAAAATAATGGCGGATCGCGAAAAAAGACTATGGTACTCGAATTGAATTAAAAAACTTAATCAGCTATTTATGTTCTGCAAACAAATTATATTGATGCCAGAATTTTCCTTTATGCAATTTGTTTTGCAACTAGACACTACACCTTTTGCAACTGTAATTCAGAAAATATCAATTGAAATTCAGAATTTCCATTTGAAATTCAGAAAATATCAATTGAAATTCAGAATTTCCATTTGAAATTCAGAAAACATCAATTGAAATTCAGAATTTCCATTTGAAATTCAGAAAACATCAATTGAAATTCAGAATTTCCATTTGAAATTCAGAAAATATCAATTGAAATTCAGAAAATGTCATTTGAAATTCAGAAAATATCATTTGAAATTCAGAAAATATCATTTATTATTCAGAAAACATCAATTGAAATTCAGAAAATATCAATTGAAATTCAGAAAATATCAATTGAAATTCAGAAATCGTCATTTGAAATTCAGAAAATATCAATTGAAATTCAGAAACCGTCATTTGAAATTCAGAAAATATCAATTGAAATTCAGAAAATATCATTTGAAATTCAGAAAATGTCAATTGAAATTCAGAAAATATCATTTGAAATTCAGAAAATATCATTTGAAATTCAGAAAACATCAATTGAAATTCAGAAAATATCAATTGAAATTCAGAAATCGTCATTTGAAATTCAGAAAATATCAATAGAATTTCAATTGATATTTTCTGAATTTCAATTGATGTTTTCTGAATATCAATTGATATTTTCTGAATTTCAATTGACTTTTTCTGAATTTCAAATGATATTTTCTGAATTTCAAATGATATTTTCTGAATTTCAATTGACATTTTCTGAATTTCAAATGATATTTTCTGAATTTCAAATGACGGTTTCTGAATTTCAATTGATATTTTCTGAATTTCAAATGACGATTTCTGAATTTCAATTGATATTTTCTGAATTTCAATTGATATTTTCTGAATTTCAATTGATGTTTTCTGAATAATAATTGATATTTTCTGAATTTCAAATGATATTTTCTGAATTTAAAATGATATTTTCTGAATTTCAATTGATATTTTCTGAATTTCAAATGATATTTTCTGAATTTCAATTGATATTTTCTGAATTTCAAATGGAAAATCTGAATTTCAATTGATGTTTTCTGAATTTCAAATGGAAATTCTGAATTTCAATTGATGTTTTCTGAATTTCAAATGGAAATTCTGAATTTCAATTGATATTTTCTGAATTTCAATTGATATTTTCTGAATTACAATTGCAAAAGGTGTAGAGGGCTGAATGAATGTCTTACAATACATTCTCTTGCATGCGCTGATGACAGACTTGACGATTTTTAATACTAAATATAACAAAAATTGACCATTTTACTTATTTGTAGTTATTTACAAGATGTTAAAATTCAGATCATTACAAAAAAAAAAAAAAAATAAAACAGAAAACAAAAAAAAAATATTTTGGTGTTGTATAAGAAAATGTTTTGTGAATGTCTTGCAAAACATTCACACTGGCCTCTACTAGACACCAAAACTTGGTATCAAATATGCATACCATAGGCCTCAGATTGTGAACTAAAAAATGCTTTTAGTAATTTGTAAACCTCATATTTTTAAAATAAAAAACTTCGACAAAAACGGATTGTAATGAAAAACAAATGGGTGTTTCATTACTATGTAAACATTAGGTAAAAGTAATGAAAATTAAAAAAAGGTTCATTTTAGTTTTCAAAACAAATGAAAATTAAAAAAAATATTCATTACCATTTTTTAACGCAATGGTAATGAAAAAAAAAAACATTACCATTTCTTCAAAAAATGGTAATGATAAAAAAGCTCCATTACCATTACATCAAGTAATGGTAATGAAAATTTAATGGTACACTCAAAATAGTTTGTAGTTTAAATTAACTGAAAATGTAATTTAAAATAAATGAAAAATCACTTGAAAACCGGTCTACTGACTTTTCATTTAAATCAAAAAAAATTTTCATTTATTTTTAAATGTTAATAAATAAACTAAAAATTGACCATTTTACTTATTTGTAGTTATTTACAAGATGTTAAAATTCAGATCATTACAAAAAAAAAAAAAAAAATAAAACAGAAAACAAAAAAAAAATATTTTGGTGTTTTATAAGAAAATGTTTTGTGAATGTCTTGCAAAACATTCACACTGGCCTCTACTAGACACCAAAACTTGGTATCAAATATGCATACCATAGGCCTCAGATTGTGAACTAAAAAATGCTTTTAGTAATTTGTAAACCTCATATTTTTAAAATAAAAAACTTCGACAAAAACGGATTGTAATGAAAAACAAATGGGTGTTTCATTACTATGTAAACATTAGGTAAAAGTAATGAAAATTAAAAAAAGGTTCATTTTAGTTTTCAAAACAAATGAAAATTAAAAAAAATATTCATTACCATTTTTTAACGCAATGGTAATGAAAAAAAAAAACATTACCATTTCTTCAAAAAATGGTAATGATAAAAAAGCTCCATTACCATTACATCAAGTAATGGTAATGAAAATGTAATGGTACACTCAAAATAGTTTGTAGTTTAAATTAACTGAAAATGTAATTTAAAATAAATGAAAAATCACTTGAAAACCGGTCTACTGACTTTTCATTTAAATCAAAAAAAATTTTCATTTATTTTTAAATGTTAATAAATAAACTACAAAATCCTTAAAAATAATGATTTTTCATTTATTTCGTTTTTTTAAATTTCAAAAAATTGTGTACAAAATCCGTAAGAATAAATGATATTTAGTTTATTTCGTTTTTTTAACTGACCTAAAAATCGAAAAGGAATTCTTTTTTTAACAAAATATTTGAAATGAAAATATTAACTGTAACAGAAAATCCGTATTTATATGTAATTTATTTTTTAAATAAACGACAAAAACAGTTAAAAAATATATTTCCCAGCAAAATATTGGTAATGACACCTCATTGCTGTCTGCATTACCAATAATGATATATCATTACCTTATGCATTATTTTGTTATATAAAATAATGACTTCCTAATAACGGCCTATTGTAGTCATTGCTTTTTAATATAAAATAATGACTTACGCACAATAGTTTAAATAAGTACTTTTTACAAAGTTAAATTTTATACATTTATATTTATTACTTGTAATATGTTTTGTGTTAAAATTTTTATAACGAGTTCTAAAATTACACACTAGCAAAAACTTTAATTTCTATGAATGTATTTCCTGAAGCTAATAGTATTTGTGTAACTTCTTATTTTCAAGAATCAAGTAAGCAGTCGGATAACCACTTATAATTCAACTTTTTGTAAGCATGTTTGTAACCACTTATTATTCAGAATCTCATAACTACTTACTTCTAATTTTTTCGTAAGCGAGCGGGTAAGCGTGATTACTTATAAAAACGGCCACGCCAAACAAAAATAATGAGTTTAGACGCCAAAAAATTAATTGTGCGGAGCTATGAATTTCTATTATATAACCACTTATTTGGTAATGAAAGA
This sequence comes from Leucophora obtusa, assembly GCA_949987735.1. Lineage (NCBI taxonomy): Eukaryota > Metazoa > Arthropoda > Insecta > Diptera > Anthomyiidae > Leucophora > Leucophora obtusa. The sequence continues at coordinate 63,083,512 of OX465296.1, forward strand.
TTTTGCTGGGTTCTTTGTACTTTAACTGAATAATCATTTAAAAATAAATGTACGGATAACTTTTTAAATAAACTACAGTCAGTTACTGAAATAACATTTTCAGTGTAGGTCCAAAATTTAATAATGAATTGATAAAATAAGAAATAGTAAATAAAATGCGTTGTTGAATTGAATAAGATTTATTGGTAAAACAACAAAATAATTATTCAATTTGTTTTTTTTAAATTTATCTTTATCGGGAAATATATTAATTGCTTAAAGGAATTAAATGTGCTAAAATCCCAAAACTTTTTTGACAAATTGTAAAAAATTATCTGTTGTAGACATGTCCCTATCCGGATTTCATTCTTGTCTAAGGATGTTGTCAGGGGACGACGTTTTTATAATTCCTAGAAATATTTTTATTTTTTTAAGTTAAATTACAAACTCAATGAGAATTTCTTGTTCTCGTCTAGGAGCGTTATTTGCCATTTAAAATATCAAAGAAAAAGAAAATTTACCGCAATTTGCTTTGTCATCTTCCAATTTAATTAAATTTAATTGTTAAAATAACTAATTTCTGTTTTTTTTGTTTTGTTAATACATTTGACGATATTTTGTCAAAATAACACGTCAAAATATAAATTAACCAAACGATCCAGTGTAGAAACGGTAATGACATATCATTATTTTTTGGAATACCAGTAATGACACCCACTTACCTTCTGCATTATTTTAAAACATATAATTATGAGTTACTGATAATGATTTATTTTTATCATTATTTCAAATAGAAAATAATTTTCTATATTTTTTTGAAAATTTTTTGAAATCTATTTTTAGACTCCATATTTTTTAAACACTGGTAAGGATATATGTAACCACATATTTTTCGATATTTTATATGTTGGCGAGTAAGCTTACTTGTGTACAGCAGGTCAATTATATTTTTATCTATTAAATATTACATGTCGATATAGCTCAGATGGTAGAGCTATTGACTGGCAATCTGTAGACCCAGGTTCGGTTCCCGCAACAGCAATTTTTATTAAAAAAAAAAAAAAAAAATATTTTTGTTTATGTAATTTATTTTTTTGAAAATCTATTTTTAGACTCATTATTTTTCTCAGTATTGGTAAGCACATATGTAACGATATATTTTTTGATTTTTCGTGTGCTGGTGTGTAACCATAACTCATTATTTTTCGCAACATCGCCATATAAAGGTAATAAGAAATGTAATAACAAAAGTAACTAGGTACCATTACCAAGTATGTAGTTACATAACCACATATCTGGTAATGATTGTCTACACTGGGGATGTGTTAAACTAACGGACAAGTTTTTTAGCTGTATAGTAGACTGTCCCTTAAAACAGCGATTTGTCTATTTTCGTTCATTACACCCCCCAGTTTTATTGGAATAGGTCCCAAATGGAAGAAATCGATTTTAATTTTTTTTTTTGGAAAACGTTAACCCGTGCCGAAAGTTGGACAAAAATGGCCCATTTTGGAAAAAAGTGTATTACTATTAAAAATTCCCAAAATTCGAAATTTCGAAAAAAAATTATTTTTTATTCCATTTATTCATTTAATATAGTCAAAATGATTCAGACATGGAATTTTGACTTCATCGGATATCATTAACCCACTTTAGCCTGGTATCCAAAATGACCCACGAATTTGATAAAAATGCACAAACGTGTTTTTTTTAAATTAATATTAAAGATTTTTTAAAATGCCTAATTTGGAGATATTGATTGCTATTTGTACCTAGGGTTGCCATTTCGTGTACTTCACATTGTGCGTACTTACGATATGGGATACTTGTGTATAACAGTGTAATGAAACTAAAAATATTTGAAATTTTTAAAAAATTTTGTCTAACTTACATGCCACTATACTTGTGTGTACTTACGAAGTATATTGGCTTGTGGGCCATAACAATACGGCCATACCCTGGGTAAAGTAAGCCAGCTTGTGTGTAGAGTTTGAAAGCACTCGGTGATTCTAGTAAGTACACACAAGTATCTCCGAGTATTTTCAAATCCTACACACAAGCTGGATTACTTTACCCAGGGTATGGCCGTATTGTAATGGCCCACAAGCCAATATACTTCGTAAGTACACACAAGTATAGTGGCATGTAAGTTACACAAAATTTTTGAAAATTTTCAAATATTTTAGTTTCATATACAATTGTTATACACAAGTATCGCATATCGTAAGTACGTACAATGTGAAGTACACGAAACCGATTACATTGTGTGGACTTACACGGTTTTCTAAAGGGTACTATATTTTTGTGCTATCTTAAAAACATCGGATACACGGGTAGCGCCATCTACCAGGTAATGGCAGAGATATGAAAATCTTATATTTTAACAATAAATTTTGAAAAATGTAACAAATGTATGTATAATTTTAGCAACAACATTGTGAAATTTAAACTCAATTTTCATAAATCCGGAGAAATACCTTTAACAAAATTACAAAGTTGACTTCGATATTTTTCCAGTAGGTTTTTTGCAGCTCAACGCCAAAAATCAATCGCCAACCATTTTAGCCATTAGCCGCCGCGAGTTAAAAAAATGGACCGGGTTGTATCTCTGCTGCAATGGCTAAGAAAGTGCAACTTTGGATGATCGCAAATTTGTTAAAAATTAATTTATTTTTAAAATTCTTTCTGATGCTTTTTTTTAAGAGAAGCAACACTCAGAAAATTCTTCCTATTAATTAACGTGTTGCTTTCTTTAGAAAGGGGATAGAGAAGAGTTTATAGTTTGTGAAAGCTGAAGGGCTTTAAATATGTCAGTACTGTAATTGAGAGAGATGTCGAATTTTAGAACAGTTGTTGCACTCCATCTGATGGAGCGTTGGCGAACTCTGTTGAAGCTGTTAAGTCCATTGCCCTGTTATATTACTTTACTTTAATGGGGTTAGGTGCTATGGGAACACCGAAGGAGGGCGCTGCGATATGTATGAGGAATAGAAAAATCATACATATTATTTTTTACAAATTGTTGTTGCGGTCGCTGGGGATCGAACTCGCAACCTCATGTGTAACAGCCCAACGCACTAACCATTACACCACAGCCTTTGAAGTGTTTGCTATTTAACGGTATCACAATTTTCTAACACTGAGTTTTACAAATTTTTGGCCGCGATGCGACACTGTGTAACATACTAAAGACACAAGAACCATACACACATATAAAAACGCTGATGTCTAACAAAATACTCAACTAGCGAACACACACAAACTCTACGAAAATACATACTTACACCATGAAGTCACAAAATGATAACACGTTCATATCGGTTAATTCGCCTACCTAGTATATAAACTAGAGATGGACAAGTAAGCATGATTTTGAGTTACTCATGTGAATCAGGCGTGAGTGAAATCTTAATTTAATTTGAGTGAGTTTGAGTACAAAAAATCCGTTCGTGAGTGAGCGTGTGTGATTAAAATTTTTGCCTGAGTGAGTCTGAATGAGTCGAGATTTAGAAAATTTTTTTCGGCTTTTATTAAATATTTCCCTTACCTTTTTGCAGATGTTATATTTTTCGATTTTTAGGTCACAAAATTAATTGTAAAATTTGCTATTCATAGCAATTTTTAGTTCAACATTCCTATTTTTAACATTTTCTGATAAGATTTTATTTCGCGAATTTGCTTAATTCATGTGAATCACTCATGATTATGAGTAAAATCTGAATTTATTCTTGTGAACGAGTGTAACAAAATTTATTCCTGTTTTTTGGCTTAATATAAAATTTGTTGATTTTAAAATTAAATTTAATAAATCTAAATTTAAGTAAAAAATTTGTAAAACTACAGTTTTATCTGTGATTAACTGAGTCGTAGAATTTATTAAAATTTAGGGTCCCGGGACCATCCCCGGCCCTAGTCCATATCATGTGAAGACACATAAGGGCACTACAATGGAGCAAACATTTTGTCCGTTTTGCTCTATCTCGCTTAGCTTTCGAGATATGGGCCATTTTATGAAGTTAAAAATTTGTATTAAATATTTCCGAGGGTCCAAAGCCCCGCCAAGGTCCATTTTTGGATAGAGATAACCCTTTTCGCTAGGTATCGTGCGGTTAAGGGTAGCCGAAATTTTCATTAATAATAAAAATATGACAATATCATATTAGAATTTGGACTTGAGGTAGAAAAATATTCTAACTAAATATATGAAAATATAGAAAGTCCGAAAACACTATTTTTGTATTTTTTAATGCAAAAATTAAAATAATTGTTGATTCCTTATTAAATTTAAGCGGACACGTGTTCTTACGTTTTTCTATATTCGCACTACATAAGGTTTGGCAAAATTTTTAAAGAAGGCCGCTTTCTGTGCTAAACATAGGAAATATGTACATCAAACTTCATATTTTGATGGATATATTAATCCTGTGATATACTCTTTTTTAATTTCGTAAATTTGAAATGTGCACCCATACCATACATGGGACTAATTGATTAGGTGGACTAATTAATTGATGATTTCACTACCATTGCATTGATAGCATTGTAATGACAATGATTTTAAATTTCATTACCATTGATAATGAATAAATTAAAAAAAATAATTGCCATTGACAGAAAAACGTGAAAATATGCTCATTCAGGCTCATGCTTATTTGAAATTAAATATTACTTTCCATTCCATTGTTATTTGTATCCCGGTAAAGTGTAACGGAATGGAATGGATCCTCCTTAAAAAATTATGTTTTATAACTTACCCGGCCAAACCCGTTGTTCGTTTTCATTTGACTGAATTTTTTTTTTAAACAAAAGGTTTTTAATCAATTGTAATTAGTTTTTTATACACTCTCAGAATAATTCCGTTGTGGAAACCGAATTTTTTGCCAAATGAATTGATTCGGTTGCTGCAACCGAATTCGATTTCAATTCGGTTGCGGTAACCGAATTATCGGCTGTCACAACTGAATTCGGTTGGGGCAACCGAATTACGAGGTTGCAGCAACCGAACGAATTTCGTTGGAAAAAATTCGGTTGTCACAACGGAATTGTTTTGAGAGTGTACATTAGTGTAATTTCATTACCATTAGTAATGATTTTTCTAATAAAAAATATTTCATTCCCATTAAATGGTAATGAAATTTTTTTCACTGTAATTAGTATGAACTAATGGTAATAACAATATCCCATGTATGTCCCATACAAAAAGTTTAAAAAATGTGTTTTTTACATACTCCGTCTTTTTTATGTAAAATGTTATATTTATTTCCACATCAGATCATGTATTTTTTTATAAGCTTTCCAGTGATATATAACATGATATATATAACCGTCGTTAAACAAAATAAGGGAATAAATGCATTTAAGTTATGCTCTCTTACAAAACATGAAGTTTGATGTACATATTTCCTATGTTTAGCATAGAAAGCGGCCTAAATGCTTTAAAAATATACCAAAAAAGATATTTCTGAAAAAATTTTGGCAACCTTATGTAGTGCGAATATCGAAAAACGCAAAAACACGTGTCCGCTTAAATTTAATAAGGAATAATATACATGAATTCAGGAGCCATAGCAGTATACTTTTCCATATGAAGTACCCAAAATTTTGGATAATTTTAAAACAGCAAATTCGAAAGAGCAAAAAAGTACCAAAAAAAGGTACCAATGAAAATCCCTCAAAAATTCCCTTTCAACAATACCACACTTGCACATGGTTCCTTTGGTCAAAATATCTTAAAAACAAAAAAACCTAAAAAGGACCTATTTTTGAACCCCTTTTTGGAACCTTAAAGCTGAGACAGGTCGATCTTGGATTTTTTTCTCTATCACATATCCAAATTTCATCAAAATCGGAGTGTTTAGGCTGAAATACTACCCTTGTTAGTTTTCTAGATATAAGCCATTTTATTAAATGGAATTTGGATAGAGATAATCTTTTCGCAAGGGTGTTGTATGCTTAGGTGCAGTCAAAATTTTCGTCCATTTTTGTCTACCTGTCTTAGTTTTCGAGATATAGTTTATTTTAAAAATCGTGAGGGGAAGAAGAGCGCCATCTTTAAAACTTTGGATACGCTGGTAGCGCCGTCTACCGGGTAATACCAAAAACATTAAAATATTAGACTTTAACTATAAATTGTGTGAAATTTATAAATGGGTTCTTTAAAATTAGTAATAAATAATTTTGAGAATTAACACTCAAAATTAATTAAAGTACTGAGGATTTTTATTATAGTGTTAAATGAAGAAAACTGAAATCTTTGTTTAAATCAGAATTTCAACTAAAAATTTGTTAAACATTAGTCAAATCGATTTGAAACCCATTTGAGAGATTTTTTTACTGACTTGTTATTTTAAATGTGTAGGATGCCTCTTTTTGTCACGCCCCTTTCAGAGCAAGATATAATACCCGGCAAAAGTTGTGCACCCACATAGACATTACAGATATATTTTTATTACATGGTTTTGATGGCTAAGCTGTCAAACTTTAGTATAGTTACGTTTATAATGTAGGAGTGCATGGGTTCGATTCCTACAACCGACGGGTTGTTTAAAAATTATCATATGGAGACCATCTGACAATAAAATATAAACAATAATACAATTTAATGGAAAATCATTGATGAAGCCTGTCCATTAGACCGTACCACCTTACAGGAAAAAAAAGTTCGCCGTACACCCTCCAAAATTAAGTATTTTTGCAAGCCAATTTAAAAAAAAAAAAATTTTTTGCCGAACGTAGGGGTCGCCATTTTACATTTTTCGTCATATCTTTGGCATTTACGGTCGGATCTTAAAGAATGATACATCGATATTCTTCTCTCGAGGACACCAGTGTTTTGCCTCAAGTATCCCGTTCTAGTAGTTGCCCACCGGATCTCAGTTGATACCACCCTAATGTCAGAAAATTAAATCATTAAACTTTTGCTAAGGAAGTTTTTCGGTAAACGCAGTAGAATTTTTTTTTTGTTGGTTGCCGAACGTAGGGGTCTACTGTCCATAAAAATAAAATTAAATAAGGCAAAAACTGGATGTAGTCTGATTTGCAAATTAATGTGTTTATGACTTTTGAAAAAATTGGTAAGATCTTCTGTAAAAAGTTTTGCCACAAACTTGCGGACAACGCTTTTTTTAAATAAGCACTTTTTAAAATTAATTTTTTTTTTTTGTTAACACACTCAAAATAATATGTCTGTCGGCTCTACAGAAAAAATTGTTATTTTAACACAATTTATTCCTCTTTTTTGGCTTAAAATTAACTTAGTTGAATTTAACACATTTTTTGTTTAATTTAACAAGTCTTAATTTAAGTACGAAATTAATAAAACTACAGTTTTATTTGTAGTTACAGTGAGCGTCAAAATTATTCAAATTAAAGGGTCTCGGGACTAAAAATACAAGCCGGTCTATTCCGTCGGCTGGCGGCGGCTAATGGGTAAAATGGTCGGCGGAGATTCATTTTCAGAGTTGAGCCGCAAACGCTTCGGCGGCGGCTGGCTTAAAAAAATTGTTTCGACTGACGGCGGCTAATCGGCGAAGGTCGGCTAAAAGGAAAATTTTCAAAGATTTTCTACAATTACATTCACGCAAAAAAACCTACTGGAAAAATATCGAAGTAAACTTTGTAATTTTTTTATAGATAGTTCTTCGGATTTATCAAAATTGAGTTTAAAATTCACAATGTCGTTGTTAAAATTATACATACATTTGTTAAATTTATTGTTAAAATATAAGATTTTCATCTCTCTGGTAGATGGCGCTACCAGTGTATTGGATATTTTAAAGACCGCCCTATTTATTTCCCTCCCGATTTTTACAAATGGCACATACCTTCGAAACTAAGAGAGATAGACTAAAATGGAAACAAAATTGGACTAAGAGAGATAGACTAAAATGGAAACAAAATTGGACTACCCCTAGCTTTGCCTCTCATCCATGAGAAGGTCATCTAAATGGCCCATATCTCGAAAACTAAGCGATATAATAGAGCAAAACGAACAAAACGACTGCTACTTTAAGAGTATCAATACATGTCCTTATTAGTTATGCAACAGGTCCTGGAAAAAAGTACAAATAAAAATTTCTTAAAAATCAGCAAATTTGATTCCAAGCGAAAAATAGGAATAAATTTTGTTAAACTATTAAATTTTTCTGTTAAGCCAAAAGACATATTATTTTAAGTGTATAAGTTAAAAAAAACTAATAAAAAAGTTAAAGTCGGGCATTCCGACTATATAATACCCTACGCCAGTCTAGTTATAAGCCAACTAATATTTGGATCCGGAATTCGAAAGGGTTAAAATGGACTTGTGTCAAAATTTTCTATAAAAGGATAAAATAATAGAAAATCGGAAATATAGCCCATATGGGCGATATGTCCAAATAAATAAAATAAAAAGTGATTCTGAATCGATCGGTATACTATAAGGTAGGTCTAGGTCCAATAATTTTTGGTGTTACAAAAATCCGCACAAATTTATTATACCCTCTCCACTTAGTGGTGTAAATCAGTCTTTAAACTAAATCAGTCTTTAAACTAAAAATCTGTTAAAAATTAGTCGAATTGATTTCAATCCTGTTTCACAGATTTTTCTTATTGACGTATTATTTTAAGTGTACTAACAGAGCTTAGAAGAGTTAATTCATTTTCGAATGAATTCATTAACAGTCGAATTCAGATTTGTTTTGAATTAAATGAATTCCTTTCTAAATTAGAATTCGTTCAATTCAACGCGTTCGACTAAAAAAATCAAAGAATTAATTGAATACTATCGTGATCTTTATGAAAACAGTACCGTAATTGGATTGAAAAAGAATTGGATTCTGTGAACGGCGTTGTAAAATAAACAATATTGGCATACAACTTTTTCTATATTTTTGTTTATTTAAAGTTTAATACGTATAACAAATAAGTAACTCCTAAAAGTTTCTATCAAAATTCGTCATTTGAAACAAAATTTGATGAGAAAATTTCCATTCCGATTAAAATTTTTTCATTAAATTAATTTGAACAGAAATCTTTAACTATAACATACATATTTGTTATCCGTTTTTATTTAATTTTCTAAAACCCAATTTACACTACAACCACAAACTGGTAGTTTATAACATCAAAGGAATTGAATATGCTAAAAATCCCAAACGTATTTAACAAATTGTGAAAAATAATCCGCTGCAGGCATGTCCCTATCCGGATTTCATTCTTGCCTAAGGAAATCGTCAGGGCACGACGTTTTTAGAATTTCTGGAAATATTTGTTAAGTTAAATTACAAATTCAATGAGAATTTTTTGTTCTCGTCTAGGAGCGTTATTAAACATTTAAAATATCAAAGAAAAAACAACAACAGAAAATTTTCCACAATTTGCTTTGTCATCTTCCAATGTACTCTTCTGTTGTTTTGACAGATCTAGCAATGTAGTGATATCCATTCATGTAGAAACAACAATAGAGAACAATGTTTTCTAAAGTGTCAGTAACATTTAAATTTGCACAAGCACTTGCATATTAGTTTTTTTTATTTTTATTTTATCGGGATATTCATTAATTGCATCACAGGAATTAAATATGCTAAAAATCCCAAACGTATTTAACAAATTGTGAAAAATAATCCGCTGCAGGCATGTCCCTATCCGGATTTCATTCTTGCCTAAGGAAATCGTCAGGGGACGACGTTTTTAGTTTATAAGAACTATTAGTTTTTGATTCAAAAACTACACGTTTTTTGTTAAGTGTAAATGTAGTATAAAACTTATAGAAAATTTTAATGTCGTCATTGTCTACTGAACGACAAAAAACAGTTTTGAATTCAGTGAACGTAATTCTGGGTTTTTAGTTCAGTGAACGTAATTTTTTTGAAAGAAGAAAACAATTTTTAGTACACTTAAAGAAACTGAATAAATTCGGTAGTGAATTACTTCAGTGGAAATTAATTAAATTTTTATACGTTCATTCATTAAATAAAAAGGTAGTAGCAATTCAAGTAATTCGTTAAAAAATTCGAATGGTGCCAAATTTGAATTTATTCCATTTAATGTATATTATTTGTGAATAAATTAATTAAATATCCTATTCAGAACACAAATTGAATTAAGGAATTAATTCTTCGAACTCTGGCTGACCGGCTAAAGTCGGCTGGCTTGTATCTCTGCTCGGGACCCACTCCGGACCTGGTCCATATCTAAGGCTATGTAAGAGCAGTCCGAAAGAGCAAACGTTTTGCTCTATCCCGCTTACTTTTCGAGTTACGGGCCATTATATGAAATAGAAATTTTTTTATTAGAATGTAACAAATGGGTTCCAGGTTTTTTTGTATTGTGTTAAATGAAGATAACTAAAATCTTTGTCTGAATCAGTGTTTCAACCCGTTTGACAAGATTTTTTACTGGCGTATTATTTTGAGGTGTATATAAAATGTGATTAAATTGTATCGCGCCATTATTCGGATGCATTTATATCTGATATTATCAAATTATAACTGAATTAGTGGAACTTATATAATTATATGGGCCCATTTATCGGATAAAATTTTATAAAGATACAGGTCAAATTACATATGACTATATAAAGCCGGGAAAAAATTCAGAATTTTTCACTTTAGAATTTTTGTATGTGGATGCGGAATTCAGAACAGCGTCGTATATATGTTTTCACATTTTTTATATAACCTTTGTGCTAGAAAACTGGTTATGTGAGTCCTGTACCTTTGTGTTTTTTTGTCATTTAGTGAGATGATTTTAAAGTTTTAATCAACATTTTTAATAAAAATGTTTTTATCAGATTTGTAATAACGTGCCTCCCTTATGAAACAAACAGTTGAAGGGTTGGATCGGTTAGATGATTAAAATAAAAACATTGAACAAACGATTAAAGAATACTTTTTTAAATGATTACACCTACAATGCAAAAAGGAAAAAATAACCCCAACAAGAAAAACATCTAAATATGTATGTAGAAATAATAACAAAAATAAGTACGGATACGTACCGGTTTAACGCACGTCCTATGTTGCCAAGCAGCCAATAAACCAGTAGCATGAACAAGCTGCTTTTAAAATACGTGTAAAGTGATTACTTAAATATTCAAGGATTTGCTGTCATTACTGTTGTCAAGTTGTGGCGTTTTTACTCGACCACGAGTTAAACCATGTCAAAGCAACTTTAAAAACTTACATTTTTTGTATTCCCATTGAGTTTTCATGAACTGTAGTGGATATTTCTCAAAATTCCTAACAAAATTCCATACTTCTTACTCTTCTAGTTTCCGAAGTATAAGGTTTAAAAATCAATGATTTTTTGGAAAATCTATAAATATTTGCGTACATAATTGATTTTATCTTTAAAAAATTTAAAGTACATGCACGAGATATTAACAATACCTTTAAATTGACATGGAACATGGGTTATATTTTATAAAGGTCATAGTTCAATTGTTTGAGGTACAGTTAGGGACAAAATAATAGGGTGACTTGTTACAAGTTTAGATTCCCAATAAACCAAAGAACAATACAATAGCGAAATCGCTATCTCCATCAATATCCGAAAACGATATCATATTCCAATAAGATTATAATATCGTTTTCGATAAAGTTTAATGATAAAGTACCCAGTAGCAAAAAATACTAGTTCAGAACCAGTTATGTACTAGTTCAATTAAACCAGGCAACTAGTACGAGTTCTACCACCTCTCCATACAAACAACTGTAGAATTTAACATGGAGATGTCATAGGGATAGGGGCAATTGTCGCCAAACTCATACTGTGGTACTAGTTGTATAACTAGTTTGGAAATTACAATTTAAGGACGAAAAATAGGGAGTGAAACTGGTACTAATGTGACACTCGCGGAACCAGTTCCGAAGTGACTCTTTGGAAATAGTACTGTACCAGTTGGTTCCTATCTGAATTATATAGATTAAAAAAAAAGGTTTTCCCTTTGATAAAATGCAAATTAGACCGATAGTTTCCTCTTACTGAGATAATTATATCCATGTACCAAATGATATTTAAAATATTTTGTGTTTATGATTTCTAATGATAATAAAACATTTTAGTGTTTATTTTCAAACTCAGAATGTATTACATATTACAAACAATGGTAAGCAAAACTATTATTCCAAAACTCGTATTTAAATTCAATCTTTTGAAACAGTCTCTGCACAGTTTCAATGAAACTATTAGGTATACAAATTGTTAAAGGAAGAACAGAAGCTAAACTGGTACTCATAAGAAATTTACTAAACTAGTTCTGGATTGAGTCTTTGGCACCAGTATTGTACCAGTTGATTCAATTCACAATAAAAAATTTTAAGCGCTTATTTACAAATTCTTATTTTTTTATTGAATATAATGCAAAAAAAAAAATAATTTCAAATCTCATGTTTTAATTCAGGTAATTCTTCTAAAAGTCTCTACATAGCTCGTATTTAACTAGTACACAACTGGTTCAAAATGATTATTTTGAGAACTAGTTATGGAATTACTAGTCAAAAAACTAGTACGTTTTAGAACTAGTTCGATCATTTGCTACTGGGTATACTTCAAAATATTAATTATTTACAAAATTTCAAACAGTTTTCAGAAACAAATAAAATTTATAACTTGCAATTTTTTCTTAGTTTGGCTACTTATACTCTTTTTTTATTGAGCAATTAGTTGCAAAATCTAGGTGAGTTCGACTTTTCTTCTTAATATGACGATTCCATTATCAATTTAATTTTAGCTCATTTTAAAAGGATTCCGATTTTGCTATCATATATGATATCTTTTTTGATATCGAAATAGCCTGGAATAACGATAGTGTTTCGATGCTGGACCCGATTTTATGATCAGGTGCGGATCCAGGATTCGCTCAAGGGGGGGGGGGGGGGGGGCTAAACTTTTTTTATCTTATGCGGTAGTCATATCTATAGATATTTTACGAACTAGAAGGAGAAATTTTTATACTTGTTTTAGCATAGGTTCGCCAAGTTTTTCCAAAAAGTATCAAACAAGGAGTTCTTCGATATAGCTAACTTAAGAAAACTGTCGGTTAAGTCAGCATAAAGCCTTTTCCGTAATTTTTTATAAGAAGAACCAACAAAATTAATTTGAGTTGTAGTTGTTTTGAAAATGTATAAGTTAACCAAAAAAATTGTTAACATAAACTTGGAAGAATTTTTTATTGTAATAAGTTAACGATATATTTTTCTATATTCAACAAATTTTTTCATTAACTATTGAATTTTGTCATAAATAAGTTAAGAAATCGCAGTACAATCCGAACTCTTTTTAAAAGAAAATATCTCTAAATTCGCAAACTTAATACTTGTAACATCATTTAAAAATTAAATAGTGTTTCCACAGAAAAAACAATGGAAAATTTGATATTAAAAAAATTCTCAGAATATTATTCTTTTATAAGAAAAATTATTCCAAATCCTACAATTTTCATATCAAACTTAGAATATTAAAAATTTTCCAGTGTCAAAAATAATTATAAAGAAGAATGTCTTAAAATTTTAAAGATTTTCAATACGAAAATTTTGATAACAAAACCTTGAAATTAAAAAAAAACGAGTAAAAAGATTAAAGTCGGGCATGCCGACTATACAATACCCTACACCAGTCTGGTGTATTGTTTGGATCCGAAATTCGAATGGGTTAAAATGGGGCTTATGTCAAAATTTTCTATAATGTGAGTCAGCGCACCAAATTTCATTAAAATATCTTAATATTTGCGACCTGCAGTTTGTAACCAAGCCAATTTTGGGGGGACCCTTATATGGGCACTAGTTCTAAACATGGACCGATGTTCACCAAAATCAATAGGCTTCGTCCTTGCGCCAACATAGGTCTATGTACCAAATTTCATCAAAATAGTTTAATATTTGCGATCTGCAGCGTATAAACAATATAATTTTGGGGGGACCCTTATATGGGCACTAGTTCTAACCATGGACCGATGTTCACCAAAATCAATAGGCTTCGTCCTTGGGCCAACATAGGTCTATGTACCAAATTTCATCAAAATATCTTAATATTAATACCTGCAGCGTATAAACAGTATAATTTTGGTAGGACCCTTATATGGGCACTAGGTCTAAACATAGACCGATGTTCACCAAAATCAATAGGCTGCGTTATTGGGCCAATATAGGTCTGTGTACCAAATTTCATCAAAATATCTTAATATTTGCGACTTGCAGCGTATAAACATTATAATTTTGGTAGGACCCTTATATGGGCACTAGGTCTAAACATGGACCGATGTTCACCAAAATCAATAGGCTGCGTTATTGGGCCAATATAGGTCTGTGTACCAAATTTCATCAAAATATCTTAATATTTACGACCTGCAGCGTATAAACAGTATAATTTTGGTAGGACCCTTATATGGGCACTAGGTCTAAACATGGACCGATGTTCACCAAAATCAATAGGCTGCGTTATTGGGCTAACATAGGTCTGTGTACCAAATTTCGTCAAAATATCTTAATATTTACGACCTGCAGCGTATAAACAATATAATTTTGGTAGGACCCTTATATGGGCACTAGGTCTAAACATGGACCGATGTTCAAAAAAATCAAACTTGTTCGTCCTTGGGCCAACATAGGTCTGCGTACCAAATTTCATCAAAATATCTTAATAGCTGCGACCTGTAGAGTGCGCACAAGATTGCATGGACAGACAGACAGACGGACGGACAGACGGACATCGTTAAATCGAAATAAAAAAAAATTCTGAACCGATCGGTATACTATAAGGTGGGTCTACGACCAATATTTTTTGGTGTTACAAACATCAGCACAAACTTATAATACCCTGACCACATAGTGGTGTAGGGTATAAAAAAGAAACTAACGAGGAAATTATCCCGATAGGTTCCTTTCGATCTTAATGAAATTCGGATATGTGATAGAGCTCTGCGGCGAAAGTCGCCATATATCAAAATCTTAATAAAAGCTTCTATTATTATCTGCTAATTAGTTGTGAAGGAAGAAGTGAAGGTAGGTAGCCACTTACTTTTCTGTTACAAAACGTATTAAGACAAGTCGATCGAGGTAACTCTCTACAAAACACTCATTGTAGGGGTAATGGAGGATTTTAGTAGACGAGTTTTAATGAAATTTTTCATTAAACCAAAGAGTATACATAATAAAGAGATTGGGGGACTCTCTATCACTGAGAAAGCATTTGTTCTATTATGTGCCTTGGAACAGGAACATACTCAAACCAATATCACCCAGCAAACATGGCAATACGAAGAAGATTCTCCGAAAATATCACCAGGAAGAAAACATTTATTGTCGGCAATATCAATTTCGTATTACGGAAGTTTCCTCCGTCGGAAACAGCTGTTACACTAAAACAATACTTCCAGGCAATATGAAAGCAATAACTCATATGGAAGATAAAAGGTATATCGCCAAATTAACTCCCGGTACAATAAAAAAAACGATTTAATTTTTTCATAATTAAATTTAAGCCTGAAAAACAATATCTGCATACATAATCCATTGACCAACTTATAAATTATCTTGATTTCATCTTAGCCGATTTTTCCCGCGCAATTAATCTTAACTTTTCACGAGTTTATTTCCTATATATCTTTCGATTGTTTTTGTACAAATTTAGTTTCAATTTTTTTCCAAATTGATAAAAGATTTCAAACAAATTTGCTTTATCTTCCAAATGATACAAAGGTGATATTGCCGCAATATTGTCATAAAAAGTTATGACAAAAGATAAAATTTTCGAATTATTTTTTTCCAAATATCGCCGAATTATCTTCCAAGTGATAAAAAAAGACAATTTCAAAGTAAATACTACTTGATTATTTTCATTCAAATGACAATTTTCTTGGAATGTATCTTTTAAATGTTTGTGGGGTCATTATGTGCGCTCTTTGTATGACTCAAACATCGATTGTAACCAGGGATGGAAAATTATAATTTAGTTATAAAAATCAAGACTGAAACTATACTATGGAATTATACTATTCCAACAGTATTATAGCTCTAGATTATGAATTTTAAAAAACCATACGTAAAAAATTGCAAAATAATATCGGAATGCGAAAAAAGGCTTTGGGGTTCAAAAAATTAATTAAAAGATTTACATTCTGCAAACGATGCCAAAATTTTCTTTTTTTTGCAAGTAACCACCAAACTTTGTTTTATGAAATGGGCATTAACTCCGTAGATTATAAATTTAAAAAACCGCACTTAAAAAATTGCAAAACAATAGAGGAACGCGAAAAAAGACTTTGTGGTAGAAAAAAATAATTAAAAAACCCAATCAGCGATTAACAATCTGCAAATGAATACAATGACGCAAAGATTTTCCTTTTTGCAAATATTTTTTTCGCGATTTATTTTTTTGCAAACTAAGCACCAAACTTTTCTGTATAAAATTGGTACTATAGACCCTAGATTATAAATTTAAAAACACCACACTTAAAAAATTGCAAAATAATCGCGGAAAGCGAAAAAAGGCTTTATGGTACAAAAAATAAATTAAAAAACTTAATCAGCGATTCACATTCTGCAAACAAATATATCGATGAAACAATTTATCCTTTTTGCAAATTTTATTTTTCGCGATTTTTTTTTTTTGCAACTAGCCACCAAACTTTATTGTATGAAATGTGTATTATAGTCCCTAGATTATAAATTAAAAAGAAACGTACTTAAAAAATTGCAAAATAAAAGCGGAACGCGAAAAAAGACTTTGTGGTACAAAAAATTAATTAGGAAACGTAATCAGCGATTTAGATTCTACAAACAAATATATTGATACAAAAATTTTTCCTTTTTGCAAATTTTACTTTTCGCGACTTTTTTTTGCAACTAGCCACCAAACTTTGTTGTATGAAATGTGTATTATAGCCCCTAGATTATAAATTAAAAAAAAAACGCACGTAAAGAATTGCAAAATAATAGCGGAATTTGAAAAAAGACTTTATGGTACAAAAATTTAATCCCTACACAGAAAAAACATTAGGCACCAACATTTGAGTTTGTAAAAGCAATCACATTTTCTTTTAAATTGAAACTTTATTCCCAAAAATTTTTTTGTTTGAAATATTTGTAACTCATTTGTAAATTGTTATCTTTCATATAAAAATTGTTTAAAAATAAAAATTCAAAGTTAAAAAAAGGAAAAGAAATTTTTTTTGGATTTACAAATTTCTTTGTTGGTTCCTTTTTAAAAAGTTTTTTTTTTTTTGTATTTACAAATTTGGTATGAGAAAGGTGTTTAAAAATTTAATTAGAATTTTGTAAATTCTTTCTGTGTAGGTTATATATTTAAAAAAAAAAAACACTTAAAAAGTTGCAAAATAACGGCGGAATTCGAAAAAGGATTTATGGTGCAGAAAATTAATTAAAAGAGGTAATTAGCGATCGACATTCTGTAAACGAATATATTGTTGCACAAATTTCGCTTTTTGCAAATGTTTTTTTTTTTTCGCAATTTGTGCTAATATTTGCTAATTTCTAAATATTTTATTTTAATTTTTTTTAACGAGCCAAAGAGGAAGCTATTTTTTAGTTACTTACATTTTTAAATATGTAAGAGCGATCTAACATTTTTTGGTATGAGAGCCCGATTAAGTGAGCCTTTTCCATCCCCGATTAACCAGTCGGAGTTCGTTCCTGTTCCAAGCCGCATAATATTTTTTCAAATAAAAAATATTGAGAGAGTTGCAAGGCCATTGATTAAACTAATAAAGTTTTCTTATCAAAATAAATGAATATATTGATGGAAAGGCTTCATATATTTTATGAAACTTTTTCATTGAGTGTATGATACTTTTAATAAATAAAAGGAAACTTTTCACAACATTTTATGAAAAATTCTAATAATTCAATGAAAAGTTTCAATGAATGAGTTTCAGCGAAACTTCATTGGTTGTACACAAATTCTCATTAATATCATGCAGATAATTCCCCCAGTGTTGGTTAAAAATAATGAGTTTTTTTCAATTTAAATATTTTTTATATTGATGGATTTCAAAGTTAGTACTATTTTAAGTAGTAGTAGATATTGGAAAATGACAAAGCAAATTGTGGTAAATTTTTTGTTGTTGTTTTTGTTTTTTCTTTGATATTTTAAATGTTTAATAACACTCCTAGACGAGAACAAGAAATTCTCATTGAGTTTGTAATTTAACTTAAAAAATATTTCTAGAAATTCTAAAAACGTCGTCCCCTAACGATTTCCTTAGGCAAGAATGAAATCCGGATAGGAACATACCTTCAGCAGATTATTTTTCACAATTTGTTAAATACGTTTTGGGATTTTAGCATCCCAGGTAAAAATCGACATATATGGATCCATACAGATTTAATGTATGCAATTAAAAGTAAATATTTTTTTAATTGTATTAAAAACTAACATAAACATAAAAATTCAGGTATCGGTTACAATAAGCTTGTTCGTTTATTTTTATTTTATTTATTTATTTATGTTATTTATTGCCTTTTCTATGCAACAAGATTATATCTTATTATTAAAGCATAGAAATATAATTTTTAGATTTACATTGTTATAAATTAATACATTATTATTTAAATACATATATAATTATTAACAAGATTTAGAATAGAATTTAATAAAAACAAAACATAATGACAATAGGGTGATTACATTAAACATTGAAGACTGTATAAAATCATTATATATATAAAATTTTTAACGTGAAAAGAAATCAAATATATCCCTTTTAAATATGAATGCATTACTATTAGCCTGAATGCGATGAGGTAACGAGTGATATGCCAAGGTTTGCAACCAGTGGTTATCCAGTGCTACCTAGCCAATGCTACCAGGCGTACAAAAATCAATTCACTGGAAAACCAACGATTTTATAAAAATGCTGACGCTTCGTTAAAAAATGTTTGTAGTCGGAAGGTTCCGAGTTCAAATCCGGTTGCAAGCAAAAAATTTTTTTTGGATTTTTTTAAATTTAAAATTTTTTTTGTTTTATAAAATCAATTTTTTTGTTTGTGGGAAAGCTCCTTCAAGACCAACTTTTTTTTTGCCCTCCCAACACTGGCATACTAGTTACAAAAAATTGTTTGCCAGTACTAGCATTTTGGCACAGCCAGTAGTTGTCCAGCTATTATCACTCATTTATGTGTTTACCCATTAAATATTATATGTCTCGTTAGCTCAGTGGGTAGAGAAATCGTCTGCCAATCTGACGGCCTGGGTTCAAATCACGGCAGGACCAAACAAAATACATATGAACTTTTTTTAAATTCTATTTTGGAAAATATATTTCCAGACCACCTATTTATTGGTTTTGCCAGCGTTTTGCCAACGTTTAAAAATTTTGTTCCTCCAGTGCTTTTCCGGCGCTTTTTGAACAGCCGGTCCTTTTGTCTAATGATGTTATCATTTTGGGAATGGGAAAGTACTTTTTGCCAGTACTTGTACCACCTGTTAAAATGCTTTGCCACCGCTTTCCCGTTTGTATTTTTCTGACTGGGTTGATTTTCACAAATAATCGCCCTTACTACCTAAATTTTTCAAATGTATATTTTAGTTAAAGTCGACTTTAGTTAAAATATTGGCTGGCAGTATACCTTGACTTGGTTTATTTTTGGAGCATTCTGATTGTTTAATTTCCCAGCGTAGACGGTAATGACATATCATTATTTTTTGGACTACCAGTAATGACACCCACTTACCCTCTGTATTATTTTAAAACATATAATAATGAGTTACTGATAATGACTTATTTTTATCATTATTTCAAATAGAAAATAATTTTTTAGAATTTTTTGAAAATTGTTTTAAATCTATTTTTAGACTCAATATTTTTTAAACACTGGTAAGGAGATATGTAACCACATATTTTTTGATTTTTTGTATGTTGGCGAGTAAGCTTACTTGTGTGCAGCAGGTCAATTGTGTTTTTATCTATTAAATATTACATGTCTATATAGCTCAGATGGTAGAGCTGTTGACTGGCAATCTGTAGACCCAGGTTCGATTCCCGCACCAGCAAATTTTATTTAAAAAAAAAAATACAATAAAAAATATTTTTTTTATATAATTTATTTTTTAGAAAATCTATTTTTAGACTCATTATTTTTGTCAGTACTGGTAAGCACATAGATAACGATATATTTTTTGATTTTTCGTATGCTGGTGTGTAACGACAACTCATTATTTTTCGCGACATCGCCATATAAAGGTAATAAGAAATGTAATAACAAAAGTAACTAGTTACCATTACCAAGTATGTAGTTACATAACCACATATCTGGTAATGATTTTCTACACTGGGTTATTTTCAGCCAATCAAAATATTTGAAAATATAAATATTTTTGTAATGTCTTTATAAACAAAATGTGCGTTCCCGTACGTTACCGCGGGTACCCGCGGGCTAGTTTGGGCAACCGCGGTAAAGTACGGGAACAGACATAAAATGAACAAAAATTATTAAAAATAAAGTCAACTTTAAATTTAAAATACTCTTTTTATATTAAGGGCCAATAATTTTATAAGTAACGTTTTCATTAATAAATGTGATATTTTCAAGTAAGTTTACTTTATTTTAATACACCTGATTTCAAACTAATATATTCTTTTATATTAAAGAATAAAATGTCAGGAATATGGAAATACTTCACAAAAAAGGACAATGTAGCGCAGTGCAATATTTGCCCTAAAAGATTAATGAATGGTTAACGGAGGTATCTAAATTTGGTTATCCGACATCTAAATTTGGTTCACAAAAAAAAAAAAAAATTGATGGTCATGCAGCTTCTCTTGAAGAAAAAAACAACAAGAATAACGTTCCAGCTAAAATTAGCAAAGTACCTGAAGAAAAAAGTGAACGTTTTATGGTACGGCAAACATTTCCTGAAATCGTACCCAAATTAGCCGCAGTCGACGGAATGTCAATCCGCACCATAACTAGATCTTCGTTTATTCGAAAAAGTTTTTATAATAAAAACCTGGCATTGCCAAAAAAATGAAACCGATGTAAAGAACATTATATTAAATTACTACAATCATGTAAAAGATATCATGATAAAAGAAATATCGAGCAATATTTCTAACAATAGGAGATTTACTATAATCTTAGATGAATGGACAAGAATATCACAAAAGAGATATTTGAACATATGTAACAACGGAAATAATTTATTTTATAACCTGGGGTTGGTTTATATATCAGGAAGATGTAATGCTGATGAAATAAGAAAATTTGTAGAAATAAGACTAGAAGAGTTTTATTTGTCTTTGGAAAATAACATTGTGGCCACCATATCTAATGGGCCAAATGTGATGAAACGGTTTGTTTCCGACAGTCCAGTAGTGGGCGCTTTCTGCTGGAATCATGCAATTCATTTGGCAGTGCTTAGAGTAACTTATGTGAAATCAAATGTTCAACATTCTGATAATTTTACTTTGAATTCTCACTACACAGACTGAATTTGTACTGAAATAGTGTTCTTTTAAACAAAAATTACTTATATAGGTGGTTTTCATTAAAAATTTTGTTCAAAAATAAATTAAAATTTTTTATTCCCGTTTCCCGGGAAATAAAAAATTCCGGGAAATCCCAAACCCTACTTCAAATACACATAGTTTAATATATTTTTGTGTGTGGCATTTAACCTGAAAAAAACTTTATTATAAAATAGAACTTAAATATGTGTACTATAAAATAGTACTCACTTTCGTAACTCAGAGAAAAAAGTGGCAGAAATTAATGCTCGGGGAAAAGTTTCCTTAAAATAATTTTTATAACATTTTTCAACTTTCTGTTCTTAAAATTACATCTATAAAAAATGTGTTAGTGGATGACAACATATTTTATGCTATGTGTTTCTCTTTCTAGTGTAGTATTATATTACGAACAGAGCTTCCAAATAATTAATTCTTTAGAATTTTTTTTAGTTTTAAAGTATGAATTCTTAAATCGAATTTCATATTTAAAAATATTAAAAAATATGCAATAATGTGCAAAATATACAATCAAAATCATAAAATATGCAATAAAATATGCACTTAAAAGCAAAATATGCAAAAATATGCATTTATAACAAAATATGCAACAACAAAACGATGCCATTTTTTTGCAAATTCTTTGATTCGGAAAAGTATTTGGTCAAAATCATTTTTGCGCCACATTTTTGTTAAATTTTTCCCATTTTTTTTTTGTTACAGGGGAAACTTATAAAACTATGTACACAGGAAAAAGTTTATAACCGTTAAAAAAAACCCGTTATTTTAAGTTCAGTGTGCTCCATTACTTTTTGTGTAAAGTTCAGTAAAATGAGAGTAATGACAAAATTGCTCAAAAGTACGGGAACGCACAAAATCAATTTTCTAAAAAAACTTTATTTAAAAGAAAAAAAATTAAAATGCGTATGGTTTTAGTCTGAAAAATCGTAAAGATACACATATTTTTTCCATTATTAAAATTTTAAATTTTTTTTTCACAATTGTGTAATTTGTTTAACAAATTAGCTATATTTGTTAAGCTTTTTTTTTGCTTATTTTATCTGATTTTGCTTATTTTGTAAATATTGGCTTATTTTTGCTATTTTCTTTAAAATTGAGCTTATTTTAGATTTTTTCTGCGAAAATAGAGCATAGTTTTGCTTTTTTTCCATAAAATCCGTAATTTTAAACATTATTTTACCCCCCGTTTCCACATGCAAGTGCAAGTTCGAAAAACTCAATACACTCACACCTTTTCACTAACACAATCACACTTATGCGACTTGCGGCTCAAGTTGCAAGTAAATTTTGAAGACAGTGAATTTTTGACACTTGTTGCAAGCGATATGACACAATAAAGAAAACAGTGTTGCCTAGTTATGTTTTCTATTAATTTACTAGTATTTGGTAAAGTAATAGTTGTAATGCAACTGGTTTCATATTTATTTGTAAAAAAAAATAAAAAGGAACACAACGACATATCTTAATGGTAATTTAAAATATCAATTTTATAAGTTTTTGAAAAAAAAAAATTGTTAAGAACAAATTTTTTCCCAGCTTTGTTAGAATATTTAATACTTGGCAATACTGGAGTCCTATTTAGTGACAACCTATGCCTACAACGACAGTTTAAAAATAATCTTGCAGCAAGTAGTGTGGACACATGTAAAATTTTCATGTTTTTTCGGTAATTTTCGAAATTTTCGCTGATAATACGTATTCTCAACTTGCAACCATTTACTTGCATGTGGAAACGGGGGTTAAGTCGACATAAATTTTTTTATATAAAATTTGTTGTTTTAATTTTTATTTTAAATTTATTTTATTCTTATATTTTTAAGATCACAACTTGTATCTAATCTGAATTGTTCTATCTTTTCAAATAAAAAATATGCTCTGGCTTCTTTTTGGTTGACCTACTAATAACTAATAATTTGTTTTCTAGGTGATTTAAATTTTCAAAAATTTTAAGTTTTTGTCGATATTTAAAATTTTCTGCAATCCGTTTGTGATATAGAGTATATTGTTTTACCCATTTTCTGCAAAGCATGGATTCCGTGCGAATCTTCTGACAATAATTGGTAGAAGGATAGGTAGACGTCTTTAAATATATGTTGGTAAAAAATGGGTTAAACAATTTAAAATTGTGTCCCAAAGTTTTGTTACTTGATTTTAATAGTGAAATTACATTTTAACACTTTTTGGACAAATTTTTAATTTATTTGCCTGGTTTTCTTGTTCGTTATTAGTTTTAAAAGGTTTTATTACAATTTTATAGATTATCGGAAAGCTTAAATATTAAAACTGAATTACATCATTATTATTTTGATTTCCAATGGAGTGCGGCATTCCAAAATTTCAATAATTTCAAGCCCGATGCTTCCAACGCGAAATGAAAGTAAAATTCCAGAGGATTTTGCAAAGTTAGATCGGTTTTTTATTTGATGGCCTCTTGAAATATCAGTGTGGCGCGAAAGTCCAAAAATGTGGCACATTTTTAGAGTTAGGAGGTCTCTCGCGTTCACGAATAAGTTAAATTTCAACTGTTCATTTCGGTTCTGTTATTTTGTTCGGAATTATCAAAACCATTGACATAATCAGTGTGTTCGTTTACTCGAATTTCTTACTACTTTTACTATAATTGGAAAGTTTTGTTTTCTTTTTGTATTGAAATTTTCCAGCTGTAGTAAATGTAGCAACTTGTAGTAAGTAAATGAACAAGTTTATTATAATCTTATACTGATAGAAAAAATGCGGAAAAATAGCATACAAAAAATGGTGGTCGAAATTAGTTAAAAGGGGCCCTTCACAGAAAGCCTTTGGAATTAGTTAATCCTTTTTGCTAAATATTAGTAAGTACAGCAAAAATGCAACTGTTAAATATACGAAATTAGTAATACTTGAGCTAAATTTCGTTTAATTGAATTGAAAATTTATATTTAAAGAAATTGTTATATATTTAAAACTTAATTTATCTTTAAATTTAATTGAGTTGAATACAAATAACGGTCTCTCCTGCTACAATAAACAGAAATTTTTGCTAGAAATTAGTAGACTGCTTTCTGCAGTGTACATTTATTTTTATATGCATTACGAAAATCAAAAAAGAAAAATGAAAAAACAAATAAAAATCTAATATGACAATATCATATTAGAATTTGGACTTGAGGTAGAAGAATATTCTAACTAAATATATGAAAATATAGAAAGTCCGAAAAAACAATTTTGTATTTTTAATGCAAAAATTAAGGTAATTGTTGAACAAGAAAATTTTTAAATTGTTTGTGATGGTTTAATCGACTAATATCCAGGAAATTTTGTAAATTTAAGAGATTTTTTCTTGCTGTTTTTAACTTTCTAATGTTTCGGAAACAGATTCTGCTGGATTCAGCTGTTGTTTTAGTAAAAATGTTTAAAGACTTTTATATTAGTGTATGAACAACTGAAAAAATTTCTCGAATGAACGAGTGAACTACAAGAACACTAGTTCAAAATTAAAATATTTTGAAATGAACTGTTAACTATAATGCCAAATTCTAGTCATTTTTATTCCGATTGTTTGTTTGCACAAAATGTTTTATTTTGTGTGGAAATTTCCGGGTGTCCTCACATTTTTACTCAATTTCTAAACCGATTTCGACATTTTTTTTACGATAGACTAACTCCCAGCGAAATTGTCGGAAGCAAAGTACCGGTTGTAGAATTATCAACCTATAGTAATGGCTTATGCCTGCAAGCAGGGAACTGCTAATTTTTATGGAAAACCAAAGGTTAATTTATCAATTTTACGTCTAAATTATAATAAATATGATGAAAATTATTACTAGTAACAATAAAAAATAGCCACTTAACAATTAAAAGGTGGGAAAAAAAATTTCAGTTTTCTATTTGAAGCCACATTTTATAAATTTTTTCTCAGTAAATGCATAAATAGCTTAAAATTTTTTTTAGAAAACCGTTTTCGCAATTGGATTTCGGGTCTATTTTATTTATGAAAACTTAAGAAACTTGGCCATATCCATAAAAAAAAAAATATTTTTATTACATTTTTTTTTAATTTTTGTTGCTTTCGATGTATTTTGTTACGTTTCAAAATTTGTCAAATCATTTCGGGGAGGGGGGGGGGCTCGAGCCCCCAAGCCTCCGCCCCCTAGCTACGTGCCTGTGTAGATGCATGTATGGAGATTTATGTATCCATGTATGGAAAAGCATCATGCACGAACATACATTAAAGTTGTATGATCCATATATGAAGATTTTTAGCTGGGATATTTAATTCCTTTAATGTAGTGGTAAATTATCATTTTTCGTAAATTTTACAATTTTCTATATTTGACAAAATCATTCTATTTTAGAAAGTGCTAACTATAGCATTTAAACTGTGAATTTCTTCATTGTTTATTAAATTAAAATTAACATATTTTTAATTCTACATTTATACTTAACCAAAAACTAATAGTTTCTGAAAACTACTTGTAAAATTAAATATAAATTTGTAATCAATCTGTCTACAATTCCTTTGAAATAATGCGAAAAAATACTAATGTGATGTTTTATTTATACTATGTGTGTTTTGCTTATACTATGTGTGATTTTTTTTATGAAAATATGACTGCAAATCTGATATTTTATACCCTACACCACTATGTGGTCAGGGTATTATAAGTTTGTGCTGATGTTTGTAACACCAAAAAATATTGGTCCTAGACCCACCTTATAGTATACCGATCGGCTCAGAATTTTTTTTTATTTCGATTTAACGATGTCCGTCTGTCCGTCCGTCTGTCTATCTGTCTGTCCATGCATTCTTGTGCGCACTCTACAGGTCGCAAATATTAAGATATTTTGATGAAACTTGGTAAACCGACTTATATCGGCCCAAGGACGACGCCTATTGATTTTGGTGAACATCGGTTTTTTTTTTTTTTTTTTTTTTATAAAGAGAAGCAACACTCAGGAAATTCTTCCTATTAATTAACGTGTTGCTTCCTTTGGAAAGGGGATAGAGAAGAAGTGAAAGGTGGTGAAAGATGAAGGGCTTCAAATATGGCAACACTGTAATTGCGCGAGATATTGAATTTTAGAACAGTTGTTGCGCGCCATCTGACGGTGAGTTGGCGAACTTTGTTGAAGCTTTTTATTTTAGTTCATAGCCCTGTTATATTATTTTACTTCGGTGGGGTTAAGTGCTATGGGAACACCGAAGGAGGACGCTGCGATATGTATGAGGGATAGAAAAAACTCATACATATTACTATTTTTCATAAATTGATGTTGCCTTGGTTGGGGCTCGAACCCGCAACCTCACGTGTAACAGTCCAACGCGCTAACCATTACACCACAGCGCCCACATATGTTTATGTTTAGACCTAGTGCCCATATAAGGGTCCTACCAAAATTATATTGTTTATACGCTGCAGGTCGCAAATATTAAGATATTTTGATGAAATACGGTGCACCGACTTATGTCGGCCCAAGGACGAAGCCTATTGATTTTGGTGAACATCGGTCCATGTTTAGACCTAGTGCCCATATAAGGGTCCTACTAAAATTATATGGTTTATACGCTGCAGGTCGCAAACAGTAAGTAATTTTGATGAAATTTGGTACACAGACCTACGTTGGCCCAAGAACGAAGCCTACTGATTTTGGTGAACATCGGTCTATGTTTAGATCTAGTGCCCATATAAGGGTCCTACCAAAATTATATTGTTTATACGCTGCGGGTCGCAAATATTAAGATATTTTGATGAAATTTGGTACACCGGCTTATGTCGGCCCAAGAACGAAGCCTATTGATTTTGGTGAACATCGGTCCATGTTTAGACCTAGTGCCCATATAAGGGTCCTACTAAAATTATATGGTTTATACGCTGCAGGTCGCAAATATTAAGGTATTTTGATGAAATTTGGTACACCGACCTACGGCAGCCAAAGGACGAAGCCTATTGATTTTGGTTAACACCGGTCCATGTTTAGACCTAGTGCCCATATAAGGGTCCCCCCAAAATTGGTTTGGTTACAAACTGCAGATCGCAAATATTGAGATATTTTGATGAAATTTGGTATACCGACCTATATCAGCCCAAGGACGAAGCCTATTGATTTTGGTTAACACCGGTCCATGTTTAGACCTAGTGCCCATATAAGGGTCCCCCCAAAATTGGTTTGGTTACAAACTGCAGGTCGCAAATATTAAGATATTTTAATGAAATTTGGTTCGCTGACTCACATTATAGAAAATTTTGACACAAGTCCCATTTTAACCCATTCGAATTTCGGATCCAAACATTAGTTGGCTTTTAACCAGACTGGTGTAGGGTATTGTATAGTCGGCATGCCCGACTTTAACCTTTTTACTCGTTTTAATATCTTATACTGAATTTAGACTGACAAAAACCAGCTGGTTTTTGTACACAATTAAATTACAAAAGCCATTCATTTACACTGGTTATTTAGTTTTTCTCTGTCCCATCACTTTTTTAATATACACTTTTCTATGTGGTTTTACTATTAAATTGAACAAAAAAAATTATTTAACACATTTACAAATGAATAACTAAAAACAATTTTAGTTAAAAATATAAATATTTTTTAACACTTTTGACACTTGTTTTACTTCTATATTCGTTGTAACAGGATATATCGAAAACTAATTAGAGGAGACACTGGCTGTATCAAAAATGGATATTTCATATAATTTTACTTGGTTTTTGGCAAAAACGACGTAGAATCTGGTTTTCAGTTTGTATGAAAATTGTATTGAAAACCTACATAAATTTTGTAGTTTTCGGATGAAGAACTACTAGTTTTCGTCCAGTCTAAATATAGTATTAGAATTAGCATTTTTTTTAATTCAAAATTTTTCTACAGTATAAGGAGTTTCTTCGGAAAAAGTTTTAGAATTTTAAAATTATCATTAAAATAAATCTGGGGGCCAATATTATAGTACACACTTAAATAAATCCAAATACTTAAGTGACATTTTTTTCTTAGATTTATAGATTTCAAGGTGTTTCTGAGCATTACTTACGGTTGAGATCCTAAGGCAACTAAATTTAAAAAATTATTTAAGAAGTTCACTTAAGAGGTTTTCTTAAATCGATCTAAGTTCTGACACGGATACTGTCCCTAAATATTAATTTTTTCAGTAAAATGCTTAAAACATTTGTTTAATTACAAAAACTGGTTAATGGTTTCATATTAATTATGTAACAAAAAAATTTTGAGCATTATCTCATGAAAAAAAGTATAATCTGTCAGATTTCCTGAGAAAAATAAATTCTTCAAACCAAGAATCTACACAAACTCACAAAATTAATGCTTGTTTAATGTAAAATAATGTTTGTTTAATGTAAAATAATTGCTGTTTACAAGATTAATTATGTTGACCATTACAGTACTTTTAGGAAAAAAAATTTTTTTGGTCCTCAAGAGGGGCCTTAGCCCCCATAGCCCCCCTTGTATCCCCGTCTGCAAGTGATTATCATATACTATAATAAATATCACCTAGGTGATATCGTGACGACATCGTTTGGTTTATTGGGTTAGATAAAAAAAAAATATATATATAGAACCAAAGAGTATACATAATAAAGAGATTGGGGGACTCTCTATCACTGAGAAAGCATTTGTTCTATTATGAGCCTTGGAACAGGAACATACTCAAACCAATATCACCCAACAAACATGGCAATACGAAGAAGATTCTCCGAACATATCGCCAGGAAGAAAACATTTATTGCCGGCAATATCAATTTCGTATTCCGGAAGTTTCCTCCGTCGGAAACAACTGTTACACTAAAACAATACTTCCAGGCAATATGAAAGCAATAACTCACTCATATGGAAGATAAAAGGGATATCGCTAAATAAACTCCCGGTACAATAAAAAACACGATTTAATTTTTTCATTATTAAATTTAAGCCTGAAAAACAATATCTAACTTTTCACGAGTTTATTTCATATATACATATCTTTTGATTGTTTTTGTACAAATTTACCCAGTCAGAAATCGCCAGTGGTACAAACAATCCAGCACTGGCATACCACTGGGTAACCACGGTATCAAAAATAAATGACTGGCAGAACACTCATTTGGTACGCTTTGCCAGCGTTTGCAAAAAGCGTTTTACCAGTATTTGTTTTACAAAAATTTCGGTGGTTTATAAAAAAAAACCACTGGCAAAGAATTGGCTTAGAGTGATATTCCAAGGCTTGCAACCAGTGGTACCTAGCAAATGCTACCAGGCGTACAAAAATCAATTCACTGGTAGACCAATGATTTTATAAAAATGCTGACGCTTCGTTAAAAAATGTTTGTAGTCAGAAGGTTCCGAGTTCAAATCCGGTTGCAAGCAAAAATTTTTTTTTTGATTTTTTTTAATTAAAAATTTTTTTGTTTTATAAAACCAATTTTTTTTTTGTTTGTGGGAAAGCTCCTTCAGGACCCACATTTCTTTTGCCCTCCCAACACTGGCATACTAGTTACAAAAAATTGTTTGCCAGTACTAGCATTTTGGCACAGCCAGTAGTTGTCCAGCTATTATCACTCATTTATGTGTTTAGCCAACAAATATTACATGTCTCGGTAGCTCAGTAGGTAGAGCAATCGTCTGCCAATCTGACCACCTATTTATTGGTTTTGCCAGCGTTTTGCCAACGTTTAAAAATTTTGTTCCTCCAGTGCTTTTCCGGCGCTTTTTGAACAACTACCGCTTTCCCGTTTGTATTTTGCTGACTGGGTAGTTTTAATTTTTTCCAAATTGATAAAAGATTTCAAACAAATTTGCTTTATCTTCCAAATGATACAAAGATGATATTGCCGAAATATTGTCATAAAAAGTTATGACAAAAGATAAAATTTTTGAATTATTTTTTATGTATCTTTTTAAAATACATGCTAAAAATGTTTTGCCAGTTCGTGGTCTATATAAACATAAAATGTTAATGTATATTTTTAAAACAATCAGAGAAAATACTCATGAGCCCATACAGTTTACCCACAATGTAGTACGTACACAAAGAAATACCAGACAAGCTTTAAACTTAAGCTCTGTAAGATGTCGTTTGGATTTAACGAAGCAGCGCATTGCATATGCTGGACCTCTTGAATATAATCAATTGCCAGTAAATTTGCGAAATATTCAAGCTCTTTCAACGTTTAAGGAACAAGTTAAACATTATTTATTGCAAAATATAGAAGCACTTCTTATGTGATTTTCAAATCATGTAAAGTATGTAATCATACGTTATATTTAATTTTTACCTATATAAAATTTTATTTTATATTAATGAAGCTAATTTAATTTTAATTCTAAATATACAATGAAATGTTGCCTAGAAGCCCCTTTAAAGCCTTTATGGCGCTGAGGCGATAACTGAATTTGTTATATATAATATGAATAAATAGAAAATACTATAAAAAAAAAGCATTATAAACAAAATTCTATTTGTCTTTGGTTTTGACCTTAATTTTTCAGCCTTTTAATAATTAATCTTTCGTCCTCCGAACAATGCTTACCACAGCCCATGTTTTCTAACTTTTGTATGTTTTTTTTTAATTAAATTTATAAAGATTATAAAATAACCACAAAAAAAATATTTTCACCTATTATTTTGTCACCTCCTATTCACAATTTTATACAATTAAAATAGGGCATACCTTTTCAATATTATTGATAAATTTTTCAAAAATCAACCAATCAGAACACCTTATTTTTAAATACTTTGTTCTGATTGGTTAATTTTAAAAATATTGATCAATAATATTGAAAATGTATGTTTGCCTTAAGGGAATGTACCGAATTCAATATATTTTTGAAGTCTTGGCAAATCAGCATTTTTAAAACGCGATTCATTAACAATAATTTTTTCAAAAATATATTCGCAATCTTACTTACAAATTGCCCAAAATATAAAGAAATGTATGAAAAATATTAGTGACTCTATTTTTTTGTCCGTAACTGTATATTATACTCGTCCAAAAAAAAAAAAGTTGGAATTTTCACCCTCCACAATCCTAAAAATATGCCACTTTGAAAAAAATGTGGTCTGATAAAAAAATCACCAAAAAAGTTTTGTTTAGAGGTAGCACAGCGCAATTGAAGTTTCGAGGTTGTACTTGTTCTATTATTTTTAATTACCCAGCTAAAAATCGACATATATGAATACATACAGGTTAAATGTATGTTCATGCATGCTCATAAACATGCATTCATGTCCATACATGGATACATAAATCTCCATACATGCATCATGTACCTATGTCCACAAATGTGCATTAACGAAATTTGATGTAATATCTACATGTGTGTACATGTATGAACACTCATGAACAAGCATGAACATGCATGCTCATGCATGTAGATATTACCTCAAATTTTGTTAATGCACATGTGTGGACATATATGATGCATGTATGGAGATTTATGTATCCATGCTGGGCATGAATGCATGTTTATTAGATTGCATGAACATACATTTAACCTTTTTGTATTCATATATGTCGATTTTTAGCTGGGTACTTAAAAATAATGGAAAAAATGAGAAAAATTAACCGGGTGTTTTTATAAAAAGAATTAGACGAATTCGTTAAAAAATTTGTATGAAAAACACTAATTTGGAAACGGCTTTAAGTTTGTGATTTTCACACAATTGTTTTAAGGAATTCGTCCAATTCTTTTTATAAAAACAGACAGTAAACATAATTATTATGATCGCGACATATCCAATCTATTACATTTTTAGGTGTACATTACGAATATGAAATCAAAATTGAAATCGGAGTCGCGGTTTTCGTGAGATTTGAAAATTTCATACAAAAAATTTTCAATTTTGATCAGGATGTTATCTTATACCGTATTGTTCGAAACCTAAGCAACTTCTCCTAATAAAGTATTCAAAGTCTTATATATTCTTTTTTAGCGATTCGTTAGCAGTGTAAGTTCAGAAAAGTGGGTTACTAGCCCTTCTTTCTTATATTGGTGATAAGGCTGCTATCCTTGTGTCCAATCCCACTTTGCAGTCATGCTTCAGCAAACGTCCATTCATCATTTACCTACTTTCCTGAGACGCCAAGTTGTCCGTGGTCATTCAGGTTACATGACTGTGCGCCTTCTCACTCTAGCTAGCTTTCAGCGGGTGCTGGAAAGCCATTGCCCGGGAAATACTTGGTCTAGGACCGGAAGTAGTGAGCTGCTTGAACAGTCATACAAAGGAATCATTTTTGGTCACTTCCAAGTGAATGACAGTCAGAAACTTTCCGCACTACGTGCACCTCTGGCGCCCTATGCTCCAGTGGGAGTTAGAGGAATATATATATATATTCTTTTTAAATTGATTTATACAAAATAACACTTTTAATTTGTGCCTACATTCTAATAATAACAAGACAAATTTAGTGTATTTACGACTATGAAAATTTATTTTTTGCATTAATATATATCTGTGGAATGTCCTATGTTATTATGTGAGATAGAGTTTTTGGTAGCACGTGTTTTGTCACGGTGTTTGTGGTCGAACTCCTCCGAAGCGGCTCGACCGATTTGTATGAAATTTTGTATGTGTATTTGGTAGGTATGAGAATAGGTCGTAAGGTATTTTTCATACCGCTAGGGTATTAGGGCGTCCCTACATATAAAATTTTCGTGTTGCTATGACAACCTTCGTGTTTCTATGACAACCTTCGTGTTGCTATGACAACCAGGCCTTGGCGTTACTATGACAACCACCTAATATAATCCAACCTTATCTAATCTAATCTTAATCCGTAATCATTAATCCTTAATCCTTATCTTATCTTATAAAATTTTCGTGTTGTTATGACAACCAAGCCTTGGCGTTACTATGAAAACCAGGCAGCACTTACAGCACTTAACCTATTCTAATCCAACCTTATTTAGCGTGTTGCTTCATTTGGAAAGGTGATAAAGAAGAGATAGGAGGTGGTGAAATATGAAAGTCCTCAAATATGGCAACACTGTAATTGCGCGAGATGTTGAATTTTAGAATAGTTATTGCGCACCATTTGATGGTGAGTTGGCGAACTTTGGTTGAGGCTGTTTATTTCAAAGTCCTGTTATATTATTTTACTTCGGTGGGGTTAAGTGCTATGGGAATAGTGAAGGAGGACACTGTATTAGGGATAGAAAAGTCATTCACATTATTTTTCCAAATAGATGTTGCGGTAGCCGGGGATCGAACCCGCAACCACGTGTGTAACAGTTCATCCCGCTAACCATTACACCACAGCCCTCACATCGTCATCGTTATTTATTGTTAATTATTAAGTGTGTCTATTTGATTTTATTTTTACTTAAAAGTAGAAAATTTGTTTTAACCTAAGCTTCCTCTGAATAATAATTTTCACAATTATTAATTTTTTTAAAAGGTCCTAATAAGCATTCGCATCGAAGGGGATTTTTATCGACTTTAGTTAAAATATTAAAATATTGGGTGCCTTGACTTGATTTATTTTTGGAGAATTCTAATTGGTTAATTTATTTTCAATTAAACAAAATGTTTGAAAATATGAATATTTTTATAGGGTTTTCATACACAAAATGAACAAAACCATATGATTCAAAATAAAGTCGACTTTAAATTTAAAATACTCTTTTATAGTAAGGACCATTGTATTTTACTTTCATAAAAATATTTAATTCCTAAATTTCGATTGCTGAATAATAATCTTCATTAAAATAAAGATCAGTTTTGAGAAATTTGCGCATACAAGGCAAAAACAAGATGAATTTTTAATTACATCTTTTCGGAAAATTTGGAAATTTTAACTAAAATATGTAATTTTTAAAAAAACCGCGAATTACTTAAAAGTTACTCAATTTTTTAAGTTTTCATTTCAAATTCCTTTTCTTCACATTAATTAAGACTAGATTTAAAAAAAAATTTAATAATAGCGTACAGCTTAAGAAATACTTAAATTTAAAGTCAATCCTACTTTTTGTATAAATTACTTTAGAGATAAATTACTAATTCTTAAAGATAACTTTTTCCGCTACCTCTAAATAAAAGCGGATTTAGCTGAAACTTGGCACAGAGAGTTTTTAGACATTAAGCAATAGGGGCAACATTGTGGAGATCGCGAATTCCAACTTTCATGTTTTTTGGACCACTCTACCGTACGTACATAATTAAGGTATCATATTAAAGGTATTTGAAATTAAAAAATTAAAATGGTTCTTTTTTGTATTTAGAAATGGTTAGAGTTAATTTTCTTTAAATCAAAAGTTTGCAGAGGTCTATTTCAGAAAAAAACATTTCCCAAGTAAAAAAGTTTTGATATAGTTATATATTATCATATGAAATTTTATATAATTATATATTGGAACATATATACCAGGACACAATTATATAAAATTATATGAAATTATATCTTATATATATATAACTATATATTGTTTTATATAGCATTACATATAGTGCAACATATTGAAATATCCAATTATATATTGACCATATATATTGACTATATATGCCACATATAGTTATGTATAATTGTATCGGATTATATACCATTATATCTAGTTGTATATGATTATATTATATTTGATACATTTGGATGAGGACAATATGCGGATAAAATTGTATGGAACCATATGTTATTCCATCAAATTGGACCTAATTGTATCCAAGTAGGTCTAATATGATCTAATACGATCTAATTTGATACAATTAGATGTTCTCATTTTTCGGATATAATTATATATAATATCAAAAGTCAAATGATTTTTTTTAGAAGGGTTTTAAAATTCTGAAAAAATTATATCAGTATATTGCGTGAATGAGTCTTTAACAATACCTGAGTTATTTAAAAAACTTCACAATAAATGTTGATGGCTTAATTACGCATAATCTCAAATACCTTTAAAAATAAAAGCAATTGTGCAAAAAACACATTTACAGATTTTCCCGAAAATCATTGCTAATTGAGACCTTATACCTCGGGGTCTAGTAGGAGCAAAAGTCTGAAGGCTTTAAACAGTGAAAGTATTCGTATTCTTAAAAGTAGTGTTCCTAGAAATGTTCCTCAGATATAGAAAATGTTGTAAAAACCCCTTGGTTGATTTCATATGGATTAACTCTCGCACATAAATACAATTATATGTGTACATTAAAGTTGTCCAAAAAAAACATGAAAGTTGGAATTCGCGATCTCCACAATATTTTCCTTATTCCTTAATGTTTAAAAACTCTCTGTGCCTTGTTTTAGCTCCTGTTTTATTTAGGGGTAGCAGAAAAAGTTATCTTTTGATAATTAGCAATTTGTCTCTAGAGTAATCTATACAAAAAGTAGGGGTTGACTTTAAACTTAATTATTTAATAACATATGCGCTATAACTTAAAATTTTGTTCCAAATTTATTTTTATCGGGATAAACAATAATTGCATTAAAATATTTAAATGTGCTCAAATTCCAAAACTTATTTGGCAAATTATGAAAAATAATCTGTTGCAGGCATGTCCCTATCCCGATTTCATTATTGCCTACGGAAATCGTCAGGGGACTACGAACAGTGCTTCGTCCCATAGGCAAAATTAAAAAAAAAAATGTATGCGGAACGTTAGTGACTTATACATTTTTGAAGAGGTGACATAATACCATAAATAAATATGAAAGAGGAATTCAGTATCTCCTCTTTTTGTTAACAACAGAGGGCGCTAAAGTCAAAAAAATTTTGAGCTAAAATAGTTAAACGAAAATCTAATTTTAACTGCTATACAAAAAAAAATTTGCAAAAATTCATTTTTAAAGATAATTCTTTGAAACAATGTGGTTTTGTTATTCACTATATTCGCAATAAGCAGAAATTATTTTAAGTGAAAGTTTTTATAGAATAATATTTGGTGGCATCGAAAACTTTAGACATTTTTTGACTGGAAATCCCAAAGTTGCTTAAGTTTGGTAGAGTAAAAAAAAATATGGAAGAACGTCTTTTTTTTATTTATGATTTTAGGACATCTTAAAGCTCTTGAATAGAATTTGAAAAAAAAAATTGTTTTTTCTAACCGCAAATTTAAAAATTTTCTACATTTTCCAAACCCTTTTAGCTGAGTTTTAACAAAGTTAGAAAGAGCTAAATTTTAAGGTACCACCAAAAATTAAAATAATAATGTTTTTTTAAAAAAAGAACTTGAAAATTGAAACACAAGCTTCGTTTTAATGTGGTGTAAAAATAATAAAAAATTCAAGAAACTTAAAAAAAAATTTAAAACACTTTTTTAGCGGAAAACCTAAAATTTTATAAAGTTTAGTGAAATTTAAAAAAAATATAAAAAATAACGCCCGTGAAAAAACGATTAGATTCAATGAAGTTAGGTTTGATCCAATTGTATCTATTCATATTAGAGAGTGAATAACAGCGTATAAAATTAGATTTGAGTTTATCTGCGATTCCGATTTTCAAAATTTTCTTATTCGTTGCCTTATATATTCATATCCGAAAATATCTTTTCTCTTATATCATTTTACATGTCACATACAAATACATATACTTGATCAAATTATATCTTGTTGAAGATAAATTCGTATGTTGCTTCGAACAACATTTTATAAAACCAGATGTTACCCAAGACCAAAATTATTTTAGATAAAATTATTTACTATCTCGAATTTAGATAATTCTCTCAGTTAATTAATTGGTTGTTTTCATACACTGCATATTCATATAAAAAAAACAAAATTTAATGCAGTTGAATAAGACCAAAACTCCTATAAAATTTGATGAAATTATATCAATGCAAATATCTTTGTTATTCGTTTATATACTATTTGATTAATCCATTTTCTGGATGAGAGTTTATATAATTTAATATGATGCCAAAAAAAAGATATTCTACCGAATAATTTTTTTTCACGCGCGTCTATTTTTTTACGATTTAGATAGTCCATTAGGATGTATAAATTTCTGTAACAAAAATTAAAATTTTGTACCGCAAATTTTAAATGTTTAACTTTTTCTACATATTCCAAACTGAAAGCTGTTATTCTGTAAATTTCCTAGTGGGGCGTTTTTGGCCAAAAGTATAAAAATTAACCCCATATGGATCACGTTACAAAAAATAATTATATTTATCCAATTGAGATTGTTTTTTTTTATCAATTTAATGGCTTTACAATCTCGTTCTCCTAATTAATATTAAGTTTCATGGGACTTTTCTGACCCAAGGTCACTAAGGGTTAAATATTTTTTAAACAAATATAAAGATAATTATAGCGTAAACAAATTTAAGTGATGTTTTTTCGAAAACTGTGTAAAATTTGATGAAAACATTAAAATTTTGTTAAATTTTTGATAAAATGAGCAATTTTTGTAAAATGTCCTGGAAAGCGGTCGCTCCAAACACAAACTCGAATTATCATTTTTCCAATTTATTTTTTTTTCTTTAATATCAGCTATTGCATGGTACAAATATCAATCGACATCTCCAAATTAAGCATTTTAAAAAATCTTTAAAATTAATAAAAAAAAAACACGTTTTTACATTTTTATCAAATTCGTGGGTCATTTTTGATTCCAGACAAAAGTGGGTTAATGATATCCTATGAAGTCACAATTCCATATCTGAATAATTTTGACTATATTAAATGAATTTGTGAAATAAAAAGTTAATTTTTTCGAAATTTAGAATTTTGGGAATTTTTACCCGTGCAGAATTGCGGCCGAAAATGGCCCATTTTTGAAAAAGAAAATAGCATATCAATTAAAAATTCACAAAATTCGAATTTTTTGCAAACACTAGCTTTTTCTTTAACTTGTTCATTAAATTATGCAGATACGGAATTTTGGTTTCGTTGGATATCATTAACCCACTTTAACCTAGAACCGAAATGCCCATAAATTTAATAGAAATGCAAAAACTGCTTTTTTTTATTTATTTGTCAAATTTTTTTTAAAATACATAATTTGGAAATGTCAAAAGCTATTTTTGTAATATAATAGTTATTATTAAAGAAAAATAATAAATTGAAAAAATGATAATTCGGGTTTTGTGTGGGGAGCGACTCCTTTCCAGGACATTTTATGAAAATTGATTATTTTGTCAAAAATTTTTTTTACTAAATTTTAGCAAGTTACCAATATTTTTGACCATGTGTGTGTCATATTGAAGGTTTTGCAAAAATAACATAACATTGCACCATAAAAAAACTTGTAAAAATTGAGCAATAATACTGCTCGTCTATGGCGACCTTAAAATTGATAATGAATGAGAAAAATGATATATGGGAGATAGTCATATCCTTACACCGAATGAAACAAAATTTGCCACAGAGATAAAAAGTATAATTTTATAAACTATTGTAAGTTTCTAGTACATTCTGATCTTAAATCTGGCCAAAATATAGTTTTTTAGAAAAAGGATATATGGGAGGTAATCATGTCCTTGCACCGAATGAAACAAATTTGGATAAGAGCTAAAAAGTATTATTTTATAAACTATTTGAAGTTTTTAGTGCATTCTGATCATAAATGTAGCCAAAAACTTTGTTTTTTAAAAAAAGGATATATGGGAGGTAGTCATGTCTTTGCCCCGAATGAAACAAAATTAACCACTGAGTTAAAGGACATAATTTGACCGGCAGTAACCAATTTTCGCTTTATTCTGTTTATAATTGCAGCTAAAATTAAAAATTTTAGATTAAGGATGTATGGGAGGTAGTCATGTCCTTGCACCGATTTTGCTGAAACTTCGAATTTTTTTGATTTACATGTTCTGAACCAGCACACCGAATTTCATTCTTCTACGATAACTCCTCTAATTTTGCCGATTTGCGATGCACAGTGCTTTGATCCCATATAACGATTGGACAAAAATAGAAGGAGTGGAGACAGAGTTTTGAAATTTGGTATACTGACATCGAACCCCTTAGTTAAGAAAAATTTTAATTTTTGGAAATATCGGAGCAAGTACACGCCCACCTCCTATAGGTCCTGAAATTTAAAAATATTATATTAGCTACATAAATGAACGTAAAATTAAAAAAAGTATCCATTGAGATGCACATAAAACTGGAAACGTTTGTTAATTTTTATCAAAATCGAAGCAAGGACTCTTAGTCCAGCCATATATCCTTTATTTTAAAATCTTTATAATACCTGCAAAAATTATCCGATTGCGATGAAATTTAGCACGTGAATTGATATAAGATCAAGCCATATTTGTGTCAAATTTGGGTAAAATCGATTCATTAATAAAAAAATGCCTTTCACAAAAAATGGGTTTTAAACGCTTAAACTGATTTTTCTAAAACAAAAAAAAAAGTTAAATAGGATTAAAATAGGAAACCATGTGAATCCTCCATTTTAGGCATAGGGTGTGTTCAGCGAACTTATATAAAACACAACGAGGAATATTTTTGTGGAACATTTTAACTTCTACATGGGCGTAGCTAGACCATTTTTCTAGGGGGGGCTATAGCCCTTCTTAATATTTTTTTTTGTAATTTTTCCTAAAAAATTATTTAATTTCATAAGCCGTTTAAATTTTTTGCTGCTCTGTTTTGAATACGTTCATCTGTGCAATCGGCTGATAGCTACTCTAACTACTCTACTCCACTTCTTAAGTCAAGGCCTACATTTTATTCGAATTGTGCTTTAGTTTTATGACTTGCTCCAGCAATATTTATATATAAAAAAATCTCTGCAAATAGCAGAAAAAGCTACTAAAACTTTGTTAAAAAAAGCCCTGCATAAAAAACTGCCGATACACACAGGAAAAAAAATTGCCAACCGAATTTCTAAGCCTATTTTGGTTGCTACAACCAATAAATTCGGTTAGTGAAACCATATTGGAATGTGATTCCTAAATATTTTGGGTATTTCAACTAAAATTCAGTTGTATAAACCGAATTTTGTTGTGATAACCAACATTCATTTGCAACAACCTATTTTAGTAGATATAACCGAATTTCAGTTGGAAAATGACATATTTTTTCTCTGTGTGTATCAGAAGAATCTGTTTGATAAATGTTAGATAAAAACAGAAAAACAAAACTGTTAAATATACAAAATTTCAGTTACATTTAGGTTATATTTTAGTTTACTTTGAGTAACAACTTACCCTTCTAATATTGGGGAAAAAAATATTTCAATATTAGTAGAAAAAAGCAGAAAGAAT
This sequence comes from Leucophora obtusa, assembly GCA_949987735.1. Classification (NCBI taxonomy): domain Eukaryota; kingdom Metazoa; phylum Arthropoda; class Insecta; order Diptera; family Anthomyiidae; genus Leucophora; species Leucophora obtusa. The sequence continues at coordinate 63,124,071 of OX465296.1, forward strand.
AGACTGTCCCAGCAAAAACATGGTAATGACAGGTCATTACCATACGGATTACCAAGTAATGATAGGTCATTACCTTTTTCATTACTTTAAAACACAAAATAATGACTTACCGATAATAAGTTATAGCAGTACTTACATATTCGTGCAAAGTAATCACTTACTGGTAATTGATTAAATAAGTACTGATTAAGTCTTATTTATATTAATATTTTATTTATATATTTGTTTTGAACTAAATATGAAATTTTGCTAGGTAGAAAGTTTTTTTTTCCAATATTACCAACTATTTTACAATGTAGGGTAACCACTTATTTCCTAACTTCTGAGTAACCACTTATTCTATCTTTGTGAGTAACTACTTATTCTTTCACTATGGGTAACTCATTATTCGCACTTTTTTTGTAAGCGAGAGGGTAATGACCACCCATGAATTTTTGGACATCGCGAACAAAAGTAATGTTGCGAGTAAATAGCCTGGTAAGTAGTGAAACCCTTTGTGTGCTACTTACTCGCTTAATTACTCGGTAATGTCTGTTTTTGCTGGGGTAATATGGGCAAATCTACGGAACCGGGAGATTCCATGTAACTCGGTATTTAAACCATTTTAATAGCAATATATAATATTTTTGATGGTATCAGCATTTTCGAGGCAACGAATTTAATCAGGCGGATATCTTAAATTTTAATATTTATACTGTTAATGTGTTCTACTCAATTAAAAACTACCCTAATTTACCCTAATTTTGCTTGTAACTTTCAAAAGTTTTTCAACTCTTTTGCGTATAACTTTTTCAGCATAAGAGGAAATCGCCTGAAACCTTTTGCGGATAATAACTCTGATGTTAAAAAATCTCACACTTGTTAAAAAAAATAGGTGCCCTCAATTAGGAACAAATGGTAGTTCTTTAAAATCTGTAACTCTGTTTTTTGAATAAAGAGTAATTTCAGAGATTTTTAATTATTGCGCTTTCAGCCTTAATGTAATTGAAAAGTTTTTGATACTGACAGATAACCGAGAAATAAACAAAATAAATGATGTTAAATTGATTAGTGTGCCTTCAGAAATAAAGAAGATATGACAATAATAATTTCTTCATGTCTATGCGTGAAGAACATAAAGTTTTATATTTTTTGGAGAGCACATCCGCAGTTTGAGAAATAATTAGTTTCAGTCCTGTGTGATCGGTATGTATAAGTAATACTATTATTGCGTGTAAGTGCTAAATAGATCGTACTATTATTTTGGTATCCAGAGCCATTTTAGGTGCAATTTTGTAGCTTTATATAGATTTTTGGAGCTAAAAGTGATGTCGAAACGAAACGGATAATCCGATCATTTTAGCACTTACACACAACAATACTAATGGCGATATATATCATATAAGCCAGATTTTAACTATTAATTCTTTTATCTGTGGATGTGCCAGTCAATTAAAAGTCGAATTTTTAGAGTATTTTGCAGCGAAAAGTGATGTAGAGCATAATTTAAAAATCCGATCTGTTTAGCACTTTCATATAATAATAGTTATGATAACCCAGCAAAATCTTTCATTACCAAATAAGTGGTTATATAATAGAAATTCATAGCTCCGCACAACTTATTTTTTGGCGTCTAAACTCATTATTTTTGTTTGGCGTGGTCGCTTACGAAAAAATGAGAAATAAGTAGTTATGAGATTTTGAATAATAAGTGCCCTACGGGAAATTTTAACAAACTGTGACCGAACTGGCCTCTTTACATGAAATAGACTGGTCACTTTTACATGGCGTTGTCATAGAAGAGGGAAATTGACCCCTTGTGACATATCACAAGACACATCCTAGGAGAGGTTACTGAACTCTCATAAAAAACAAAGTTCAGGGACCTGTCCTGGGATTTGTCTTGTGACATGTCACAAGGGGTCAATTTCCCCCTCCTAGGACAACGCCATGTAAAAGTGACCAGTCTATTTCATGTAAAGGTGCCAGTTCGGTGACAGTTTGTTAAAATTTCCCGTAGGGTGGTTACACACATGTTTACAAAAAGTTTAATTATAAGTGGTTATCCGATTGATTACTTGATTCTTAAAAATAAGGAGTTAGGCAAATACTATTAGCCTGAGGAAATACATTCAGAAAAATTTAAGTTTTCTCTAGTGTGTAATTTTAGGACTCGTCATAAAAAATTAAACATAAAACATATAATAAAAAAATTTAACTGTGTAAAAAGTACTTATTTAAACTAATACGAGTAAGTCATTATTTTATATTTAGAAACAATGAATACAATAGGCCGTTATTAGGAAGTCATTATTTTATATTATAAAATAATGCAAAAGGTAATGATATATCATTTTTGGTAATGCAGATAGTAATTAGGTGTCATTACCAATATTTTTCTGGGAACATCTACCGTTCCATATTGATTGGACTCCATAATTCTTAAAACTGTGGAGGTGCCTTCAATTTGAATTTAACCTTTTAACGATTTTTGGAGAAAGATATTATGTAGAGCATACAAAGTACATCCGATCCATTTAGCACTTTCACATAATAATAGTAATGAAGATATGTAACATTCAAGACATATTTGATCCCGTAATTCTTTAAATTGTGGATGTTCCATTCAATTTTGTGCTGCAATTTTGAGGACAATTTATATGGGAACTAGGTCCAAACATACAGCGATTTAAACCAAAATCAATAGACTTCGTTCTTGGGCCGATATAAGTCGGTCTACCAAATTTCATCAAAATATCTTAATATTTGCGACCTGTACACTCAAAAAAAAGTCAATAAAGTCAGCAAAAAATGTTGCTGTGTTAGCAAATTTTTAGTCAGGAGCGTGCTTGCAAAAAAGTTGGTAATTTCAGCAAAAGCGTTTGCTGAAAATCAGCGAGCTGATTTTTACCATAAAAAACAGTAATCTCAGCAAACACTTAGTCGATTGCAATATAAAGAAAACCTTACTAAAATCACTAAACATTTTGCTGTATATTAGTAGACTGTAAAAAACTCAAAAAATTTTTAGAGAAATTTTACTTTAGTTAATTTATTTGCTGAAAATTTAAATATAGAAATTGTGTAGATAATTAAATTTGTTTTTTTAATTATCATTTCCGTTGTCTGTACTACATCCAGACAAGCTGAGACATCTACATCTTGTCTATCTGATTGTCGTCTACGCTGTAATTGCGGTTATCAGCACAATTTTTGTAGCAAAATAAATTAGTAAAACATTAGTTCAAAATTAGTTAAGTGCTAAAAAATATAACTAAAACTTTTGCTGAAAACAGAATTTCAGCAAAAAAATTTTTGAAAACTAGTAAACTTGATATACAAGACGCTTTACTAATTTTTCTACTAACTTATTTTTTTGAGTGTAGCATGCGCACAATATTATATAGAGAGACAGACGGACGGACGGAAAAATTAAAAAAACAACATTACTTAAAACCAATAATGGAAATATAGCGGCACTATGCGTTTTCGAATAAACTTACCGTGATGATTGCAAAATTTGTGTCATCTTTTTTCATTAACTCGAGGTAAAAGTTTGTAAAAACCACTCAAAAATATCCAAAAAAGGTTTTTGTAAACTTTGACCTCAATTTTCTCAAAAACCACATTTGTTGGAAAAATTTGGAAACCAAATTCGGACTCAGCACGGAAAGGTTACTTGAAAATGTGTGGTCGCATGCCCAAAAAATCATAAAATTTGAAAATATTTATTGGCGAATATGTGTGCGGTTTTTTGTTTATAACTTTTTTAGCCTTAAATTCATTTTCCGTAAATTTTCATTTTCCGAAGATTTTGGAGTGTGACAATTATAGAACTTTTAGAACTTCATGCAAATACATATGTGCAACAAAATTGTAGTGATTAGTGCATATTTTTGTCAACAAATGCATATTTTGCCAAAAATTACTGTTTTAAAACTTATTTTTGATTCTCACTAAAATTGAGTTTTTAAACAATTTACAGTGCTTATGTATAAAAATGTGAAAACCTTATAACACGTTTATAAAATGAATTTTTATGAGAATTTTGTTTTATACGCCATTTATAAATTTTAAAAGTGATTATGCTTATGGCCCTAAATCTTAAAAAAAAATTAAAAGAAAAAATGTGAAATAGATTGCTTTTTTATTTACATCTTCAATATAAAATACTGACAAAAAAGCCAGAAATAAAGTTGATAGAACTTGATGAACTTGGTCATTAATAAAATCTTTAAAAAAACATTTTTTTTTTAATTTTTATGATGAGGACGAAAGTTATAGGAAACTAATAATTTTTCGTTGATGATAAACGATATATTGCAATGTTTAAACTCCTTTTTAAAATGATACAGTCCTACTTAATAAAATTAATATAAGAAACGCTAAAATAAATAAGTAAATGCATATTCTTAAAATTTTAATGCAAATCTTCTTGTTTTAGCATATATTTTATGAACATAAAATACGAATTTTAGTGCATGAACTTTCTTAATCTGGGCATTTCGAAGGGTACTATTTATATTTCGGGAATTGGCAACACTAATGTCAATAGCTAAAATCTGGCAACACCATAATAAAATTTGACATTTTTTAGCATAAATGTTTTGATATACAAGAGCTATATTATTGTAGATTTTTTAGTTGATCTGAAGATTGTTACAATGAGTGTTATTTTTGTTCGGTTTAAGATCAAATATTACAAATTCCAAATAGAATTTACAATTTTATTTTACAACCAATAGAGAAAAAACTTATAAAAAAGACTTTCCTAGAACCAATGGTTGACAATTAATGCATTTTCAAGTGTCACCACATCACTATCATCAGATTGTCTTTATGGGGTTCTCTCTAGGCTATAATTTAGATTTTAGTTTTTTAGAGCTATTTGTTTTGTTTACAGTGAGTTAAGAAATTCAATTTGGCTAAAAAATGAAAATTTCAAGAGAAGGTTTTCGTTGGATTATTTTTCACAATTTTCGACGTGGATTATCTCAACAAGATATCGATGAACTCAGTTCTTTATATGGCGATAAAGCAGCATCAAAAACGACAGTATATCGCTGGTATAGTCAATTCAATCGTAGTCGTAGTTCGGACGCCGACAAATTCCGTGAAGGTCATCCAAAATCGGTTGTTGTGCCACAAAACATCGATGCAGCGCGTGAACTGATAAAGCAAGATCGTCATGTGACATATCGTGAGATAGAGGCATCCTTGTACATTAGTTCCACTTTAATACATTCGATTTTGCATGAACACTTAGTTGTAAAAAAAATTTGCTCTCGTTGAATACCCCATAATTTATCAATCGCTTAAAAAAAGGCTCGCGTCGATTTGTGTAAGGGAATGATTAAAAAGTTCGACCGTGGTGCTTCAAAAGACGTGTATAAAATCGTGACAGGTAACGAATTATGGATATATGCGTATGAGTCGGAAACAAAACAGCAATCGACCGTACCGGACAGCAAGACGAGCGCAATACAACAAAATTTGTTCGTGGAAGAAGCACAGCGAAGCAAATGGTCGCCTATTTCTTCGGCCGAATGGGTCATGTGGCCACTGTTCCGCTTGAGCAACGTCGGACGGTCAATTCTGAGTGATACACGACCATTTGTTTGCCGGAAGTCTTCGGAGAAATTCGTAAAACTAACCTCCAAAGACGAATGATTCTCCATCATGACAATGCGTGCTTTCGCACATCTCGTCAAACAGGTGAATTTTTGAGCTGTCAAAAAATCGAATTGATGACTCATCCTCCGTACAATCCTTACTTGGCACCCAATGACTTCTTCTTGTTACCGAATATGAAAGGTAAACTGCGTGGTCAACGATTTACGATCGCCGAAGAAGCAGTTGAAGCGTTCAAAAACCATGTTTTGGAGGTGTCTCAAGAGGAATGGAAAAACTGTTATGACAAATGGTTTGAACGAATGCGAAAGTATATTGATCATCAAGGGGAGGGAATATTTTGAAAAACAATAAAGCCATTTTTTTTTAAATGGTTGTTATTTTTTGCTATTCCCGAAATATAAATAGTACCCCTCGTACTGACGATCCACTTTCAGATAAAAACTTAAACAAATATTTATTCATTTTTAATTTATTAGGTTTGAGGTGAAGAATAAGAATAAACATTTTTCTCTAAAAATTATAATAAACACATTAATTTTCAAATCAGACTAGATCTAGTTTCTGCCATTTTCTATTGACAGGCTTTATCAGTGATTTTCCATTAAATTGCATATCCTTTTGAGCCCATTATTGAGTCAGAAATGTGTAAAAAAATTTATTTTAAGTAAAAGCAAATTAATTATTTTTTTTTAATTCTGGGGGGGCTAAATTATTTCTGGAAGGGGCTTAGCCCCCCCATACCGGCTTTTCTACGCCTATGATCTAACTCTTCAATTAAAGGGACTTTTTTGCCCCTTTTTAAAACGGAAAAAACTACCCGTAAGTTGAAGAGTTAGAGGGTTAAAATGTTCCGCAAAAATATTTGTCATAAAATTCTACTATAAGCCTTTGAAGACATCAGCATTGAAAATTTAACTTAAGTGCCAGTAATAAGTTAAAACTTAAAATGTGTTTAAGGGTTAATTTCGTACTTATTCAGAATTGGTGCTCAAATGTCCCACAAACCTGGATTTTAGAGAGAAACCATGGGATTCTTCCATTTTAGTTATGGGATGTGTTCAGCGAACTTATGTAAAACACTACGGGGAACATTTTTGTGGAACATTTTAACCCTCTAACTCTTCAACTTGCGGGTTTTTTGTCCCTTTTTAAAAAGGGGCCAAAAAATTCCCTTTCATTGAAGAGTTAGAGTGTTAGAATGTTCCACAAAAATGTTCCTCGTAGTGTTTTACAAAAGTCCGCTCAACACTACCTAAAATGGAAGGTTCACGTGGTTTGAATACTAAACACTCTTAAATGCGTGAAATTTGTGTAAAAATCATGAATTTAGACATTTCAAAAAATCCATTTTTTTAAATTTGTGGTAAAATATAGTAACTAATTTTTTAATGATCTATTATATAACAGTATAAACTTACAAAAAAGGAAAAAAATATCTAATTTTATATAATTTTTTTTTATACTCCATCAAACTTAAGTAATTTTTGGATTTTCAACAAAAAAATGTGTTTTTCGGAGTAATAAAAAATAATTGTTTTGTAAACATATACTAAAATCCATATATTAATTTAACTACACTCTTATAAATTTTTATTTAAATTTACTACCATAATGGTAGGTAACTGAATGCCTACCTTTATACCTCTAAAATTACTAAATGTGTGTAAATTTAAATGTCTACTACAGGTGTGTAAATTTCAAATTTATGTGCCTAAAAAATACAAATAAATGAGAATAAATACATTTGAATGCCAATAAATACATTACTAATGTTTCTATTTACGGTTAGGATTAAAATTCCGTTAATAAAAAACACCGCGAAATTTTTTATAAATTTAATTTATAACTAAATAATTTATAATACATAACTGAAAAACCAACCACCGAAACTCCTAAATATTTAAGTAATTGCCCCATCTTTTGAAATGATTCTTGAAGATTAGGCTTGAGGGAAATCCTTGAATAGTGCTAGTTTTGACATTTCGTTGTTTTGGGCGCCTTTTACAAAGACTCCTGCATCTCTACAGGAAACAGAAAAAACAACATTAGAAGCTTGGTAAGGATTCTCCAAATAACATAAAAACTTACCTACAACCAACTTAGAATTTGCAGGTTCAAATCTAGTGAAGAAAATACCGTATAATCCAATGATATTATCGAAATTGGCCATATTTTATAGCGATTTCTATGAATATTTGCGTCTGTATATATTTTTTTAATAACAAATAATTTTTTGACAAATTTTAGTTAAACACAAACTAATTTAGATTTAGGCACAAATGTGTAAAAATAAATTATAATACTAATTTGCTCCAAATTATTCGTAATTTACTATAAAATGTGCTTGTAAATAATGAAGCATGTCGAACTTTGTGTTCAAAAATGTGCTAAATAATTTTTTGAACATATCGTGCGCAATTTAAAGCATTATGTGTAGTTGTAAATAAAAAGTTACAAACAATATTGTAGTAAATTTCAACGCATTTTTTAGAGTGTACAAATATATTGAAGTAATTAAAAAACAAATCTTCGAACAAGTTTTCAAAAGAATGTAATTTTGAGAATTATTTTCGTGAAACAATTAAAACCCATTTTTCTGTTAAGTCATTTTTACAAAAAATTCTCTGAGTTTAGCGCCCTCTCTTGGCGGGAAAAGCAATCACACCAAATATTTTTTTCACATTTGTTTGAGTTACTTTCTTATGTTTAGAAAAAATCCTTCTTTAATCACAATTTGAGACAAATTTTTTTTTTGATTTTGGTCCATGGGACGAAGCTTAGTGCGACGTTTTAAAATTTCTAGAAATATTTATTAGGTTAAATCACAAACTCAATGAGAATTTCTTGTTCTCGTCTAGGAGCGTCATTTAACATTTAAAATATCAAAGAAAAAACAAAAACAAGTATTAATTAATGTGCAGAAAAGGAATAGAAAATCAAAATTTAAAAAATTAAGTAAATTTGAAGTAGTTCGCGGTTTACATACAAATATCTTGGCGTCTATGTAGATCAAAACTTCAAATGGAAAGCACACATAGATAATCTTAAAAAAAAGTTACGCAAGTCTTCTTATATGCTTTATCACCTAAGTAACTGTTCTACACCTAGTGTTCTGAGAAAGGCATATTTCTCGCTGGCAGAGTCGTATATCAGACACGGGATAACAGCATGGGGAAACGCAACATATTGTAAATCTCTACAACAAACTCAGAACAGAATACTGAAAATTTTAGAAAAAAACCAACGATATTTGGCAACGAACAACACGAATTACCAAAGAAACAACACAACCTCTAGATACGCAACAAACAGCAACAGTACAACATTTTACAACAATAATACCAACCAAATTAACATCGACAACAACATCGATACAAATAATTACAACAACCCTACACCCAGGAAAAAGATTGGTTGGAATTCGATCAAAACCATTAAAATGAATTTGCCAGGACGTTATTTTATTTGGAGTTGCCTATAATTGAATACTACACCAAAAATATTTTACTAGGTATTAAAAATATGGAAAATGAACTAAAAAACAATCATTTTAACAAATTATTGGTATCGCCAATCAATTTTAAAATTAGTATCAGTTTAGTAATTCTATGCAGTAGAAGCAGCCATTTATTTAGTGAATATACAAGAAAATTGGGGTAACCTATAACCTTTATTACAAAAATTTCAATATTCGAAAGTGGTAACTACAAATACGGGTATCCTAATCAAATATGACCTTAAAGTCGAGTTTCTGTAAAACCAACCGAATTGTGGATTGTATTGATATCACACACAACTATTGATTGGTATTGGTAAACGAGTTTTTTACTATATTTGTTTTCCAAGCAAAACATATAAATTCAAAATTAGACTTCAAAATTAATAAGTGTTTGTGGTGTAGTCGGTAGAGAGTTGGCCTAGTTCGCCGGATTTCCGAGTTCGAATCCCGGAAAAGACAAAAATTTATATGCTTTTTAAATTAAAATAAAATATTCATATGTATAAACAGTAAATATGGCTAAGTAAATTAAAAGTAATTGAGGTGCAGTAGGTAAGAGTGTGAACTATTAACCTGAATGGCCGGGTTCAATACCAAAAAATTCAAAAAAGTTTTTAAATTTCAATAAATTTTTGTGGAACATAATAATATTTATGTGGAACATAATATCGAATTAGGCAACCGATTATTGGCTTTCACAACGAAAAATATAATTTAATATAAAGATAGTTGTCGTAACCACACGAATTCGATTGGCAGCAAATTCGGTGGCCACAACTGAGATTGTTTTCTGGGTGTAATAACAACGTAGAAACACAGAGTACCATCAACAATAACAACCCAACAAGTAGCAATACCATCAACAACAATAACACCACCAGATGTAGAAACAACAGCAGCCGTGCAGGAGACAGCGTCTCAAGAAAACTAAATATACTCAACGTAGAAAACATTTATTACACAACAGTGCTTAATGAATTCTACAATGACTCGAGATTTTTAAATATCATCGACCATGTACACAATACCAGACTTAGATCTGAAGGTAGATTTAAAATTGGGAAAATTCGCAACAAATACGGGAAAAACACATTGGCAATTACTTTACCCACAATCATGAATATACTTCCAGCTAATTTAATGAACATACACAACAAGTATAGAAGGAAAAAACTTATAAAACAATTCTTTATAAACTCGCAATGAATTATTATAAATTAAAATGAATTTTGAATAATTTTTTTTCCCTGCAGATAAGCCATATATATGGCTTCGCAGGCCCAGAATTAATTTAAAAAATGTACATTTTATTATTTAAATAAAAATTTCTTCTTATAAAAAAAAAAAAAAAAAATTGTAAAAAAAAAAAAAAAAATTTCAAAAATTATACAAAAAATTCATATGTCATATTCATATTCATAATGTCTCAAATCAAGCTCTTAGATGGAATCCATTTCATCAAGATGGAAGAGCAAGTGGTAGGCCACGTACAACATGGAGACGAAATTATTCGTGTTTTTATGAAAATTCAAAAAAAAATCAAATTTTTTAAAGTATTTTCCTAACTACCTGTAAACGGTGTCATTGAAAAATCCGATTTGTTATACCTTTGCAATCTACTTACCACGAACTTTTATTATATATGACACTGATTTTAATTTCAAAAAGGATAACAGATATCCATGAAATTTAGTTGAAAGTTACCTTTTTTTATTATTTCGCTTTTATTTACAGTTGTGGCCAAGCATTTAAGTCAATTCAAGTTTTCTTCTATTTTTATTGTTGTTGCCTTTATTATTAAAGATCAAAATAGTGGCTCAATTCGCCACGAAAGGCAAGGAGATGGTTCAGAAAATTGTACAGAATTTTAACATAATGTTTGTTTTACATTTTGTCACTTATTTTAAGTGGGAGTGGCTTTTAACGAAAAATTAGCTATATAAACCTCTTATCAAATTACATAGTAAAATTTAGGCAGTACTGATCGGTTCTGTACCAGTATTGCCATTTCAGTGCTTTTCGGGTATTTTTTGGTGCTTTTTACCTTCCCGTACCCGGTGATTTTTTACAAATACCCGTTTAAAAAAAGCGAGTATTTACAGTGCTTTTTTAAATTTCTGGCAGTGCTTTTTGTGCAGTTTATATTTTTGGTATTTGTTCTCGTTTTTTTTAATTTTTCTTGAATTTTCTGTCAAAGTTGAAAAAAATACATTTTTCACAATTTTTGTAGTAAACTTTTAGATAGCAACATCGTTATATTTACACTTAAAAATTTGGAAATATTAGTTTGGTGCTTTTTTACCCCTTTTTTGGTTATTTGTGAAACTTTTTAACACGATTTTACAAAGCTAAAATGTGTTTTTAAATTCTTGACTTAAATTTTTCAAAAAATTAATATCGTGCTTTTTTACCCCATTTTTTGAAATATTTTACACCTTTTACCCGTTTTAACAATGTTCAAGGTGCTTTCCTGCCCTCAAGAGTTGGCAACACTGTTCTGTACACACTGTATATTTTTGGAAATCCTATAAAATTTCCTTAAGTCTTGCATTATCTTTATCTACAAATAGTCACCAGACTTAAAATTGCAGCATTTTAAACATGACCAAATTTTTCTTTGTTTTTAACGATTTTAAAAGAAAGTTAACGACACTGAAATTTTAACATGAAATGCTTTTTACTATAACGTAAAAAAAATCTTGACTGATTTGCTATATTGTAGTAAGAAAAGCATAAAACTATTTACTTTAATATTTCAGTGCTGTTAACTTTATTAAAAATCGCTAAAAACAAAGAAAAAATTGGTCATGTTTAAAGTACTGCACTTTTAATTCTGGCGACTATTTGTAGATAAAAATAATGCAAGACTTAAGGAAATTTTATAGGATTTCCAAAAATATACAGTTTGTACAGAACCGATCAATACACTCTCAGAACAAGTCCGTTGTGACAACGGAATTTTTTGCCAACCGAATTGATTCGGTTGCTGCAACCTCGTAATTCGGTTGCATCAACCGAATTCAGTTGCGGCAACCGAATTCAGGTTCAATTCGGTTGCGGCAACCGAATTATCGGTTGCCTCAACTGTATTCGGTTGGGGCAACCGATTTACGAGGTTGCAGCAACGGACCCAATTCGGTCGGAAAAAATTCGGTTGTTACAACGGAATTGTTTTGAGAGTGTCCTGCCTAAATTTTTCTATGTAATTTGATAAAAGGTTGATATCACTAATTTTTCGTTAAAACCACGCCCACTTAAAACAAGTGACAAAATAAAAAAACAAACATTACGTTAAAATTCTGTACAATTTGCTGAACCATCTCCTTGCCTTTTGTGGCGAATTTAGCCACTATTTTGATCTTTAAAAATAAAGGCAATAACAATAAAAATAGAAGAAAACTTGAATTGACTTAAATGCTTGACCACAACTGTAGCTTGGTGTATTTTTATGGTTATCACTAGGGCAACCAAAAAAAAGCTCTAAAAGCAATGTTTTAAGCTCTTAAAAAAAGCTCGGAAAAACAGTAAAATAAGCAGTTAAAATGTAAAAATAAGCCCTTAGACTTCATTATTTCTTCATTAAAATCTTCACCAATGTACAATTTTTTATTTAATACAATGCTACTTCCTTTGGAACTTCAGGAATCAGACAAAGTTGGAACATTCTTAAATTTCAACAAATTGTGAAAAATAATCTGTTGAAGGCATGGCCCAATCCGGATTTCATTCTTGCCTAAGGAAATCGTCATTGTCATATTTGTACTAAATATTAGAATTCAAGATGGAGAAATAAATAGTTTATTTTAACAAAAGAAATTTTTCAATTTAAAATAAATTACAAAAAAAAAACAAATTTTAAATAAAAAAATTTATATCGACTTAAAATAATGTTTAAAACTACTGATTTGAAGAAATAAAGCAAAATTGTGCTCTATTTTCACATAAAAAAGTTAAAATAAGCTGATTTTTTTAAAGAAAAAAATTTTTCTATCTTTTCAAATACAAAACATGCTCTGGCTTCTTTTTGGTTGGCCTAGTTATCACAAATCCTATCTCACATAACAGGACATTCCATAGATATACATATATTAATTCAAAAAAAAAATTTCCATAGCGGTAAACATTAGAAACCTTCCTGATCAAATTTGAAAATTTTTTGCAGAACATTTTAAAATTTCGAGAAATCCGCGAATCCGATTTCAATTTTGATTTCATTTCGTAATGTACACCTGAAAATATATTAGATTTGATATGTCGCGATCATAATAATTATATTTAATTTTTATGATTTTTTTTGTATTATTTTTAATTAGTTAAAAATAACACTGTGCAACAAAATGACGGTCATAATCTTGGATGGGGTGGATGATTTCTATATCGAACGATTGCATTAGGTTAGTTAGTAAAACTCCAAAGCATTTGGTCCTATGTGTTATCAGTAAAATTTTATGCCCGTATAAATTTTTAATTTTTTCGCCAACACTGTATTTAATAAGACTCAAAAAGTAGTTTAATAGTTCTTACGATCTAAATTCTGAGTTCGAATGTCCATAACAGAATTTTAAGAGACATTTTTTCATTGAACATTTTTTCAATAAATACGAAAACAGTATCCCAAAACGTGCATTTAATGGGTTAAGGGGGGTAAATACTGTAACACAGCATTTTAAAAAGCATATTTGAACGGTTGTCAAAAATTCAATTAGCAATATTTTTAATATTTTATTTTTTTATTTAAAAACTGTAGTATTTAAAAAAAAATCAGTTTTATATTTCCCCAGCCAAAATCGGCTGCCACAGTGCAGACTTCATTATTTATCGGAAAAGAAAAATATAAAGTGATTCTTAATGTCAGATAAATTCTATAGTCCTTATCGTGGCCCGATTTTTATTTTTTTAATTTTTTTTAACAAAGTTGCCAGATAAACTTAAGAATTTCAAAAAAGGAAGTTTTAAGAAAAAAAAAAAAGTATTTCTTTTAGGTTTTTTGTAAACGAGAGGTAATAGGTAAGCGTAACATGTAAGTTCAGAATAACATATTACTAAGTAAGGAGCTACCTCGATGGACATGCCCTTGTTAAAATAATAGCTTTGGTAATAGAAAAGTAAGAGGTTACCTACACTCAAAATAATATGTCTGTTGGCTGGACAGAAAAATTTGTTAATTTAACAAAATTTATTGCTGTTTTTTGGCTTAAAATAAAATTTGTTGATTTTAACAAATTCTTTTGTTAAATTTCACAAAATTTTAAAACTACAGTTTTATCTGTAATTATACTGAGTCGTAGAATTTATCCAAAATTAGGGTCTCGGGACCCTCCCCGGCCCTAATCCATATTATGCGAGGGCATATAAGGGCACTTCGGTGGAGCAAAAATTTTGTCCATTTTGCTCTATCTCGCTTAGTTTTCTAGATATGGGCCATTTTATGAAGTGGAAAATTTTTATTAAAAATTTCCCAGGGTCCAAGGCCCCTCCGAAGTCCATTTTTGGACAGAGATACCTCCTTTCACTGGAGGATAGGGGTAGTCGAAATTTTCGTCAATTTTGCGCTATCTCTCTTAGTTTTCGAGATATGGGCCATTTTAAAAAATCGGGAGGGAACGAAATAGCGCCATCTTTAAAACTTCGGATACATTGGTGGCGCAATCAACCGGGTAATAACAGTAACATGAAAATGTTATATTTTAACAATAATTTTTGTAAAATTAAACGAATGAGTTCTTAAAAATTAGTCTAAAATATTTTTTTAAATTATCACTCAAAATTAGTTAAAGTACTGAGGATTTTTAGTATTGTGTTAAATGAAGATAACTAAAATCTTTGCTTAAATCAGCGTTTCAACTAAAAATTTGTTAAAAATTAATCAAATCGATTTGAAACCGGCTGGAAAGATTTTTCTACTGACGTATTATTTTAGGTGTACCATTATTTCTTTTCACCGAAGTCGTTACCGGGTAATAGTAGGTTTTGCTGGGTATGACTGTTTACTTTCACTATTTTTACACTAAAATAATTTGCGTTGTCAAATAAAACAGAAATTATCTGCTCAGAGACTATTAATTATAGAGATAGGAAATCAAAACTTAAACTACTCACCGATAGAGGGCGCTGATATTGAGTATTACCTGAGCAACTATTTAGTATCACTTTAGTATCAGATGAGCCTATATTTAAAATCTCAAAAATTGCTGAAAACTGCGCAAAATAAGAAGAAATCAAGCGCAAAATATCTTAAAATAATAAAATTTGAGAATTCCTTTTTTATTTGCTTTTTTGTTTGTTATTATTTCAATTTAAATAAAAAAAGAAAATTGTCATTTTTTTAAACAAAGTGCCATCTAGTGATAACGATGTCGTTATAACTTTTGTTTTTGGTGATGCCATACCCCTGTATCTGCTATATATAAAAAAAAATAAAACGTTATAGTCAGTGAAGTCCGACAGTAAGATATCCTACACCATAGTGCGCTTTGTCATATTTCGGGAAACGGGCGGAATTCCGAAAAGGGACCTGAGCCATATTGCAGCGAAAACTCTTAATAAAATTGTTGAAAAGTTAATTTAGGAAAATACCAGGAAGGCGCCTAGCGAAAACATGGAAATAACATGTCATTACCGTAGAGATTACCATGTAATGATTACATTAAAATACAAAATAATGACTGATTACAGGTTACAGAAGTACTTATAAATTCTATCAAAATAATTACATACTCGTAATTGATTAAATAAGTAAAAAAGTTACTTTGCTGCAAAATTTTTATTAAGATTTTCCTACTTATTTTTAGGATTTTTACAGAGTTGAGAATATTTCTTCACCAGACCAGCAAAACCTTCTACAAATTACCCTTGAGGTGAAAACCCCATTATTTTAACATAGGCATAAGTTCTTATTTAAAAGAGAAATGTTAGTACACTCAAAAAAAAAGTCAGTAAAGTCAGCAAAAAATGTTGCTGTGTCAGCAAATTTTTAGTCAGGAGCGTGCTTGCAAAAAGTTGGTAATTTCAGCAAAAGGTTTGCTGAAAATCAGCGAGCTGATTTTTATCAAAAAAAATAGTAATCTTCAGAAAAAGTTTTGCTAACACTTAGGCGACTGCAAATGAAAAAAATTCTTGCTAAAATCACTAAACTTTTTGCTGAATATTAGTAGACTGAAGAAAACTCAAAAAATGTGTATCGAAATTTTTCTTTAGTTAATTTAGTTGCTGAAAATTTAAATATAGAATATGTGTAGAATATAACTAAAATTTTTGCTGAAAACGGAATTTCAGCGAAAAAATTGCTGAAAACTAGTACACTTGATATACAAGACGTTTTACTAATTTTTCTACTAACTTATTTTTTTGAGTGTACTTACCTCCAATTACAGGCCCGTGTAATTAAATAG
Source organism: Leucophora obtusa (assembly GCA_949987735.1). Classification (NCBI taxonomy): domain Eukaryota; kingdom Metazoa; phylum Arthropoda; class Insecta; order Diptera; family Anthomyiidae; genus Leucophora; species Leucophora obtusa. The sequence goes on from OX465296.1 coordinate 63,140,574, forward strand.
CCTTTAGTACATAGCGTGGTAACTAGTGTTAGTAAATAGCCTGATAAATACACTTAAAATAATACGTCAGTAGTAAAATCTGTCAAAAATGTTTGAAATCGATTTGACTAATTTTAAACAAATTTTTAGTTGAAACACTGATTTAAACAAAGATTTTAGTTATCTTGATTTAACACAATACTAAAGATCCTCAATACTTTAATTAACTTTGGGTGTTAATTTTCAAAATTATTTACGTATTTTTAAATCCCATTCGTAAAATTTTACACAATTTAATGTACACGGTAGACTTCGCCTCCAGTGTATCCGAAGTTTTTAAGATGACGATATTTCTTTCCCTCCCGATTTTTTTCAAATGGCCCATATCTCGACAACAAAGAGAGACAGATTGAAATTGACGAAAATTTCGACTACCCCTAACCGTATAATACCCCCGTGAATATGTTATTTCTATCCAAAAATGGGCCTTGGACCCTCGGAAGTTTTTAATAAAAATTTCACACTTCATAAAATGACCCATATCTCGAAACTAAGTGAGATAGAGCAAAATGGACAAAATGTGTTCTCTTTAGGAGTTCCCTTAGTTGATATAGACTAGACCCGGGAAGCGTCCTGAGGCCCTAAACTTGAACAAATTTAACGACTCAGTATAATTACAAATATTTTTTACTTAAATTTAGATTTGTTAAATTTAACAAAAAATGTTTTAAAATCAAGAAATTTTATTTTAAGCCAAAACAACAGGAATAAATTTTGTTAAAGTAACAAATTTTTCTGTTCAGCCAACAGACTTATTATTTTGAGTGTAGTGTGCTGCTTCTCGCTTAAATACTTGGTAAGATCTGCTTTTTACTGGGGGGTTTAACACAGTCAAATGTAGTCAGATTTTCTTTAAATTTTGATCCATGGTTTATGAGGGCGTATTGGATTTACAACTCAAATAACAACCATATATTAATTATTTTGTGTATTGTAATACCATTAAATTCCAATTTAGATACATAGACCTATGGCGACTAGAGATGAGCGACCCGGTGATTTTTTAATAACGCTGCTACCGGTGATCGTGATTTTCAAATCACCGTTCTTTTAAACAGTGACCGTGATCACGGGTTTGTAATAGAGATGGGCGATCCGGCGATTTTTCAGTAACATTGTTCTCAGTGAATGTGATTTGCAAATCGTTGTTCTTTTAAACTGTGATCATGATCACGGTTTTTCTATGGAAAAGACTGCGATTTCTGATAAACAAACGAAATAATATTTATGGCGAGTTTTTAAGATGTCAGTTAAACTTGGTTTAGTTAAACCGAAAATGAATTTTGTCAGCCATTTCAAAGTTTATTAACAAAAATTTGCCAGAAAAACTTTTTTTCGAGTATAATTTATTTCTTTATTGAAATAAAACAAAATAAACCACATTTTAAAAGCAGTATTCAGTTACAAACTGCGTTAAACTAAGTTTAAAAATAATTCATTTCCTAAAAACTGGGCCTTAAAAGAAGAATAGTTGCGACCGGTAACAAAGACATGATAGAAGGAGACATTTTATTCAGAAGAGTGTGAAAGCGAGTCACTGTTATTGAAAAAAAAACATGCATTACTGTGCACAATGAAGTTTGCAAGAAAGAATAGTACAAAAATATTAAAAGAACGACATTCCGAGTAACTGCGACTTGAAATATTTGATCACTGCCGTTACCAGTGATTTATCAATAACTGTGATTAAATCACCGGTACGAAAATAACGCTCATCTCTAATGGCGACTAGAACATCGACCGATTTTGCACCAATTTCAATACGGTTCGTCCTTAGGCCAATTCAAACTTATATCTTGACTTTGATGTTAACAAAAATATTTGACCCAGACCAAACTTACTATTATATATTTCCTTACAATTATTGTACCTTTAAGTGAAATTCCCTTTCTGGAATTTGATCTGCTTTTCGGAATGAAGAGTGTGCTACTGGCATCAAAGTTCTTCCTAGCATTTGTATCCGGAACTTTCTGAACATTAGGTGTTTTAAGCCCAACGTTAGCTTTAGCTCTCTGCACAAAAGTTTCCGAACCGTGCCACTTGGTGGCCAGGAATATTTGAAATCGCCCCTAATAGCTTTTCCACCTTTTTAGTTTCCCTCCTGTGTCCTTTTATTTACCCCTTACTTTCTTTCTTTCAATTATTAAGTCCTTATTGAACTTTTTCACCACTCTGGAATAACATTGCCTGGTCACACATGCAATTTTTTTTAAGTCCACAATGAATTATTTTGAATAGTTTGAATAATTTTTTTTAACTTGTCTTTGATTCTCCATTGTAAACCACACAAATTTGAAATCTGACATTTTCTCAAAGATATTTTGATCAATAAAAATTATTTAAATTAAAGGTGGAAAAAGTTTTTATGAAAAATGTGTGTTACAGTTTTTAATGGCGCATATATGGAAAATGGATTTCATATATCCGGCATTGCCGACATTAGTTTTGTATTTTTTACTTGTATTGTATTACTAAAAAGTCACTCCATTCTTTTTCCTGTGTGTAAGGTATATCATAGCAACGTAAATGGAATGATGAGTGAAAGAATTGTTTGCGTGGTTGGTTGAATGGCTAAATGAATGGATGCCTCAATGTTAATTTATTTTATAATGGAGGTCACCAACTGTGTGGGTAAATTAAATATAACGAAAAAACGATTACAAAAAGGACAAGAATACATAACACACATTAATGATGTAAGGTATGTAAGAAAGATATACACGTGCACAGTGGGGTGCTTTCAAAAATATTTTCGAAATAATTGTGCCATTTCTTAACGGCTTATCTAGAACATTCGAAAAAACTGGCAAATCCAGTTTTCGGGTTAGTCAAAAAATTTTCTTTTTTTCAAAAATCCGGTTTTGTTTTTTTTTTTACAATAAAAACTGGGTTTTAGATTTTTTTATTAATATGAGCTGTGTTTTCGACTTAACTATATCCGTTAACTCAGAAAAAAATTTCACGAAAACTTGTTTGAGATGAAACGTGCATATTACTTTTCGTATGCACGTTAACTTGCAACGTGGATAATTATCAACGTTGAAAACTCAACGTTTATAGGTTTTCGCATCTAACATAATTTCTTCGTTACTTCCTAAAAAGTTTTTCTGGCATATATTTAATTATACGGAAACTATTATAAACGGTAACTGTTTATAATTGTTTTTATACTTTGTTTTAAACGTAGATTTGCTTTAAATACTTAACTTTGATAGGTATGAACGAAAATACAGCTATTGTTTGAACTGCTATAAAATTATTATTTTATTGTTTGAACTGCTATAAAAAATTCAAATAACGCTGTTAATTCCAAGCATAGACCACCAATATAAAAGATTTGCATTTTATTTGATTTTTTCCAATACCCAGCAGAAATATTAAGAACTACCTCAAAAAACATGACAATTTTATCTACATCCAACAAAATAATATGCAAAAATAAAATGAAACAAATACAGCAACACATAGAAACATAACTCACAAGCATAGTTTTCTACTGAAAATTTGTTTAATTTAAAATGCCAAATTTGAACTACTTTTATTTTTGAGTTGTATTGGAGCTGGTAGCAGTTAAAAATTTGGTATTTCCATCAATGAATTTAACACGCGTCATTGGAAAGAACCGTGGTAATTTTAACAAATTTTCAGTTGAAAACTATGCTTGTCCATAACATTTCTGTGTTGTAAGATTTGTTGTATTTGATTTTTGCACTATCTTATTCTAAATATACCCAGCAAAATCTTTCATTACCAAATAAGTGGTTATATAATGAAACTAAAATGTTTGCCTACACGATCAAAAAAATTCATATAAAGGCATATATAGTAATATCTTGTTTTATCTTATAATATGTGAATATATTTGTTGTCATGAATAGCCATACATAATTATATGTTTCTTATGTTGTACCTTATATAACCATATATTTTTAAATATTGTCTTTTATAAAATTAGATACCAACCATATATGCTATACATAATGAGATATGACAGATCTATTGCCATATATAATAATAAATGATCATATATAACATAATATATGATCACATATGCTGGCATATAAGCCATATATTTTGAGATATAATGTATATGTCCTCCTATAAAAATTTTTTGTTGTATGATGTAAGATATTTTTATATATGATTATATATTATATTAAATGCTCTAAGATATAGTTTTATATTATTCCATATATGGTGCAAGATTAACAATATAATTTGAGATATTATTACATCAATAATATTTTCTATGTGTTTAATATATAATTATATATAGTCACATATAACCTGCGAGACCCTACTATCGAATCCCAGCTCGAGCACAAAAAATTTTTTTTTTTTTACTTTTTTAACCCTTTGAGGACCATACATTTTCTGCCGAAGCGATTTTAAAATTTTTGGGATTTTCATGATCTCTGACCTAATAATAGTTATGCCAAGAAAAATCCGTAGAACCCCTCCTTACTCCTCATTTCGCTTGCCAAAAATATTTGCCATTTGATGACCCTGCCGTTCCGGACGAAGCGATTTTTATTATTATTTTATTATCGTGATCTGCAACTAAATTATAGATATTTTACAAAAAATTGGCATCATAGACCCCTTGCTTGCCCTTCATTTTGCTTGTCAATGTTTGTGCTTTTTACCCCTTAAATTAAGAATTCAAGTTAATCAAATTCGAGGGCTCGCAAGGGGAAAGTGGGACCAGGTAGGGATTTACCTCCCTCTACATTTTTGTTCCCCCAATCCTCCATTACAAATCACCTTTAGACATATTAACTCTATCTTTTGTCTGGACAATTATAAGTGCGAAAAACCCTTGGGCAAGCATACTTGCCTATGGTCGTCAAAGGGTTAACTCAATTTAATTTATTTGTAAATATTTATTTTACAGATCTTAAAAAAATTAACCCATTTTCTGCCAACAGCACCTGAAAGTTATGTTTACCGCAACTTGGGATTAATAATATTTTAATGTGTGGGGTTATATATGACCCCACATTTCTGTCACTTATAGTGACAGAAAATTTCATAGAAAGAATGAGGAAATAATTACGGATTTATTAAGAGATAATGATTTTCCGATAGGATTAATTTCTTCATTGATAAATCAATATAAATTTAGGAGGAATAGTAACACAGGGAATTTAATTGAACAGAAGATTTACAAGTCTATGGTCTATATACCGGGAATATCAGAACGTTTAGAGAAATCAAAGATAATAGATACTAATAGATATAAATAAGCTTTTAAATCATACAATACAGTAAATAAATTATACAGTAAGACAAAGGATAGGATACAAAAATTGGACATGTCAAATATAGTATATAAAATACCATGTAGTGGAAATGACGGAGAGAATTGTGATAAAGTATATATAGGTACAACAAAGAATAAATTGAGAACTAGAATAGCTGGACATAGATCAGATCAGAAATATAGACATATTAATTCACAAAAGACAGCATTATCTTCTCATTGTTCAAGTTTAAATCACTATCCTGACTTTGAAAATGTATCAGTTTTAAATACAGAACACAATTATAAACGTCGTTATATATTAGAAATGTTACAGATAATTAATACACCAACAACAAATAGAATTAACTTTAAGGCAGATATTGAAAATGTAGCTCAGAATTATAGATATTTAATACAAAAGAAATAGCACACATTACATTAATTTATAACACATTATATTATAAATTTTTTATTGTTAATTATTGTTATTTTTGTTTGTTATACTTTTATACCAAAAACTTTGTTTGCTGGTATAAATGTATACATACAATTTATATTTGACAAATGCTTTTCAAATTTTTTCAAACTTTAAAATTGTTTATAATTTGTTCATTTAATTGTTATTTCCTGAAGATGCTACACATTGGAGTAGCGAAATATCGAAAATAAAAAACTTTTTAAAAATAAAAACCAAACCTTAAGCTCAAGAAAATAGTAGAGTTAAAAATTTAAAAAGAAGGTTAAATAAACGAAAAAAAAAAAATTAAAATTTTATGAAAATTTAAATATTTCCAAATATATCATAGGAAAAATTTTGATCTCAACTTATCCAATTCGATCTGCCAAAATTAGCCTATCCATTTGTATCTAATTGGATGTAAATTAATCCCATGGGATATTTTGGGATCTATCAGGATCTCAATTTTATATTATTGAATATTATTGGGTCTCCCAATTTTGAGATATATTTGGATCTAATTTAATCCTGTAATATATTTGTGGGATCTTATTGGATATTACTGGATACCCCAATTTTGAGATGAACTTGGATAAGCTTAAATGTCGATCTATATCAAATGAGATATGACTACATATGCTATATATAATGATTTTTGATCGGGATCTATAAAATTTGTGTCCTCTTTCTGTCATCTTTTTCATAATCGGTCATCTTTTGTCATCTTTATTTTTAAAAGCATGATTAATATTTTTTATTATTGATCTTATAGTATGAACAGTACAAGCACGGCACGAGGAACGGTTTCCTTTAAAAATTATAAAAAATTTTCTGTCAAATCGTATGAAAAATGTTGTGCCGTGCTTGTTTTGTTTATACTCTTATTTAACTTTTGCTTTTGAAAATAAATTTTACCACTTATTTTATTTTCGTAAGAGGGAAGGGGGCATACACGATAATTAGGGAATGCAAAATACCGCAATTTTTGATTTCCCGGGAAAGCGGGAAATTTATTTTGAATTCCCGGGATCCCGGGATCCCGCAAGGGACATAAATTAGAAAATATTTTATAGTAATTTAAAAAGTTTTATTAATAAAATGTCTTAAATACCTCAAATTTTCATGATCGTGAAAAAGCTCAGGTGGTTTTTATTGGAATTTTCGTATTGGGAAAGAATTAATTTTATATTCGAAATTATATAAGTCTTTTTATATGTGTATTTCTAAAAATTTAATAAACTAAAACTAATTTTTAGACTTAAACACTTGTCCGTAAAAAAATAAAAAAATTAATAAAGAAAATAATTTTAGAAAATTGGAAAAAAAAATTTAAACTTATGGGAACAAATTCTAACTTGCTTGAAAATTTTTAAAAATCAATGGACAAATTGTCTTTAATTCTGTACAGAATAGTTGCGTTTCAAAATTTTTTATACAATTACTATTTAGTTGAGTTGTTTTCTTAAAAAATATATTTTTAAGTTCCTTTTGGTGCCTGTTAAAAAAAAAAACTTGAAAAGTTCCATCAAGTACAGAAATTCATCAGTGTGTTCGTTTACTCGAAAAATCTTACTACTTTTACTACAATTTTGTAAGTAAATGAGCAAGTCCGTAGGTTTATTAGGTAATTGGATGTGTTCCAATTATCTACATATTAATTCTGATAAATCTAAGGCATTGTTGTTTGGTAATAGTTGTATTAATAACTTTTCTATTAATTTAAATGGTAATGTTGTTGAATTTGTAGATAAAGTTAAATGTCTTGGTGTGGTTCTGGATACCAAGCTTAGTTTTGAGCACCATGTTAATAATGTTGTTTCTAAGGTAAATTTTACTTTGAGGAAATTATACAGCTTAGACGTTATGCTTCCATTTAATGTTAAGCTTACGATTGTCCATGCGTTAATTATGCCAATTTTTTTATATGGCTTGGAAGTCTATTCTGGGGCTTTGGGTTATGTAATGAAGAAGGTAAAGTTAGCTGTCAATCGTGTTATGAGATATTTATACTCTCTTAGATTGTGTCAGCACATTTCGTCTTATGTTTTAAAATTTTTAGGATATTCATTTGATAACCTTGTTCAAATTAGAAATATTATGCACTTTTATAAAGTGTTTAAATTGCAAATGCCGTTGTTCTTGGTTGATATATTTGAATTTGGTAGATCTAATAGGAATAGACAATTAGTTATTCCAAAGCTTACACCGTTGTTAGGCCGATCTTTTTTTGTAAGGGTTGCTCGAAAATACAACAAATTGCCACCTGACTTAAAGACTTTTAATTTGTCTATTGATACGTTCAGGAAGAAACTTTTTGAAGAATTTTCACTTAATGCTTAATTTTTCAGGCATTGTTTTTTTTTAATTAAAGCTTACATATACTATTTATTTTTTTTTATATAGAATTTAGGGAATTTAGAAACTATTATCGCTAATTTTTTTAATTTTTTATAACTTTTACTTTAAATTTTTTGCATTTAATAATTTTATTTTTATATTGTTATTTAATTATACATCTAATATTATATTTTATACCTTAACTTTTTTTATTTTAAGCAAATTTTTTTGCTTGTTTTGTTACTTTTAGTAGAAATTTGTAACCGATTATGGCCTATAGGCTAGGTTATTGTAATAAATAAAGAAATTAAATTAATGTAAGATTTTTACTATTTTCAAAACGTTGGAAAATATTGCATAAGTAAATTTCAAATAATTACCCAGTGTAGAAACGGTAATGACATATCATTATTTTTTGGACTACCAGTAATGACACACACTTTCCTTCTGCATTATTTTAAAACATATAATAATGAGTTACTGATAATGACTTATTTTTATCATTATTTCAAATAGAAAATAATTTTCTAGATTTTTTGAAAATTTTTTTAAATCTATTTTTAGACTCAATATTTTTTAAACACTGGTAAGGATATATTTAACCACATACTTTTTGATTTTTTGTATGTTGGCGAGTAAGCTTACTTGTGTGCAGCAGGTCGTTTATATTTTTATCTATTAAATATTACATGTCGATATAGCTCAGATGGTAAAGCTATTGACTGGCAATCTGTAGACCCAGGTTCGATTCCCACACCAGGAAATTTTATTAAAAAAAAAAACAATAAAAAATATTTTTTTTTATATAATTTATTTTTTTGAAAATCTATTTTTAGACCCATTATTTTTGTCAGTAGTGGTAAGCAGATAGATAACGATATATTTTTTTATTTTTCGTATGCTGGTGTGTAACCATAACTCATTATTTTTCGCGACATCGCCATTAAAAGGTAATAAGAAATGTAATAACAAAAGTAACTAGTTACCATTACCAAGTATGTAGTTACGTAACCACATATCTGGTAATGATTTTCTACACTGGGTAACTTTATTATTTCAAACTGCATTTTTTGAAATCCCGGGATTCCCGGTCCCAATTCCCAGGAATGCGGGAACTGAAAAATGCCTAATTTCCCGGGAATCCCGGGACGGGAAATCCCGAAATGCATTCCCTAACGATAATGCATGCTGTACAATTTATTGGATGAAAATGCGATTTTGTTTGACGACCATTGCAAAAACAAAATGCACACGTCCATCCAGCGGTACTACGAAATTAGCCCCAACGAAATAACCCCGAAGCAGAAAAATACAAAAACCCCCAATGAAACAAGAGCCAAAAGAAATAAAATAATACCCAAATAGGGTTTGGGGTTCGGGAATTCCCGGGAAAAGTTTGCCGGGAATTCCCGGGAAAATAATATATTTTTCCCGGGAAAACGGGAAATTTTAAAAATATTAAATTTTTTAAATTGTTTTTGTTTCGAATAGGATTTTTTAATTTTAGTCATAAAAAACATTTTAAATACCAAAACAAAAATGTCATTGTTAAAATCTTTTAAAAGGGAATAAATTTATTTGACACACAAATAAAATCTTTGCCAAGTAATTAGGAGCATTTCAACTAATAAAGATTTTTCGCATAATTTATTCAAAATTTAAGTAGTAAAACCTAAACACTTGGTAAAATATTTAAAAGGAATATGAAAAAAAGCTTTGTTTCTTACAAATAATCGCCCTTACTATCTAAATTTTTCAAATGTATAATTTAGGTAAAGTCGACTTTAGTTGAAATATTGGGTGGTTTTGGAGCATTCTGATTGGTTAATTTATTTTCAACCAATCAAAATATTTGAAAATATTAATATTTTTGTAAGGTTTTCATACACAAAATGAACAAAACCGTTTGATTAAAAATAAAGTCGACTTTAAATTTAAAATACTCCTTTATATTAAGGGTCAATAATTTTGTAAGTAACGTTATCATTAATAAATGTGAAAAGAAAAGACTAATGGTTAACGGTGGTATCTAAATTTGGTTATCCGACATCTAAATTTGGTTCACAAAAAAAAAAAAAAATTGATGGTCATGCAACTTCTCTTGAAGAAAACAACAACAAGAATAACGTTTCAGCTAAAATTAGCAAAGTACCCTAAGAAAAAAGTGTAGGCTGAATAGGCATTAAAGGTTTTATGGTAGGGCAAACATTTCCTGTAATGGTATCCAAATCAGCCGCAGTCAATCCGCACCATAACTAGATCTTCGTTTATTCGAGAAAGTTTTTATAATAAAAAACTGGCATTGCAAAAAAATGAAACCGATGTAAAGAACATTATATTAAATTACTACAATCATGTAAAAGATATCATGATAAAAGAAATATCGAGCAATATTTCTGACAATAGGAGATTTACTATAATCTTAGATGAATGGACAAGAATATCACAAAAGAGATATTTGAACATATGTATTAACGGAAATAATTCATTTTATAACCAAATGTTCAACATTCTGATATTTTTTACTTTGAATTCTCACTACACAGACTGCATTTGTACTGAAATAGTGTTTTTTTTTAACAAAAATTACTTATGTAGGTGGTTTTCATTAACAAATTTTGTTCAAATAAAAAAGTCCGGAAAATCCCAAACCCTATACCCAAAGGAAAAAAATGAATTAACTCCTAAAATAAATAAAATAACCCCTGAACAAAATATAAAATTAAGGCCAAATATTGGTCTTTATTTCATAATGAAACAACTCCCAAAAAGAAATATGAAATAACTCCCACTGGAATTGACCCCAAAAAAATGAAATAAAGACCAAAAATATTTCTTCAGAAATTTATTTTATTTTATACGAATATACATACATACATGAATGCTTCAGTTACCAAATCGATTATCTCCATAAAGAAAAATAAATGAGTCTCAAAGAAAAAAAAATTAGAAAATAATATATAATTGTTTTTTTAAATTCCTGTTAAATTATAAATTTTGCTATTTAGTAGTGTTAATATTTATTATTAGAGAAATTTATTTTGAATATTCCAGAGTTTGGAGTCAATAAAGTGTTTTCAAATTAAAGTTTTAGAAAATTCAGAAAGTGGAGTTAATCGATTTGACAACTGAAGCATTCATATAATAATTAATTAACATTAGTTAAACACTTGTATAGTTTTGTCAACAGTCTGACGGCACACTGGACATGAGAAGTTCTCCATGGAATTAGAAATTGCATCTGCTTGCAATTTTAAAATGTACAGTGAAGTTTGTTGTAGTCCTTCTTTAGATACGAAACTCAGGTAATTTCAAATTAAGGAAAACCGTTATTCACGCCGCGATTTTTTATACCAAATTTTCGCCTGTGGCGCTTTCAGAAATATGAATATCAAAAAATATAGCGTTACCTATGTGCTTACCAGTACTGAGAAAAATAATGAGTCTAAAAATAAATTTTCAAAAAAATAAATTATATAAAAAAAAATATTTTTTATTGTATTTTTTTTTTTAATAAAATATCCTGATGCGGGAATCGAACCTGGGTCTACAGATTGCCAGTCAATAGCTCTACCATCTGAGCTATATCGACATGTAATATTTAATAGATAAAAACATAATTGACCTGCTGCACACAAGTAAGCTTACTCGCCAACATACAAAAAATCGAAAAATATGTGGTTACATATATCCTTACCAGTGTTTAAAAAATATTGAGTCTAAAAATAGATTTCAAAAAATTTAAAAAAAAAATCTAGAAAATTATTTTCTATTTGAAATAATGATAAAAATAAGTCATTATCAGTAACTCATTACTATATGTTTTAAAATAATGCAGGAGGTAAGTGGGTGTCATTACTGGTGGTCCAAAAAATAATGATATGTCATTACCGTTTCTACACAGGGTTGCTACAAAGCGACAATATTTTCGCTTATAGATAAAATCTATTTTTATTCATACATGCCAATATAATTAAAAGTAAAAATAAGGTTCGTTTAAACCTTATGCCTAAAATTTTTTGTCAATCCGGGTTTTCCAACCACCCATATGCAGCAAATAAGTATATTTAAATTCATTTTTTTGTTTTCAAACACAATCAACATCACATTTTTTAAATTGATATTCTGTTTATGATATAAAATCCTTTTAAAATCTCATTGAATTGAAAAACAAAAACTTAATAATAGTCAACACTTAAAACAGACTCTTATGGTCTTATGGTTAATAAATTTGGCCAACATATTTATGTATCGTCGGCTTGCCTGCAAGTAGTGCTATGTGTTTTTAACAAGTTTTGAGGACAGTGAAAAAACTATTCAAAAATAGAATTTTAAGATAATTTATTGGCATCTTGTGCCTTAATGATTCACGACATCATTTACTAAAATCATCATTAAGGCATATGATGGCAATAAAATATCTTAAAATGCCATTTTTTAACAGTTTTTTCGCTCTCCTGAAAATCTGTTAAAAACCACATAGCACTACTTGCAGGCAAACCGACGATATGTGTATTTACTAACATACTAGAGTGGACCTTATTTTGTCAACTTGCGATTTTTGACCGTAACGTTTCCTTGTACATAAAAACATAGTATGGAAAAAATTTGGATGATGGCATATCGAACAAGCCCGGCGCTTCCGCCCTAAAGTTAGTAAAGTCGAATATATGGGGACCAAATTTTGTAAAAATTTTTGTGCTACTGTTATTTGTTGGTTCATTCTTTTTCTAGTTTAGGTAAGTGTAAAAATGTGGCTTTACAAAAAAATCCATTACGCGTTTTTTGGAGGCATGGCATTTTTTTCGCGAATTAAAAAATTAATGCAGGTTTTTGTTATACATACATATGTAATTAACACTGTTCCTTTTCAACTAATTTTTGTGTAATTCGTGAAAAAAAACCATGCCGCCAAAAAAAGCGTGTATAGGGTTCTGTTAAATCTGTTAAGTCACATTTTCATTCTCATATAAATTAGAAGCTAATAGGTTGGCAGATTGAAATAACGCAAAAATTTATAAAAACATGGTCGAGAGCACCGTTGAAAATGTTTTAATTTGCAAAATTCCAAATTATTACCACACAACGATGATGTACTTGACAAAAACAAAATTTGGTTCCCATATTGCCCTATTTAAAACAAAAACATATTAAATTTCTGTAAAAACGCTAAGATATGTTAATTTGACATTTAACCCTAGAAGTGCATCGCTATTTTTCTCGCTTTTGTAAAGCACTGTTGATGTTAGTCGAATCGACTAACAATGCACTACTAGGGTTAAATAACAAATTTCTCAATAAAAAAATTAATTTTTTTTATACAATATCCCTTGAAATTGTACATGCTATACATTCCATTGAACGCACCTTTAGAAAAAATTTTATATGGTTCCCATGTTGTGTATTACACAGTACAATATTTTTCAGCTCATTGATGTGGGACTCAATTCTGAGAATTGCACGTGAAAGTAGCCCCAAAAATAAGAACTTCTGCATCATTCGTTTTGTCAAGTTGGCCATACGAATTTTTTGGCTCAAGGCGGATTTTTAGCACTTTTTATATATTTTAACACGGTTATAATGCTAAACAACCCTACACTGAACCAAAAGTCGTAAGTGAAATCAACATAAAAATTTTGTTACTTTTTTATGAAACGAATTGTTAAGACAATATATTTTTTATTCAAATTAATGTGTGTTTTCTTTTAAATCAACTACTTTTTTTTTGAATGAACATACTTATTTCCGTCAATAATTCTCTATAAAACAATTGTTGTTTTGATAATTTTTTGTACATTTTTTAACAAAATTTAATTTGTTAACTCTAAAAAATTTTGTAAAAAGGCAGTAACGTCAATTTGATATACTTTTTCTTTAATTTGAAAAAAAGAACATTAAATCTGTGGAAAAAGTTTAGTGAGGTTAGTTTTGTCGCGTCATTACTCGTAATAGCATGTGTATTTGTAATTGTCGGAAATATCAATAAATTGACATTAAGTGTGTTTGTTTGTTAAAGTATAGATAATTAACAAATTCAGTGACTTAAAGTGAATTGCTAATTGAAGATTTATTAATTTAAATAAATTTATATAATTTTGAACGTTATCAATTAAATCGTACATTTAAATTTCTGTCATTAATTTTGATATTATCTATCTTTTTGTTATTTTGTTTAAGGCAAACTATTAATGAAAGTTATAAATATAATGTATTTGAATTATTAATTTAAATAAATTTATATGTTTTTGTATATAAAATGGTACATGTGTTTTAAATAAAGAGATTTTAGTATGTGCTTACTATAATTTCAATTTAATATTTCATTATTTTTTATATTTTATCAAATTCATTATAAAAAAGACATTGTATTTATTGCTTGAAATTGGTGAAATATAAAAAATAATTAAATATAAGTCTAAAAATTAATAGTAAATCGACAAAAAATTAATTAATTAAATAAAATGCATTGTTGAATTTAATAAAATCAAAGAGTATTCATAATAAAGAGATTGGGGGACTCTCTATCACTGAGAAAGCATTTGTTCTATTATGTGCCTTGGAACAGGAACATACTCAAACCAATATCACCCAGCAAACATGGCAATACGAAGAAGATTTTCCAAACATATCGCCAGGAAGAAAACATTTATTGCCGGCAATATCAATTTCGTATTCCGGAAGTTTCCTCCGTCGGAAACAACTGTTACACTAAAACAATACTTCCAGGCAATATGAAAGCAATAACTCATATGGAAGATAAAAGGGATATCGCTAAATAAACTCCCGGTACAATAAAAAAACGATTTAATTCTTTCATTATTAAATTTAAGCCTCAAAAACAATATCTGATAGAAGATATCGCTTTAATATCTTCTTGGAAGGTATCTTTTATATGTTTGCAGGGTCATTATGTGCGCTCTTTGTATGACTCAAAACAGCGATTGTAACCAGGGATGGAAAATAATAATTTAGTTATAAAAATCAAGAATGGAACTATACTAAGGAATTATACTATTCCAACAGTATTATAGCCCTAGATTATGAATTTTAAAAAACCATGCGTAAAAAATTGCAAAATAATATCGGAATGCGAAAAAAGGCTTTGGGGTTCAAAAAATTAATTAAAATATTTACATTCTGCAAACGATGCCAAAATTTTCTTTTTTTGCAACTAACCACCAAACTTTGTTTAATGAAATGGGCATTATACTCCGCAGATTATAAATTTAAAAAACCGCACTTAAAAAATTGCAAAATAATAGAGGAACGCGAAAAAAAGACTTTGTGGTAGAAAAAAATAATTAAAAAACTCAATCAGCTATTAACAATCTGCAAATGAATACAATGACGCAAAAATTTTCCTTTTTGCAAATATTTTTTTCGCGATTTATTTTTTTTTTTTTTGCAAACTAAGCACCAAAGTTTTGTGTATAAAATTGGTACTATAGACCCTAGATTATAAATTTAAAAAAACCACACTTAAAAAATTGCAAAATAATCGCGGAAAGCGAAAAAAGGCTTTATGGTACAAAAAATTAATTAAAAAACTTAATCAGCGATTTACATTCTGCAAACAAATATATTAATGAAAAAATTTATCCTTTTTGCAAATTTTATTTTTCGCGATTTTTTTTTTTTGCAACTAGCCACGAAACTTTGTTGTATGAAATGTGTATTATAGTCCCTAGATTATAAATTAAAAAGAAACGTACTTAAAAAATTGCAAAATAAAAGCGGAACGCGAAAAAAGACTTTGTGGTACAAAAAATTAATTAGGAAACGTAATCAGCGATTTAGATTCTGCAAACAAATATATTGATGCAAAAATTTTCCTTTTTGCAAATTTAATTTTTCGCGATTTTTTTTGCAACTAGCCACCAAACTTTGTTGTCTGAAATGTGTATTATAGCCCCTAGATTATAAATTAAAAAAAAAACGCACGTAAAGAATTGCAAAATAATAGCGGAATTTGAAAAAAGACTTTATGGTACAAAAATTTAATCCCTAGGTTATATATTTAAAAAAACCGCACTTAAAAATTGCAAAATAACGGTGGAATTCGAAAAAGGCTTTATGGTACAGAAAATGAATTAAAAGAGGTAATCAGCGATCGACATTCTGCAAGCGAATATATTGTTGCAAAAATTTCGCTTTTTGCAAATGTTTTTTTTCGCAATTTGTGCTAATATTTGCTAATATCTAAATATTTAATTTTTATGTTTTTTAACGAGCCAAAGAGGAAGCTATTTTTTAGTTACTTACATTTTTAAATATGTAAGAGCGATCTAACATTTTTTGGTATAAGAGCCCGATTAAGTGAGCCTTTTCCATCCCTGATTACCAGTCGGAGTTCGTTCCTGTTCCAAGCCGCCTAATATTTTTTCAAATAAAAAATATTGAGAGAGTTGCAAGGCCATTGGTATTATAGCCCTAGATTATGAATTTTAAAAAAACATACCTAAAAAGTTGCAAAATAATATCGAAATGCGAAAAAAGGCTTTGGGGTTCAAAAAATTATGAAAAGATTTACATTCTGCAAACGATGCCAACATTTTCTTTTTTTGCTACTAACCACCAAACTTTGTTTTATGAAATGGGCATTATACTCCGTAGATTATAAATTTAAAAAACCGCACTTAAAAAATTGCAAAATAATAGAGGAAGGCGAAAAAAGACTTTGTGGTAGAAAAAAATAATTTAAAAACTCAATCAGCGATTAACAATCTGCAAATGAATACAATGACCCAAAAATTTTCCTTTTTGCAAATAGTTTTTTCGCGATTTATTTATTTATTTTTTTTGCAAACTAAGCACCAAACTTTTGTGTATAAAATTGGTACTATAGACCCTAGATTATAAATTAAAAAAAAACCACACTTAAAAAATTGCAAAATAATCGCGGAAAGCGAAAAAAAGGCATTATGGTACAAAAAATTAATTAAAAACTTAATAAGCGATTTACATTCTGCAAACAAATATATTGATGAAAAAATTTATCCTTTTTGCAAATTTTATTTTTCGCGATTTTTTTTTTGCAACTAGCCACCAAACTTTGTTGTCTGAAATGTGTATTATAGTCCCTAGATTATAAATTAAAAAGAAACGTACTTAAAAAATTGCAAAATAAAAACGGAACGCGAAAAAGGACTTTTTGGTACAAAAAATTAATTAGGAAACGTAATCAGTGATTTAGATTCTGCAAACAAATATATTGATGCAAAAATTTTCCTTTTTGCAAATTTTATTTTTCGCGATTTTTTTTTTGCAACTAGCCACCAAACTTTGTTGTCTGAAATGTGTATTATAGCCCCTAGATAATAAATTAAAAAAAAAACGCACGTAAAGAATTGCAAAATAATAGCGGAATTTGAAAAAAGACTTTTTGGTACAAAAATTTAATCCCTAGGTTATATATTTAAAAAACCGCACTTAAAAATTGCACAATAATGGCGGAATTCGAAAAACGCTTTATGGTACAGAAAATTAATTAAAAGAGGTAATCAGCGATCGACATTCTGAAAGCGAATATATTGTTGCAAAAATTTCGCTTTTTGCAAATGTTTTTTTTCGCAATTTGTGCTAATATTTGCTAATATCTAAATATTTAATTTTTATGTTTTTTAACGAGCCAAAGAGGAAGCTATTTTTTTGTTACCTACATTTTTAAATATGTAAGAGCGGTCTAACATTTTTTGGTATAAGAGCCCGATTAAGTGAGCCTTTTCCATCCCTGATTAACCAGTCGGAGTTCGTTCCTGTTCCAAGCCGCCTAATATTTTTTCAAATAAAAAATATTGAGAGAGTTGCAAAGCCATTGAGTCTACACACCAGCAAATGTATACACAATAACGTAACTGCAACATAAGTAATTTTTTCGACCAAAAGGATTAAAATAATAAAATTTAATTTCATAATTTTTTTTTTCAGGCATATCCTTTTGTTCAGAGTCAATTACATTTTAAAACCTGAAGAACATTGAATATTTCAATATGGAAAATTACTAGTGCCCAAAATTGGATGATTTTTGTTACGTTTGTGGTCATATCATCCCAAAAATATACAAAAAGGATCGAAACAACTTATTTACTGAGGAATTCAGAACAGCGTATTGTTATTATTTGGATGAAACAGATTTAAATGTTGCGAATTTTACGCTGAACACAGTGCGCAAAAGTTGTTATAATACCCTTATAATGTCGATACATAAAAAAGGTATACAGTTTTCTTTTATGAAGCCAGTAATTTGGGTGTAAGACCTAACTGGACATGATAAACACAGGTGCTACGCATGCATGAATTCTGGTTATGGATTGAACAGTACAAAAATGAAAACAAAAGTATACATTCCCGCTTTTACTGCCACACTTTCAGTACAACGCGCTGCTGTTACCGATCCACCTAAACCTCCGAGTCTGCATACTGTGTCCCTGCAAGCCGAAACCGTTTTCACCCATCCGACCAATGTGAATGATGCAGATTGGACACCCGATATTGAAAATAATGCACCACAACCGCTAACATAAATCGAAATGGATTACATTGTGGCTAAGATGGGACTTCACAACAAAAATCCGAAATGCTGACATCATTTTTGAAGCGTAGAAAACTCACGCAGCAAAATGTCAGCGCACCATCATACCGAAAACGCCAAGCTGATTTTCAGAAATTGTATTCCGTTGACGAAGCAAATACGTTTAGTGAAAAAATTGGGAATGGATTATATCGCTGGCGACTGACGTTTATTCATCGATGGTTCAGTTTCAAACAAAAAACCGTCCATTCCATTGGGATTTAGCACAACTATGAAGGAAATGTATGAAACGAAATTTTGGAGAAAATCAAATACAATGTACACAAATGGAAGATTTGTTGTGATCTAAAGGTTGTGAACATAATACAAGGCATTATATTAAAGGGCGGTTTTTCAAAATACTTCTGCTTCCTTTGTAATTGGGATTTGCGTTACATAGGAAATCAATATCAATGTAAAGATTGGAAAGCAAGTACTCCCGAGCTCGAGAAACAATTGAAATTACGTAATGAATCTTTGATAAATGATCTAGATGATATTTTGTTGCCATCGCTCCATATGAAATTAGGAATAGCTGGGAAATTCTTCGAAGTGGTAGTCAAAGATATTGATGACGCCTTAGACTGTTTGAAATCCATCTTTCCAAAACTCAGTGAAGCTAAAATTAGAAACGGTACGTATCGTTGTCTGTATTTAAATATTGTCATATCTAAATTTGTTCACTTCGATATATTCGCATTATCAATAATTTTTTTGGAAATGTTTTTTTTATTTCAAACAGGTA
Organism: Leucophora obtusa; assembly: GCA_949987735.1. Classification (NCBI taxonomy): domain Eukaryota; kingdom Metazoa; phylum Arthropoda; class Insecta; order Diptera; family Anthomyiidae; genus Leucophora; species Leucophora obtusa. The sequence goes on from OX465296.1 coordinate 63,159,967, forward strand.
CTTTAAATGGACCGGATATAAGAAAATTAATGAAAAGCGAATCTTTCACAAATATGCTTTCGAACCATTATAACCACCTATGTGCATGGGACGCATTGAAACAAGTCATAGAGGGCGTTTTAGGAAAGAACCGTGTAGATGACATACAGGCACGAGTGGACAACTTGTTGTATTATTTTGAAAAAATCAATGCATCCATGACGTTAAAATTACATTTCATGCATTTCCACCTTGATACCTTTTTGGCACAATTACCTCAGGAATCGGACGAACAAGGAGACCATGCCAATGGTAAAGGTGCAATTCCATTTTATTTCAACGAACATTTTTTCGGTAGTGTCCGATTTTGATAAAACTTGGTGAATGTGTGTAGTAGTGTATGTATGTTCACAAAACGATTTTTAATTTTTTTGTTTTCGAAAACTGTGGCAACCCTGCAGCTTTGAAATACTGAAAATTGCAGGGTAGGCTACACTTAAAATTTCATAACTTTTGTTGTGAGCAAGATATTGAAAAAATTCTTTTTGCGTGGGATTAGTGAAGTTTTTGGGTTTAAGAAATTTATTATTATTTTTTTTTTTTAATTTTTAAAATTTTTAAAAAAAAAAAAAAATTTAAATTTATTTTTTGAAAAAAACCCATTTTTTAAAATTTTTATATTTTTTGCACAAAATGCCACATATGTGTTCTAAACATCCTAAAAATTTCAGAGCGTAATGTAAAAATGTAAACAAAAATATAATTCATTTTTTGGAAAAAAAAAGTTTTTCTTATAAAAATAGCCACATGTACGTTCTAAATACCTTGAAAATTGCGGAATCTTTTCGAGATATGAGAAAAAATATAAAAGTATTTATAAGTATTTTATTATCTTAATAGGTTTTGGAGTTTCAACTGAATTTGAAAAGGTTTTGGCAGCTATTTCTGTTCTTGAAATAGGTACGAATGAATGGAGTTTTTGTGTTCCTTTAATTGCAACAGATTTTTTAAATCTAGTGTTTAGTTTTATTTCCTCTTCTTCATATTCATTTTTTGTGCAGAATGTTACATTGATATTAGGCAAACCCTTAGCGTATTCAAATAAATCTGTAGCATTTACAATTTGATTTTCTATTGGACGCTGAAGACTGGCAAGAGCTGCTGCTCTTTTTAGTGAACCTCCAACTCCATCACAAGGGTCTTTCCCATGTGATGTCGCAAAAAAGTGCCATTCAGCATCACAATCAAAATCGGTTTTATGGTATAGTAAATTTACAAAATTTTTTCGATTTTTATACTGAGCTGCGCAACCGTCAGAAAAATATATTATTTTGTCAATGTTTTCATTAACATGTTCTTTTATAAATTGTACAAATTTCCTTTGAAATAAATGAACAGCGACTGTGTTGTGCTCCAAAATATCGGAAATGACAACAAAGCTTATGTGATCTATTTTTCCATCTGCATTTCGGAAATATGTCACAAAGGGGTGTATAGTGGCTTGAGAATTTGTCCAATGATAGCTCTGTATACAATCTTGGATAACAAATGTGTAATTTTCGTCAAAATCACAGATAGTTAAAAATTCTCCAATTTTTAAATTGGATTTTACCTCATCAAGAAACTTGTTCTGTTCTTTTGCCACAAAACTATGAAAAATTAATTTTATCATTTCTTCAGAAAGTTTGTCCACAAAGTCGTCAGATGGAGATGTTATGGTCAAAAGATTGGATCTGTCTACTTGAACCCATTGTTTGTATGTTATGTTTTCTGTGTTGTTAGTGGAATATGCGTTTTTAAGGGCATCTTTAAGGTAAGTATCCCCTGGACAAAGTGAACAATTTCCCATATAGCATTGTACAGTTGCTGGATTACAAATAGATTGAGCAATCCAATGCTTGTAAGTGGGAAAACCTATAACTTCCTCTTCAGCCAATTCCTTGATTTTCCCCCCAATAAACATAAGTTTGGAATTTTGGTGAATAGCACACACGCAAACTGTATGAGTGCCACTTCCCCCAATCAAAATACATTCTTGTGGTCTCAGCTCTGAAAATTTTGAAAATCCAATTTTTACTGTTGGATAAACTTCTTGAAAGGAATTATGCAATTCTTTCAGATTACAAAGCATCAATCTCTTCTGTTTTTTTTTCTTTCTCCCCATTACAACTCTTAACAGACTTATAGTCTTTTTTCCCGGGCATAACGCGGCTGTTTTTGTCGTTTCTATAAAAATCTTCAACTATAGATTTTGTCTCTGTCGAGAGGCCGGATCGTCTTTTTGGATGCGAAGAAAAATAATAATCGCCATTTTGAATTAGTTTTTTAGCTTTACGAGCCATATAGTTTGTAGTTGAAAAGGTTTTTTCTATTTTACCAACACTCCAAGAATGTGGCAAAGATGTTAATATTTTAATTTGTCTATCTTTATCATCTTCAGAAGTATTGTAAATCTCTTTTAAGTGGTTTAAAATATCTTCCCCATCGCAGGATATATTTTCTAAACTAAAAAGGTTTTTCCTAAATATGGAATTTATATTGCATAAAATTTCTTCCTGTTTATATTTAGAATAGTTATTTTTAAACTCAATGGGAGATTCATTTAGCGCTTCTAAGCACTTATTCAAATACAAAAAAAGCTGTGTTCTTCTTTTCATTGAAAGCCTCTTCGGTTGTTTCTTCCGAAAGTGAGCCAATATCACTTTCAGACAAACTTTCATCAGCATTGGCAACTTTTAAAGCTGATGTAGAAGTTCCTGCAACCGTGTCAGTTTCAAAGTCTTCGAAATTGTTTTCGTTTTTCTCTTTCTTTATCAATGACTTCGCTTGATCTAATAGAGCTATTCTACATGAAGCACAGATATATTGACCATGCAAATATTGTGGAAAACGCTCCCTAAGACTGCGAAACTTTACGAACACATTTTATTTTGTTTGTTTTATGCTTGAGTTTTCGGAAAGGATTACAACAAACTTTTCCAAAAGGCATTTTAAGCAAATTAAAAATCTGTGAACAAATGTGTACTGCTTGAAATAAAATAGTTTTTGAAAATTATTATCAGAGAATAAAACTACTACGATGTTGACTTGTCAAAAATCTATAAACAATTAAAAAGCTACTCAACAACGCAAAGACATTAAAGAAATCTAAATCGTTTTCATCGTTTTGTTTTTGAAATAACGGAACTTCTTAAGCATCAGCAAAAACAATTTTCAATGAATACAAACAATGCTTCTAATGAATTGCATACAAGCAAACTTAACTTATTAACTCAGTGGCACGTAGCAACTAGTAAAAGAGAGTATTTCTTATAAACATACCAGTACATTTTTTAATATATCTCAAAAAGTAGGAGGCATTCCACTCTGAAATTTTTAGGATGTTTAGAACACATATGTGGCATTTTGTGCAAAAAATATAAAAATTTTAAAAAATGGGTTTTTTTCAAAAAATAAATTTAATTTTTTTTTTTTTTTTAAATTTTAAAAATTTAAAAAAAAAAATAATAATAAATTTCTTAAACCTAAAATCTTCACTAATCCCACGCAAAAAGAATTTTTTCAATATCTTGCTCACAACAAAAGTTATGAAATTTTAAGTGTAGCCTACCCTGCAATTTTCAGTATTTCAAAGCTGCAGGGTTGCCACAGTTTTCGAAAACAAAAAAATTAAAAATCGTTTTGTGAACATACATACACTACTACACACATTCACCAAGTTTTATCAAAATCGGACACTACCGAAAAAATGTTCGTTGAAATAAAATGGAATTGCTCAAAGCGATTCAAAGGCAAAAAATTAGATGCATTGCTTGCGGAGGTTTGTTGGTGGTGTTCTAAAATTATGCAGTTTGAAGATGAAAGCACCGAAGATGAAGATGACACTGAAATTGGTGGAGACACTTAACTAAACATGCCCTTGAATATTATGTCTAACTCGGATGATGATGCAGACTCAGAACATGAATATGAACAACCTACGAAGAAAACAATATCATCAGAACCACAAGCGTCAACTTCAACGAGCATGGATATTGACAATAATTGAAAATGTTCTAAATTTTGTTTTCATGCATAGATAACATATAAAAATCTCATATTTTTGTGTGTAAGAATAGCTGTAATATGAATCGTAATTTATATTTTCATGCAAAACTAAAGTTTATAAAGAAAAAAAAACAGCATATTTGTGGATTGCAAAAAAGGTAAAAAATGGGGAAAAAATGGTAAATAAATGGGCATTTTTGCGAATTTTAAGGCACTGGATGGACTTTTTTCGGGTAGGTTTGTTCAGCATTTTTTTTTTCCTATTCAATACCCGACTAAAAAAAGTTAGATGTTATAAAATACAAACATATCTTTTTTTAATATAGCCTAAAATACAATTTGATCCGAAAAATGGTGGATCGTTCTGTATTAATTTAGATGTATTAATTTATAATTTGATTGATTAAGATAAAGTTTTATACAATTTGATCCGAATTTTGTCCCCACTCAAATGTATCAAATTATATATGTAATACAAATGTATCCAATTAGATACACTTGCCATCTTATGTTTTCAATCGAAAGTTTTAGAAAAACTTTTGTATTAACAAATGATTGCATATGTTAATACTCATAATTTGCTTAACAGTATGCAATCTGGTTTCCATCAGAATCATAGCTGCGTTACAGCTCTTGTTGAAGTAAGTGAAAATATACGGCAAGGACTAGAAAATGGAAATATTAACTTTTTAGTACTTCTAGACCATTCTAAGGCTTTCGATACGGTAGACCATGATATACAAATTAAAAAACTTAAATACTTTTTTAGATTTGCTGACACATCTACTAAACTTATATCATCGTATCTCTCGAACCGCACACAATCGGTATTTATAAACGACGTTTGGTCAGATAGCTTATCCCTTATTAGGGGCGTGCCTCAAGGTTCTATTTTAGGTCCACTTTTATTTTCGTTATATGCAAATGATTTGCCAAAACAACTGACTAAATGTAAAATACATTTTTACGCAGATGACGTGCAACTCACTTTAAGTAGCCCAGTTCAAAATATTGCTTCAGGCATATCCTATCTAAATGATGACTTGAACAGAATCTACCTTTGGGCCTCTGCAAACGGACTCTGTCTGAATCCGCGAAAATCTAAGTGTATTGTGATACGTAAGAAAAGTTTAATTCCCTCCATTTCTGAAGATATCGTTATAAATGGCGAGAAGATTGAAATTGTTAACACAGCGAAAAACCTTGGGATAATTTTCAACAGCAACTTGACATGGACTGATCATATAAACTCACTGGTTGGTCAAGCTTATGTAAAGCTACGAGCTCTCTGGTCCACACAATATTTCACCCCGTTAAGAATAAGGGCATTACTTGCCAAGACGTCCTTGATTCCCTCCCTGATGTATGGGTGTGAATTATTTGGAAGCTGTCATTCAGTTAGCAATAGAAGACTAAATGTATTATTTAATAATATTATTAGATATGTGTATGGATTGAGAAGGTTTGGTCATGTTTCCTCTGTCTCAAATAATCTTTACGGATTCTCTCTGGATAATCTGCTAAAAATTCGCACACTGACATTCTTGCATAAAATAATAAACAGTCGGATCCCCAATTATTTATTTGACAAAATACGCTTTTTCCAATCGCCACGAAACCGGAATATTGTAATTCCTCGACATCAATGCCTAATGTCTGAATGGCAGTTTTTTGTACATGCCGCTCGTCTTTGGAACAATATTCCACTAAGTCAACAAGTAAACAGCAATGCTAATAGTTTCAAAACATTTTTATTTAATTTTTTCAAATAATTTTTCTTTCTTTGCTTATCAAATTAGCTGTATTTTCGTTCATACCTATCAACGTTAAGTATTTACAGCAAATCTACGTTAAACTGATTGGAGTATCAAATTTTTTTAAATAGTGAGTATTTATGATAGTTCCGGTATAATCGAATGTACGTCAGAACAACTTTTTAGGTAGTAACGCGAAGAAGTTACGCTAGGTGTGAAAATGTATAAACGTTGAGTTTTCAACGTTGATAATTATCCGCGTTGTAAGTTAACGTGCATACGAAAATTAATATGTTAGTTTTCGTCTAAAAAATGTTTTTATGCCTTTTGTGCTTTTTTAAAAGTTAACGGATATAGTTAAGTCGAAAATACAGCTATTGTTATATTTGTACTAAGTTTGTTTATGTGAATTTATAATTAATAATAATATAAAAATTCTTTTTTGTAACGTAATACGCTCCTGTACTATAAATATAAGACACAGTCTTATTGTACAGGAAATGGAATCAATTAAATAAATAAATAAATAAATACACTTGCATATAAAAATATGTAATTATATGTGGCATATGTAGTGACATATAGATAGATATATAATTGGATATTATCATACATTGCAATGTATAAAGTGTAATATGAAGGAAGATATATTTATATATTTAATATACAACGTTATACAATGTTATACAATGTAATATAATTTTGTATTAATACATATTTTGCAATATATTACCACAAGCAATTTTATAAAGTCATATAAATCTATATCAAAACTTTTTTACTTGGGAAATTAAAATAAAAAGAAGTGAAAAAGAACTTCCTTATCATTGATTCAAATAAACATCTTTTGTTTTTAAAAAGAACAACTTCCTTCCTATGATAACCATATTAAAAAAGTTAATGAGTTACAACATCAGTGTTGCCAAAACTTATTTAGGAAAAAATGCTAGATTTTTTTGATAAAAATGCTAAAAAATGCTAAAAAGTAATAAATATATGCTAGAAAAAATATGCTAAAAAATTTTATAAAAAGATGTTTCAATTTGTTACAAAAAAAGTATTTTAGTGACTTTTTACAATTAAACTGAAAATAAGTCATCTATAATTATAAACTAACCCCTAAATTCATAAACGCTTTGTAAAATTATAGGTGGTTTATTGAATAAATTTTATATGGAAATGACGTTTTGTAAACATGCTATAACTTTACAAAGCTTTTATGAATTGAGGAGTAAAATTATAGAAAAGATAAATTAGAAACAACTCGTTTCTAATTTATCTGTTGGTTTACATTGTAAGATTTTTGGTATGATTAAATGAAAAAGTTTAAAGGTGTTACAGTAAATAAAATCTAAATTCACTAAAATTCTTAAAAGATAGGAAGGCGCTATTTATCACAAACGCTATCCACAGTACCCTATCACTCGAACCTAAAAAATCATTAAAAAGTGCAAAGAATAAAAATTAACCTTATCAATATTTTGCAATTCTATTAATTTTATTTTAAACTCTATTCTTAAATTATTATTTTTTTTTTGGTAAAAAATTGGAGTATTTTTGTGCAAAATCACTCCTTCATCATAACAACAAAGAAAAGTAAAACGAGTACAAAAGTTAAAGTCGGACATGCCGACTATACGATACCCTACGCCAGTCTAGTTACAAGTCAACTAATGTGAATGTGATGTGAATACGTGTACCAAATTTCATTAAAATATTTTCGTATTTGCGACCTGTAGCGTGCGACCAATATAATTTTGGGGGACCTTTATATGGGGACTAGATCTCACCATGGGCCGATTTTAACCAAAATCCACAAGCTTCATCCTTGGGCCGAAATAAGTAAGTGTACCAAATTTTATCAAAGCATCTAATATTTTTGACGGGCGGACGGACTGACGGACAAATCGAAACAAAAGTGATTCTGAGTCGACTGGTATACTAAAAGGTGGGCCTAGATCCAACATTTTTTGGTGTTACCAACATCAGCACGAACTTATTATTCCCTGTCCACATAGTGGTGTAGGGTATAAACACCATTTTTATTATTTGTCTTACTGAAAATTAACGATTATCCGCAAAACTTAGTTTTACATTAATAACACGTGCTCGAATTTGACACTTTTTTTTAACAAGCTGTGCACCCTACTGGTTAAGCTAATTTGAGTACGCTGAATTCAATGATGCTAGTCGTTTTTCGAAGTTAGCGCTAGTATTTTCGATTTAAAATTTTAAAGTACCATAAAACTATATTTTTATACATTTGGGATCGTTTTTGAATTTCAATCAATCCAACTCTGTTAAACACAATTTTAAACATTTTTTTTCGCAGAAACATTTTTCTTCTTGTTTTTTTTTTTTTTGTAGGAAAAATTTTTTTTCTTAACTCTACTGAATATTTTTCTAAACCCTTTCGCATATACACAAATTAACATAACATTGTACTTTTTATTTGCAGAAAAAAATGTTTTCGCAAAAAAAAAATCGCGAAAAAATTACAGTTTCCTTAATGTTGTACATATTTAATCAAATTTGATAAATTTATAATTAAAAATGATCCCAGAAGTATAAAATTAAATTTATTTTGTACCTTAGCGTCAAAATTTTTAATTGCGAATATTGCGAATATCGCGAATACGAGCGCTAACTTTGAAAAACAGGTATCAGCATTTAATTCAGCGTACTCGAATTAGCTTTAGCAGTAGGGTGCCCAGCTTGTTAAAATTTGCGACTAGCGATGTAATTAAAGTGTACCTATAAAAATAGTTCCTAGTACTTACTCTAAAAGTAAAACAAATATTTCTTTTTCATATTCGGTTACATTTAAACTTAAATTGTAAAATAAGAAATAATTATTAAAATAAAGATTATTCATGAGGCTTAGAATAAACTGTGATTTTAAAACTTGTAATAGTGATTTTTTAATATAAATAAAAATATAAATAATAGAATTTGGTGTTAATTTAACTATAAAATGTAGAGAATATAATAAACAACACAAAGAAAATGTAAAATTTAATTAAAATAGTTTAAAAAAATAACACTATTAAAGGTACCACTTTTAACATTTAAAAAAATCCAGTTCAGTTGTTAAACGAGAACCGTGGAAAAAAGTTAATTTTATATTGTTTGTTGCGTTTTTATATCGGAAACAACATAAATAATATTATTTTTATAGCGAAAATTCAAATAAATGCAAAATATTCTAAAAAGCACAAAATAAAACTGCAAAAAAATGCTAAAAATATGCTACATTTTTTTTTTTAAATTGCTGAAAAAAATGCTATATGCTAGATGCATTTTTTTCATACTAAGCGATTTAAAAAAATGCTAAATCTAGCATTAAATATGCTAAATTAGCAACACTGTACAACATGCAATCATATCTTTTTCTGCTGCTGCCCAAAACAAAATTTGATCCGAAAAATGGTGGATCATGCTGTATTCATTTATATGCACCGTGAATCTAATATGATGAAATACGATCCGAAAATGGGTTTATCTAATTATATAGAATTGGATGTGACATAATGACAATCAAAAACTAATTTCAATAGAATGGACGATTTAATGCAATATGAGCGAACTTTCAATGAAGTATTTTTGTCTAATGGTATCATATAAAATGTAACTTTATTGTACTAAATCTAATTATAAATAGTAAGATAAACCCATTTTTCGGATCGTATTTCATTATATTAGATCCAAGGTGTATCTAAATTAATACAGTACGATCCACCACTTTTCGGATCAAATTGTAGTTGAGGCTATAACAAAAAAAGATACGTTTGTATTTTATAACATCTAACTTTTTTTACTCGGGAAGCCAATGTTAAATTCATTGGTGAAAAACCCGAAAAAGAACAACTCCCTATTCGACTACTTTTACTTCACAAATCTAGTCTGCTTGGGACTAGACTAGAAATTTAATTTTTTAATTTTCGTTTCCATTTCATGCTATTCTACCAGCCAATTGGTAAATTTGGAGTTAAAATATTTTACGCCAGATACAAACATGAAATTTAATATTAAATCCAGTAGTATATGAACCGTTTACAAAACTTTTTCAAATTTTTAATTTTGCAAAAAATGTTATTTTTCTATTTGGAAATTAAAAACAGATTGGTATTTTCTCAAAATTCCAAAAGAAATTTGTGAAATTTTTGGTAAAAAGTAGCTAACATCTTAAAAAAACAAGCTTAGTAATTAATTTAAATCAAAATTCTAAAATATTTCGCAATATATAGCCTTTTTTAATATTCTCTGTAAGTGAGCTTTAATTTTGAACCACTCGTTTGGAGCTTACATATTATTCATTTTTATACCCTACACCACTATGTGGTCAGGGTATTATAAGTTTGTGCTGATGTTTGTAACACCAAAAAATATTGGTCCTAGACCCACCTTATAGTATACCGATCGGCTCAGAATTTTTTTATTTCGATTTAACGATGTCCGTCTGTCCGTCTGTCCGTCCGTCCGTCTGTTTGTCTGTCCATGCATTCTTGTGCGCCCTCTACAGGTCGCAAATATTAAGATATTTTGATGAAATTTGGTACACAGACCTATATTGGCCCAAGGACGAAGCCTATTGATTTTGGTGAACATCGGTCCATGTTTAGACCTAGCCCCAATATAAGGGTCCCCCCAAAATTATATTGTTTACACGCTGCAGGTCGCAAATATTAAGATATTTTGATGAAATTTGGTACACCGACCTATGTCAGCCCAAGGACGAAGCCTATTGATTTTCGTTAACACCGGTCCATGTTTAAACCTAGTGCCCATATAAGGGTCACCCCAAAATTATATTGTTTATACGCTGCTGGTCGCAAATATTAAGATATTTTGATGAAATTTGGTACACAGACCTGTGTTGGCCCAAGGACGAAGCCTATTGATTTTGGTGAACATCGGTCCATGTTTAGACCTAGTGCCCATATAAGGGTCCCCCCAAAATTCGCTTGGTTACAAACTGCAGATCGCAAATATTAAGATATTTTAATGACATTTGGTGCGCTGACTCACATTATAGAAAATTTTGACACAAGCCCCATTTTAACCCATTCGTTGGCTTTTACCCCGACTGGTGTAGGGTATTGTATAGTCGGCATGCCCGACTTTAACCTTTTTACTCGTTTTTATTATAATTTTAATTTGTTCTATACGTTTATTTAAATTAGCCTTCTTGCCCAAAATCCTCTGTATATTCACGCAGTTTAATTAAATCATCATCGTTAACTGTAGGCTTTGTACGCAACAATAATTTTAACATATCTCGTATTGTAACAGATTGTTCGAATAGTTTGTCACTTGGCACATCCATCCAGGTCATTTCTGTAGTTCCATCATCACCAGGAGAACATGGTACTAATAAATCATCGCATATCACATCTTTATAAAGTGGACAACAATTGATATATCGGCACCAGAGTAACCCTCTGTTTTACCAGCCAATTCCTTTAAATTTTCTTCCGTCAATACATGTGTTGTATTGTCCAAATGTATCTTAAATATAACCAAACGAACATGTGCTTCTGGGAGGGTATATAAATACGTTTTTCAAAACGTCTACGAATAGCCGAATCCAAAACCCAATAATAAAATCCCATCGGTATCATTGAAGAATTTCGTCAATGAAAATATCCGATGGTTTATGTTGGCGAGCCAATTCAAAAAGATTCTTTACTAATTGCTCAGATTCACCCAACCATTTAGACATGAGAACTGAACTGGAAACGGAGAAGAAAGTGTAATTGTTGGCTTCGGTAGCCACAGCTTTGGCTAAATATGATTTACCGGCACCAGCAGGATCGAAAAGTAAAATTCCCTTCCTTGGAAGCATCTAAACCAGCAACATCTGACCTTTTTACTTTTGGTTTTTCAATAACAATGTCCCCCTCAAGTTTACTTCGTAATTTTTTCTTTTGCGGATCTTCACCATCTGGGTCACTATCACTTTTTTATCTTTGTCGTCTTTGGAACAAGATTCACCTTCCTTGACTGGGTTCCTACCCTTTTTCAAATATTCCTTAAGTTTTTCGGCACGATCTAAATACTGCAAGCACTTGGCAGTATTCTTATTGAATCTTTAGCTTTTTCTCCTTAAGCCTTTAATGGCATGTAAAAAATACCCACCACCATGTTCTTACAAACGTAAAGCCTCAGCATAATTTTTATTGCGATCCTCTTCTGTGGCTTTGGTTACTAAATCAATGGCTTTTTGAAGAGTAGTACCTGAAGCCATTGCAAATACAAACTTGCTATTTATTTGTTACTGCAAAGTTGCTTTTAGTTGCTACTAGACCAGTGATGTAAGCCATCCAATTTTCGCCGGTCATTTTCGGCTGCAAACGGCTAACCGGCTGAAGCTGGTGGGAATATGGGAATTTTTTATAAATTTAAAATTTGGAGTTTTGTGCATAGAAATACTTTAATTTCATATTTCTTAAACACAAAAAATGCATAGATACAGTTGTGTTCGTAAAAATAGGAGTGCCCTGAATTAAAAATCAAAGCTTAAATTTTTAAACAAAAAGGATAATTTTATTCAGTTCTTTTAATTAAAATTAATTACAGATTTATTCTTTAATTTTTAGACTGATTTATAATTTAATTAAAGCTATTAAAAATGAAAATAAAATATTTAAACAAAATTATTGCAAAGTTCACTGTTCAAAATAATAGGAGTATTAGCGGACGGCTAAATTGTTTAAAATAAAAAGACATAAAAATTGACAAAAAAAAGGAAAACAACTCTACACATATTCTATATTTAAATTTTCAGCAAATAAATTAAAATAAAGTAAAATTTCGCTACAAGTTTTTTGAGTTTTTTTCAGTCTACCAATATTCAGCAAAAAGTTTAGTGATTTTAGCAAGGATTTTTTCATTTGCAGACGACTAAGTGTTAGCAAAACTTTTGCTGAAGATTACTATTTTTTTGGTAAAAATCAGCTCGCTGATTTTCAGCAAACCTTTTGCTGAAATTACCAACTTTTTTGCAAGCACGCTAATGACTAAAAATTTGCTGCCACAGCAACATTTTTTGCTGACTTAACTGACTTTTTTTTGAGTAAGGTATATCCATTTTAGTGGCATATTCCACTCTGCATATGGCAGCATTACTTCCTCCATTATTCCCACATACACTTGCTTATCCATTATTCCTCTAATTTGGTGAATGGGACCAACACCGTTGTATGAGAAGCTTCCCCATATCATTATTTTTGCACCACCATGTTTAACGGTTTTTTTTTTTGTAAATTGTACTTTATAAGCCTAAACCACATAAACGCAGTGTCGATCGCAGTGCGACGTTTTGTCGATAAAGCAGTTTTTGTAGCTTCCCTATTTGTCACTGCCGAGAAATTAGATAAGTTTCTAACTAAACAAGAGCTGTTTTTAAACAAAACGCGATAATAAATTTTTAAAAATATTAAATCGTTTTCGCGAAATTCAAGAATAAAGTTTGACAGCACTGCCACTGTCCACTGGCAGTTCACTATGTGGTTTGGGTGGACGTCGAACATACTGTCTAGAACCAGTACCACCAAATAAATCGATTTTGCTTTCGTCTGTCCACAAAATGTTCCTCCATTTTTCTTTCGGCCAGTTGATGTATTCTTTGGCGAACTTTAAACGTTCAACTGCCTGCTTCTTTGTCAGCAGTGGCACCTTTCGAGGACTTCTTGCGAATACGGAAAGTAACAGTACTTATGGCAAGATTAAGCTCCTTTTGAATCTTTTTTGACGACGCCGAAATATCGCCTTTGCTATATCGTACTATGCGACGGTCATCCACATTCATTGTTTTACGTTTGCGGCCACGTGTTTCGGTATTTTTTTGTACGATAAGGCATTTGCAATCATTTGGTCAGAGCATCCCAAGATTTCTTTAATTTCTATATAGGGTTTTCCTTGTTTTCGAAGGTTTTGAATTAAATTGCGCTTTTCTTCAGAACAGTGTTTTCCTCGTCCCACTATTACAAAAAAAAATAACGAAACGATATTTAGAAACTATAGAAGATGTCCTGGCATCACTTTCCCATACTTATTTTTCACTTTTTTTAAGAATTTAAAACTAAACCACTTTTATTAGAGTTTGCTAAAAACCGAAAAATCTGAAAACCGCGGTTTCGGTTTTTCAAAATTATAGAAACCGCGGTTTCGGTTAATTTTCGGTTTTCTTTTGCTAATAATAGAATTTTTTTTAAATAATTAAATAAGTATAAAAGTAAATAGTTTAAAACGTACAATATACTTATTACTTAAATTTCAATTGAAATTATCACTCAAATATATGCAATAACGCCGTTCCGAGGGCTTTGAGGGAGAAAAAAAACGCGGAAAACTATTATGAATTAAATTTATTTTATTCTTTTGTCCGCAACTAAATCAGTATTTTCAAGAGTATAAATTTAAATTTTAGCAGTTTATTTAAAACAATATAAAGATAAAATTTCATAAATTTCGTGGACTACTAAAAAGGACTTTTTGAAAAATACAGGGTTAAAATTTGAACTGAATATGTGAAACTAAATATCTCTTAAACCACTTGATTTTTTGGTGCAATTTTTTTTATAAAATTATAAGCCTCAGTTTATGTTATCCGTAATAACAAAAATAAAAAATTCTTTAAAGTAATATTTAATGGAGACATTAAATACAAAATTTTGTAAAATAGGAGCTGAGCCCCTTTTGAAATTCAAGATTCAATAATATCCCAGCCGACATTTTACTGAGCGCCCAGAAATTTTTACTCGTAGAAGACTCAAATTTTGGAGTTACAAATAAGCATGTTAGACTGGTATTTATGAGTTCATTAAAAATGTTTCAGTCTTCAAATTTTAGATTTCTAAATGAAACATATTGGACTCGTATTTATGAGTGCATTACAATTTTTTCATTATTGAAAAATTAATAGTAAATAACTCATAATTGCTCAGAAAATTATAAACTTTCCAATAATTCTCATTATTTGGAGGCTGCATCAGAAGGTGTTAGATCTCTTTTATGAATCTTTGCAATTTATTAAATTATTTTAATTTGTTAAAGTATTTAAGAAAAACTTAAAAACCGAAACCGAAAACCGACTTATTTTTGTCGGTTTTCGGTTTCGGTTTTGAGGCTTAAAAAACCGCGGTTTCGGTTTCGAATAAAACCGAACAGCAAACTCTAACTTTTATTATTAACAAATCAGTATCACTCCTGTTTTTTTGATCAATTCAACTCAAGGAAAAATATAGAAATGAATGAATAACATCATACATATAATAGTTATCGTAAGCTTCTCTTTTGTGCTTTCCTTCTAACATCCCGTTGGAAGTGCCGTTATAAGATCGCGTGGTTTATAAGTTGCTACACTAACAAATTGAACTTGTAAAAATATTGGGTACGTGCACTCCTATTATTTTGAACACAGGTGTAGATACTTATTTTTAATTGAGGTTTGGAAGTTAGTGAATTTCGAGTCACTGATTCTTAATACGATTTCAAAATTATTCTACCATAATTTGAAGAATCTCACGATTGAAACCCATGTTAAGCATTTAATTCTGCAGTACTCACAAGGAAGCTTTACCTATTTGTTCCCAAGTTGTCAAATTTACGATAAATGCTAATTTACTACTTAAAGTATTACGAACTGTGAATTCCATAATCTTATGTAAATTTTAATTCAATACAACAACAATTTCATATACAAATGTGCTATTCGCCAACATTTTTTTTTTCAAAACAGATAGTATTGGACATGCTTGGGCGTTCGTTTTCAAAAAACCTTTAATTTGATACCCTATTTGTCTAAGTTTTGTTTTTTTTAAATATAAGAAACAAACTCTTAAGGCAAACATACATGTTCAATATTATTGATCAATGTTTTTAAAATCAACCAATCAGAACAAAGTATTTAAAAATAAAATGTTCTGATTGGTTGATTTTTGAAAAATTGATCAATAATATTGAACGTGTATGCCCTACTTTAAAATCGAAAAAATTTATATTTGACTACACTTCTTAACCCCTAAACTTATCCAAATTTCATTATAATCGGAGGGAACGCACCGCAATAGATAGTATTTTTTATATCTTCCCAGCAAAAAAAGTGGAAGTGATCTTAAGGAATCAATTTTTCACTGATTCCAAAGTATCATTAAGTTCTGATTTTCCGCTTCTAAAGCAGTTCTTTTTCACAACTTCCGAAAATGTGATTTTGAAGGAAATTAAGTCTTTTCAAATCTATCTAACTGCAGATATTTCCATATAAATTTAACATTTATAACTATGGTTAAGCACTTAACTTTAATTATTTTGAGATAAGTTGTCAGGTCCAGGTGATTTGCTTAAATTTTTTACGAATACTAATTAATTCCTTTTCACCAATTAAAAAGAACATCAAAAGGATCATAAAAGAAAACTTCCGCCCTATGACAACCCTATGTAAAATTCATTGGTTCCGATCCAAATTTTCACAATATCGAATCCAAATCACTGCTTCTTTTTCTCTTCTTTTGATGATTTTTTTTTGCTGGGTTTTCTAATGAGGAGTTTCTTTTTCCATATATGTTCCCCCAGCAAAAAAAAATCGTCAAAAGAAGAGAAAAAGAAGCAGTGATTTGGATTCGATATTGTGAAAATTTGGATCGGAACCAATGAATTTTACATAGGGTTGTCATAGGGTGGACGTTTTCTTTTATGATCCTTTTGATGTTCTTTTTAATTGGTGAAAAGGAATTAATTTTTGTTCGTAAAAAATTTAAGCAAATCACTTGGACCTGACAACTTGTCTCAAAATAATTAAAGTTAAGTGCTTAACCACAGTTATAAATGTTAAATTTATATGGAAATATCTGTAGTTAGATAGATTTGGAAAGACTTAATTTCCTTCAAAATCACATTTTCGGAAGTTGTGAAAAAGAACTGCTTTAGAAGCGGAAAATCAGAACTTAATGATACTTTGGAATCAATGAAAAATTGATTCCTTAAGATCACTTCCACGTTTTTTGCTGGGCCACTTATTGAAGCAAAACTAACGTGAATAAAAAAAATTATATTGCCAGAAAGGCCCTTTATTTCTATAAAAATACATAGATGGGGAAGTGTACGACCTCGAGTCATTCTTGTGTACAAAATTTAAAATTTGTCATGTTAATTCCGAAATCTTATCTCCGGATCTTATATAATTATATATAAAATCACTTAGAAACTATTGTTGATGACACCACACATAATTATATGTCTTTTTAATGGACAAGATATAATGAGATCTGAATTTAATTTATATGAAGCAAGATGTGACTTTATCAAAAATTATAAAAAAAATATTTTCAATATTGGCTCACATGTAGTTATATATAATTATATGTTAATTAATGTTAAATTATAAATGAACTCATATATTATTATATATTGTTCATATAGTTATATACAATTAGGTATATTAAGTACAATTATATGTAGGATGATATGAAATTATATATTATTATATATGCCTCCATATCAAATTTTTTGAACCAACGCAAAGCTATATATAAGTATATATGCTTTGACATGTATGTTTACATGGCTATATATATGTAAACTAGGGTGGCCCTTAAAAAAAAGTGTTAAATCTTAAGGTCTCACCCCCCCAGAAATATACGAATGGCCAAAAAAGTGATAAATACGAAGTTTTGGGCCAATCGAAAAATGTTTAGAGGTTGCTCAAAGCGATTGAAAATTGCAAATGCGTTTATATGGGGAAAAAATTACTTTTTTCGAGACTTATGTAATTTTTTCAATTATGGGAAAAAATTTTATTCTACATGTTAAATTATTTGATATAAAGAGATATTTATCTATTCAAAAAGGTATAAAAATTCAAATTCGGTTAAGAACCAGCCCAGTAATAAATAATACCCCAGACCAAAAAAGGTTAAATTATTACTTCATTGAGAAATTCGACCACACGTCATAAATATTTTTGAAATCGATTACTAAGTTATAATTTTTTTACTTAAAAGACTCAAGGCTATGAGATTTGGAACAAGATTTTTTTATTGGATGTCGTAAACCTGTCGTAAGATGACGTCATACGCGGACAAAATTTTTGGGACGTTTTTGAAATCTCTAATTTCAAATTTCAAAATTTTTTCTTCAACGAAACCGAAAAAATTGAGGTTTGGAGTCCAGTAGCTTATTTAGAACACCTTAGAGAATGAAAACAATAAAATTTAAAAATATCCACTGGCACACTTTGGTAGGGCAACGATTTGATTTTTGCGGATTTCGAGGAAATTGCGTTTTTTGGTGATAATACGGCTTATTTGCTGTCATAAATTATTTAAAATTAAAAATTAGCTACTTCTGTAATGTTAGTTGTTTTTTTCTATCATCGCTACCCAAGGTTGACAAAAAAATTTTTGGACATCATTAACCCATGTGGACCTGGTGCCCAAAATGACCCCAGCTTTTTTTTTTTTTAATTTACAAAAGAAGTCAATTTTTTGCTTACTACCAATTAATTTTAGGAAATGTGATTTGAAATATTATAACATAATGTTTGAAGTTACTATGGTAAAATTTTTGGACGAAATAATTAACGTTAACCCTTACCTTGTCGATTCGATTTTTGCGGATTTCGAGGAAAATGTTGTTTTTGGTCATGACAAGGCTCATTAGTTTAACAAAATATTAAAAATAGAATATTATATTTCCAAAAAAATAAATGTTTTTATTATTAAGTAAAAAAAATAAAAATTAAGCGAATTACACTCACAAAAAAAACTGGTAGACAAATAAGTAAAACGGCTAGTGTTTCAACGTTAAACTGAGATTTTTGTAAAAAAATATTTATTTTAACATGAAAATCTAAATGTTTACCTTTTTTATAATGATATTAAAAATATTATGCATTTTGGTTCGATTATTTTTTGCTATTTTACCATTTAGTTTTTTATAAACAAATAAACAGTTTTAGTTATTAATCCATAAGTTTTTGGCCTTAATTTTAGGAGTGTAATAAGTGCTTTTGGTGTGCACAAATAATAATTTAAAAAAGTAAGCAAAAAATTTAAAAATTATTTGTTACATGTTAAAATTCTGCACAATAAATTCGCCTTTTGGGGCGAATTTAGCCAATAGCTTGATCTTTAAAAATAAAGGTACCAAGAATAAAATTATAAAAAGCTTGAATCGTTCCTAATAAATTTGCCACCACTGTGTGTACAAATTTAGGACCTTTTTCTTTTCAAATTAGATTTGATATTTAAAATCGGACTTCGTCTTATATTTAAAATTTTTTTTTAAAACCGTAAAAATGTTTAAATTTTGATTTTGAGAGACTATCCGCTAAATTCATAAACGCTTTGTAAAATTATAGGAGGTTTATTGAACAAATTTTGTATGAAAATGACATTTTGTAAACCTGCTATAACTTTAGAAAGCATTTATGAATTGAGGGGTATATTTTTAATTTATTTCATTTCATCTACAGAATTAGATTCTTACAGATTACTATACAAAAGAAAGTTTTAAAAACTAGTTAAAGTGTTCAAATAAAAGTAACTTAAACTTATCATTATTTACATTAAAATTCAAAATTGGAAAGACCATATTGCACAAATGCATCCATCTTGCAATCGGTTCATTTTCAGCGTAATTATATCTATGAACAGATTCCTCGAAAACACGATTTACTCTTAAATTTCTTGGAGGGCGATACAATATAAAATGTTCACTAATTTCTGAACAGAATGTTAAAAACAAACATTATTGCGAAATATGATCTACGATCGCTTAACGATTGTAAACTCAATAATTTCCTCCTAACATCAGAGGATGGTAAATCATAAGGCCAAATTAATTTCAAAGCCGGCTTTATAAATATTTTTCGAATACGCTCAATATGATTGGATGCACCTGCTTGATACGGACTCCAAATTATTGAACAATATTCCAACTTACTACGAACTAATGAAGCATATAACGATTTGAGAGTATAAGGATCTTTGAAATCCTTAGAATTTCTTCTCACAAAGCCGATCATACTATACGCTTTAGATGTTATATAGTCAATATGGCTAGAAAAAGACAATTTCGTGTCAAAAATAACACCCAAGTCTTTCACCTGAACCTCACGAAAAACCACCTATTTCATAATCGAAAACTATAGGATTAAAACAACGTGTGTGCAAGGAAACAATACAACATTTAGATGCATTTATCTTTATTTCATTTTCAGTACACCATTCTGATAACCTTGTTATATCAAATTGCAATTTAGTGCAGTTATTTAAATGTAATATTTTTGCAAATAATTTTAACTCATCTGCAAACAAAAGATATTTTGAAAATATCAAAATTAACGGTAGGTAAATTGTTTATAAAAATAATAAAAAGTAATGATCCAATATGTGTTCCCTGAGGAATACCTGATTAGGCGTCAATTAAACGAGAAGAAAAAGAATTACCAATTATAACATTCAGTTTTCTTTCCAGCAGAAAGTTTTTAAAAAATCATAAAAGATTTTGAGACAATCCAAGCTTGCAAAGTTTTTGTAATAAAAGATTATGACTAACGGAATCAAAAGCCTTCGCAAAGTCCGTATAAATCACATCACACTGTGACCATGGCACTTACTATATCACGAGTTACCAACATCAAGTTCGTAGTAGTAGATATGCCAGGCATAAAACCATGCTGATAAGACGAAATCGAATTTTTAACATGGTCAAAAAGCTTGTCCTCAATTATCCCATCAAAAGTTTTTCCAAAAGAGCATTGTTTTACTATAGGTCTGTAATTAGTGACCTGGCTGCGATTTCCTGATTTAAAAATGGGGACAACGGAATAGAATTTTCAACTGTCTAAAAATTTTCCATGTTTAATACACGCGTCAAAAAGAGTTTTAATAGGAGCTACAATATTGTGTGAACATCTTTTAAAAAATAAAGGGGGATATATACCAACGGAACACTTAGTGTCATTACTTAAAGGACTTATGGCCTCCGTTATATCATCTAAACCAATATTGAAATCCATTAAACCATCGGCGGTCTGACTGTACTGGAAATCCAAAATATTCGAAGCAGGCTTCACAAATGTACTTTGAAAGTAGTCCGCAAAAAGATTACAAGATTCAGCCTTTCCATTAGACACTATATTACCATAAAACATACGCTTTGGAATGCCATTGCTATCCTTTTTGCTATCAATAAAATGCCAGAAGGAAGAGGAATCAGACTTAATTTTGTTTTCTATATCAAAAATATACTGTTTAAAAAGAAAGTTTCGAAGAAAATGAAATTCGTTACGAACCAAAATAAACTGACCACGGTCAACATCGTTACCAGATTTTTTAAACTTTTTATAGGCCTTATTTTTAACGTTCTTCATTTGGCATCTATGATTCATCTTTGCTACAAGTATAGGCACATTTAATCTAATGGCCTCATCAAAACAGGTGCATATAAATGAATATATCATATCCGCATTATTTAAGTTAGATATCCAAGACCAATCCACAGCTTTGAAATAATCATTTAAACTATTGAAATTAGCCATAATAAAATTATGTTTGAAAATAGTATCAAAAACAAAATCAAGAGCTTTATGATGGACAGTATTTTGAGAAACCCGATTTCCAGCAAGATGCAAGATGCTTTTATATAATAATCAGCGAAAATTAAATCTAAATATATTCCTATATGGTTTTTAAAACTATTAAATTGTTTAAAATCATTGGAGTTAAAAACTCCAGTTACAAGTTTATCTGTATCATCAATGATATTATATGGAAATAAAACATTTTCTTCTAATATCCAAGAAATATTAGGTAAGTTAAAATCACCAAATACTAAAATATATTGATTGCTACCTAAATTATCATTAACGTTTTGAATATTATCTAGATGTAGTCGTAAATATTAAATGAACTACCAGGAGGTATATAAGAAGCAAATATAAAAATTGTACAATTGTTTACAAATGTTAACACAAATTTATTCAATTAAATTTGTATGATTAAGGGAAATAAATTCTGATTTAAGCCTGGATTAGCCAGACGTAATCGTAAACGTATCTCTGCATAGCTGAATTAATAAGTTAAATAAGAACAGAAGATGTGCTGTGTTTTTTGTTTCATTCATTCTGTGTTTTTTGTTTCATCTATTCACAACAGATTTTTGTTGTGTATTTACATTTGCTCTATATTGAATGCCTAAGAATGAAACAAAAAACATAACATATCTTCTGTTCTTATTTAACTTATTAATTCAGCTATGCAGATATACGTTTACGTCTGGCTAATGCAGGCTTTAGAATCGGCTTTTACTGCAATTAAAATACCATCACCTTTTTTTCTCAGATATAATAAAAGTTATCGAGATATTGATACACACTTGCAAAATCTAGAGCCAATTTGAACAAACTGGTTGCAGATTTAAAACAGCACCTTTTTTTTAGAGCCGTGTAATCTTTGTATCAAAACTTTTTTATTCAAAATTAATTTCTATGCTGCAATAAAAGACTTTAAGTCTTGTGCATATAAATCGCAAATAATAACAAATAAAATGCTATGTGAACACCGAAGGGGGACGCTGCGATATTAACGAGGAATAGCAAAATCATACATAATTTTCTTTCCAAATTGATGTTGCTGTCGCTGGGGATCGAACCCTCAACCATATGTGTAACTGTCCTACGCGCTAACCATTACACCACAGTGCGCAATATTAATTATAAAGTGACAAAAAATTATTTAAATTTTTTGCACTCACGTGTATTCTCTGGCACGAAATAATCATTGTATTTTCCTAATACTTATCATCATTGAAAAAATATTGTGATTATCAGGAAAATATTATGATCATTTTGGATGTATTGTGAAATTTTATTCTTAATAATATTTTATCACACGTTTCCATAATTATTTTTATATAAATGAATACTAAAATTAATTTACAAATGAGTTTATTTGGTTCTAAAGGAGTGATTTAATAAATATGTTTAATATTTCCAATAAAAAAAGCATGCAAAACATTTTTGATCACGTTTCAACAGAACGCTGGAAGAACACTAGAGGGATAATATTATGGTATGCAGCACAATAATATGATAATATTCGGAGCATTTTGTAATTACAATGTGATCATTTAAGGACCATACAAAAAGGAAAGATTATGATTGTCACAATTATTTAATAATATGATTGTCGCAATCATAAAACCAATAATATATGATACACGTCGACTGTGGTTTTACCAACCATATTATTTCTTTGCATATTATAAAGCCAACTTGGCCACAAGTGATTTTATGGGTTAATTTATAAAAAATATTGCATACGAAATAATTCCACACGGTTCCATTGAAATCCGTTAACAAACACATATTTTTTAAAAAATTTACAATATCGACAAATTTGACATTTAACCACAAAGTGGGATTTATCAAACATGACCCAGAGCAGGGATATATTTTGGGTTTTCCAAACTTTTCAGTTATTGTGTTAATTTGTGTCATAATATCCTGGCCAATATTGTTTCTAAGAAAAAGGGAGGGATATTGTAATAAATGTTATTTTTAATAAGTGAAAATCCTAAAGTACCGTCTTTTAATATTTTAGTTTGTTTAAGACAATTTTCAGAAATTTCAAAACAAATTTTTAAGAATTATGCTCAAATATATGGACCCTTTTGGTAAAAGTTCTAAACGGGTTAACGATATAGGGTAGAGGGGGGATCCTTCGTCACTTTTTTTTCAAAGCACTGTCATTTCTTAACCCCTAATTATTTTTCAAAAATTACTTTCAAATTGAAAATCTACATATCTTGGCTTAAATCTCTATGATTTTTATTCTAATTATTTGCATATTTTCTATTATTTTTTTAATGATTTTCAAAATAACTCAATTCGGCGTAACTGCCCCAAACCTGGGGTATATTAGCCAAAAGAGCTAGATACAATTTCAACAAAAAAATTTGTTAATACAGCAAAGTCAATCTTTTAATGACTGAAATAAATAATTTATAATAAGTTCTTTAAGATATGTGATTCGTTTTAATCCATAAATCTCCACTACATTAAAAAAAAATAATTTAAAACTATAATATATTGATTCTTCAAAATTACAAAAAACTGAATAATTAATATAAATTTAAGAATGAACACGATTGTTCTAATTTACTATTAAATATGTTTTAAAAATGGAGAAAAGTCTTATAGAGCATTTTAGTCAGGGATGCACTAACTCTTCGTAGCTCCAGGGGCCATCTGGTGATTGTGCCCTAGAGACAGGCACTAACATAAAATTAATATTTTTTAACACTTTTTAAGCATTTATTTAAATCAAATTATTATTTTTTGAAACCTTAGGATCGTAGGTATAACATAATGAAAAATTATTTTCTTATCACACGATTTGAGGAAGTTATTGCAAAATGTAGTTGCTTCCTATTATTTTTTTGGCACCCCAAAAAACACAAAAACACGTCTGTCTGCGACCACATGTGATATAAATTCATCAAAGTGGATGTCAAGGAAAGGTAATTGAAAAATGCACAAAATATATCTTTTTCAATTTTTTATCTCCCATAATAGCGGAGAAAAATGGGATAAGTGTATGTGCCCCACTGGCGAAGGATCCCCCCTCTACCCTACTTGATGAAAGTTTTGTTATACCAGAGTATATTCGAATTATTGGAACATAAAAATAGTGTTGCAAGAATCAATTTCAAAATTGTTCAAAATACTGTCTAAACATTGTTAGACTACTGGTTTTAGAAAACAGTGTCCTGAGTGATTTGCTATAATATGGCTATTTTCAACCTAAGTTCACCTCTAAAGCCCCGATACATTTGCAATATTATGTCCAATATAATGGCACAGTATTTTTCTAGTTTTGCCACACACCATAAAATACATACATATATGTAACAAAAGATCGCCACAATATTTTATGGAATATATGAATTAAACATAACCTCAAAATGCACACAAACATAAACAGCGCAAAATTAAAATTGTACAGTGTTGCCAATAGATTATGCAATATTTCAAGTTGTCCAATAAAAATTAAAAGTGTTTTGATTCACTACATAATATTGCTCAACCTTCAATTTAATACATACACGGTCAATCCCAGCCAAACTTTGGTAATGGGTGCGATATACTCACGCATTACCTTGTAATGATAGCTCGTTACCTTCTGCATTATTTCAGACCAAAAAGTAATAACTTAAAAATCACTAATTACGTAATGCATTATTTATAAACGGAAAGTAATGATTAGAATAATTTTGAAAATCTATTTTTAGACACATTACTTTGTGTTTTTTTGTAAGCATGGGTGTAAGGTATATATTTTTCGTCATTACAAATGAAAATACGAATCACAACAATTCATTTACTTTTTAAGCAATCAAATGTTTTATGTGTCGATAGCTCAGGTGCTAGAGTTCTTGGCTAACATGCAGGGATCCCAGGTTCGAATCCCAGCGTGACCACGTTTATATATTTAATAAAAAATATTTGTAATTAATTTTTTTTAAATAAAATTTTTTTTACGAAAATCTATTTTTAGACCCATTACTTTTCGAATCCTTGTAACCACATAAGTAACCAATTACTTTATCACTTCCTCCTCATACATTACTTTGGGGCTCATCGCCTGTAAAATTCATCAGTGAAGTAAGGTATAAAGTAATACATCGGCCCCTATGGCAACACATTACTTTACACATTATTTGGTAATGTGTGGTTTTGCTGGGATATGCTTGCACCACTTGGAAAGTTGTACCATAATATTGCAAATGTATGGCTCGCTTAAGGTATCGTATCGATTTTACAGTTTAATTTTCCATTTCCAATTTACTAAAATTTAACTTAAATGTAAATTTTAGTTTTATTTTTACAGCTCTTATTTTACTAGTATTTAGGAAAAAAATTTTTAATTTCAGCAATTTTTTCCTGAAGGCCATTTTTAACTAATATTTTTAGTAGCTTTTTCTCCAATTTTTACGGGTTTATTTCTATGAGTGTATCAAATATTTAAAAAAAAATTTAAACCTAAGCATTGTTCATGGGTTTTTTTTATAATCAGTTAATATTGAATACTTTTTGTAATGATCTTCCACAACAACTTCCTTACTCAAATATACAAATGTATGCTGATGACGTTCAGGTTTATCTTAGTTGCTCCAAGGAGTTGATAACTTCAAAAACCCAAGAATTAAATCATGATCTAGATATAATTTTTACATGGGCTTCAGTGAATGGATTGCGTCTCAATCAAAATAAATCACAATGCTTGTTAATAAAGAAAAATTTATGATGAAATAAATATCTTTCTTGGTGGTTCAAAAATTCATATTGTAGACACGTCTAAAAATTTAGGTGTTATATTTAACAACACGTTAACGTGGTCAAATCATATTAACCAGGCCAGTGGTAGAACATATAGTATGCTGCGAAATCTATGAGCCACTCTACACTTTACCCCCTTGAGAGTTAGAATACTGCTTGCAAAAACATATCTTCTACCAACACTCTTATATTTATCAGAAATTTTCACAGGTTGCAACTCCAATGATATGAGAAAACTTACCACAACGTACAATAACATTATCCGTTACATTTATAGTTCAAAAAGATTTGATCATATACATATGCCAGTATTCCACCCGTTTATTCAATATGTCTTTTTTCAACTATCTTAAGTTCAGAAACGTTATTTTCATTCATAAAATTATTATTACAAAGGAGCCAAAATATCTTTATGATCGTTTACAATTCTTTATATATCCAAGAGGCAAGAGCATAACCCAATTTCGTCATCGTGACCATGCTTCCAAATGTCAGTTTTTTATATTCACCATACATCTCTGGAACCAACTTCCAAATAATTTGCAGACCACAGTCAACGCAATAAGATTTCGACAATTACTTGTCGAATATTTTTCATAAATCTTTTTTATTTCATTTCATTTGATTTTTATTTTGTTTCGTTTCTTGTATTATTTATTATGTAAATCAATTTTTTTTTTTTTAATAACTGTTTTTTATTTTTTTATGCATTTATTTTTATATTTATATTTTTTTAATTTTTTATTTTTTAATTCTGTTAATCACAATTTAATTTATTATTACTGTATAACTTGTCTGATTCTAATACTGTCATTTATAAGATATTATGTCTTGTTGTATTAGAAAGCCAAATTAAATAAATAAATAAATACAAAAAAAATGCCATCCTAATTTTTTTGCAAGGAACATTTCTAGCGGGAGTTAGGGTCAAAATCCTCAAATCGCCAAAATACGTACCACTCTACTATACATAAACATAGTAACCACACACTCACTCACTAGTTCATTGCCAATGTGTGTCATATTCAGGTACATGGCTTTTTAAACTTAAACACATTAAAGTGTTTCATTCATAATGTTTAAGGGGATAGCCTGATTTAGATAGCGACAAATTGGTTTAAGGCAAGAATACACGTTTAATATTATTGATTTTATTTAAATAAACCCATTAGAGCAATGTATTTGAAAATAAAATACTCTGAATTTTTAATTTTTGAAAAAATCCATAAACCATGTACTCATTCATTCGTATTAAAGTCCTTCATGAATGCATTTAAAGCATTCTGTGAAACATTCACTACACTTTTTTCAATTCAGAAATCTTTAATTGAAATTCAGAGAATATTACTTGAAATATAGAAATCATAAATTAAGATAGATAATATGTTTTCTGAATTTTAATTGATATTTTCTGATTTTCAATTGATGATTTCTGAATTGCAAAAAGTGTAGTGAATGTTTCACAGCCTGTTTTAAATGCATCCATGCAGGCCTAAATCAACTGGCCTAAATTTGATCTTACAATTTAAATTCTATGTGTTAGATCTGATTACATATGACAACATATGTAGGAAGATATATTTAGATATGGGGCCATATAAAATTTGTTCGAAATACGAAAATTATGTGTTATTATATACAGTGCCATACAAAGCAATGTATAAAGAGATATAATTGTATTAAATAATATAAAATAAGGTATAACCCTTTTTACTCGGGAATTTATAAAATAAAATATATAAAAAATAAAAATTTTTATAAAAAAAATTTAGATAAAAAAACGAGTAAAAAGGTTAAAGTCGGGCATGCCGACTATACAATACCCTACACCAGTCTGGTTAAAAGCCAACTAATGTTTGGATCCGAAATTCGAATGGGTTAAAATGAGGCTTGTGTTAAAATTTTCTATAATGTGAGTCAGCGGACCAAATTTCATTAAAATATCTTAATATTTGCGTTTGTAACCAAACCAATTTTGGGGGGACCCTTATATGGGCACTAGGTCTAAACATGGACCGATGTTCACCAAAATCAATAGGCTTCGTCCTTGGGCCAACATAGGTCTATGTACCAAATTTCATCAAAATATCTTAATATTTGCGACCTGCAGCGTATAAACAGTATAATTTTGGTAGGACCCTTATATGGGCACTAGGTCTAAACATGGACCGATGTTCACCAAAATCAAACTTGTTCGTCCTTGGGCCAACATAGGTCTGCGTACCAAATTTCATCAAAATATCTTAATATTTGCGACCTGTAGAGTGCGCACAAGATTTCATGGACAGACAGACAGACAGACGGACGGACGGACAGACGGACATCGTTAAATCGAAATAAAAAAAAATTATGAACCGATCGGTATACTATAAGGTGGGTCTACGACCAATATTTTTTGGTGTTACAAACATCAGCACAAACTTATAATACCCTGACCACATAGTGGAGTGGGGTATAAATACCAATTTCGAAAAAACAGTGCCCTCGGCAGGATTCGAACCCGATCTAATAGATTAGTCGGCCGCGAACGCATTCAGCAAAAAACAACGAATTCATTCTACAAGAATGCCTTTCTCACTGCAAATAAAGTAGCTATATACAGTGGTGGCAAATTTAATAGGAACGATTCAAGTTTTTTATTTTCGATGCCAACACTTAAAGTTAACAACACTGAAATTTTAAAGCGAATAGTTTTATGCTATACTTGCTACGATATAACAAATAAGTCAAGTTTTTTTTTATGTTAAGTATAAAGCATTTCGTATTAAAATATTATAAAATCGCTAAAAACAAAGAAAATTTGTTTTATGTTTAAGGCACAGTCACTTGAAGTCTGGCGACCATTTCAAGATAAAGATAATGCAAGAATTAAGGAAATTTTTGAGGATTTCCAAAAATATACAGTTTGTATAGAGCCGATCAGTATTCGCTAAATTTTACTATGTAATTTGATAACAAGTCGATATCGCTAATTTTTCATTGAAAGCCACGCCCACTTAAAACAAGTGACAAAATAAAAAAAAACAGACATTACCTTAAAATTCTGCACAATATTCTAGACCACATATTTCCCTTTCGGGGCGAATATAGCCAATATTTTGATCTTTAAAAATAAAGGCAACGAAAATAAAATTATAAAAAACTTGAATCGTTCTTATTAATTTTTCCACCACTGTATGTATGTTAATTTCTTACTTCCAATAAACTTATTTTAAATGAATTCCAAAATGCAATTAATTAAAAACTTTAAAGCTTTTAAAATCAAGAGATTCGATGTTATTTTTCGTGCGATGAAATTGTTGTATCTTTTAAAATTCATTTTAGAAGGCTCATATTTTCGTCAAAAAAAATTTTTTTTTTAAAATGTATATTATTTAAGTCTCATAAAATAAGAACACTTAAAAAAGTATCCAAATTTTGCTGGCTGGGTAGCAAGTAGTAAAGACTTGCTACCTAATATCGTAAAACACTTGGGTGAAGTGAAGGGAACTTTCAATGTAAATTGTTTTTGTTACAAAAATAACGCAACACTTCACCGAAGTGTTTTAGAAAATTACCCCCTTGGTTTTTTCATACCACTCAATAAATAAATGATTTAAAAATATAAAATACAATTTTTGAAAAATGTTTAATTTTTTTAATTTGTAATATGTATAATAATCTAAATATTTTCGAATTAGTTTAAACTAATAAATTGGTTTCCCAATTGTTACCCGATCACACCTCTAAAACAGTTTCATAATTTTTATTTTGCGGCTAATACCCGTCTACCTAACATTTGAGGCCAAAAAACACCCACCCCTACTGGAAAGCCGGTAACCGAGGTATAACTTTTAACAAGTTTTGCTCCCTATAAATCTGGATTCACAATGCTGGAGTACTCCACTCTGCAGAGTCGATTTTGTTCCATTCTTTTTCGAACTTGCATATTTTTGTATCATGCTAACTCTATTTTAGTACATACACTCCATTCTGCAGCGTGGATTTTCAAGTCGATGTAAAAATTGGGACTATTAATGCCTGTAATTTCAAGCAATATGTAGATTTTATCAGTGTTTAGATATCTATCGCGAAGACAAACAAAAACCAGTTGGTATCAAAGCACTGTTAAGTATCTATTGCTTGAAATAAGGGGATTGAATTTAATGCACTAGCTAACCATAGCACAATGCTCTAAAATGCAATTTTTTAAACGCCAGTTCCTTATTCTTAATGTAAATTTTTATGAAATTTGCACTAAAATACATTTCTGTAAGGAATTTTATAATGTTTCACATTTTTTTTTGCTCATCCGTTACATTATCTACAACTTTTTTTCTGTTGTTAAGTTAACAATAATTGTCGGAAGCTAACGATGTTATTTAACGACAAAATCCAGTAGAAAAAATTATGGAATCAGTTTTAATGACAATTGTAGATAATTATCAAATTTTGACAATCTAACTACTGATTTTTGTCGTAATGGGTAAACATGGAGTCGGTATAATGAATTCGAATGGGGAGTGTATGATTGATATGCGTGGCCCAGGCACGTAGCTAGGGGGCTCAAGCCCCCCGAAATGATTTGACAAATTTTGAAACGTAACAAAATACATCGAAAGCAACAACGTTTTTTAAAAAATGTAATAAAAAATATTTCTTTTTTGTTGAAATCAAATAGCAAATGGCCAAGTTTTTTAAGTTTTCATAAATAAAATAGACTCGAAATCCAATTGCAAAAACTGTTTTCTAAAAAACTTTTAAGCTATTTGGTGCTCATAGAAACTGTTTTTGGTAATGGGTTCTTTTTTGTAAAAATATAATATATAATAAATAAAAAATAAATAACTATATGTGCTAGGCATAATCAAAGAAGTTAGAAAATAAATAGAATGAAATCCTCTTATTAACTGATGAAAAATTTATAAAATGTGGCTGCAAATAGGAAACTGAAATTTTTTTTCTATATTTTAATTGATAAGTGGCTATTTTTTATTATAACTACTAATAGTTTTCGTCATATTTATTATAAAATAAACATAAAATTGTTAAATTAACCTTTGGTTTTCCTTAAAAGTTACCGGTTTCCTGTTTGCAGGCACAATCTATTACTATAGGGTTATAACTTGGCATAATTCGACATTTTACAATTTTTTTCCACCCTAAGTTAAGCATTATAGCCTTGGCTTTTCATATTTTTTGTTAAATTATAGTCTAAATATTGGTTGAATCACCTCTTTATTTAAACATTTACCTACATTTTTTTGAATGCAATCTGATGCAAACAATTTTTGTTACGGAGTTTACATTTGGTTACTTTTTTCGTTTTCTTTCAGGAACGCTTTCCGAAACAAAATCGTATGATGCCTACAAGGTGAATCCAAATATGCCATTGTTTTTCTTACTCGTTAAATATTTTTTCATCTCGAGAATGTTACATGATTATTTTCAGTCCAACGATCATTTGAGTATAAATAACAATATACTTTTCGCAATATATATATAGATAACTCCAAAATTCTGGTGTATGCATTTTTATTAAAAATTATGACGAAAAATCGTTACAGAGTTGAAGTCGTGTTAGCATAGATATACGAAAAAGTTTGTAAAATGTATTAATGTTTGTTAAAAACGTTACTTTTCCTCTTCATAAAAATCATTACAGTTAGTGTTTATTCATTCATTCATTGGTTCATTGGTTATTAAAATAAAAGCTATTAAAATTAAAAAACCTTTTGAGTTACGGTTACGGTGTTTACATTTGGCCTATAAAATTGGTCACAAATTTTATGTATTAACCAAAAACTGGTCAAATTGTTATAAATTTTGTAAAATAGGTGACAATGCGCTGATATATATTGAAATATATAACTCAAATATAATCCATGCATTAGAAATTAGCTGGTTACATGGCTTTTATCACATTTTTTGATATCACCCACATATATATATTCGGATTTGTCCCCATAAAGCTTCTTGTAAGGACACCTGGAATACAAAATTAAACATTTTGTACAAACAAACAATCAAAATAAAAATGACTACGATTTGGCATTATAGTTCATTTCAATCAATTTTATTTTTGGACTAGTGTGTTCTTCTAGTTTACTCGTTCATTCGAGAAATTTTTTCAGTTGTTCATACACTAATATAGAAGTCTTAATTTGCTAAACATTAGAAAGATACAAACAGAAAGAAAAAATCTGTTAAATATACAAAATTTCAGCTATATTTTAGTTAATCGAAAATGACAATTTACCCTGCTAAAATCAGCAAAAAATTTCCTGCATATTACTCGACTAAACCATCACAAACAATTTTACATTGTATATTTAACAGTTGCGTTTTTGCTGTACTTATCTTACTAATATTTAACAAAAAGGATCTACTAATTTCAAAAGCTTTCTGTGCAGGGCCCCTTTTAACTAATTTTGAGTACCTTTTTTTGTTTCCTATTTTTTCAGGATTTTTTTCTATCAGTATAAGAGTACTGACAAAAGCCAGATTTCGGTCGGGATTTAAAAATTACACTGAAATCATAATTAGAATATTATCAGGCATGTTATAGGTTTTTTCGGAATAGATTTGATATCGCAATTTAACTTTCGCAAACTTTTTTCTAAAACAGTCCAAAAGAATTTTTTTCGGAATTTGAACTTTAAGTTGTTAAAGAAAATTTTGTGTTGAAAAGAAAATGTTTTTTTTTAAATATCGACTATCCCAGCAAAACCTTGGTAATATATGGGTACTACTATGCATATTACCTGGTAATATATAAACCGCTTACCCTTGCATTACTTGTAATACGAAATTCATACGTTTGAATGTTTTATTGGTATAAATAATTGGTTTTTTTAGAAAATTTTAGAAATTCTATTTTTTGTTAAAAATCCGTGAATTTGAAATTGATAATCGGTTTAAAAAATTTAAATTTAAACAAAATGTTTTTGAAAACTCCTTACACGTAAGTTCAGAATAACATGTTACTAGGTAAGGAGTTGACCTCGATGGTCATGCCCTTGTTAAAATAATTCATTACAAAATGCTTATTTTTATAACCAAAACTTATAAAAAAAATTTACAAAATTTTTCGTTAAAAATTTGTAATTTTTAATTTAATAGTCAATATAAAACAAATTAAAATTTTAAGAAAAAAATCATATTATTTTACGGTTTTTTGTAACCTAAAGGTAATAGGTAAGCGTAACATGTAAGTTCAGAATACCTTGATGGACATGCCCTTGTTAAAATAATAGCTTTGGTAATAGAAAAGTAAGAGGTTACCTACCCTTATTTCTTCTTACCAAAGTCATTACCGTGTAATAGAAGGTTTGCTGGGATGCTACGGGCTTTATAGTGGCAATTAGAATGTTAAAAGCTTCTCAAGAAGACATAAAACAAAACAAAAAAAAATCCTTTTTTTTTTACTTTCAGAAACCAAAGTGGAATTGATATTTAGAGTAGCTTAAACTCACAAAAAATTTAAAGTGCTTTGTATATATTCCCTAAAATGTCTTTAACTATTTTACTTTAAAAAATATATATTAAAAAAGCTTTTTATTGGTAAATTAAATCATTTTTAGATTGATAAGCGAAAAGTATTTTTTTCTGAAAAATTAAAAAATTTCACTCTGATCGGCGATCCTACTTTTTTAACTAAAAATGGGATCTTCTAAAAAAAACGAGTAAAAAGGTTAAAGTCGGGCATGCCGACTATACAATACCCTACACCAGTCTGGGTAAAAGCCAACTAATGTTTGGATCCGAAATTCGAATGGGTTAAATTGGGGCTCGAGTCAAAATTTTCTATAATGTGAGTCAGCGCACCAAATTTCATTAAAATATCTTAATATTTGCGACCTGCAGTTTGTAACTAAGCCAATTTTGGGGGGACCCTTACATGGGCACTAGGTCTAAACATGGACCGATGTTCACCAAAATCAATAGGCTTCGTCCTTGGGCCAATATAGGTCTGCGTACCAATTTTCATCAAAATATCTTAGTATTTACGACCTGCAGCGTATAAACAGTATAATTTTGGTAGGACCCTTATATGGGCACTAGGTCTAAACATGGACCGATGTTCACCAAAATCAATAGGCTTCGTTATTGGGCCAATATAGGTCTATGTACCAAATTTCATCAAAATATCTTAATATTTATGATCTGCAGCGTATAAACAGTATAATTTTGGTAGGACCCTTATATGGGCACTAGGTCTAAACATGGACCGATGTGCACCAAAATCAATAGGCTGCGTTATTCGGCCAATGTAGGTCTGTGTACCAAATTTCATTAAAATATCTTAATATTTACGACCTGCAGCGTATAAACAGTATAATTTTGGTAGGACCCTTATATGGGCACTAGGTCTAAACATGGACCGATGTTCACCAAAATCAATAGGCTGCGTTATTGGGCTAACATAGGTCTGTGTACCAAATTTCGTCAAAATATCTTAATATTTACGACCTGCAGCGTATAAACAATATAATTTTGGTAGGACCCTTATATGGGCACTAGGTCTAAACATGGACCTATGTTCACCAAAAACTTGTTCGTCCTTGGGCCAACATAGGTCTGCGTACTAAATTTCATCAAAATATCTTAATATTTGCGACCTGTAGAGTGCGCACAAGATTGCATGGACAGACAGACAGACGGACGGACGGTCAGACGGACATCGTTAAATCGAAATAAAAAAAAATTCTGAACCGATCGGTATACTATAAGGTGGGTCTACGACCAATATTTTTTGGTGTTACAAACATCAGCACAAACTTATAATACCCTGACCACATAGTGGTGTAGGGTATAAATAGTAATTGGAACACAAAAGTACCACCAAAAAGTTTTCTTTTACCTTTTAAGAATTTACGAAAACGCAAAAAATCCTAAAGAAGTAAAGTAAAACTTACGAAATCGTAGTACTTAATCATATTAATTTCATAGGTAATATGTGTTAAAACTTTAAATATGCGCATTAACAAAGTTTTTTTAGATGAAATTACAAAAACACCATTCCTAACTTGTAATTGGCCATGTTTATCTATTATATTTGGTATAAATATGCAAAAATATCATTTATTTCTGGAGAATCAATTTATATTTTCAATTTCAATTTCCCATTCAAACAAAATGGAAGTCGGTTATATGCCTGTGTGTTGTTCATATGTTAATCAGATTTTAATTTTAATCGGTAATTATGAAATTTAACTAACGAAAACTTCTGCGTTTCAGTAACATATAAAATATGTAGTATTTTTTTTTAATTTTTCTTAGCATAATTTTTCTGAAATGTAAAAGTATTAGATTTAAGTTGAAATGGAAGCCGAAAAAAGCTGAATTGGAAAACTAACCCCTAAATTCATAAACGCTTTGTAAAATTATATAGGGTTTATATAACAAATTTTGTATGAAAATGACGTTTTGTAAACCTGCTATAACTTTACAAAGCATTTATGAATTGAGGGGTAAGTGTTGATAAATTTAATTTCAAGTGCACCCAGAAAACAGATTCAGTTCTGATAACCCCATTTGTAGTCAATCGCATGGTTCGGTTATGGTAGCCGAATTTTTCAGTTGTGGCAACAGAAAACTAATTGAGACAAGATTAATTTGACTGTGACAACGGAATTTCAGTTGTATTAAGAATAATTCGGTAGCCGCAAACGAAAAATTAGTTTGATGCAACTGAACCATTCGATTGGCAACAAATGGGTTTGTCACAACCGAATCTGTTTTCTGGGTGTGTCAATTGATTTCAAATCATCCTCTTTGCAGTTATTTTAATTTTACAAACATAATTCTCCGAGTTCTCTAATAAAAACTTTTATGAACTGAGATATTGTTGGATAGAAAAATTTTTTTAAAGGTGTAATAGTATATAAATGTTAACATTTAGCTGAAACATAAATTCAAATTTCTATCATTACTTCGATAACTTAATATTTTTTTGATTTTCACTCCCTAAAACAAATCCTAAACACAAACATTTAAAAAATGTTTCGACTGCAATATTTTTACTTCAACCTAAAGACCATGCCAAATAATGAATGTTGTGGGTAACATATTTGTTGTGATTTTTTTTTATTTCAACAAAAAGAAATTGTTTAATTTTTGTATAAATACGTTTTCACACTTTGATGGTTATGTATTCTTTTGTGGTATAATTATTATTTATCTACACGAATTTTATCTATGTGTTTTATTTATAAAAGTTGCAAAAACACTACAAAACGATAAATATTCTTCAAAATTTAAAATTTTATTTAAATTTTTATTTTTTGTTTTAATTTTGATATTTTGAATAACAGCCATATTTATTTAAAGAGAATTTTCAAAATAATGACATAAAAATGCAGTGGCAATGTCGCTATCTGTTGCAAATTTTTAAAACTAAACAGGGATGCATTTTGTTACATCTTTATATTTGACTTATCAAAGAGTTATAAAAATATCGTTGTCACTAGATGGCACTTTGTTCAAAAAATTGACAAATGAATTTAGGGGTTAAAATATAGGCTCAGCTGCTACTAAACTAATACTAAATAGTTGCTCAGGCAATTATAAATTTCGTCGCCCTCTACCGGTGAGTAGTGTAAGTTTTGATTTCCTATCTCTATAATTAATAGTCTCTGGCCATACCCGTGCATTTGGAAGAGAAAAGCCAAGAATTTTTAAGACTTGGTAGCATTTTTATAACTACTTAATATTTAATGGTGGGTCTCATAGTGCAGGTTTAAGCTCAAACTAAAAGTTAACCCAAAATTTTTCTGTTGTTTTGTATAAAATTTTTTGACATTTTATTTTGTTTACGGTGGGTCTCATACTGTAGGTTTAAACTTAGGTTATTAGTTAACCCAAAATTTTGTTGTTGTTTTGTGTACATTTTTTTGACATTTTATTTTGTTTTTAGTTAAGTGAAAGTTAAACCTACAGTATGAGACCCACCGTTAATAGTTAAGTTAAAGTTACACCTACAGTATGATACTCACCGTAAGAAGCTAAATTTATACACTCAAAAAAGTTTGTCAGTTACTACATACAGTAGTTGTTGTTTTTAACAGTAATTTCAATTGTTTTTCTATAGAAAAATGCAAAACAACTTTTATGACGGTTATTTAAGAAAACAACTAACGAAAAGTACTGTAATTTCGTAACAGTTGTATAAATCAGTTATTTTTAATATCATAATAAACAACTACCAAAACAGTATTTTTACAGTAAACAGTAGTTTTTGTTAGTTATTTAAAAAATAAAAAATTTCTTTTAATTTTTTTTGAATTTTAAAAATTCTTGTTTAGTTTATATT
This sequence comes from Leucophora obtusa, assembly GCA_949987735.1. Classification (NCBI taxonomy): domain Eukaryota; kingdom Metazoa; phylum Arthropoda; class Insecta; order Diptera; family Anthomyiidae; genus Leucophora; species Leucophora obtusa. The sequence goes on from OX465296.1 coordinate 63,197,384, forward strand.
TGTTATTATTGACATATTTCTAGTTTGCAAATAAAAATCAGAAGCTTGTATTGTATCTCCAATGCATAAATGCATAATAACTGGAGAACTGTTTGGAATTTTTACTTCAAATTTTAAATAGGCTGAAGTAATACCACATATTTTTGTAATCGAAAAAAAAAAAATATTTTTTTTTTTATTAAAATATACTTTTATTAATAAAAAGAATTGACTGTAAAAAACAGCAGTTTTTACCGATTTTGTCAGTTGTTTTGAAATTTTTGTAGTAAATATTTATCAGTTAATTTTACCACATTGGTAGCTATTTTTAATGCATTTGTTAGTTATTTTTCAACAGTTAAAAATAACAAAAGTTTTAGTTATTTTAAAAGTAAATACTTTTGTCGCATTTTTAACTGCATATACCTTCCCAGTGTAGAAACGGTAATGACATATCATTATTTTTTGGAGTACCAGTAATGACACCCACTTACCTTCTGCATTATTTTAGAACATATAATAATGAGTTACTGATAATGACTTATTTTTATCATTATTTCAAATAGAAAATAATTTTTTAATTTTTTTGAAAATTTTTTTAAATCTATTTTTAGACTCAATATTTTTTAAACACTGGTAAGGATATATGTAACCACATATTTTTTGATTTTTTGTATGTTGCCGAGTAAGCTTACTTGTGTGCAGCAGGTCAATTATGTTTTTATCTATTAAATTTTACATGTCGATATAGCTCAGATGGTAGAGCTGTTGACTGGCAATCTGTAGACCCAGGTTCGATTCCCGCAGCAGCAAATTTTATTTAAAAAAAAAATACAATAAAAAATATTTTATTTTATATAATTTATTTTTTTGAATATCTATTTTTAGACTCATTATTTTTGTCAGTTCTGGTAAGCACATAGGTAACGATATATTTTTTGATTTTTCGTATGCTGTTGTGTAACGACAACTCATTATTTTTCGCGACATCGCCATATAAAGGTAATAAGAAATGTAATAACAAAAGTAAGTAGTTACCATTACCAAGTATGTAGTTACATAACCACATATCTGGTAATGATTTTCTACACTGGGTTTGTTTTAACTGTCATTTTCAGTAGATTCTACCGACAAACTTTTGTGAGTGTAACTACTTTTTTTAAATGCATTAATTTGTATGGAATATTTAAACAAAATTCGAAAGAACAAACCTTAGATAAAAATGTTAACAAGTTAAATTTGGAAAATATCATTTAAAATTCAGAATGAATCATATGTAATTAAAAAAACACCAAATAAAATTCAGAGGAAATAAATTAAAATCAGAAAAGTCAATTGAAAATAAGAAAATATCAACTAATTTTCGGAAAATACTAAATGAAATTCTTATTGAATTCTCTAACTTTTTATTTAATATTTTATGAATCTAAATTGATGTTTCCTGAAATTCAATTGATTTATTCTTAATTTCAGTTTATGTTTTCTGAATTAGGGTAGAGGGGGGATCCTTCGCCAGTGGGGCACATACACTAATCCCATTTTTCTCCGATGTTAAGGGAGATAAAAAATTGGAAAAAATATATTTTGTGAATTTTTCAATTGCCTTTCCTTGACATCCACTTTGACGAATTTATATTACATGTGGTCGCAAACAGACGTGTTTTTGTGGTTTTTGGGATGCCAAAAAAATAATTGAAAGCAACTACATTTTGCAATAACTTCCTCCTGTGATAAGAGAATAATTTTTCATTATGTTAGACCTATGATCCTAAGCTTTCAGAAAATAATAATTTGATTTTAATAAATGCTTAAAAACTGTGAAAAATATTAATTTTTTGATTTGATTTATTTATTTAATTGATTTTCTCTGCTACAAGATTACATATTATGAATTACAGCATAGAACTTAATTTGACTACATATGTTGAAATGTGACAATTTATTTACGTTAAATTTATATAAAATAAAAATTGAATTTAAAATAAAAAATATTAAAAATGATAATAATAAAAAGAACAAATTTGTAAAGTATAATACCATAATTGAAAAAAAAAGTTAAAAAAAAAATTAAAATAAAATGGATAATTTGTTTGTTAGTGCCTGCCTCTGGGGCACAATCACCAGATGGCCCCTGGAGCTACGAACAGTTGGTGCTTCCCTGCCTAAAATGCTCTATAAGACTTTTCTATATGTTTAAAATATGTTCCATAGTAAATTAGTACAATCGTGTTCATTCTTAAATTTATATTAATTATTCAGTTTTTTGTAATTTTGAAGAATCATTATATTATAGTTTTAAATTATTTTTTTTTAATGTAGTGGACATTTATTGCGTAAAAAGAATAATATACCTTAAAGAACTTATTCTAAATTATTTATTTCAGTCATTAAAACATTGACTTTGCCGTATTAACAATATTTTTTTGTTGAAATTGTATCTAACTCTTTTGGCGAATAACTCCCAGGATTTGGGGCAGTTACGCCGATTTGGGTTACTTTGGAAATCATAAAAAAGTAATAGAAAATATGCAAATAATTATTTAGAATAAAAATCATAAAAATTAAAGCCAAGATATGTAGATCTTCAATTTGAAAGTAATTTTTGAAAAATAATTAGGGGTTAAGCAATGACAGTGCTTTGAAAAAAAAGTGGCGAAGGATCCCCCCTCTACCCTACAATTGATATAATAGGAATTTCAATGTTTCCATGTTAATATTTGTCATTGAATTTGAATTCATTATTTCTGGATTTGAGGTGATATTTTCTTAATTTTAATTGACTATTTCTGAATTTCAATTGATATTTTCTGAATTATAGTTGATATCCAAGTAATATTTCCTGAACTTGAAATGACATAATCTTAATTCTAAATGATATTTTTTAATTTAAAATGGAAAATATTAATTTTAATTGATAGTTTCTCGATTTCAAATGGAAATTCTAAATTTCAATTAATTTTTTTTTATTCCCGTTTATATTTTCTGAAATACAATTGCAAAAGTTGTAAAATTTACTTTTACTATAAAAAATCGAAAATTTCTGTGTATAGGAACACCGAAAACCTTAGCTTTTTAAGATTTTTAAAGTCTTTGTATTGAAATCGTCTCAATATTCCCCTGAAATTTCTGCCGTAAATCTGTCAAAACTTGTCGATTTTTCTGGAAAAAACGTTTTTTCTATCTTTTATTCTTACAAATTTTTCTAAAATTCATCGGCTTGGAATTATTAATGTTGTTTTTTATAAAAAAGTATTTAAAAAACCGTAAATATGTCTCAAGGTGGTAGAACTGGTGGTTGGTGGGAACTGCTATTGTAGAGTATTTCATGGTCGTTCCTGACAGACTATATTTTTTTACTTTTTGTATATACAATCCTATATTTGTATGTATTTTTTATATGAATGAATGCTTTTATAGTTTACATAGGTTAATACAGTGAAACTTGCTAATAATGGAAACATATTCAATATCAAGCTCCTTTATTTAATTTACAACTTATGTATGACGGTGCACAAATTCAAAATTTTTAAATGCAATTATTTCCCAACAGCTTACCCTTTTTTGATCAGCCGCAGCACAAAGCCCACTAAAATCTTTCATTGCCAAATAAGTGGTTCTAAAATGAAACTAAAATTTTTTACTACTTCTAATTCGGCATCAGTACTAGTAATTTTTGCCAGACGAAGTGGTTTTTATCAGCAGTCTAGCTTACGCGCGACTACTTATTAAATTATATAAATAATGTGATATTTGGTAACTACTTATTTTAAAACAACTAAGAAGTATATGTGTAAGCCTTATTATTAAACAACTTGTCACCACTTATTTTATAACTGCTTATCAACGAATAACTACTTATTTTGGTAACTATTTATTTTGGTAGCTACTTATTTTTTATATTTTTGTAATACAGCGGGTTAGCGAGTGCACAAATTTTGTGCGTGGTTTCATGCAGCAAATATGGACAACTACTTGGCGAATAAAAATACTCTAACTATGAGATTTTTCTTGGTTCCCACTGTATGTGAATGAATCCAATCCCATAGAGTTATTTTAACACACGCACACAATTTTCTTGTTTGTTTGTTTGTTTGTTTTCCTGACATACGGACATGTCGATGAAAGTTTTGTAAAAACAAAGTAGATAAACTGAATTTAATAATCTTATTTTCTAACCCATTCTATTTACATTTTAGTGGTCACAAATGCTTAATGTTAAATACACTTTACAGTTTCGTCCGAATCCTTCCACTTATACACTCAGGGAATTATTTAGGTAAAATCAACTACAATTGACAGTTAAAATAACTGCGTTTGCAGTTAAAAAGGTGTACACTACATTCGCATTTAAATACACTGCAATATGAAATTATTTTTAACTGTTAAAAATCAATTGCCAAATGTAGTAAAAACAACTACAAATGCAGTTAAAATAACACACATGCAAATTACTCGTATTGTAAAACTGTGCAAACAACTACAAATGCAGTTAAATAGCATACTCAAAAATTATTGTGAAACTGTAAAAACTAATGTTTTTGTTAGCTAAACTTGATGCATAAATTACTAACACCAATTGTAAATTTAAAAAAAATAAATTTATGTAAATACTCTTATCTTGATTTTATTCTCGAGTAAATTTAAAATTAATAAAAAAAAACTTACGCTTTACATCTCATCACTCGGGTCATGCGAGATAAAACTACTAGAGATAGAGCAAAAAACACCTCTAAATGTCTTTATCGAGAACGATTTAAACTATTTAGGGGGTTGTTTTTTGCTCTATCACTAGCAGTTTTCTCTCGCGTGTACATGTGCCTTAAAAGTTCTTTTGAAGAAAAACTGTTTTTTTATCGGGTTTTCATATAAACTCGTAAGTTCCTTGTAAACCTTGTATAAATACAAACCATATTGTTTATGTATGTATGGAGTTTGACATTAAACTCATAAATATACCAGGTTTACACCGTTTACGAATAGAATACGAGTCTATATGGAAACCCCTAATGTGACAGTATTTTGGTTAATCGTATATATTTTCTGTTCACAAATAAATTTAAGTTTCCTGATGATGAATTTAAATTATTGAATAACGAAAAAATTTCGTTAGTTCTGATATAGAATTCCAATCAATTTATTTTCTGTGTGTACCTGCATTAAATATTAAAATTGTTCGTCTTGGCTTTTGTGCTTATTCGATCATCCCTATTATCTACGTGTACATACTGAGACACAACAGCCACCACTCACATACACTTATTGTGATTAGTAAAAGTGGTGTCACTAGTGTGAAATTTTTGATGCTTTGATTGTGTATTATTTTTCCATATTTTATATATATACGAGTAAAAAAGTTAAAGACAGGCATGTCGAATATATAATACCCACACTAGTCTGGTTAAAAGCCAACTAATGTTTGGATCCAAAATTCGATTGGGTTAAAACGGACTTGTGTCAAAATATAACATTTGTATTATTGGGGTGTGTTAATACTAGGGATACCGATCCCGAAATCCCGATCCCGAATCCCGAAATCCCGGGATTGGTCTTGAAAAAATCCCGGGATTTCCGATTTCATTATTTGCTATATTGTATCTCTTTTTGTATTTTTTTTATTGTTATATTCGACCTAAATCACATAAATGTAATAGGCCTATTTTTTAATCACTGGATTTATTTTTAGATTTATCTTATTTTGTTAAAAAATTAATGCTTTGTTTTTTAATTTGAAAAATTTATAATTTTTATTAAATTCTTATACTTATTCGCCAATATAATCTGCAGGAAAATCATTATATTTTGTAAAAATGTGAACACAGGAATTGAAATAAGCTAAATCCAAAATGGATTTAAAAAATAAATAAATCCGGATTTAACTTAATTTTATTCCAGAAATTCCATTTTCGCAAAATTTAACTTTTTCTTTCACATTATATAAGGGAATAAGTGTTATATCTGGATAAAAATATAAAATTTTAAAAATTGAAAAACAAAGCATTAATGTGGATTTTTTAACAAAATAAAATAAATCCAAAAATAAATCCAGTGATTAAAAAAACGCCAAATATCTTATTAAATGTTATTAAAGAACTAATTTTTCCCATTCATAAATGAATGCTTCACTTGCCAAATCGATTAACTCCATTTTCTGAACTTTATAAAATTTTAATTTCAAACCCCTTTATTGACTAACTGTGAAATATTCAAAACAAATTTCTCTGATAAGAAATATTAACACTACTAAATTACAAAATCTATAATTTAACGGGAATTTTAAAAAACAGTATATATTTTCTCACTAATACTCATTTATTTTTCTATATGGAGTTAATCGATTTGGCAATTGAATAGATTACAGATTAAATAAATCTGAATAAAATTATTAATAATTTAAAAACTTTTATTCAGCTGTGAAACTTTTGAAAATCATAATTCAGGTTTATTTAATCTCTTAACGGACATGTTTTTATTTATTTTATTGATGATTTGCTAAAATCATAACTTCATCCAAAATAATTTTGCCGACTAAAAACAGCAAAGTCTTGTTAAATTAGAAAAATCTAACAATCTGTCTTTCTGAAATCAGCGGAGGTATGTTCTTAATATTTTATGTTAGTTGATTTAAAAAAACTAATAGTCACTAAATATTTCTGATGATTTCAACAGAGTAGTTTGTATTTGCATTCAATTAATTTTAGCCAAATAAATATAACTAAAAATTTGCAGTGTTTTAGTAAAAACTTTTAGTTAAAAAGTTTCTTCAGAGGTAAATTGTAATTTGTAATTTGCTTAAATTTAACTCATAAGTATAGTTTTAATCGCGGAACTTTTTTGCTTATTTTTAGTAGCTTTTTCTGCTATTTTTACATACTTATTTCTATGAGTGTAGTTTCTGTTTAAAGCCAGATTCACAATGCTGTAGTACTCCACTCTGAGTGGATTTTGTTCCTTTCTTTTTTGCATTTACATATTTTTTATCTCTATTTTACACACTGCACTCTGCAGCGTAGAGTACTCCAGCATTGTGAATCCGGCTTAATTTGTTATACTTCAAGAAATAATAAGTACATTTTAAATGAATTATTTTAATTTGTAGGATTTATTTCAGCTATTTATTTTTAAACTTAAAAATATGATGAAATAAAAAAAATACCGAAACCCCGAAAAATCCCGAAATCCCGGGATCCCGATAAATCCCGGGATCCCGAAAAATCCCGGAATCTCGGGATTTCAATTTTCAAAATCCCGAATCCCGGGATTTGTAAAAACCAGTCCCGTTCGGCATCCCTAGTTAATACTACACTGGACCGTTTTGCTCTATCTAGCTTAGTTTTCGAGATAGAGCAAAACGGAAAAACATTTTGCAAGTTTTGGATCAATGTACACGCTCCTATTATTCACATGAGGTAGGTCCGAGAGCGATTCCCAGGAATACATTTTTTTTGAAACAGCCACAGAGTGACTCACCCATTTTTTTGCCATTTATTGGATAATAGAAATTAAAGCACTAAGGTAATAAGAATTTACATATTATAACAAAATACACCATGTTTCATCTAAAACTCGGTGTAACAGGTCATACACTAGAGCAAACTGAACGAGCAAACAACTGGTTATGATAGCCAACGTTCATATACAAAACTAACACCATTCGTTTTTTTTTTTTGTTTTCATATACAATCAAACATGGACCGATTTCAACCATCTTCGTATTTGCGACCTGAAGCGTGTAAAAAAGCTAATTTTGGGGTACCTTTATATGAGCACTAGGTCTAAACATGGACCGATTTTAACCAAAATCAATAAGCTTCGTCCTTGGGCCGACATAAGTCGGTGTATAAAATTTCATCAGAATATCTTAATATTTGCGACCTGTAGAGTGCGCAAAAGAATGCATGGACAGAAGGACAGCGTTAAATAGAAATAAAAAGTGATTCTGAATCGATCGGTATACTATGAGGTGGGTCTAGGTCTAATATTTTTTGGTGTTACAAACATCAGCACAAACTTATTATACCCTCTCCACGTAGTCGTGTAGGGTATAATTATATTCTTCATAAGAGTAGAGATACAAACTTGCGGCTGCGGATTCCGCTGCAGTGAGAAAAAATAAATTAAATGGCTGCGGTGACGATTGTTTTTAAACATACATTCAGAACTTTAAAGAATTAATTAATTTTTGGAATGAATTCCTAAAATTTAATTCAAGGAATTCATTAATAAGAAAAACCCAGGTATTTATTCTTGCGAATGAATTCAAAGAATTTAAATACAGCGAATGAATTTCCTGACCAAAACATTTAGCATTAAATTAAAGAATTCATTCAGTAACGAATTTATTCAAATCGATTTAATTAAATTTTTGGTCAAGGAATTAATTTCCTCTCGAAAGAATTCTATAGAAATTCATTCAATTTGCACTTTATAACACTTAGTACTTCTTAACAATTTTGTGTTTGTGAAGAAATATGGTAGCTTTATTTTAGCATATATATTAATTGAGGTGTGATTTTTCAAAACGGCTTAGTGGAAACACTTACGACCTTGAACAAACCGAAGAATTCCATCGCCATTGTCATGCTTAAATGTATCCTCTAGAAAAAATCCGTTGAAAAAAATATGTATTTCTAAGGGAAATTCGTGATTAAAAATCGCAGTTTTATACAAAACGACACATTTCCATAAACTTTTTGTGTCATGGTTAGACATTTTTAGAGTTTGATACAAAAAGACGTATTTCCTATAGTCGCACTTATATCGTCTTCGGGCGATAATTGCTCACTTAAGTATCCACGCACATTATATATTATTTTTGGGTGAGGCAACGCCAGTGCTTGATTTTTTGTACCACTGGCGATTTCTGACTGGGTTGTTATATCTCTTTATTTCTTTATTTTTTATAAAGTCTATGGATAACAATGATCCTTACAGACTACTCGCTAAAAATAAAATTAGAAAATTAATACAAATTATTTAAGTAAAGTTTAAACATATCTTTTGAATAACTAAAATCTAAAACAGTATTATTCTCTAATTTATTAAAATTTTAAGCAATTGTGGATTGATGTTACACTTGATGTTGATCTAACAGCTTTTTCTGGAAAAACTGAAAAGGACGTATTCTAATGTCAGACGTCCACAACTCAGGTTTAAACAGATTTTCATACAATTCAGCTGAAATTCCAAGTTTAAAATTAACAAATTTTAAATCAGACAACGAAGCATTTTTTTTACAAGTTTATAACATGTCATGCGGGACTTAGCAATATTAAGATGTTTTGCCACATATGATAAAATGTTTTCTTCTGAAACTGTTGGCTTAAATGACGACAAGTTGATCCATTTCATTTTTTGTACCACATCCAATTCAGAATTATCACTATCACCAGTTATAAAATTATGTTTTTTAGGTTTTTTCTTCCTATTTGTTACTCCAATTTAATGAACTTTTTTTGGGGATATTTAAAATCCTTCAAAAATTTTGAGGATTATATTAACTTTGTTTATTTTCAGAAAACATCAGGCAAGTTTGTTCGCTTAAATTAAAAAAAGTAACAAATTCACCCTTTCATGGATTTTCTGTATTAATTTAAAACTTTTGCTTTTTGCCTGAGAGTTTTATACGATTCATGTCCCAGAATCTAAAATATTGTTTATACAAAAAAACATCATATCGATTATGGATAAAAGTCTATTGGATTAAACAGACAAACTTGAAAAATTCAAATCTAAAAATTCTTTAAAAAATGCCTTAAATTCTTGGAAATTTCAAAATAAAATATGTTAAGGGTTTGATTGTTTTGTTTAAATAATTTAGTAAAAATTTAACGTTTTATTTGTAAAAGTCCCTGAAATCTGAGAATTTTTCTAGATATTTATACAAAACAATCCAAGAATTTTTAAAAACGGTTATTGTTAGTGCTATTTTTATATTTAATTCCAGTTTTTATGCGGATAATGTTCATTTTAAGCAAATTAAATAAGCTTTACTACCTTTTTCAACATTTTTTCTAGTTGGGGAATTTTTGGGGATATTTTTAGATTTGTTTGGGGACAACGAAAAAAAGTATCTGGCAAGCCTGCTTGTTGTTATTATTATTATCCAAAAAATTTGCAACAACATCAGACTGCAAATAAGAGTCAGTTTTTTTAATAAGAGCATCATCCGAATAGGAGTTATTAGCATGTAAATTAAAGACAGATTGAGAAGTAACATTTGCACATCCATATTTAACGTTCCTTAAGAAATCGATTCCCACCAATTTTAACTCTTTAACTTCAATAGACACAGCAGAAACCGTTTAAATTAGTTCATTAGAAGAAATTAAACATTTATTACAATTGAATACAATGTTTTTATTAGAAATTAATGATTTTAAAACGTATTCATCTTTCAAATTTATACAAATATTACACTCAAAAAAAAAAGTCAGTAAAGTCAGCAAAAAATGTTGCTGTGTCAGCAAATTTTTAGTCAGGAGCGTGCTTGCAAAAAAGTTGGTAATTTCAGCAAAAGGTTTGCTGAAAATCAGCGAGCTGATTTTTACCAAAAAAATAGTAATCATCAGCAAAAGTTTTGCTAACACTTAGTCGACTGTAAATGAAAAAAATCCTTGCTGAAATCACTAAACTTTTTGCTGAATATTAGTAGACTGAAAAAAACTCAAAAAACTTGTAGCGAAATTTTACTTTAGTTAATTTATTTGCTGAAAATTTAAATATAGAATATGTGTAGAGTTGTTTTTCTTTTTTTGTCATTTCCGTTTCCAGACAAGCTGGGACATCTACATCTTGTCTATCTGGTTGTCGCCCACGCTATGAATGCACAATTTTTGTAGCAAAATAAATTAGTAAAACATTAGTTCAAAATTAGGTTAGTGCTAAAAAAATATAACTAAAATTTTTGCTGAAAACGGAATTTCAGCAAAAAAAATTGCTGAAAACTAGTACACTTGATATACAAGACGTTTTACTAATTTTTCTACTAGCTTATTTTTTTGAGTGTGTGAAAGTGGCGTTTACAAACAGCACAAGTAATTAATTCTTGCTGTGAAATATTATGAAAACAGAACGAACAAATCGAATCTAGATCCGACATTATAAACGCGTCGTACTCACTCAAGAGTACACTGTTATCAAATTGCAATTTAGTGCAGTCATTTAAATGTGATATTTTTGCAAATAATTTTATGTCATCTGCAAACAAAATACATATGTTATATGCAATTTGAGATTAGTAAATGCATTAGAAAAATGCATTTTTCTTGTATTACTTTGCATTAAAATTTTGTAATAAAGGAAGTAGGTACTTAAAATTGTGTTAACCATATTTTGCTATTGAATGACTTAACGCAGATCGGCAAAATAAGTGCATGCAGTTCGGAAATTGAATTGAACATAAATTACATTTTTTATATGTATAATATTTGTTTTATATGTATAATACACAGAGAGAATTTTGCTGGACGAGTTTTAATGAAAACTTTCAGTAAAGTAATGAAGTTTTCTTCACAAAGTAAATGAAAAATTTCAAAAATACGATGAAAAAGCTTCATATATTTTATGAAACTAGTTTTAATGAAACTTTTTCATTGAGTGTATGAAAGTTTTAATAAATGAAATGAAATTTTGTACAACATTTTATGAAAAATTCCATTAATTCAATGAAAAGTTTCAATGGACGAGTTCCAGTGCAACTTCGTTATTTTTATGCAAAAATTCATTAATATCATGCAGATAATTCTCTCAGTGTAGATCATAGATAACAGATAGCTAATAGATAACAGATTTGATAATATGAAGTTATTTATGGAAGAAACTAAAAAATATTACTTAATTGAACTAAAGGATCTTATTGAAAGGGAAAGTTTACTCTTAGACAAAATTAATAAAATAACTGATGAATTGAAGCGGGAAGTGTCGTTTCTTAATGAAAGAGTTGATAAACTGGAATTAACAGCGGATGAATTCTTAGAAATGAAATCGCAGATGCAAGAACTGAAGCTGCAATCTTTGCGACAGGAAAATATGATAATTGCGTGTGATCTGCGAATCAACAATATTGCTGTAGGTCGGAGAGCCTTTAGAATATTTTTGATTCAATATGCCATCTAATAAACATTAAAACCCCGTATATCAAATCCATTTACCGTCTAATAAATAAGAACAATAAGAAAAAGAGTAATTCACTGGATAGTTAATTTAATCTCGCCTTATGACAAAAACTTCGTTCTAAAATCAATTGCTGCCTACAAGAAGAATAATAGCAGTGATAATGCTCCGCTGTTGTTGGAACACATTGGTTTCGATTCCAAGCATCCGTTTTATGTCCATGAAAGTCTTACCAACAAAAACCACAAGATATATTTGGAAGCATTACAGCTTAAAAAGGATAAAAGTTTTTTTTCCGCATATACTTTTCGTGGATTAGTTTATGTCAAACGAACAATTAATGATACTCCTCTACGAATCAACTACATTGAGCAACTAAGCCAGTTTTTTCCTGAATCCAATGAAGGATGTGAATCTCAACAAAATCGAGCAACATTTGTACTTGAACCCGATGAAAGAAACGATTGTCATAAAGTTAGTGCCGCATTATTATAATCTACCTAAGCTTTTAGTTGAATTTCCCAATTCATTTATAACATTCATTCAATTTATTACAAGATCTTCTTTAACTATTTTATTACTACTAGGGCTTCTGCGTAATAATGTGAAAACCTTATAACATGTTTATAAAATGAATTTTGTATGAGAATTTTGTTTTATAAGCCATTTATAAATTTTAAAAGTGATTATGAATATGGCCCTTATTGTATATTAATGAATGTTTTGGGTAGTTCAGGCGATAATTCCAAAGATCCAATAGCGAGACGTAATGTAAATGATTTAATAAGGAAAACCAAATCTAAATACTACACTAATAGATTTTCTAATGCGGTCAGCAGTAAGCAAACATGGCGGGCGATTAAAGAAATTGGTGTTGGGAAATCCGTTAATAAAGCTAATAATTCAGTGAACGTAAATGAGATCAATGAATATTTCCTTAACTTACCTATGGTTCCACCTAATCCTAGTTTTTACAACTTTAATGGGTTTAATAATGAAATCAGCACGAACAACAATAACTTCTCCGACAACGATAATGAACAACTGAACAGTTCCCAGTTTCAGTATGTGAGTCGTGACTCGATGTGTTTAATTGTTGTTTAAGTATAAAATCCAATGCTGTTGGATCTGATAATGTTCATCCTAAATTCTAGAATATGTTACTGCCTATAATGACAAGTTCTTTCCCCCTTAACTGGAAGCATGCAAAGATTATACCGATTCCCAAGTCAAACTCTGAGTTTAGGCCTATATCAATTTTTGCCATACGTTTCTAAAGTTCTGGAAAAACTGTTGCATCATCAGATAAACAGTCACTTAAAAAGATATAATCTTCTTACAGATAAGCAATCTGGATTTCGGCCAAAGCATAGCTGCATCTCTGCACTACTGAATGTTTCTGAGGACCTGAGACAAAATATTGATGCTGATGAAATTACTTTATTGGTTTTGAAAAGCTAAAGACAATGGGTGCGTTCGGCAGATACAATTTGACAGTCAACAGTTCTACAACAGTTGCGCAACTATCTGCTGAACGACCTGATCACTAACCGCTCAGTCTGAGCGCTGTCATATTTTGGTAGCGTAAAAAATGTATGCTACTTTTGATCAAATAGTGATACGTTTGTTGTTGTTGATTTTAAAAAATTTTTGTTTTGTATGATTGACAAATAAAAACATACAAATATAATTCAAAAACAAAAAATTTATAAAACCAAAGGAAAATATAGAAAAAATGTATTTAAAACCAAAACAAAGAAAACATCGTTCAGCAGAGTAAGTAAAAACAAAGCGCTACAAGTCACCGGTATCATTTTAAGGTTTCTCTGCCGAATGCTACCAATGTTCAACTTTTCAGACACTTCAGTAAAACTACTGAAATCGTATCTCTCTGGTCGCACGCAATCTGTATATATTGATGGTTCTACTTCGGCTAAACTTGCGGTGAGAAGAGGTGTGCCCCAGGGATCTATTGTGGGGCCACTTCTTTTTTCACTATATGCTAATGATCTTCCTACTCAGTTGGAATACTGCAATGTGCATATGTATGCAGATGATGTCCAGCTCTACCTTAGCAGTTCAATAAGTGAACTTAATCAATCGCTGTAAAACTTAATATGGATTTAACTAGTATACATCGATGGGCATCAGCTAATGGCCTTTGTCTAAATCCTAACAAATCCAAATGTCTAATAACAGAGTACAACACTAAAAATGCATCGGACATGCGATATATCAATTCTGTAACGAAAATCGCCTCTGACCCTTAGAAATGCTCGACGGTGCTCAGGGCAAAATGGGGGGGGGGGGGGATCTTGGTCAGGTCGTTACACATTTTAAAATAAAGATAGTTAAAGTAAAGAAATAGGGATTATATATACATTTTGCTGAAGTGTACACTCAAAAAAAAAGTCAGTAAAGTCAGCAAAAAATGTTGCTGTGTCAGCAAATTTTTAGTCAGGAGCGTGCTTGCAAAAAAGTTGGTAACTTCAGCAAAAGGTTTGCTGAAAATCAGCGAGCTGATTTTTACCAAAAAAATAGTAATCTTCAGCAAAAGTTTTGCTAACACTTAGTCGACTGCAAATGAAAAAAATCCTTGCTAAAATCACTAAACTTTTTGCTGAATATTAGTAGACTGAAAAAAACTCAAAAAACTTGTAGCGAAATTTTACTTTAGTTAATTTATTTGCTGAAAATTTAAATATATTATATGTGTAGTTGTTTTTCTTTTTTGTCATTTCCGTTTCCAGACAAGCTGCGACATTTACATCTTGTCTATCTGGTTGTCGTCCACTCTATGAATGCGGTTATCAGCACAATTTTTGTAGCAAAATAAATTAGTAAAACATTAGATCAAAATTAGTTTAGTGCTAAAAAAATACAACTAAAATTTTTGCTGAAAACGGAATTTCAGCAAAAAAAATTGCTGAAAACTAGTACAATTGATATACAAGACGTTTTACTGATTTTTCTACTAACTTATTTTTTTGAGTGTAGTTGTCCCGTTTGTGTCATTATCTGCACCCTAAATTTAGTCAACCCAATGGCCTTGCAACTCTCTCAATATTTTATTTGAAAAAATATTATGCGGCTTGGAACAGGAACAAACTCCAACTGGTTAATCAGGGATAGAAAAGGATCACTTAATCGGGCTCTTATACCAAAAAAATGTCTTACATATTTAAAAATGTAAGTATGTAACTAAAAAATAGCTTCCTCTTTGGCTCTTAAAAAAAATTAAAATTAAATTTTTAGATATTAGCACAAATTGCGAAAAAAAAAAAACATTTGCAAAAAGCGAAATTTTTGCAAGAATATATTCGTTTGCAGAATGTCGATCGCTGATTACCACTTTCAATTCATTTTCTCTACCATAAAGCCTTTTTCGAATTCCGCCGTTAGTTTGCAACTTTTTAAGTGCGGTTTTTTTAAATATATAACCTAGGTCTTTTTTTTAACCATAAAGTCTTTTTTCAAATTCCGCTATTATTTTGCAATTCTGTACGTGCGTTTTTTTTTAAATTATAATCTAGGGGCTATAATACACATTTCATACAACAAAGTTTGGTGGCTAGTTGCAAAAAAATCGCGAAAAATAAAATTTGCAAAAAGGAAAATTTTTGCATCAATATATTTGTTTGCAGAATCTAAATCGCTGATTATGTTTCCTAATTAATGTTTTATACCACAAAGTCTTTTTTCGCGTTCCGCTTTTATTTTGCAATTTTTTAAGTACGTTTCTTTTTAATTTATAATCTAGGGACTATAATACACATTTCATACAACAAAGTTTGGTGACTAGTTGCAAAAAAAAAAATCGCGAAAAATAAAATTTGCAAAAAGGAAAAATTTTTTCATCAATATATTTGTTTGCAGAATGTAAATCGCTGATTAAGTTTTTTAATTAATTTTTTGTACCATAAAGCCTTAGTTTGCAAAAAAAATCGCGAAAAAAATATTTGCAAAAAGTAAAATTTTTGCGTCATTGTATTCACTTGCAGATTGTTAATCGCTGATTGAGTTATTTAATTATTTTTTCTACCACAACGTCTTTTTTCGCGTTCCTCTATTATTTTGCAATTTTTTAAGTGCAGTTTTTTAAATTTATAATCTACGGAGTATATGCCCATTTCATAAAACAAAGTTTGGTGGTTAGTAGCAAAAAAAGAAAATGTTGGCATCGTTTGCAGAATGTAAATCTTTTAATTAATTTTTTGAACCCCAAAGCCTTTTTTCTCATTCCGATATTATTTTGCAATTTTTTAAGTATGGTTTTTTAAAATTCATAATCTAGGGCTATAATACTGTTGGAATAGTATAATTCCATAGTATAGTTCCATTCTTGATTTTTATAACTAAATTATTATTTTCCATCCCTGGTTACAATCGATGTTTTGACTCATACAAAGAGCGCACATAATGACCCTGCAAACATTTAAAAGATACCTTCCAAGAAGATATTAAAGCGATATCTTCTATTTGTCATTTGAATGAAAATAATCAAGTAGTATTTACTTTGAAATTGTCTTCGTTTTATCATTTGGAAGATAATTCGGCAATATTTGGAAAAAAATAATTCAAAAATTTTATCTTTTGTCATAAGTTTTTATGACAATATTGCGGTAATATCACCTTTGTATCATTTGGAAGATAAAGCAAATTTGTTTGAAATCTTTTATCAATTTGTAAAAAATTAAAAGTAAATTTGTACAAAAACAATCAAAAGATATATAGGAAATAAACTCGTGAAAAGTTAATATTAATTGCGCGGGAAAAATCGTCAAAGATTGTAACGACGAGTTTCCTCCGTTAGCTGGGGTAAGCTCGCGGGGGTAGGGATCGTCACAGAAATTTGTTTGATCTAGTGACAGAGAGTGAAAGGCGTGGTCTTAAACGTTATAAATTTCAATTTATTGGCTTATATCTACAAACAAAACACTTAGGACTAACGGGACGAAAAGAAAAGAAGGCCTCAGAGGGAGACGGACAACCTAGTTTCGCTCACGGGGTCTGTTGGTCGGGTTCTATCGGGAGGTGACCAACGCTCGGCACACACTCGACGCTGAAAAGGAGGTGATCGACGCTCGACACACACTCGAAGCTGCGAAAGGAGGTGACCAACGCTCGGCACACACTCGACGCTGAAAAGGAGGTGATCGACGCTCGACACACACTCGACGCTGAGAAAGGAGGTGACCAACGCTCGGCACACACTCGACGCTGAAAAAGAGGTGATCAACGCTCGACACACACTCGACGCAGAAAAAGGAGGTGACCAACGCTCGGCACACACTCGACGCTGAAAAGGAGGTGAACAACGCTCGACACACTCTCGACGCTGAAAAAGAGGTGATCAACGCTCGACACACACTCGACGCTGAAAAGAAGGTTATCGACGCTCGACACACTCTCGACGCTGAAAAAGAGGTGATCAACGCTCGACACAGACTCGACGCTGAAAAGGAGGTGATCGACGCTCGACACACACTCGACGCTGAGAAAGGAGGTGACCAACGCTCGGTACACACTCGACGCTGGAAAAGAGGTGATCAACGCTCGACACACTCTCGACGCTGAAAAAGAGGTGATCAACGCTCGACACACACTCGACGCTGAAAAGGAGGTGATCGACGCTCGACACACACTCGACGCAGAAAAAGGAGGTGACCAACGCTCGGCACACACTCGACGCTGAAAAGGAGGTGATCAACGCTCGACACACTCTCGACGCTGAAAAAGAGGTGATCAACGCTCGACACACACTCGACGCTGAAAAGGAGATGATCGACGCTCGACACACACTTGACGCAGAAAAAGGAGGTGACCAACGCTCGGCACACACTCGACGCTGGAAAAGAGGTGATCAACGCTCGACACAGTCCCGACGCTGAAAAAGAGGTGATCAACGCTCGACACACACTCGACGCTGAAAAGGAGGTGATCGACGCTCGACACACACTCGACGCTGAGAAAGGAGGTGACCAACGCTCGGCACACACTCGACGCTGGAAAAGAGGTGATCAACGCTCGACACACTCTCGACGCTGAAAAAAAGGTGATCAACGCTCGACACACACTCGACGCTGAAAAGGAGGTGATCAACGCTCGACACACTCTCGACGCTGAAAAAGAGGTGATCAACGCTCGACACACACTCGACGTAGAAAAAGGAGGTGATCAACGCTCGGCACACACTCGACGCTTTGCAGGACCTCGAAGGATGTGGCAGGACCTCAAAGGATCTTCGCAGGGCCTGAAAGGATCTTCGCAGGACCTCGAAGGATGTGGCAGGACCTCAAAGGATCTTCGCAGGACCTCAAAGGATCTTCGCAGGACCTCAAAGGATCTTCGCAGGACCTCGAAGGATGTGTACAGGACCTCAAAGGATCTTCGCAGGACCTCGAAAGATGTGGCAGGACCTCAAAGGATCTTCGCAGGACCTCGAAGGATGTGTGCAGGACCTCAAATGATCTTCACAGGACCTCAAAGGATCTTCGCAGGACCTCAAAGGATCTTCGCAGGACCTCAAAGGATCTTCGCAGGACCTCAAAGGATCTTCACAGGACCTCAAAGGATCTTCGCAGGACCTCAAAGGATCTTCGCAGGACCTCGAAGGATGTGTGCAGGACCTCAAAGGATCTTTGCAGGAACTCAAAGGATCTTCGCAGGACCTCGAAGGATGTGTGCAGGACCTCGAAGGATGTGTGCAGGACCTCGCAGGATATGGGCAGGACCTCAAAGGATACAGGCAGGATGTGTCTTCAAGAGCTAGAATAAAAAGGATAATTAGTGAGATGTACCTTGTTAGTTGTGCACGCGTTGGCGGCTGCCAGCAACTGATCCAGATTTCCTTAATGTGTTGCCTTTTATACCCTTTTTGGCAGCTGAGTTCGTTATTTACTTAACATTAGGGTGGCTCGTACAAACTAAATGATAGCTTTCTCCCATGTTCTATTTATTTCTATTCATCTTGGTAGGAGTAATACTAAAGTAATTCAATTCAATTCCGTTCAATTCTATGCAATTCAATTAAATTCTATTAAATTCAATGCTATTCAATTCTATTCAATTCAGTTTTATTCAATTCATTTTAATTAATTTAATTGATTAAATCTAGCTAGGGTGTTGGCAGAAACGAGTGTCCGACTTCTGCCATTACAAGATAAAATCAAGATAATTTATAAGTTGGTCAATGGATTATGTATGCAGATATTGTTTTTCATGCTTAAATTTAATAATGAAAAAATTAAGTCGTTTTTTTATTGTACCGGGAGTTTATTTAGCGATATCCCTTTTATCTTCCATAGGAGTTATTGCTTTCATATTGCCTGGAAGTATTGTTTTAGTTTAACAGTTGTTTCCGACAGAGGAAACTTCCGGAGTACGAAATTGATATTGCCGGCAATAAATGTATTCTTCCTGGCGATATGTTCGGAGAATCTTCTTTGTATGGCCATGTTTGCTGGGTGATATTGGTTTGAGTATGTTCCTGTTCCAAGGCACATAATAGAACAAATGCTTTCTCAGTGATAGAGAGTCCCCAAATCTCTTTATTATGTATACACTCAAAAAAATAAGTTAGTAGAAAAATTAGTAAAACGTCTTGTATATCAAGTGTACTAGTTTTCAGCAATTATTTTGCTGAAATTCCGTTTTCAGCAAAAATTTTAGTTATATATTTTTAGCACTAAACTAATTTTGAACTAATGTTTTACTAATTTATTTTGCTGCAAAACTTGTGCTGAGAACCGCATGCATAGCGTGGACGACAAGCAGATAGACAAGATGTAGATGTCGCAGCTTGTCTGGAAACGGAAATGACAAAAAAAGAAAAACAACTCTACACATATTCTATATTTAAATTTTCAGCAAATAAATTAACTAAAGTAAAATTTCGCTACAAGTTTTTTGAGTTTTATTCAGTCTACTAATATTCAGCAAAAAATTTAGTGATTTTAGCAAGGATTTTTTTCATTTGCAGTCGACTAAGTGTTAGCAAAACTTTTGCTGAAGATTACTATTTTTTTGGTAAAAATTAGCTCGCTGATTTTCAGCAAACCTTTTGCTGAAATTACCAACTTTTTTGCAAGCACGCTCCTGACTAAAAATTTGCTGACACAGCAACATTTTTTGCTGACTTTACTGACTTTTTTTTTGAGTGTACTCTTTGGTCAACCCAAGAAAATATTTAGCAAGTCATGTTATAGATTTATTGTTAATTAATGAACAGTACAAATAAAAATTAAATTAATATAAGAAAACGATTGAATTTAAGAGAAAAAAAATATAGGAGAATAGATTTATATATCTAATGGTCAATTGTAATTGTGTTTAGATAAAAATTAATTTATGGTTAAATAGACTTACTCGGGTTTTTCCATGGCTGTGTTCACGGCGATGAAGTGGAGCTGGTGCTTTAAATTTCAAAATAAATCAATACAGGTGATTGGTTTAGACATATAAATGAATTTTACCGTATTAACATGTATCTATAAATATTGATAATAGATGATATTAAATTAAAAAGAACTTAGTATTACGCGAATGAATAAAATTTAATTTAAAACCAAAACAAAAGGAGTAAAAAAAATATAATGTAATTAAAGTTACGCTATTGAAGTTCCCAAGAAAATTATATAACTAAAGCAAAGTGAAAGAGTTTATGTGAAATAAAAAAAAAAATATTGAAAGGATAATTTTTAAATTCTTTGACTAATATATACGCGATTTAAAAGAAGCAAACGTTTAAAAAATTAAATAAAATAATAAAAGTAAGATAATATAACTAGTTGGATGATCTAGGATTAAAAATGAAAAAATCCGGGAAAAATCGATGAAATATATCGACTTAATCGATATAGTATCGAGATAGCGACTAAATCGATGTAATAAGATGATATAGTTTCGCGACTATAAAAGGGATTAAGAAATCAAACAATTCAAGAGATGAATCAGCCCAAGTTTGATGTTCACGATCAAGAACAAGCAACAGATTAGCTTCACTTGAAGACGTTTATAGATTGTTCTTGAATTTTAGGATGTATTTTTTTTTGTTGTTGTTTTAGTAATTTGCGGAAACAAGGATTTTTCTGATGAAATCAGGGTAGAAATGCAATATGATCTAGTTGGCTAAAGATGAAATTGATGCGATTATTGCAGGATATGTTTAATTTTATTCCAGAATAACGACAAATAGCCCCCGTGGTTTAAAAGATATTGATCCACTGGAAGTTTTAATAACACCCACAGAATTCCTTTTCATTCACAAGAATCTGAGAACCACCGATGCTTTCTACAGATTAAATCGCCAACTACCACAAATATTCTTATTCCTTTGTAAATTTCAATTTTCACCAGAAACAAAATTCCAATTTCTCCGATTCATATGAATATTTCCCAATCAAAATTTGAAGTGAAAATTTTCTAAAACTTTCAAATGAAATAAATTGCAATAAAATAGTTTAGGAAAAATCTAAACTGTTTTCAAATTCACCCTTAACCCTTTTAGAGCTATAAAATTTCCAGCGAAGTTTGCTATATAAAATTTCCAGCGAAGTCCGCTATAAATTACACCACCAAAAAAAAAAAAAAAAAACTTTACCAAATGTTTTTTACGTGATATGTGGCAGTGTTTTCGTTTACCAAATCCTTCAATACATAATTGCAATTTCCAATTTTCCTAATAACTTCAGCTTTTATCCCGACTGGTGCCAATTTAGCATTAAAATTAGAAACAAATTTACTTTGCGCAAAGTTTCTATGACAAACAATCTGTCCAATTTTAAAAGATCTTAGCTTACTTCTTAAATTGTAATAACGTACGTTCTTATTGTAAGACTCTTTCATTTTACTCTTAACCATCTACCGGAAAAATTGAAATTTATCTTCCCTATTTAAATCAGAAGGACCATTTTCTAATAAGTTCAAATTTCTTAGCAATTTATATTCTTTCCCATGTGTAACCATATTCTGACCAAAGACGACGAAGTACGGCGATTTACCGATTGATTGGTGTATGCTGTTACGTATGGAGCTATTAATACCACTTAAATACAAATCCCACTCTCGCTGATCCTTACGAATGTTGAACGCAAAGCCTCGTTAATGCTTCGGTTAACTCTCTGACTAGCATTCGATTGCGGAGAATGTATCGCCGTACAAGTATGTTTCACACCATAATTCTCAAGAAATTTCTCAAAATCTTTACATTTGAATTGGCTGCCATTATCTGAAATGATTAATTCTGGTACTCCAAAACAAGTGAATATCTCTTCCTTTAAAAATTTTATAATTTGTTTTGAACAAAATTTCCGCAAGGGTTTAAGAAAAGTAAATTTTGAGAAATGATCTAACACGATACAGATACAAATATTTCCTTGTTTACTTCGGGGAAAAGGACCAATTAAATCTATATATATTTTCTGAAATGGGCGAGTAGATTCTGACATATTCCCCATTAATGGCTTCAGCGTTTGGTTAGGAGTTTTCGACGTTCTACAGCTTTCGCACTCTTGAATGTATTTCTTGACATCAACTACCATTCCAGGCCAGTAGAAGTACCTACGGATCCTCTCCAAAGTCTTTGCTATACCAGTGTGTGCGGATGATGGAGGATTGTGACAAGCATATAATATGTCCTTCTTAATATCTTCTTGAACCAAGAGTTTCCATTTTGAAAATTCATCGAAGTCTGTTCTGTAATAGACGTATTTATCAGTAACTGTATAATCCGGAAGATTTGACTGTTGTATCTTTTCCCTAAAAGACTTGTAGTTTTCGGATTCGAATGCATCTGAATCTAAATCAATTACGGGTAAGTTTTCCATGTGTAATTCCATTACTTCCTCTATACTTCTAGATAAAGCATCAGGTACCACGTTTTCTTGACCTTTCCTGTGCTCAATGTCAAAATCAAAACCCTGTAATTTAAGGGACCACCGCGCCAATCTACCGTTTAAATCTTTCTGGTTCATTAACCATTTGAGACTGGCATGGTCTGTCACCACTGTGAAGTTATGTACTTCGATATACTTTCTAAATTTCTTAATTGCTAACACAACGGCAAAACACTCCATCTCAGTAACCGTATAATTTCTTTGAGCTTTGTTAAGTTTTTGGGACATATAAGCAATGGGTCTTTCAAACCCATTTTCATCTTCCTGAGCTAAAACTGCTCCTACGCCTACCTTGCTAGCATCGCATTGTACAATAAACTTTTTGTCATAATTTGGGTGAATTAAAAATGGAGCTGTGGAAAGCAACGTCTTCAAGTTATCAAACGCTTCTTGTGCTGACGAATTCCAAACATACAATCTTTTCTTGGTCAGCAATTCTGTCAATGGGAATGTTATGGTTGCATAGTTCTCCACAAACCTTCTATACCATCCGGTCATACCGAGGAACTGGCTTAATTGTTTTATGGACCTTGGGACCGCATAATCCGTAATGGCTTTAACCTTGTCTTGGTCAACCATTAAAGTGCCATTTCCAACTACATAACCCAAATATTTAACTTGTTTAATACCGAACTCACTCTTTTTGACATTGATAGTCAAGCCGGCATTTCTTAAATTATCAGCCACTTCCAGCAGATGACGAATATGTTCTTCAAATGAGTTCGAGACAACTAACAAGTCATCTAAATATACGAATACATGACCCTTAAGATTATATGGAATTACCTTATCCATCAGGCGGCACATTGTTTGTGGTGCATTGCAAAGGCCAAAAGGCATGCGACAAAATTGAGATAGTGGACGATTCGGAATGGCAAAAGCAGTTTTTGGTCTGGAATCTTTCGACAGAATAATCTGCCAAAAGGCGTCTTTTAAATCGATTTTGGAAATTATATTTACAGGAGGTAAACGTGAAATTAATCCATCAATATTCTCACATTCTTCTATCACCCCTAAATCAATCATCCTATCAATTTCTTCGCAAAACATTTTCTCTCTAGCAGGAGAAATAGGATAAAACTTTTGTTTTATCGGTTTGGCATCGCCGGTATCAATTACATGTTCAACCAATGTTGTATTTCCTAACCCGTCCTTCTCCGAAGGTGGAAATTGTGCTATAACTCCATCCAATTGTCGTCTCTGTGAAGGAGTGCACGGGAACTTTTCATCTTCGACTTCAGTAACGATTTCGGAAATATTAGCTACTATTTGCAAATCAAAAAGTTTCCAAAAATCCATTCCACAAATAAGATCTTGTTTTAAATTAGGTATTACTAGTACCTCCAGTAATTTTCTCTGATCCTCGAACGTGATATCCACTATCATCGATCCTCTAACCTGTTGTCGTTGTCCATCAGCAGTTTTAACTTTTCCCGTAAATTTACTAAGTTTTGAAGAGTTTTGAGAAAGAATTTTATTAGCTTAATCACCACCGAAGCAGCTAATGCTTGCACCACTATCCAATAATGAGAGATGAGATTTACCAAATACCGAAACGTTAACATACCCAGCAAAAATATGTGCAAGTCATTCAAAACAAACAACTTTTAAATTGGTTACAATGGAGCGATAAGTGCTCTATTTCTGTTTCGGATGTATGTGCTTTAAAACAACTTTCAAAAATGTATATATAATGTTGTTTTTTTCTTTGTAAATCCATTTGTTTGTAAATTACGAATTAATTAGAGATTCCATTTTTTATCTCTAAAAAACAACGAAATATTTCATTTTATTAACGTACTTTATTAATTTACGATTATTTACATATTTTTTAATTGTTCATACATATTTTAAAAAATACTTCAATTACAGTTCCCATTGAAAAAGGGAAGGAAATAAAGAATTGGATCCCATTGAATCTCCTCTGGACTATGACCTAAATATGAATTCTTCTTTTCACTAAATGCAAATATATAAAAGTTAACAATTAAAATGTAACAGGCTCTATGAAGTAGAGATGAGCGATCGGGTGATTTTTGAATAACGCTGCTACCAGTGATAGTGATTTTCAAATCACCGTTCTTTTAAACAGTGACCGTGATCACGGGTTTGTAATAGAGATGGGCGATCCGGCGATTTTTCAGTAACATTGTTCTCAGTGAATGTGATTTGCAAATCGGTTCTTTTAAACTGTGATCGTGATCACGGTTTTTCTAAGGAAAAGACTGCGATTTTCTAATAAATAAACGAAATAATATTTATGGCGAGTTTTTAAGATGTCAGTTAAACTTGTTTAAGTTAAACCGAAAACGAATTTTGTCAGCCATTTCAAAATTTATTAACAAAAATTTGCCGGAAAAACTTTTTCTCGAGTATAATTTATTTCTTTATTGAAATAAAACAAAATAAACCACATTTTAAAAGCAGTATTCCAGTTACAAACTGCGTTAAACTAAGTTTTATTCAGAAGAGTGTGAAAGCAAGTCACTGTTATTGAAAAAGAACATGTATTACTGTGCACAATGAAGTTTGCAAGAAATAATAGTACAAAAATATTAAAAGAACGATATTCCGAGTAACTGCGACTTGAAATGTTTGATCACTGCTGTTACCAGTGATTTATCAATAACTGTGATTAACTCACCGGTATGAAAATATCGCTCATCTCTACTATGAAGTCGCTCGCGTGCTTTTGCACCGTGCACCAAGGAAATGTGTTAATAAAATTTGTTGCAATGTTAACATATTTTATCGTTTAAAACAGACCAATCAAGAGGTTCGTCAACAGAGGTTGGTCCCTTACCTTTTCTTATACATAAAAATTTCTATAAATCTCACCTGCTTTAAATGTTGATATGCTTTAATTGCTATTACACCTTAAAAGTCGTAAAATCAAACTAAATAAATAATTCTATAGTGACAAAAAATATATTATTTCTTCAACTCAAAAATAGATTTAAAAAAATAACTGCCGTCAACTTTAAAATGTCAATTAAAGTTAAAATTTTGCTAAATGAACTTCTTCAACATAAGAATTTAACTAATCACGATTGCAAATTACAGCATTGGAACTTAATGCATCGTTTAATGAAAGCGTTGATTTTAAGCTAACGATGGTTGACTTGCAAAATTCAAATGACATGGTATTCGCCTTCGAAATTTGTCTGGGGAAAAACTGTCCTCCAACTGTTCTCGGATTCTTTAATGAATTTAAAGCTAAAATTTCAATCATAGATCTGCGGATTCAGAAAATTTATAATGATGACCTTATTACTGTAGAGTTGTTAAATGAAAAAATAGTTTCCTAGTAGGCTTTAATATTCTGAAAATTCCTTGAGTAATGTTTTAAAAAAAATAATCAGAGGGTTACATATAAATTTTAGGCCCAGCTTTTAGGATGTAGATTATCTTTAAACTTAGTTTAACGCAGTTTATAACTGGAATACTGCTTCTAAAATCTATTTTATTTTTCGTTTTCGGTTTAACTAAACCAAGTTTAAATGACATCCCAAAAACTCGGTCTTAATGTATTAATCTTATTTAATTCAATATCGTAGCTTTTTCGAATTTAAAGGCTGAAGTAAACATGTTACAAACTTATTTAAAAAACTGTTGAACAAAAATTAAAAAAAAAAATATGTTTTGTCTGACTTTGACTTAATTGATTGATTCGGACATTGTAAAAAGCACATTTAAATCACTTTGAAAAATGTATTATATTATATATTATAAAGAGTACTTCTAAATCACTCTAAAAATGCAAACATAATGTACTCTATTGATGTGATGAAAATGTATACCTAAAAACCATACTTTTATTAACATCATGTAATCACTTTTAAATTACTAACAAAATGCGTAAATTGCACTACTGACAACATGGGACATCACGTGTAAAATAAATCAGTGTTAGAGCTAAATTGTAACTACTTCACAATCAGTTGATGCTATTCGGAGTGCTTTTAAAATAACTTTTTTGTAATGACTTTTTTTGCTGGGTATGGTCTTATATCAATTCCCTTCGTTATTATGGAGGCTATTGTATGCTTTCGAAGGCTTTTCCGAATTTTCCAAAACCTATTCATTCTAAGAGCTGAACGAGACTTAGAATCAGAAATTCTTCAAAAGAATGATGTTGGGGACTAGTACTAATAAGATTCTGTAAACATGTATGATAAAGAAAAGTTAAATCAGGGTTTGAATGTTCATTCATGGGTAAAGTTAATGTGGTTTCTTTGGATGTGGACCTATTGCCGGTCGCACATCCATGACCTAAAGCGTCACAGTTCCAACATTTCCATTTGGACGAATCCAAAACATTAATGTCCTCTTCCCGTTCCTCGATGTCTGGTATTTCTGCTGGAGTATCATGACATAATTCTGCTACTTGACGCCGTACCCCAATACTGGAACGATTTGACCAGTGTTTCATATCCTCCAGAAACTTTTCATGCTTTCGGACTTCATACCTTAAAACCGAGATATCAGGAATATCTACATGCAATAATTCATGACGCAAGTCTGACTTCAAATTCCTTAAGACCAGTTCGACAAATTCCCTTTCATTTAATGGAGCTCTTAATTTATCGCTCATGCATAAAAGAACATCTAAGAATTCGTCAAAGCTCTCATTGTTCCTCTGTTTGCGCCTACGCATGTCATCCTTTATATCCTCGTCGGAACTTGTATCCTTAAACTGACGTTTCAAGGCTACACATAATTCGGACCAGTTAAATAAGTCATCCGATTGACGGTGGAAACGCCAATACCATTGTTTGGCTTTACCCTCGAACAAATTATGAGCATATTGGCAGAGTATGTCGAAATCTACATTCAAATGAACACTTGTTAAATTGTTGACCGATATATGAATTCGTCAAACGTTATTTCATCTGACATTCCTCGAAATGTTATGTGCCAATTATGAATCAGATTTGATATCCTTTCCCTTGAAAGATCAATTGTACTAGATGAAATAGTTGGACGTAAATTATTATTGAAACGAGCAGGATTAGTTATTATGCGAGATGTTCTGGGAGAACTGTTACTACCATGAATATGAGGATGAACGGTTTGACGTACGGGACCAAATTCTGGACCTTGTTCTCCCACACCTATGTTTGCGTTACTGGGATCAATATTCAATGTAGCTAACGCAGTTTGTAACTATACACCTATAGCTTAGGACAATTCTGTCCGAAAATTGTCAAATGATTGTAAAATTAAAGAATGAATCTGTTGTTGTTTACGTTATTTGTCCTACGAGCCCGAAGACGAGTTTGAACACCCGGTGCCCTATCTTCTGAGTGTAATACAGTATTATCAATCGGAACTGTAGTAACATCATTCTCATTATCGCCAGCTGGTTCAGTATTACCAACTGCTAAATTAAGAGAAGGTGCACTTGGACTACGTGGTAGTCTCGGCATGTTGAATAAAATTTATATTATTTCTATAAGATTTCAAATTATTAGCAGCAGTATAAAAAACAAAAATAATATTTAATTTGCAAATACAAGAACAATATTTAATAGATTATTAAAATTTAAAAGCACATATTATTATTATTACTTTTTTTTTATTATTATTTAATCCATAAGGTATCGTAGGTCAACTATTCCTTAAGGTTTACAGATAATTACACCACGGTATAGTTTCAATATAAAATAATCAAAACTAAAGATAAATTCCTCTCAAAAGAAATAAAAATAGATAAAGAACATTAATAGAAAGTAAAAAAAAATTAATAGAAAGTAAAAAAAATATATACAAAAATTTTGAAAGTCATGGACTAAAACTCAAGTATATTTTCAAAACAAGTCTAAAAATAAAAATTTCCTAAGTCTGACATCCATGAAACTCGAATCTCTTATTGACTTGGTATGATGACACATTTCCACATCATCAACCAGTTTCCAAACCCAAAAGAGAGATTCATAAAACGTTATTAATGAAATCAAAAGTAAAGATAGTTTATAGTCTATACAATTTGGTCAGTAACAAAAGATGATCATTAACTGCATTTTTCAAACTCTAAAACACTATATTTAGAATTCCTATCAATACCTAGTCAGCTCTGTCGCGAAGACACTGTTATTCCACATATTCATAAAAAAAAATAATTCAAATAGCGGAAGATGAATAAGTTGAGAAAACAAAAAAAAACATTAAATAAAGAGTAGAAATAATAGGAGAAAGTAGAAAGGAAATAAGGACATTCATTCTAAATTATGTTCTTCCATTGAGATGTTATAAACCGAAATGTCACGAATGAAGCCCCACGTTGGGCGCCAAAAATTATGTAACGAAAATCGCATCTGACCCTTAGAAATGCTCGACCGTGCTCAGGGCAAAATGGGGGGGATCTTGTCAGGTCTTTACACATTTTAAAAGAAAGATAGTTAAAGTAAAGAAATAGGAATTGTATATACATTTTGCCGAAGTGTAGTTGTCCCGTTTGTGTCATTATCTGCACCCTAAGTTTAGTCAACCCAAGAAAATATTTAGCAAGTCATGTTATAGATTTATTGTTAATTAATGAACAGTACAAATAAAAATTAATTTAATATAAGAAAACGATTGAATTTAAGAGAAAAAAAATATAGGAGAATAGATTTATATATCTAATGGTCAATTGTAATTGTGTTTAGATAAAAATTAATTTATGGTTAAATAGACTTACTCAGGTTTTTCCATGGCTGTGATCACGGCGATGAAGTTGAGCTGGTGCTTTAAATTTAAAAATAAATCAATACAAGTGATGGGTTTAGACATATAAATGAATTTTACCGTATTAACATGTATCTATAAATATTGATAATAGATGATATTAAATTAAAAAGAACTCAGTATTACGCGAATGAATAAAATTTAAATTAACACCAAAACAGAAGGAGTAAAAAAAATCTAATGTAATTAAAGTTACGCTATTGAAGTTCCCAAGAAAATTATATAACTAAAGCAAAGTGAAAGAGTTTATGTGAAATAAAAAAAAAATATTGAAAGGATGATTTTTAAATTCTTTGACTAATATATGTGACGCGCAAAATAAAAAGGCACCTAAGGGTAAAAAAAGGGATTTGTTCAGGAGAGCCATTTTAAAGGTTTAAATACGTGTATCTTTGGTGTACCAAAAAAAAAAAATTGATTTTTTACCCTTAGGTCCCTTTCTCTATGCGCTGTCACATATACGCGATTTAAAAGAAGCAAACGTTTAAAAAATTAAATTAAATAATAAAAGTAAGGTAATATAACTAGTTGAATGATCTAAGATTAAAAACGAGTAAAAAGGTTAAAGTCGGGCATGCCGACTATCCAATACCCTACACCAGTCTGGTTAAAAGCCAACTAATGTTTGAATCCGAAATTCGAATGGGTTAAAATGGGGCTTGTGTCAAAATTTTCTATAATGTGAGTCAGCGCACCAAATTTCATTAAAATATCTTAATATTTGCGACCTGCAGTTTGCAACCAAGCCAATTTTGGGGGGACCCTTATAAGGGCACTAGGTCTAAACATGGACCGATGTTCACCAAAATCAATAGGCTTCGTCCTTGGGCCAACATAGGTCTGTGTACCAAATTTTATCAAAATATCTTAATATTTACGACCTGCAGCGTATAAACAATATAATTTTGGTAGGACCCTTATATGGGCACTAGGTCTAAACATGGACTGATTTTAACCAAAATCAATAGGCGTCATCCTTGGGCCGATATAAGTCGGTGTACCAAGTTTCATCAAAATATCTTAATATTTGCGACCTGTAGAGTGCGCACAAGAATGCATGGACAGACAGACAGATGGACGGACGGACAGACGGACATCGTTAAATCGAAATAAAAAAAATTCTGAGCCGATCGGTATACTATAAGGTGGGTCTAGGACGAATATTTTGTGGTGTTACGAACATCAGCACAAACTTATAATACCCTGACCACATAGTGGTGTAGGGTATAATGAGAAAATCCGGGAAAAATCGATGAAATATATCGACTTAATCGATATAGTATCGACATAGCGACTAAATCGATGTAATAAGATGATATAGTATCGCGAATATAAAAGGGATTAAGAAATCAAACAATTCAAGAGATGAGTCAATCCAAGTTAGATGTTCACGATCAAGAACAAGCAACAGATTAGCTTCACTTGAAGACGTTTATAGATTGTTCTTGAATTTTAGGATGTATTTTTTTTTTTTTTGTTGTTGTTTTAGTAATTTGCCGAAACAAGGATTTTTCTGATGAAATGCATGATCTAGTTGGCTAAAAATGAAATTGATGCGATTATTGCAGGATATGTTTAATTTTATTCCAGAATTTCGACAAATAGCCCCCGTGGTTTAAAAGATGTTGATCCACTGGAAGTTTTAATAACACCCATAGAATTCCTTTTCATTCACAAGAATCTGAGAACCACCGATGCTTTCTACAAATTAAATCGCCAACTACCACAAATATTCTTATTCCTTTGTCCTTTGTAAATTTCAATTTCCACCAGAAACAAAATTCCAATTTCTCCGATTCATATGAATATTTCCCAATCAAAAATTGAAGTGAAAATTTTCTAAAACTTTCAAATGAATTTCAAATGAAATAAATTTCAATACAATAGTTTCGGAAAAATCTAAAGTGTTTTAAAATTCATCCTTAACCCTTTTAGAGCTATAAAATATCCAGCGAAGTTTGCTATATAAAATTTCCAGTCCGCTATAATTCTGATAGATTTTAGGATGAAATTAGCTCTAGTTTCTGAAATATTAGCAAATTTAACTTTTAGCAAAAAGACAGTTTTTTTGTTAAAATTTCTTATTTATTCATATACCTGACTAAACCACGGATAATTTTTAATTTGATTTAAAAATATAGACTTTGGCCTTTTAGAAACATATCAACTTATTTTAATTTGGTAAATGATTTGAGATATAATTACAATTAAAGTGAAAACTTCACTTATTCTCCTATTTTGCAAATCTAGTAAAATCCATTAATCGGATTTGCAAAATCTTTTCATATGACGTAAATTCATATTCAAGTAAATTATTTTTATCAAAAGAATCACAACTTTTGCATCAACATTTTCAAACAGAAAATGCGAAGTTGTTTTGATAAAACAAGTTGTTTACTAAAGGCACAAAATCAAATATTAGATATTCCTTTCCTGGCAGATTATTTATTAATGAAATCGTGAAAAAAGAGAAATTTAAAATTTAAATGCATATGAAGGGAATATTATGGCAGCAGTCAAAACGTGCAATATATCACATTAAAGGGCTTATTTCATAATTTTAAAATATTGCAAAAAATAGTGTTATTACTTTCAATTTTATATTTTTTTGCAAAAAGTTTATTAAAAATTTAATTTTCCTACAAAAACGTTTTTGCGAATATTTCTTAAATTAAAGCTAACTTTAAAATTTTATGGCCATATTCGTGATTTGCGTGCCAAAGTCTATTAGAAATGATGTGTCGCAATCCCGATGTATCAAATTTTTCTTATTTTGTTGTACTGTGTAATTCACAAGAAAACCTTCAAGCCCACGCGGGATATGGAAATTCAGCTAAATGCTCAGAAAATTAATATTGTCGCATTGGTAAAAAACTTGGGAATTATTTTTAACGATACTCTTACTTGGAAAAATCATATTAATAGCATTTTGGGAAAGACCTATGCCATGCTACGTAGTCTTTGGGTAACACATTATTTTACCTCTTTCAAAATCAGGAAACTCATTGCAAATTCCTATCTCATGCCTTGCCTACTCTACGGATGTGAAATTTTTGCAAATGGTGACTCCATTAGTAAGCGAAAATTAAATGTTGCTTATAACAATATTATATGATATGTTTTTGGCCTAAGTAAATATACAGAACTATCACCGCATGTCTCGAAACTTCACGGAACTACGTTTGATAACCTCATGAAAATAAGATGCTTAATATTTTTCCACAAAATCATATATAATAGGGAGCCAAACTATCTACATCAATGTCTTAATTTTGTTAGATCAAAAAGAGGAAAACTGATAAAATCCTTTAAATTCAAATATCTTTCGTGAAATTGGCAATTTTTTGTAGCCGTTACTCGTCTTTTGAATAAACTCCCACTTAAACTTCAGGGAAATAGTATATATTTTTTTCCCTTTAATTTATATATTTTTTTAATAATTGTTTTTGATATATTATTGTCATTTTTATCTTAGCTTGAATTTAATTTTTTAACTTAAGCTGTATTTTGTCTCATGCCTATCAACGTTAAGTATTTAAAGCAAATCTACGTTAAACCGATTTTAGTATAAAAAATTTTTTAAACAGGTTATGTTTATAATTTTTCCATTATAATCGAATGTAAATGTTCCATTATAATCGAGTAAGTTGCATTAGATGTGAAAATGTATAAATGTTGAGTTTTCAACGTTGATAATTATCCGTGTTGAAAGTTGTAACGACAGAAGTCGCTCCGCTCGTTTCTGACTACACACGTTGCGATTCTGACTAGTTATACAAGTTATACAAGACTAGTTATACAAGCTACTCAAACATGCCTCGTTATTTTGTTTAAGCATTTTCAAGCATACCCCGGTACACTCAAAGGGTATAAAAGGCCGATCGTCACAGAAGTCTGGATGAGTTGGTTGCGGTCGTGAACGACTGAACAAGGTAAGCTCCAGTTAATAATATCCTCTTCTCCTCTAGATCCTATACTGAAAGCGTGCCGTCCTAGTTAGCTTCTACATCCCGGAAGATCCTGCAACATTCTTGGAGGTCCTTGCAATTATCCTTGAAGGTCCTTGCAGTTATCCTTGAAGATCCTTGCGAATATCCTGGAAGGTCCTGGCAATTATCCTTGAAGGTCCTTGCGAATATCCTGGAAGGTCCTTGCAATTATCCTTGAAGGTCCTTACAAATATCCTGAAAGGTCTTTGCAATTATCCTTGAAGGTCCTTACGAAGATCCTGGAAGGTCCTCACGAACATCCTGGAAGGTTCTTACGAATATCTCGGAAGGTCCTTACAGATATCCTTAGAGGTTATTTTGCGACAGAGGAGGCGTGCCGTCCCCGGGCGCTGTCCTCACCCAACCATCGCTGAACAGAGGAAAAGTGCCGTCCCCGGTCGTTGTCCTTCTTAAATCGAAGTCCAACAGAGGAAGCGTGCCTTCCCCGGTCACTGTCCTCACCCAAGCATCACTCAATAGAGGAAACGTGCCGTCCCCGGTCGTTGTCCTCCTTAAATCGAAGTCCAACAGAGGAAGCCTGCCGTCCCCGGTCGCTGTCCTCACCCAACCGTCGCTCAACAGAGGAAAAGTGCCGTCCCCGGTCGTTGTCCTTCTTAAATCGAAGTACAACAGAGGAAGCGTGCCTTCCCCGGTCACTGTCCTTACCCAAGCATGACTCAATAGAGGAAACGTGCCGTCCCCGATCGTTGTCCTTCTTAAATCGAAGTCCAACAGAGAAGCGTGCAGTCTCCGGTCGCTGTCCTCACCCAAGCATCGCTCAACAGAGGAAACGTGCCGTCACCGGTCGTTGTTCTCCTTACACCGAAGTCCAACAGAGGAATCGTGCCGTCCCCGGTCGCTATCCTCACCCAAGCATCGCTCAACAGAGGAAACGTGCCGTCCCCGGTCGTTGTCCTCCTTAAATCGAAGTCCAACAGAGGAAGCGTGCCATTCCCGGTCGCTGTCCTCACCCAAGCATCGCTCAATAGAGGAAACGTGCCATTCCCGGTCGTTGTCCTCCTTAAATCGAAGTCCAACAGAGGAAGCGTGCCGTCCCCGGTCGCTGTCCTCACCCAAGCATCGCTCAACAGAGAAAACGTGCCGTCCCCGGTCGTTGTCCTCCTTAAATCGAAGTCCAACAGAGGAAGCGTGCCATTCCCGGTCGCTGTCCTCACTCAAGCATCGCTCAACAGAGGAAACGTGCCGTCCGCGTTCGTTGTCCTAGATAAATCAAAGTCGTGAGGAAGAAGCGTGCCATCCCCGGTCACTGTCCTTGGAAAGTCCCGCGTGTGATCAGCATCGGAACCTCTCTATCTCTTCTCTCTAATTCCTTTGGTCTGTCCCATAGCAATATTTAAATTTAGTTTTGATAATAAATGTAAATTTTATAACGTCTTAAATCAGTTTTATAACGTCTTTTCTCTCGGTCACTGGATCAAAGAAATTTCTGTGACCAACCCTACCCCCGCGAGCTTATCCCAGCAACCGGAGGAAACTTGTCGTTACAAAGTTAAATTGCATACGAAAAGTTAGTTTTCGTCTTAGAAGCGTTTTTATGCACTTTTTATCTTAAAATTCCTTATACCCTACACCACTACGTGGAGAGGGTGTAATAACTTTGTGCTGATGTTTGTAACACAAAAAAATATTGGAGCTAGACCCACCTTATAGTATACCTATTAGGGTATTCAATTAATCGACATTTTATTCGATTAATCCTTCAAATAATTAATCGGGGTTTTTTTACCGAATAATCGAATAAATTAAAAATTAATCGATTAATCAAAAAAATACAAACACATTTGTTGTATTTCTAGGAACAAAAATAAATAAATAATTTCAGTAACTCTTCTAGAAATCAGAAAAATAAAAACTGTAATAATTGAGATCATATTTTTATTTTTTCGCGGGGAAATTAATAAAAAAAATTAATTAATTTTGTCAAAATTGTTTCTAAGAGAGTTAGCTCCATTGAATTCTAAGCTTTACGTTAGGCTGGTTCATAAAAAACAAAAGTTGGATTTTGGTATGGGTCAGCCCGAATATATATTAAGTACCGTGAAAAATTAACACATGATTTTTTTTTAATTTCTTTGTTAAGGTTTAGGGGTCGCTACCGGGCCCTAAAGTTTGATATTTTTGAGAAAAATCGCTGCATATATTCTTTTTTTCTTGAATGTGATTAAAGAAAAATCCAAAATTTATTTTTATGAACGCCATTATTGAATAAAGAATTATTAAAAAAAAATTGTGTACTATTTTCTTCAGAACCTCTTTCTTAGGCGACACACATTGGTTGAGGTTCATAGAACGAGCGGCTAAAAATAGAAGAAGTTGTCGAAGGACAATGAAACTTGGCACATAGGCATTTTTTGTTTGAATCAAGAAAAAAATGGAAAAATAAAAATGATTACGCCCACCTCCCATACAAAGTGAAAATTAAATTTTGACCTACGGCATTGTTTTTTGGCACGTAGCATTTTTAAACACTCAGAATCATTTGTGGGAAATTTGAAAAATATCCGCCCACTTCCCAAACAACTTGTATTGAAAAAGTGGATCCCTTTATTTTTAATGCATCAACTCAATTTTCAAAGAAAATAAATATTATAATTGTAGAATGGGCTCCTGAAAATATATACCTGATCCGCCCACTTTTACGCCCACCTCCCATAGAAAAAACAAATAGAAAAAACATGAATAAGTAATTTAAGCATAGTCTTTTAATAATTTTTTAGGATCATTATCGTACTCCAATTTTTGATTTGCAGCTTTGAGCGAAATGTATTTATAAATGGGTCTGAAGACAATAAAAGATTATTCATTACGTCTTCATTAGTGGCTACACGTCCAATTCTTCGCGAATGATGTAATCTATAGGCTCTATAGTCTTTATTCCTCACTTCCTGAGCTTCCTCGGACAGCATACCTGATACAAATAATCAACTAAAATGTAAAAAATAAAAATGAAATCATTAAATAAGGGCCTTTAGATAGAGACGTAACTATTGGCAGAATAGCTTCTGCTATAATTTTGCTACCGCAGCTTGTCTGGATGTACTCGTAGTACAGACAACGGAAATTATAATTAAAAAAAGACAGCTCTACACAATTTCTGTGTTTAAATTTTCAGCAAA
Source organism: Leucophora obtusa (assembly GCA_949987735.1). Classification (NCBI taxonomy): domain Eukaryota; kingdom Metazoa; phylum Arthropoda; class Insecta; order Diptera; family Anthomyiidae; genus Leucophora; species Leucophora obtusa. Next base: position 63,234,224 of record OX465296.1, read on the forward strand.
TAAATTAACTAAAGTAAAATTTCGCTACAAGTTTTTTGAGTTTTTTTCAGCCTACTAATATTCAGCAAAAAGTTTAGTGATTTTAGCAAGGATTTTTTTCATTTGCAATCGACTAAGTGTTAGGAAAACTTTTGCTGAGATTACTATTTTTTTGGTAAAAATCAGCTCGCTGATTTTCAGCAAACCTTTTGCTGAAATTACCAACTTTTTTGCAAGCACGCTCCTGACTAAAAATTTGCTGACACAGCAACATTTTTTGCTGACTTTACTGACTTTTTTTTTTGAGTGTATCAGTAAACAACAATTCAAATTCAATTGAAACTTATGCTTTTCTCAACAATGTAACATATAACAGTTAACACTATTGACTAGTATGTATATTACATTATGTAATAATTATAAACAGTAAAGAATTATGGCAACCACAACAAGCATGAACGAAAATTCATGTTTTGTTACTTTATCACTTTATAGTTTTTACTATTTTTTTTGGAAAGGAGCTAACTTTTACCTGAGACTTCAAGATGTAATTTGACATCTTTCGTTAAACAGCGCTCCACAGCGCTAAAAAGATGCAGTCAACTGAAGTTGATGAACATTGAAATTTTGTTGTTGTTTATATTTTGTTCTACGAAATTTTTTATATGGCACTTTTTCCAACTTTTTATAATGCAAATCTCATCAATGACAATTGTCATTTACGAAAATATACAACAAAGTCAAATAATAACTTTACTGTGATTGTACCAAAGGATTGAATATACAGTAAATTTGCATGCCATTTTAAATAAGCGAACATATGTACATATATGAACTTCGAGCGTGCCTGTACAAACAAATAATAACCCATGAAAATTTTTTACAATCGGTAGCCAACCACACCCATTCTACAACTGGTTCCACTGCAACCGATTCCATGGAACTGGTTCCGGAACCAGTTCCTGGAATCCTATATGGAAGGTGTGGTTGACGGAGAATCAGTTCCAGAACTAGTTCCAGAACTGATTCTAGAGCAACCGGTTCCACTTTGGAGCTATAGAAGGGGTTGCTTTTGGGACAATTTCAAACAAAAAGAATCGGTGTTAGAATCGACAGTAGAAGGGGTTGTGAATGAAAAGTACCCAGGAAAATTTTTTACAATCGGTAGCCAACCACACCCATTCTACAACTGGTTCCACTGCAACCGATTCCATGGAACTGGTTCTGGAACCAGTTCCTGGGATCCTATATGGAAGGTGTGGGTGACATAGAATCAGTTCCAGAACTAGTTCCAGAACTGATTCTAGAGCAACCGGTTCCACTTTGGAGCCATAGAAGGGGTTGCTTTTGGGACAATTTCAAACAAAAAGAATCGGTGTTAGAATCGACAGTAGAAGGGGTTGTGAATGAAAAGTAGCTATTGTACAACCGATTCTTTGGAACAGAAAATTTTCCTGGGTAGCTATTGTACAACCGATTCTTTGGAACGGAAAATTTTCCTGGGAAATATATCAGCCTAATATTACGGAATCATAATAATCAGATATCTGACAACAAAATACCAAAAAATTATGCAAATCGGCGAACATTTCGGACACTCTTCAACCAATGTGCGACATGGCTGAAAATTTTTTGCAATCGGTTGCCAATCACACTAGTTCTGGAAGTAATTTCACTAGAACCGATTCCATGGAACTGGTTCTGGAACCCGTTCCATGGATCTTATATGCAAGATATAACTAGGGAATGCAACATCCCACACTTTTTGATTTCCCGGGAAAGCGGGAAATTTATCTTGAATTCCCGGGATCCCGCGAGGAAATAAATTAGAAAATATTTTATAATAATTAAAAAGTTTTTATAAATCACATATCTTCAAGACCTCAAATTTTCATGATGAAAAAACTCAGGTGGTTTTTCTTGGAATTTTCGTAGTGGGAAAGAATTAAATTTATATTAGTAATTATATAAGTCTAATAATATATTTTAAAAAATTTAATAAACTAAAACAAATTTTTAGACCAAAAAACTTGTCCGTCAAAAAAAAACAAAAAAAAAAATAATAAATAAAAAAATTAATATAGAAAATAATTTTACAAAATTGGAAAAATTTTTAAAAATTATGGGAACAAAATTTAACTTACTTAAACATTTTTAAAAATCAATGGATTTTTTATATTACAGAAACTAATCTAATTTAGAAACTATAGTGTCTACGTTTATTCGAAAATCTTACTACTTTCACTTAATCGTTGTTTTAGTTACTTTTTGAATCTTTCCAGTTGTGGTAAAAGTAGCAAATTGTAGTAAGTAAACGAACAAGCCCAATGTAATATTTTTACTATTTTCAAAAGGTTGGAACATTTTGCATAAGAAAATTTTAAATAATAAACTTTATTGTTTTATACTGCATTTTTTGAAATCCCTTGATTCCCGGTCCAACTTCCCGGGAATGCGGGAACTGAAAAATGCGTAATTTCCCGGGAATCCCGGGACGGGAAATCCCGGGATGCATTCCCTAGATATAACTGAAGGAGAATCAGATCTAGAACTAGTTCTCGAACTAGTTTCAGAAGTTATAGAACCAATTCCAAAAGCTCTAGAACTAGTTCCAGAACTCATTCTAGTGCAACCGGTTCCAGTTTGGGTGCCTTAGAAGCGATTGCTTTTTCAAAGAAAAATCGTTGATAGTAGAAGGAGTTACATAGGAAAAGCAGCTTCTTTGGAACAGAAAATTTCCTGGGTTAATCTAAATAAAATGATAACAAAAGGAATGTGGCCTGAAAAACCAATCCGCGCCCCAACTCTCCCTTAAATTTTGTATTTATTTATGGTCTTTTATTCCCTATTTTAATAATGGTACTAAGACCACTCAAATAAAAGATTTGCAAATATATTTTTTATACATATATTGAAAAAGATATATTTCAAAAATAGCCACATGGAATACATACTTACCTAGGTTGCTGCAGATTTTATAGTAAAAATACCTTAATACTTAATACCTCATTTTTTGTAGGAAGTTAGGTTTTGCATAGCTCTGGTAATACCTATCCGATTAGCCACATTTTAGTGCTTTCGCGTGTAGCCGCTGTCGATGAACTAGAAACCATTATAAAAAATGATCCGGAAACTGACCTACTAAAAAGTACAAACATAGAAATATATTTTTATAAACTATTTTTTATGTTGTTTTAGAAATATTTATTCCTCTTACAACTCACCTGCTTAGGAATAAAATCAATTGTAAAATTGTTGAACCGACTTATTTGTATCAACGATTTAAAAATAGTAAATACTGTTGAACCTTCTTACTCGTTTTGTTAATTTTGTATTTGATGGAGCTATTTCCTAAAAAAAACATTTTGAGATGTCTTTCACTTACATACCGAATGAAAATAAAAATTGTCACACGGTTTATTACATAAGATTATAAAATGGGAATCGCCAGAGTTTTTTGTTCTGGGGTTCCGTTGAATTTAAGACAACTTGTGACAACTTGTTTATATTGCAAATACTAAGGTAAGAAAACAAATTTGTTTTTACAATTGTACAATTGCAAAACAAATTCAAATCCACGAAAGAGTGGTGGATATATGAAAATGGAGATTAATGTTGGTGAATTAAAAGTGAAAATGTTTATAATAAAAAATTATAAAATAAAAAACGTACTTTTTTCTTTTGAAAAGTTGTCAGGCGATATCATATTTCTTACTTCCAGATGATATTTTGGCGATATATACGCTACTTTTTTTATCGTCCAGATGATAATTTAAGCCCCGTTTAGATTATCACACAAGTGTGTTATACATGTCAGAAATATGTTGTATAACGAAAATGTATAATAGTGTGAACACTGTTCGTTACACACATGTCAAAATGGGTGCACACATTTTAAAATACGGTCACACTTTTTTGACAAGATTTATTTTTTGAAATATTTCATAAAGTTACCACTTGTATCAACACATGTGTTTTGTTATTTACAAATAAATGTTAAACAAAGATTAAAAACAACTAATGGTGAAAAAAAGTAATAATAGAAGAAAAAATAACTGTTTTAATTTATTTGTTGTGTGTGTCGATAACAGTCTGAACACTAAAAAGATTTTCTTTTATACTTTTCTGACAACCAGACAATTTCAGCATACTTTTTGTCATACTTGTGTGAAGAAAAGTATAAGCACTTGTGTGATAATGTGAATGGGGCTTTAGTGATATCGCCAATTTATCTTCTAGAACAATTGATTTCATATTGCTGTGAAGTACTGCATTCGGGACACGTTTTCAAACAAATGGGGTATATAATATACTTGGGATATTTTCATTGGCATTGAAATTTCATTATCATTCAATGCTAATAGCAAAAAAATTTCATTATCATTTAATGGTACTGAAATTTTCTGGCATTAGAATTTGTAATACTAATACTAATGAAATCGCACTAATGCCTTAAAAACTATGAACAATTGAGTAAAAAAAAGCATTTGTTTACAAAAAAAGGGGGATGGATAGATTGCTTTTTTTTCAACTAGCCCCGAACTTTGTTCTATGAAATGGGTGTTATAGTCCCTAGATTACAAATTTTAAAAAACCACACTTAAAAAATTGCAAAATAATCGCGGAACGTGAATCTTAATCTTTTTTAGCGTTTCACGATTATTTTACAATTTTTTAAGTGCGGTTTTGTTAAATTTATAATCTAGGAACTATAATACCCAATTCATAGAACAAATTTCGGTGATTAATTAAAAAAAGAAATCGCGAAAAAAAGTCGTGGAAAAAAATTTACAAAAAGGAAAATTTTTACATCAGTATGTTTGTTTGCAGAATGAAAATTGCTGATTAAGTTTTTTAATTCAATTGTTATACCATAAAATCTTTTTTCGCGTTCCGCGATTATTTTGCAATTTTTTAAGTGTGGTTTTTTAAAATTTATAATCTAGGCACTATAATACCCAATTCATAGAACAAAGTTCGGTGATTAATTGAAAAAAGAAATCGCGAAAAATGTCGCGGAAAAAAATGTCCAAAAGGAAAATTCTTACATCAGTATGTTTGTTTGCAGAATGAAAATCGCTGATTAAGTTTTTTAATTAAATTTTTGTACCATAAAGACTTTTTTCGCGTTCCGCGATTATTTTGCAATTTTTTAAGTGCGGTTTCTTAAAACATATAATCTAGTGACTATAACACCAATTTCATAGAACAAAGTTCGGTGGCTAGTTGAAAAAAAAGCAATCTATACATCCCCCTTTTTTTGTAAACAAATGCTTTTTTTTACTCAATTGTTCATAGTTTTTAAGGCATTAGTGCGATTTCATTAGCATTAGTACTACAAATTCTAATGCCAGAAAATTTCAGTACCATTAAATGGTAATAAAATTTTTTTGCCATTAGCATTAGTCAACTAATGATAATGAAATTTCAATGCCAATGAAAAAATCCCAAGTATGGTCAGTGATTTGTTTAATAATTCCGAATAAAATAAAAGAACCGAAAAGAACAGTTGAAATTTAACTTATTCGTGAACGCGAGAGATTTCTTAACTCTGAAAATGTGCATCATTTTTGGGCTTTCGCGCCACACAGATATTTCAAGAGGTCCTAAAATAAAAAACCGACCTATCTTTGCAAAATCCTCAGGAATTTTAGTTTCATTTCGCGTTGGAACCATCGGGGTTGAAATTATTGTTGCGCTTTGTAATTAGTCTAAGATCGTATTGGAATGGCGCACTCCTTTGGAAATCAAAATAATAATGATGTAAATTACTTTTAATATTTAACCTTTCCGATAATCTATAAAATTGTAATAAAAACCCATCAAAAAAAGAGATGCTGAAGCAGTAGAAAAAGCACTATAACTGATGAACTAGATGTACTTCTTTTTTAACATAAACACTAATGATTTTAAAATTGAGTTGTCGTAGGCAGAGAAACAAGCCAGCCGCCGTGAGCTGTTTAAGCCGCCGCCGCCGGTCATTTTTGCTTCAGCCGCCGCCGCCGATTGTTTTCGGCTCATTTCGGCTGGAAGTATCAATTTTCAAATACAAAAAATTTAAAAATAAATATATTTTTTAAAAAGAATTTACTAATTCATTAAACTGGAACAACCAGAGCTAAAAACAATTTTTTTATATGAAAAGAAAAAAGTTAAAATCTTCTAAATATTAAATTTTTATAAATATAATTTTTTAACAATTATTTTAATTTTTGCATTAAAAAATACAAACATTGTTTTTTCGGACTTTCTATATTTTCATATACTTAGTTAGAATATTCTTCCACTTCAAGTCCAAATTCTAATGTGATATTCAGTGTTGCCATTTCAGTGCTTTTCGGGTATTTTTGGTGCTTTTTTCCTTCCCGTACCCGGTGATTTCTTACAAATACCCGTTTATAAAAAGCGGGTATTTACAGTGCTTTTTCAGATTTCTGGCAGTGCTTTTAGTGCTTTTTGTACAGTTTATATTTTTGGTATTTGTTCTCCTGTTTTCAATTTTTCTTGAATTTCCTGTCAAAGTTGAAAAAATAATACGAAATATACAAAAAATACATTTTTTCACAATGTTTGTAGTACAATTTTAAATAACAACTTCGTTATATTTAAACTTCAAAATTTTGAAATATAAGTTTGGTGCTTTTTTACCTCTTTTTACCCCTTTTTTTAGTAATTTTTTGAACCTATTTTACACGATTTTACAAAGTAAAATGTGTTTTTAAAATCTTTACTTCAATTTTTCAAAAAGTTATTATCGTGCTTTTTTACCCCATTTTTGTTAAATTTTTACCCTTTTTACCCGTTTTCAAAATGCTCACGGTGCTTTCCTGCCTTCAAGAGTTGGCAACACTGATGATATTGTCATATTAGATTTTTATTTGTTGTTTCAAAATAGGGTTGAACATTTTCATGATAGACAATACAATTGTTTCGTAGACATCACTCTACTCTTCAGTTGTCCGCAATAAGAAAATGATAACTTTCTTACTCAAACCGAGACATTACATAAGGTACAAAAAATCAACGGGACGAGAATTTTGTACTTTCGTATATGAACTGTCTGATTTGTTAAAACCAGCTATAAATCAACTCCTTTTTGAAAGCAACAATTACATAAAAGTACCCTTTGGGTACTATTTATATGTATGTCTGTTGTCAATACATTTTGTAAAAACAACTAATTTTAAACTCAAAACAAAATAAATATTTGAATGAGATTTTAGCCGTGGTGTGCTTTTTTTTTCTTAAAACAATAACAAATGTTATTGCTTTTAATTTTAAATAGAATTATAGAAAAGAGATCACAATTAACGTCTGCACTTTATCACGGTCAGAAAATCACTCGCAAAAAAATATATATCAAATCAATTTATATAAGATTTGTTGTTGGTTCACGTGAGTTACATATATAGATAATGAAAAGAACAAAAGTACATACAAAGTCGACGAACTTGTTACTAGAATAAATGCTTATGCCACTCTAGACAAGTTCGACGACTTCTTAAATAAAATAGGTCAAACAAAATGAATTACGATTGCGAAATCAAATTTGTAAATTGGGAACATATTAATGCTGACAAACAATTGTCAATTTGGCATTATTGATTTTAAAATAATAATGCTGACAAATGTTTGTCAATGTAGAAATGAAATTAATACAATAACGCTGATTTAGTTGAAGTTATAAGAATAAGAAAAATTAAATTGTAAAACTAGTCTTAAGCTTGAAGTCAAACAATAAAGTTAATTTTTTTTTTAAATTTCCGAATTAAATAATTTAAGTGGCGCAGTCGGTAGGATCCAAGTTCAGTGAAAAGGATCCAGTGATTCGAACATACGTTTTTTCGAAAAAAAAAACTATAAGAATTGTGCAGTGAAAACTAATAAAGTAAACACCACAGAAACTATAGAAAAAGAATTGTGCAGTGAAAACTAATAAAGTAAACACCACAGAAACTATAGAAAAAGAATTGTGCAGTGAAAACTAATAAAGTAAACACCACAGAAGCTAAAGAAAAATAATTGTGCAGTGAAAACTAATAAAGTCAACACCACAAAAACGGTAAAGTGCAGTGAAAGCTAATAAAGCCAACACCACATACAAAATTCGGAAAGTTAAAAGACAACAAACGTTTGACGACAGAAGAATGGCTCAAGACCAAGCTCAAATACCTCCTCTCAACCTAGTGGAAGAACTAGCTAGGAGAGAACAACAATTAGAAAACATGAGGCTAGCCTACATTGAACTGCAATAGCAGCAAGGCCAGGATAGAGGCATAAGGGAGCATATAATAAAAACTATTCAACATTTACCCACATTTACTGGAACGGGAGAGGTAACAATAAACAGCTTTTTTAGTAGCACCGAATATCTCCTGTCAACAATAACGGACGCAATATTATACAAGGATGCAGTAAGGACTATTTTCTACCGAACAATTCAAGGTCAGGCGAAGGATGTCATCATAAACATACCAGAACCAGATAACTGGCAGCTTATAAAGGACACACTAAAATTGAGGTACAAGCCGAACATCGAACCACATCAAATATACAGAATGATAGCCAACCTAAAAGTCAATTTGGTAAGAGAATTAATTATAGAAGTACAAAATATAAAATATAAAGCGGACGAACTGACTGTTTACTATAGGGATGACCACTACATGGACCTTTCAAATGTGGATAGTTTACTGGTAAATACTGTTAAGGAAATGACACAGGGAACATTGTTAAATAAAATTTATGAAAAGACGAACATTAACGACATATTGAGAATTTTGAGTCTACGGAGATTCGAAGATACCTGTATTAGACCAGAATATAGAAAATTTAAGGGAACAAATTATAGACAAGGGCCCAATTGTACACAGAATATGGGACAAAGGGGTAATATTCAGAATGTTAATTATAATCAGATGAATCACAATAGATTTAATCAAGGAAACAACGGATATTATTATCAGGGTCAAAATAATTCACAATATCGTCAAGAGGAAAATTTAAATTTTAACAACAATTACAATTCTAATAATCATAATAATGGCAATCTTAATAACAATTATAATTCAGATAATCATAATAATCAAAATAATAATTTTAATAATTTTGGACGCTATAGAGCTCAGAATAATAATCTTTCGGGTAATTACCGGAGGTTCGCCCAGGTAGGAAACTCTAGGCCAAATGTCAGCCAAAATCGCTTGACTCAACTTATACAAGACCAAAACGAACCAATGGAAGTCGATAATTTACAGATAAATAATATTCAAGGGTTCCTTGAGGTGGGAAACCCCAGGCCAAATGTCAGCCAAAATCGCTTGACTCAACCTGGGCAGGACCAAGGGGAACTGGGAGAATTCTACAATGGGGAAACGGATCAATTTCCAGTGGCAGGTCAATCTGGGGTTGATTTGTGTCAATGTAATGCAGATCGACTCGGACAGGGACAAAGTAAACGGGATACGTTTTTTATGAAACAGCCTCAGACTGTCTACCCACCATAATAATTACTATAAAGGAAAAAAAATATAAAGCTTTAGTGGATACGGGAGCAAGAATAAGTTTAATAGATAAAAATGTAGATAATTTTAAGAGAATTTTATTAAAGGAACCAATTCGGTTCAGTACAATAACTGGGAAGGACATAATCAAATATGAAGTGCTTACTGAAGCACCTAATGAATTTAATTTACCAATTTACGCGAAAATTAGATGGAAAATGACTGAGTTAAAAGGACGAAAGTATAGTTTTATAATCGGAATGGACTTATTAAACTGTTTTAATACGATGATAAATTTAATAGATGGGTATATATTGTTTAATCAGAGGATCACAAGATTCCTTAATAATCCATATGAGAATATAGAAGTTTGCACACTCGAAGTGACTGAATTTGATTGGAACAGAATCCAATTGGATCATCTGAATAGAGAAGAAAATACTAAAGTAATGAAAATTTTAGGGAGATTTAAAAAATTATTTTTCAAGGAAGGTGACCAATTGACTAGTGCAACAAATATACAACATGAAATTAGAACAACGACAGACGAACAAATTAACTCCAGACTATATAGATACCCACCACAACACGAAACAGAAGTAAGAAGACAAATAAGGGAAATGGAAGAACAAGGGATAATTAGAAAGAGTAGTTCAAGATATTCGAGTCCTTTGATAGTAGTACCAAAGAAGGTAGATAATTCTGGACAACTAAAGTATAGACTTGTAATAGATTATAGAAAACTTAATGAGGTAACTATAGATGATAAATACCCATTACCCAACATAGACTCAATTTTAGACAAACTAGGCAGGACACAGTATTTTACGACAATAGATCTTGCTAAGGGATATCATCAGATTCTAATTAGAGAACAAGACAGAGAAAAGACTGCTTTTGTAACCCCACACGGACTATACGAATTCATAACAATGCCTTTTGGACTAAAAAACGCACCGGCAACGTTTCAAAGACTAATGAACGAAACATTGAGGGACTTTATCAATAAGACATGTGTAGTGTACTTAGATGACATTTTGATATTTAGCACTTCTCTAAAGGAACACATAAAGGCGATTACGGACATTTTTACGGTACTAGAACGGGTTAACCTAAAAATTCAGATAGACAAATGTAACTTTATGAGAAAAGAAACGGAATTTCTGGGACATATTTTGACTAAAGAAGGACTGAAACCGAATCCGAGTAAAATCAGAGTCATCCAACAATTGGAGATACTAAAGACAGAGAAGCAAATTAAAAGTTTCCTGGGATTAACAGGGTACTATAGGAAGTTTGTAAAAGATTACGCTAAGGTAGCACAGCCTATAACAAAGTATTTGAAAAAAGGAGTAAAAATAAATTTAAAAGATCCTACATACATAGAAGCATTTGAAAAATTAAGGGAATTGATTAGCTCTCACCCGATTTTAAGATATCCGAATTTCGAGAAAAAGTTTACTTTAACCACAGATGCTTCAAATTATGCAATTGGGGCAGTCCTTTCACAGGAAGGTCATCCAGTTTGCTTTGCATCTAGAACCTTGAACAATCATGAGAGGAATTATTCGGCAACAGATAAAGAATTTTTAGCCATATTGTGGAGCGTAAATTATTTGAGACCGTATCTCTACGGCAGAAAGTTTAAAATATTTACTGACCATCAACCTATTAAATTTTTACATTCTAAATACCGGGGAAGAGATATGTCACCAAGACATCAAAGATGGCTTTTAAAATTAGGAGAGTATGACTTTGAAATAGATTATATAAAAGGGAAAGAGAATAGGGTAGCTGATTTCTTGAGTAGAATAGAAAATAATGTAGATAATGTTAATAGTGAAAATATTGAGGGAAATAAAGAAACGCAAGTTCCACATAATTCGGAGCCCGATACGAATATAGTTGACAATATAGAAGATGACAACACATCAATGATGACAATTCATTCATCAGAAGAAAACTTACACGACCATTTTTTTATAAAGGAGGATATAGTTAATAAATACAAGACACAAATTATATTGACGAATAACAAAATTGAAGAAATAAAATTTTTGCACGGTAAAAGAATAATTTTTATAGCGGAATGTGACTTTAACGTAATGGGAAATATATTTGCAAAATACATGATAAAAGGTAAAGTGGGAATATTTTCTGAACTATCGGATCATGGTTACAACATGGTCCAGGAAAAATTGATAGAAATGTTTTCCAACGATAAACAGATAAATTTTACTAAATGCACAATGAGGGCACAGGATATTGAAACCGAAGTAGAAGCAATTAAACAAATTTCTATTTATCATATTAGGGAAAGTATGCACTCGGGTATTATCGAGACATATAACCAGATTAAACATAAAATATATTATCCAAAATTAATGGAATTAATTCAGTTAGTTATCAACCAATGCGAAATATGTCAAGAAGTAAAATATGATAGAAATCCGATCAGATTAAAATTTGCATACACAGAAACAGCATCACGGAAAAATGAAGTAGTGCATATCGATACATATACAATGAAAGGATTTTGCTTTATGACAATTATAGATAAATTCTCTAAATTTGGAGCCGCATATCCATTAAATGATAGAAATCATATAACTATAATTGAACAATTAGAAGATCACATCGCCAAGATAGGGAAACCAAGGAAAATAATAGCAGATAATGAATTTAAAGCTGTTAGGATAAAAGAATTTTTAGACAATGAATCCATTGAATTGCATTTGACTAAACCGAATAGTCATACAGGCAATGCGGATATAGAACGATTACACAATACAATTGCGGAAAAATTTAGAATTATATATAAAATAAATAAAAATATGCCTATAAAACAGATAATGCAAAGGACAATAAGGAACTATAATGACAGATATCATTCGACTATTAAATGTACACCCAACGAAGCTCAACAGGGAAAAATTCATGATGACAAAATTAAACAGAACATAGAAGAAGTAAGAAGAAAATCGTGGACAAATTAAATAAATCTAGAGAAGACTATACGGAAAAAAGACAAGAAGGTTTTATAAAAAATTATAGGGCACTTAGACATAAGGAACAACCGAAATATAGGAAGACAAAATTACAGAAAATACACCCATGTAATATTAAAAGACCTTTAAAATTTTCAGCTTTGGACAATATTGATGATATTATTATGGACTCCAATGACTAGTGGGATAATGACCACACGACTATTAGCAGAACAAACAGGATATACGGATATATATATGAGGGACCAGGAAATAGTTCAGTATTCGGACGTAGTTTTGCACATAATTAATCTTAACGATATAGAGGAAATTCTAGACAAACTAACAGACAACATAATTTTAATGAAAATAAAAAATAAGGATTTACTTGAATTAGAGCTATTGGATGCAAGAAATAAATTAATGACTTTAATACCGAAACAAAATAGACAAAGACGTGGACTAATTAACGGAATTGGAAGTATGTCGAAATGGATATTTGGTACTATGGACGAAGAGGACAGACAAAATATACAAAAACACTTACTAAATATAGACGAACTGACAAACAATAATGACCAACAAATATCAATTAATGATTATTTTAACGTAACTTTAGAACATTTGAAAATTGTTATATCAAATGACAGAAAGAAAATAGAAAAAGAATTGAATTCTATAAATAAATTTTTAGAAATAGAAGATAATAAAAGTGTATATTTGGAACAACTCACAAATATACAGTTAATAAAAAATAAAATAGAACATTTACAAGATAATGTAATTTCTGCAAAATATGGTATGTTCATCCAAGTATTTTAACTAGTAATGAAATAAGAAAATATGAAATTGATTATAACAAATTAAAATATATCCAATTTGGAACAGCATATTTTAACAACTCTTACCTTATTTTTGGAATAAAAATACCCAGAACATTTATAACGGTTAAGTTAAGATTTATTGTACCACTACCAAATTTTGATTTTAATGAAATAGAATCAAACATAGAACAAACTTTTGAATTCCAAAATAAAACTTATAAATTTGAAGAAAACAAACACTTAAAAGATTTAAAATTGAGTAACCATTGTTTAATAAAGAATAACTGTCAATTAATAGAAAATAAAGATTTTGAAATTTTACAGTTAGATATAGATACAATTTTAATTAAAAATGCAATAAATACTACTGTAACTCAAACTTGTAATCATGAAAAAAATACTTTAAATGGAAATAATTTAATCAATTTCAATAACTGTTCAATTAAGATAAAAGATTTTTATTTTTCAAATATTGCAGAAACTGCAGAAGAAAGACACATAATTGAAAATACAAACAAAGTTCAAAAGTTTTCACATAAAATTTCATTCGAACAAATTAAAAAAGAACATCAATATAATGTAAAAAATATTAAAGAATTAAAATATCACACAAAAGTAACATATGGATGTAATATTGTAGTAATTTTCATTGTTATTGTATTAATTATTATTCTATTCATTAGACCGAAATATATAAAAATCAAATTAAATAACAGAATTCAGGAGAATTCTAATCTAAAGGGGGGAGTAGTTACATATATAGATAATGAAAAGAACAAAAGTACATACAAAGTCGACGAACTTGTTACTAGAATAAATGCTGATGCCACTCTAGACAAGTTCGACGACTTCTTAAATAAAATAGGTCAAACAAAATGAATTACGATTGCGAAATCAAATTTGTAAATTGGGAACATATTAATGCTGACAAACAATTGTCAATTTGGCATTATTGATTTTAAAATAATAATGCTGACAAATGTTTGTCAATGTAGAAATGAAATTAATACAATAACGCTGATTTAGTTGAAGTTATAAGAATAAGAAAAATTAAATTGTAAAACTAGTCTTAAGCTTGAAGTCAAACAATAAAGTTAATTTTTTTTAAAAATTTCCGAATTAAATAATTTAAGTCGTGTGATTTGTTTCATGTTCGAACAGATCCATGGCTAGTCAAGACTATATCTAACAAATGGTCCTAAATATTTAATCTCTATATATAAAAGAATAACGTGACTGACTGACTGACTGACTGACTGACTGACTGACTGACTCAACATCGCCCAGCCCAAACCGCTGAAGCTAGGAAGTTGAAATTTGTTATGTAGGTTCCTCTTTCGGGGTAGACGTCCACTAAGACGGGATTTTTGGAAATTCCTACCGGAACGGGCAAAAAGGGGGAAAGTGTCCCCCTTGACGGCCTGCCAAAACCCCTTTGGCTAGAAAGCTGAAATTTAAGATATGTGTTCCTTGGAGTAGGGGCTAACTTTTCTGGAAAGTACTTTCTAGAATTTTGGACAGGGACGTTGTAAAAATGGGGGTTAAAAAGGGGAAAAAGGCCCCCCTTGACGGCCTGCCCAAACCGCTGGAGGTAAGAAGTTGAAATTTGGTATAAAGGTTCCTCCACTATCGTAGACATCCACCAAGACGGGAGTTTTGGAAATTTTTACAGGGACGGGCAAAACGGGGAAAAAGTCTCCCCCTTGACGGCCTGCTCAAACTGCTGGAGCTATGAAGTTGAAATTTGGTATGTAGGTTCCTCGAACAGTGTAGACGTCCGTTGAGACGGCATTTTTGGAAATTCTTATCGGGAGGGGCAAAAAGGGGACAAAAAAAGTACCTTTTTCCAAAAAAGTACCTTTTCCCAAAAAAAGTACCTTTTCCCAAAAAAAGTACCTTTTTCCAAAAAAAGTACCTTTTTCCAAAAAAGTACCTTTTTCCAAAAAAAGTACCTTTTTCCAAAAAAAAAGTACCTTTTTCCAAAAAAAGTACCTTTTTCCAAAAAAAGTACCTTTTTCCAAAAAAAGTACCTTTTTCCAAAAAAAGTACCTTTTTCCAAAAAAAAGTACCTTTTTCCAAAAAAAGTACCTTTTTCCAAAAAAAGTACCTTTTTCCAAAAAAAGTACCTTTTTCCAAAAAAAGTACCTTTTTCCAAAAAAAGTACCCTTTTCCAAAAAAAAGTACCTTTTTCCAAAAAAAGTACCTTTTTCCAAAAAAAAGTACCTTTTTCCAAAAAAAGTACCTTTTTCCAAAAAAAGTACCTTTTTCCAAAAAAAGTACCTTTTTCCAAAAAAAGTACCTTTTTCCAAAAAAAGTACCTTTTTTCAAAAGAAGTACCTTTTTCCAAAAAAAGTACCTTTTTCCAAAAAAAAGTACCTTTTCCCGAAAAAAGTACCGTTTTCCAAAAAAGTACCTTTTTCCAAAAAAAGTACCTTTTTCCGAAAAAAGTACCTTTTTCCAAAAAAAGGAACTTTTTCCAAAAAAAATTCCTTTTTCCAAAAAAAGTACCTTTTTCCAAAAAAAGTAACTTTTTTAAAAAAAGTACCTTTTTCCAAAAAATGTACCTTTTTCTAAAAAAATTTACCTTTTCCAAAAAAAAAAGTACCTTTTCCCAAAAAACATACATTTTTCCAAAAAAATAACTTATTCAAAAAAAGTACCTTTTCCAAAAAAGAGTACCTTTTCCCAAAAAAAGTACCTTTTTCTAAAAAAAGTACCTTTTTCTAAAAAAAGTACCTTTTTCTAAAAAAAGTACCTTTTTCCAAAAAAGTACCTTTTTCCAAAAAAAGTACCTTTTTCCAAAAAAAAATACCCTTTTCCAAAAAAAGTACCTTTTCCCAAAAAAAGTACCTTTTTTCAAAAAAAGTACGTTTTTCCAAAAAAAAGTACCTTTTTCCAAAAAAAGTACCTTTTTCTAAAAAAAAGTACCTTTTTCTAAAAAAAGTACCTTTTTCAAAAAAAGTACCTTTTCCAAAAAAAAGTACCTTTTCCCAAAAAAAGTACCTTTTTCTAAAAAAATGTTCCTTTTCCCAAAAAACATACATTTTTTCAAAAAAATACCTTTTTCAAAAAAAGTACCTTTTTCCAAAAAAGTACCTTTTTCCAAAAAAGTACCTTTTCCAAAAAAGTACCTTTTCCCAAAAAAAAGTATCTTTTTCTAAAAAATGTTCCTTTTCCAAAAGAAGAACCTTTTCCAAAAAAAGTACCTTTTTCCAAAAAACATACATTTTTCCAAAAAAACACCTTATTAAAAAAAATACCTTTTCCAAAAAAAGTACCTTTTCCCGAATTTTCTAAAAAAATGTTCCTTTTCCAAAAGAAGTACCTTTTCCAAAAAAAGTACCTTTTTCCAAAACACATACATTTTTCCAAAAAAAAACACCTTATTAAAAAAAAATACCTTTTCCAAAAAAAGTACAAATAAAGTACTTTGTAAAAACAAAGTATCTTTTTCCAAAAAATTTCGTTTTTCCAAAAAGTACCATTTAAAATAATATATAATTTCAAAAAAACTACTTTTTTCCCTCCCCCACGGATATCTCCACTAAAACAAGGTTTCTTGATATTCGGCATAGACGTGCGCTAAGACGGGATTTTTGGAAATTCCTACCGGAACGGGCAAAAAGGGGAAAAGTCTCCACATAAACAGTCTCACAAATTGGAGAAGTGCCTGCCCAAACCACTGGAGGTAAGAAGTTGAAATTTGGTATAAAGGTTCCTCCACTGTTATAGACATCGACTAAGTTTGTATTTTTGGAATTCCCTACAGGATATCCCAAAAGGAAACTCGGTATGTGAGTTCCTCCTTCTGTGTAGGCGTCCGCTTAGACGGAATTTTTGAAATTCCTATCGGGAGGGGAAATATGGTAAAAGTCTCCTCCTGACGGCTTGCCCAATCCCTTTTGGCCAACCTAAAATTTTAAATATGTATTCCTTGGAGTAGGACTAACTCACCGGCAAGGTAATTTTTCTATTTTGGAACAGCAACATAGTAAAAATGGTGGTTGAAAGGTAAAAATGTCCCCAATTACGGCCTGCCCAAACCGCTTAGGCAATGCAGTTGAAATTTGGTATGAATGTTCCTCATCCATCGCAGATAGCCGCGAAGATGGAATTTTTGTAAATTCCTAAAGGGAGGGGCAAAAAGAAGAAAAGCCTCACCTTGGGGGCCGGTAAATACCCCTTCGGCTAGAAACCTGAAGATTAAAATGTGGGTCCCTGGAGTAAGGGCTAACTTATTAGAAAGATACTTTTTTGAATTTTGGACAGGGTCGTTATAAAATGGGGGCTCAAAAAGGGAAAGTTGCCCCTTAACGACCTGTCCAAACTGCTGCAACTAGGAAGCTGAAATTCGGTACTTAGGTTCCTCTTCCAGCCTAATTCCAACCGGGAGGGACAAAAAAAGAAAAAGTGTCCCCCTTGACAGCCTGCTCAAACTGCTGGAACTAGGAAGCTGAAATTCCCTGTCGATGGATTTTCGGAAATTCCTACCGAGAGGGGCACAAATAGTAAAAGTTGGCTAGAAACCTGAAATGTAAAACACATGTTACTTGGAGTATGGGCTCACTTACCGGGAAGGTGCTTTTTGGACAGGGACATTGCAAAAATGGGGATTAATGAAGCGAAAAGTGCCGCTTAAAGGCCTGCCCAAACCGCTGGAGGTAGGAAGTTGAAATTTGGTATTAAAGTTCCCCCTCTATTGTAGACATCCACTAAGATGAGATTTTTGGAAATTTCTACAGGTAGGGTCAAAAACAGGAAAAGTCTCCCCCTTAACGGCCTGGCCAAACTGCTGGAACAAGGGATCTTAAATTCGGTATTTTGGTTCCTTCTCCAACGTTGACGTCCCCTAAGATGGTATTTTTGGAAATTCATACCGGGAGGGGTAAAAAGGGAAAAAACTTCCCCCTTGACGGCCTGGCCAAACTGCTGGATATAGAGACCTAAAATTATGTATGTAGTAGGTTCCTCCTCCAACGCAGACGTCCTCTAATACGGAATTTTTGGAAATTCCTACCGGGAGGGGTAAAAACGGAATAATTCTCCCCCTTGATGGCCTAACCGAACCCTTCGGCTAGAAACTTGTAATATATAATATGTTTTCCTTGGAGTATGGGCTAACTTATCGACAAGGCATTTCTAGGACTTTGGAGAGGAACGTGGTAAAAATCGTGGTTCAAAAGGGGAAAATTACCCCCCCCCCTTAACGTCTGCGTCTTTAGCTAGAAACCTAAAACTTAAAGAACAAGTGTATATGAAACACTAAAATTAAGAAACTAAATAGGAAACGAGTGGAATGAAACACTACACAAATGGAATGAAATGGATATAAACGTTGAACGAGTAGAATTGAAATTATAGAGAATGCAAATGGATTGGAAGAGGGAATTACCTGTTCAAACACTATCCACGGAATATGAAACTTATGTAGCATTGAAACTTACTCTCCAAAAGTTAAACAAATTTTCTAAAAGAGAAAAAACCTTAGAAAAGGAATGGAACTTATATATTCCGATATTTAAACTTCATGTAACGAAGCACCGGTGGAAGAAACCGACGCAGTAAATTTTCCAACTGAATTTGTGAATTTACTTGAATTGCCAGGTCTACCTTTACATAAACTGGAATTAAAAAAAAAAAACTTTAAGACCCGCTATTTTTAATATTATAAAATGCTTTCCAACCCTGCTTTACGTTATTTATTTTCATTCAAAACACAAATGAACAAAACTACTTACGGGTCTATCTACCTAAGTTCGCACTTTACCAAATTATCTTAACATACACACGTATATTGCAATTTATTATGGATTCATTACTAACAATCCACTTCCATGAGAAAAAGTGATCAAATATTTATTTATTTTAAACCCATTGTTGTGCAGAATTATTTATTTGTGGTGGCTGGGTGAAGGCTTTAAATAAAAAAACTTTAAATAAAAAAACGAATTTAATAAAAATTTGGGGGGCGCAGCCCCCCGGGGGGGAGGGCGCAGCCCCCCCCCCCCCCCCCCTTGACCTTTAAGGCACGCTAACAACGTAGCGGGCTGCGCCCGCTAGTATAACATACAAGTTTTATTTAATAAATTATAAACATACCCTTTTAGTACCAAGTACTTTTCGTTGAAACATAACTTGCAAAATATTAATTTTGCCAGCACATTTTTTTGCCAATGTAAAGGGCTCCAAAGTAATCCCAACATTGGGAAAATGTAACCCCTTGCAACTCAAAACAATTTTTGCCTCTTATAGAATTTTCAGACAATTAAAGCATACTGGGAATCAATTTTTTTTTATTTATTCTTTTTAATTTTAACAAATTAAGGAATAAATAAAGACCATAGAAAAAATACATATCGATTGATTTAAGAAATTAAACTTGTTTGAAGACTTTTGAATGGAGGCTTTGTTAGAAAGTTTGGGCAGGATGCACATATCTTGTAGGGACCCATTTGAATTAGATGCCCAATCAATAATGTCCTTAAATGATGAAGTTATGTGATCAATTCGAACATTGGTTTGAGCGTTTTATCCGTAAAAGTGTCCTTTTCTAAATATTATAGGATTTTACAATATCTCTTATCTTTACTTTTTCATTTATTTGTTACAAAATGTTTAATTTATCCAAAATATTCAACTGGACCATTTTCCCGGCGTTTCACTGGGTCAACCCTAGGAATCGAGATATATCGATTTGACCTTTGGTGGTCTTTTTTTTGACATAACTCGAGAACCACTAGTCCGATTTTGCTCAAGCAATTTTAAAAAAATTAAAAATTACAATTCATTTAATCTGTTCATATAACGTTTTTCTATATACTCAACAGTTTTGCCGGTAAAAATAAATGTATGAAGAAAAAAATATTTTTTGCCTAAAATATTAAAAAAAAGTAATAAACAAAAGGTTATTGATTTTTATGGTAGCGGTAACAAACATTTATTTTTACCGGCAAAACTGTTGAGTATATAGAAAAACGTTATATGAACAGTATAAAGTAATTGTAATTTTTAATTTTTTTAAAATTGTTTGAGCAAAATCGGACTAGTCGTTCTCGAGTTATGTCAAAAAAAAGATATATCTCGATTCCTAGGGGTGAGCCAGCGAAACGCCGTGACACGTATAACTTGTTTTTTACCGATATAACATTTCCCGTTGGTTTCATCCCATCCCGATTTTGACTGTCGCATAGTGTTATCGGAAAGGTTAAATATTAAAAGTAATTTACATCATTATTATTTTAATTTCCAAAGGAGTGCGCCATTCCAATACGATCTTAGACTAATTACAAAGCGCAACAATAATTTCAACCCCGATGGTTCCAACGCGAAATGAAACTGAAATTCCAGAGGATTTTGCAAAGATAGGTCGGTTTTTTATTTTAGGACCTCTTGAAATATCTAAGTGGCGCGAAAGCCCAAAAATGATGCACATTTTCAGAGTTAGGAAATCTCTCGCGTTCACGAATAAGTTAAATTTCAACTGTTCTTTTCTGTTCTTTTATTTTATTCGGAATTATTAAACAAACCACTGACCATACTTGGGATTTTTTCATTGGCATTGAAAATTCATTATCATTAATTGACTAATGCTAATGGCAAAAAAATTTTATTACCATTTAATGGTACTGAAATTTTCTGGCATTAGAATTTGTAGTACTAATGCTAATGAAATCGCACTAATGCCTTAAAAACTATGAACAATTGAGTAAAAAAAAGCATTTGTTTACAAAAAAAAAGGGGGATGTATAGATTGCTTTTTTTTCAACTAGCCACCGAACTTTGTTCTATGAAATGGGTGTTATAGTCACTAGATTATATGTTTTAAGAAACCGCACTTAAAAAATTGCAAAATAATCGCGGAATGCGAAAAAAGTCTTTATGGTACAAAAATTAAATTAAAAAACTTAATCAGCGATTTTCATTCTGCAAACAAACATACTGATGTAAGAATTTTCCTTTTGGACATTTTTTTTCCGCGACTTTTTTCGCGATTTCTTTTTTCAATTAATCACCGAACTTTGTTCTATGAATTGGGTATTATAGTGCCTAGATTATAAATTTTAAAAAACCACACTTAAAAAATTGCAAAATAATCGCGGAACGCGAAAAAAGATTTTATGGTATAACAATTGAATTAAAAAACTTAATCAGCGATTTTCATTCTGCAAACAAACATACTGATGTAAAAATTTTCCTTTTTGTAAATTTTTTTCCACGACTTTTTTTCGCGATTTCTTTTTTTAATTAATCACCGAAATTTGTTCTATGAATTGGGTATTATAGTCCCTAGATTATAAATTTTAAAAAACCACACTTAACAAATTGCAAAATAATCGCGGAACGCGATAAAAGACTTTATAGTACAAAAGTTGAATTAAAAAACTTAATCAGCGATTTTTATTCTGCATCACATCGAAATTTGCCATATTCTGAAATAGTTGCTCTAAAGGCACATCTACACGGGATAGAAAACTCGCTAGAGTTTATAAAAATGCAGCACTTATAAGTCTACGAAATGTAGCCATTGACAATTGCTGCCAAAAATAATTTATTGAATTAGCAAAAATTTTAAGATGTCTTGTAACATTATTGAACATTTCAGTTTATTAAATGCACCTTTTGGTATTTGAAGAAAAATTATTCTTTCAAATACAACAATTTTAATAAAAACAAATACTTGAAAACTAGAGATGATACTTTTACCATAAAAATTAGCGCCAACTATATTAGAGATTACAAATTTAGCCCAAACTCTACGAAATTTCTATCCCGTGTAGATGTGCCTTAAAAAAAGAAATACCAGCAAATTTCACGCTTTAAAATATTAACCATAATGTATTTTACAGGCATTCTTCCCCACATTAAAAATTGCGATGCGTTACAGTATTAGGACAGAAGTTTTATACAAAAATAATCATATTTTTTGTTATTTTTCTTAGATATTGAAACAATATCGTATTTTTTTGCTGTGTTTCGGATTAAAAATCGTTATTTTGAGGAAAAAAATCGTCATTTTGAAAAATCGTCAAAATGACGATAAATCGTTAAAACTGGCAACACTGGTTAGAGGGTTAAACTCTCTTTCAGTATGCTTAAAATTTTTTAATAACTTTTTTAGAGAGAGAAATTTCGATATTTTTGATTGTAAATATTTACTGAAAAAGAAACTTAAGTAACTATGCATAATAAATTGAAAACCTTTTAGCACATTTATAAAATGAATTTTGTATTGAAAATTTGTTTTATAAGTCACTTATAAATTTTAAAAGTGATTATGCATATTACCCTTAATATATAAAGAAAAAACTTTCAAAAGAATGAAAAACAAACGGGATAAAAAACAAAACCAATTTACCAACTTGAAGTACGAAAAATACTCAATAACCACCTGCAATTACCAAAAGCAGAAAATTAAAAATAATGGTAACGGTATTTTAGGGGTAACGGTATTTTAAGGTTATCGATATTTCATTTATTTGGGTATCGGTGTTTTAAGGATAACGGTATTTCAGTTATTTCGGTAACGGTATTTTACGGATAACAGCATTTTGGTTATTTCGGTAACGGTATTTTAGGGGTAACGGTAGTCAGTTGAAAGGGTTTTGAATCGATAACGGCATTTTAGCGGTATTGCCTGCCAACCCTGATTTTAAGACACTTTTTTAATTTTTGGTGGACTATCAAAATTTTTACCGTTATTGGGTTTAAGCACACATATTTGGAGCAAAAATTTTTAACATATTTTTTCGCTGGCCTTCTAATAGAAATTAAATTTTTTTACAGTATTCAAAAACCACAGTATTTACAGTATTTTGAAAATATGTAAATTTTTAACATATTTTTTCGTTGGTCTTTTAAAAGAAATTAAAATTTTTGACAGTATTCAACAAAACGTTGCGTACCACCAAACCCCTCCATAGTCCATAGTTGCCAGCCCTGGTTTAAGGTAACAAAAATCGGAGAGTTTCTTTGCAAAAGTCCCTGAATTCTGAGGATATTTCTATACATTTAAATGAAAACAATCTTAAAGTCCTTAAATTCAATTCTAATTGTTAGTGCTATATTTTTTATTTCATTGTACAGTTATTATTATGCGGATGATGTTACTTTAAACAAATAAAGTTTTGTTAATTTTTTCAACATTGTTTTCTAGTTGGGATTTTTTTTGTGATATTTTAAGATTTGTTGGGGATCACGGAAAAAGTATTTGGCAGGCGTGCACACAAAAAGCATTGCATTCATTTAAAAAATTCGGTTAGCATATGTTAAGGCATATTCTTTTAAAAACGATGGTAACTGGTACACGCAGCATTGCCAGAAAAGTTTGTGCCGATATCCCCATTTGACAAGTTGAAATCCCCAAAACAAATTTATAAATCCCAAATATTTCCATAAAACAGTGAAACTCGTTTAATACGAACACGGATAACACGAATTCTCGGCTAATACGAACTAATTTTAAAGTCCCGACTTTTTGGCAACAATTTTAATATAAAAACCATCCGTTAATACGAACCCTCGGTTACAACAAACTGTTTATGGTGGTCCCACAAACAAATTTTCATAATATTTTCCATTTTTAATGCAAACTTTCCAAAATTTGGCAATTTTTTTTATAAATTTTTTTGTATTTTGACAAATTTTGAACCGAACACAGACATTTTTTCTTAAATATATTGCAAACAAGTTATTTCAGAAATGAATTTAAAAATTGTTCAATACTTGAAGTTCTTTGTAGGAATATTAAATATTTTGTGGATAATTAAAAAATTTAAACAAAATTTTGCTTCGGTTATTACCAACCTCGCTTACAACGAACTAATTTGTTTGGTCCCCGGGAGTTCGTCTTAAGCGATTTTTACTGTATATGTAGCTTTAAGGCCCTGTGCAAGGTGGCTAAATAAATTCGAATCTGAATACAAATTGACAAAGGGTTTAAAATTTATTGGAAAATTTTTTAAAACTTTTTCAAATTTCATAGAAATTTGGAAACCTGAATTTAGTTTAGATTTTATTTAGCCAGTTCGCACCCACCCTTAATACGAATTTTAAATAAAAACCAATTTTTAATGAAAAATAAATGTTATGCAGTACATGCAGCGCTGCCAGAAAAGTTTGTGCAGATAACCCCATTTGAAAAATCGAAATTCCCAAAAATCCCCAGAACAAATTTCTAAATCTCCAAATACGAATTTGAAATAAAAACGCAATTTTATTGAAAATTAAATTTTATTTGTTAATATGTATTATAAATAATTTACTTGCAAAAAAACAACAGCAAAAGTCATAATCTAAAACCATTATAATGAACACATTCAGTAAGATCAAGTGTAAATTATTTTAACTGCCCAACCAGCAATTTCGGAGGCGCTCATAAATAAGATTTTTAAATGGCTCATAGAAGTGATTATTGTTTTTTTGAAAACACTCTTTTTGGTAGAAAATATGAACCCTCAGAAAACAATCCAAAAAGTTGTCTCTACAATCTAAAAAGTTGTCTCAAAACGAGGGTTTATTTTTCGGACTCAAAGAAGGGGGCTCTTTTGGCCGGACCACTTTCATAGGAAAAAGTGGAAAAATGTTTATGTTTTTGGAGCTCATTTCTAAGTCGTTAATTATCATCTTTGTTTGCTGGGTGATTTAGAGAAAAACTTTTCAAATTTATTTTTGCTATGAAAATATATATAGGCCATTCCACGACAGATCGACCAATATCTGACCTTGGAATTTCTAATTATACCCTACACCACTATGTGGTCAGGGTATTATAAGTTTGTGCTGATGTTTGTAACACCAAAAAATATTGGTCGTAGACCCACCTTATAGTATACCGATCGGTTCAGAATTTTTTTTTATTTCGATTTAACGATGTCCGTCTGTCCGTCCGTCCGTCCGTCTGTCTGTCTGTCCATGCAATCTTGTACGCACTCTACAGGTCGCACCTATTAAGATATTTCGATGAAATTTGGTACATGGACCTATGTTGGCCCAAGGACGAACAAGTTTGATTTTTTTGAACATCGGTCCATGTTTAGACCTAGTGCCCATATAAGGGTCCTACCAAAATTATATTGTTTATACGCTGCAGGTCGTAAATATTAAGATATTTTGATGAAATTTGGTACACAGACCTATATTGGCCCAATAACGCAGCCTATTGATTTTGGTGAACATCGGTCCATGTTTAGACCTAGTGCCCATATAAGGGTCCTACCAAAATTATACTGTTTATACGCTGCAGGTCGTAAATATTAAGATATTTTGATGAAATTTGGTACACAGACCTATATTGGCCCAATAACGCAGCCTATTGATTTTGGTGTACATCGGTCCATGTTTAGACCTAGTGCCCATATAAGGGTCCTACCAAAATTATACTGTTTATACGCTGCAGGTCGTAAATATTAAGATATTTTGATAAAATTTGGTATACAGACCTACATTGGCCCAGTAACGCAGCCTATTGATTTTGGTGAACATCGGTCCATGTTTAGACCTAGTGCCCATATAAGGGTCCTACTAAAATTATATGGTTTATACGCTGCAGGTCGCAAATATTAAGATATTTTGATAAAATTTGGTACACAGACCTACGTTGGCCCAAGGACAAAGCCTATTGATTTTGGTGAACATCGGTCCATGTTTAGACCTAGTGCCCATATAAGGGTCCTACCAAAATTATATTGTTTATACGCTGCAGGTCGCAAATATGAAGATATTTTGATGAAATTTGGTACACCGACTTATGGCAGCCGAAGGACGAAGCCTATTGATTTTGGTGAACATCGGTCTATGTTTAGACCTAGTGCCCATATAAGGGTCCCCCCAAAATTATATTGTTTATACGATGCACGTCGTAAATATTAAGATATTTTGACGAAATTTGGTACACAGACCTATTTTGGCCCACGGACGAAGCCTATTGATTTTGATGAACATCGGTCCATGTTTAGACCTAGTGCCCATATAAGGGTCCTACTAAAATTATATGGTTTATACGCTGCAGGTCGCAAATATTAAGATATTTTGATAAAATTTGGTACACAGACCTACGTTGGCCCAAGGACAAAGCCTATTAATTTTGGTGAACATCGGTCCATGTTTAGACCTAGTGCCCATATAAGGGTCCTACCAAAATTATATTGTTTATACGCTGCAGGTCGCAAATATGAAGATATTTTGATGAAATTTGGTACACCGACTTATGGCAGCCGAAGGACGAAGCCTATTGATTTTGGTGAACATCGGTCTATGTTTAGACCTAGTGCCCATATAAGGGTCCCCCCAAAATTATATTGTTTATACGATGCACGTCGTAAATATTAAGATATTTTGACGAAATTTGGTACACAGACCTATTTTGGCCCACGGACGAAGCCTATTGATTTTGATGAACTTCGGTCCATGTTTAGACCTAGTGCCCATATAAGGGTCCTACCAAAATTATACTGTTTATACGCTGCAGGTCGCAAATATTAAGATATTTTGATGAAATTTGGTACACAGACCTATATTGGCCCAATAACGCAGCCTATTGATTTTGGTGACATTAGTTGGCTTTTACCCAGACTGGTGTAGGGTATTCTATAGTCGGCATGCCCGACTTTAACCTTTTTACTCGTTTTAATTATATTTTGCACCCTGGAACTACATATATGTAACTACCTAAAGATTGCTGTTTTTGTTCTTTTGA
This sequence comes from Leucophora obtusa, assembly GCA_949987735.1. NCBI lineage: Eukaryota > Metazoa > Arthropoda > Insecta > Diptera > Anthomyiidae > Leucophora > Leucophora obtusa. The sequence continues at coordinate 63,261,210 of OX465296.1, forward strand.
TTTAAATGAACAGTTAGTAGACCGGTTTTCAAGTAATTTATCATTTATTTTAAATAACATTTTCAGTTAATTTAAACCTTCTTTAAGTGCACTTTTCGTACCTGTGCATTTAAGATAAGTGCCTCATATTTTTTCAGTTGTTCATTATTTTCATAAAAAAGATCACCGTTAGCTGCCTTAAGTGTCTTGCTTTATTTTACAATTCTAGGAGAAAAAATACATTTTATGTGTTGTCAACTTTTTGTGACACAAATATCCTACTTTAGTCGTTTTCTAATCATAAAAATCGCAAGATCTAGTGCAAAGCACAAAGTTGTCGTTATTAGCTTCATTTCTTTTGTTTGTTTTCAGTCTGTATGAAACTGCTTTATGTTGTTGTTGTATACCTGCACATTAAGGCACACTGAACCAAAAGTCGTAAGTGAAATCAACATAAAAATTTTGTTACTTTCTGATGAAACGAATTGTTAAAACAATATATTTTTTATTCAAATTAATGTGTGTTTTTTTTAAATCAACTACTTTTTTTTTAAATGAACATACTTATTTCCGTCAATGATTCTCTACAAAACAATTGTTGTTTTGATAATTTTTTGTCCATTTTTTAACAAAATTTAATTTGTTAACTCTAAAAAATTTTGTAAAAAATCTGCAACGTAAATTTAATATAATTTTCCTTCAATTTGAAAAAAAGAGTATTAAATCTGTGGAAAAAAGTTTAGTGAGGTTAGTTTTGTCGCGTCATTACTCGTGCTAGCATGTGTATTTGTAATTGTCGGAAATATCAATAAATTGACATTAAGTGTTTTTGTTTTTCAAAGTATAGATAATTAACAAATTCAGTGACTTAAAGTGAATTGATAATTGAAGATTTATTAATTTTAATTTAAATAAATTTATATAATTTTGAACGTTCTCAATTAAATCGTACATTAAAATTTCTGTCATTAATATTGATTTTATCCATCTTTTTGTTATTTTGTTTAAGGCAAACTATTAATGAATGTTATATAATGTATTTGAATTATTAATTTAAATAAAGTTATATGTTTTTGTATATAAAATGGTACATATGTTTTAAATAAAGGGTTTTTAGTATATGCCATATTATAATTTCAATTTTATATTTCATTATTTTTTATATTTTATCAAATTCATTATAAAAAAGACATTGTATTAAAAAAATTTGAAATTGGTGAAATATAAAAAATAATGAAATATAAGTCTAAAAATTAATAATAAATCGATAAAAAATTAATTACTTAAATAAAATGCATTGTTGAATTTAATAAATTGCATTGGTAAAACAACAAAATCATTATTTTTTTTTTTTTTTTTTTTGATGGGCCAACACTCAGGGGATGCTCCCCTATTAACGCAGTGCGTTGTGTTGGTATTAGGAAAACAGGTTATGAGGAGGAGGAAAGACGGAGTAGTGTTTGTGAATATTTGATTTAAATTTCTCAATATTGTAAGTAACAGGGAAGACCTCTGCGGGGAGTTTATTCCACATACGGCTAGTGCGACTGATAAACGAATTCTCTCTATAATGCGTCGTGCGATCCACTGGACAATCGACTACAAACGGATGCGCTCTACCTGATAAGCGAGTATTACGAATAAAAACTTGGGCTTTGGGGACAAGTTCACTTATCTCAGCTGAGCACCTCCCATGATAATATCGATAGAACAGGGTCACACAACCCACATTCCGACGATGCTCCAATGAGTCAATAGAGCTGGATACCCTATTGTCATTGATAAGCGCCGACGCCCTCCTTTGCACACGGTCCAGAAGCTCCAAAATAGACTTCGAAGCTCCTGCCCATATATGGGAGTTGTATTCCATCTTCGGTCGGATATAGGTGGTATAAATAGTGAGTAAATCGGATGGAGTGAAGTACTTCTTGCACCGACGTAAAAAACCTAGACACTTGAATGCTTCCTTCGACACTTGAAAAACATGTTTATTCCAACGGACATCACACTGAATTTTCATGCCCAGAACATCAAGAGTATCCGATTCCTCAATATCAATATCACCCATATGTACAGATGACAGTGTTGACCTCACAGCCCTATGGGTCAACATACAACATTGGGTCTTGCGTGCATTAAAGTCGACCTTATTCGCACGACCCCACTCCGAGATTGTAGAAAGGTCACGATTCAGTGTGTCATTCATAATTTGCCTTTTGCCCCCAATCTCCTCAGGGCTTGGCCTACGATCGAAGGAAAATGAATGACAAATGTTGCTGTCATCTGCGAAAGAGTAGATAGGGTTGAAAGTTCGACCAAGAAGATCATTGAGAAAGATAAGAAATAGGGAAGGAGAAAGAACAAAACCCTGCGGTACGCCTGAATTCAGCTGAAACTTGTCGGATGAGACCCCATCTATAACAACACGAATAGTGCGATCTCTGAGAAAGCTCGAAATAAAACGAGCGAAATCATTACCTACACCAAACGCAATAAGCTTCAAAATAAGCGCCCCGTGCCATACACGATCAAAGGCCTTTGAAATATCCAGAGCAACCACTTTGCTCTCACCAAAACGGTGGATGGACCGACTCCAACGCTCCGAGAGGAACGCTAACAGGTCTCCCGTAGAACGACGTCTGCGGAAGCCATACTGTCGGTCATTAAGAAGTGAGTTGGACTCTAAATAATTCACAAGATGGTAATTAACCATACTCTCCATCGCCTTTGAGAGCGCAGAGCATATTGCGATCGGGCGGTAATTTTCAGGGTTGTTAGCCGCACCCTTTTTAGGGATTGGCTGGACATTGGCAACCTTCCAGCACGAGGGGAAAACTCCCGCACAATACGAAGCACTAAAAAGGCTTGCCAATGGACGAGCTAGCGTCGAAGAACACTGTTTCAGCACCAGTGCTGGTATACCATCTGGCCCCGATGACTTATTTACGTTGAGGTCAGCAAGAACCCTTTTGACTGCTCGAGCTCGAAAGAATATCTTAGGCATAGTACTCGACACTCTTTCAAGCTCGGGCAGTGGTTGATCGCAATTTAATTAAATATAATTGTTAAGACAACTAATTTTTGTTAATACATTTGACGATGTTTTGTCAAAATAATACCATATAAAATAATTAAACGTCAAAATATAAATCTACTAAACAATGCGTTAAATTGATGGACAGGTTTTGTTAGTTGTATAGTGATCACCCATTCATCAATTTAATATGGAATTTAGTTGATTTCACAGCTGTTTTTGGTTCAGTGCAAGTAAACAAATTGACTTAGCAGCGTTTTTCTCTTATCTGCACAAAAATTCGGGCAAAAGTTGTATGTGCAGCTAAGTCAAAACTAGTGTAAAAACTTTGGTTTATTTCCTTTAACCCTTTGACGACCACAGGCAAGTATGCTTGCCAAGGGGTTTTTCGCACTTATAATTTCCCAGACAAAAGATAGAGTAAATATGTCCAAAGGTGATTTGTAGAGGAGGGTTGAGGCAACAAAAATGTAGTAGGCGGTAAATCATACCTGGCTTCAGGTATGATTTACTAGAACTAGAATTCTTCATTTGAGGGGTAAGAAGCACAAACTTTGACAAGCGAAATGAAGGGCCAGCAAAGGGTCTATGAGGCCAATTTTTTGTGAAGTATTTATAATTTAGTTGTAGATCACGAAAATAATAATAATAATCGCCTCGTCCGGAACGGCGGAGTCGTCAAATGACAAATATTTTTGGCAAGCGAAATAGGGGGTAAGGAGGGGTTCAATGGAGCCAATTTTTCTTGATATAACTATTATTAGGTCAGAGATCATGAAAATCGTAAAAACTTTAAAATCGCTTCGGCAGAAAATGTACGGGTTCTTTCCTATTGCTATCAAAATAACCATTCCCAACGCAGACACCAATTTTTACATTTTATCTTATAAAAGCGTTCGTTTTTCTCCTTTAAATAAACCGGACTGGTGCTCTAGTATAATTAAAATAACTCTTACACTTTGTTTGATAGAAGTTATACCCTTTATTCACACTCTCTTTAGTTTAATTTAGCTTTACACTTGTTTATTAAACGCTGTATTACTTTTAACATACTCCACTCTTACGTACTCAACTGGTACTCTTTTTTTTGTTCACAAGTTGTCCCCAACTCGATTTGCAACCAAAGAGTAAATATTCCCTTATTTAAGGGAATTTTTGTATGAAAGTGCAGAAATTTGGTTTGAAAGTACAGAAATTGGTTTAATGTGTAGAAATGTCAGAAATATGTGCTGCCATATAAATTTTACCCATTTTTTGTGTTAAAAATGCCAGGTTCAGATGGAAATGAAAAAATCTCCAAAAAATAAATTAAAAAAAAATTGGTCCGATCGGGTCAAAATTTTTACCACAGGTAAAACTTTAAATTGGGCTCGCAAATCAACTTTGTTTTTTTATCAGTTGGGCCTATCTCGGGAGTTATTTCGGTTCAAAGTTTGAAGATGGACTTCCTCATAACTGTGCGATTCATAACTGTCGGATTTGGACAGTACGCATACTATTGGAAAGGTATTTAAAATATCTTTCATGTGACAATAACGATTTTTATGTTAATTAACCCATTACGGCTCAATTTAAAATATTAAATTTTAGAAGTTTTTTTTAGAAAAAAAGGTTTTATTTCAGAAGATTGTGTATTCAAAAATATAATTTGGAAGTAGGACCTGTGCGAGATGGTTAAATAAATTCTAAACCAAATACAATTTGACAAAAGGGTTTAGTATCGGATAAGTATCTTCAGACTTATTCCAATTTCAATTTTCAACTTTAAAGCCCCGCCCACTCGAAAGTAGGCGTTTCCGACAAAAAATATTTATATTTTTGAACACAATAAAAATATCTAACTATGATAAAAATTTTGAATTCATCAGGGTTATGCCCGTAAACTGCACTTTAGGAAAAATTTACTTTTTTTAACTGTTAACTTATTTTAAAATAAACTAAGTTTAATGCTAACCCATAGTTATCTATGTCAAATTTATATGGAAATATATGTGGTTAACGTTTTATCTTGATTATGTTGGAAAAAAAGATATTCGTCCTATACCTTATTGGCCTTTTAACATTTATAATAAAAACTCGGCATAATTAAACCCAAAACAGGCAAATTTTTCCAAAAACCGGCAAATTTATAGTTTTTACTTTTTTTGTAAATATGGCAATCTTCCACCATAACTAAATACACAAAATGTTGCACCTCAACATAAAAATGTTGCAACTCAACTTACGGCATGTTTATCTATCACGAACGAAAAGAAATTTTCGTTAAAATAGCAAACGAAAACTGCTTTTGGTTCATGTAAAACGAAACACAATTTTTACCGAACGATAACGTTAGTATATAAAAGTTTCTTATAATTTTGGTTCATATACAGGATGAATTGAAACAAGTTATTTCAATTTTATCAGCATTACTTTTCGAGAAAAATGTTTAACCGTTTCCTAATATCCGCTTAAGAAATGAGACGATATCTCTTTGCTGGTAAAATAAGTTCTCTTTATTAAATTTAGTCGTTCCTCTATTTATAATATTTTCAATACACATAATATAATATACATCCTGATAAACAAACACAGGTAGGTGATCGTTTATAGGTGCCTGATGTTTCTTCCTAAACACAGAATAAGTTTTTATCTGTTTCATAGGAAAGGTACTAAAAGATTATATTCACTCTAAAAAGAGCATGTAAACTTACTGCTATTGAGTGTGCAAATTATTATGTATAAAGACGCAGAATGCTTGCTATTGAGCATAATATGTTTAAATATTTAATATACACACTTTTCATTTAGAATTAGGCACATAATGTATTAGAGGGTATGTTTATAAACATTTTTCCAATTTTATAAACACATACAAAAGTAAATTACACATTTAATACAGTAAATTTTTATATCTACAATTGTCAATCAATACGAGTATTATAATTTTTTTCTAAACTAAAGAAAAGTAAAACATATTCTTCAATATGCAAGGAAAAAAAATAACATACTAATGTATCTGAAGCTGCATTTCATTAATTACACTATATATGTATGTTACATAGAAAATATTGCAGATTTAGTGGTAAGAATTTTTGTCGTGTTAATAAAAATATTCGTAAGGTTAATTTTTATCCTTTCGAACAGAAAATCAATACTTTTGGGCGAAATCTATTGTAAATGAAGAGAGTCAACAACGAAAAGCGTGATTAAATATGTGTATATTGAATCCATAAATCATTTATGCTAGATTATTTCAATCAAGATTTTGGAAGGAAAATTATTGGAAAATTATTATTTACTGTACATTGATTTTACCAGCCAAATTATAATGGAAGTTTGGAAGCAAAGTGGTTCAGTGGACGTCCAACAAATTTGGATATATTAAACGTATGCGGTTAATGAAAAAGAGATTTAAAAAAATAAGTGGGTTTTTATTATCTTTCACGTATCTTAATTTCATTGAATCCATTGGAACCCTTGAGTGCTACCTTTACCTTGTGATGCAATTTAGGGTTATGCTTAGGTTTTTCCATTTTCTTTTAAGAGCATTTGAAGGTTTTCTCTTAAAACAAACCACCCGATTATGAAGACTTTTTTCGTCAGAAAACCAATAGGTTCTAATAAGGAAGGTCTGTATGCGTGGTTCCCTCAGGTTTGGTTGAAATTTAAATATATGATAGAGAAGACAGAAAAAATAAGTATGTGCAGCTTTTTAATGGCCCAATATCATACCTGAGAGATTGGATTTCAGACTACTTCTATTTTCGTTTTTTGGACCTTTTCATTTTGGTTTCAAGGAAATGTATACACATAAAAATAAAAGTTATTTTTAGGACCTATTAAATAGTGTACTAAAAATTTTAAAAAGTTTCCAAACAAAGATGTTTCGAACAACTTTGCAATTAATTTTGAACCCCCAAGTATCAATTTTGGAAGATATATTTAGAACCGAAATTATTGATTTTGTGCTGTCTATCACATATCCAAATTTTCTCGAAATCTGCAGGAACTGAGACTCTCCTTATGCTTAACTTTTTATTTTGAAAACAGGGAAGACCTTAAATTCTGATGCAATTTTCCTATGAAGTATTATCTTGAGGACTATTTCTAATTGAAAACCCTTAACATTTAAAGAACTTTTCCCAATATAAAAATCCCAAAGTTCGGAAGTTTTTTCTAAATAAAAGCACTTTGATTCTATAGAAAAATCGCCAGATTTAAAAAATATTTTATATAGAAGGGGCCTTAGATTCTGATAACCTTTTCTATAGAAGAACCCACAGATTCGAATAACTTTTTTTCTTAAAACTATCAAATTCTTAGGACATTTTTGTGGAGATCCCCTAAAAGTTCTGGTGTCTTTTTCCAATAGAAAAACTTCCGCATTATGAGGATATTTACCTACTGAAAAACCTGTACCTTTTGAAAGATTTATTGCTATAGAAAACCGCTAAGATTCTGAGCACTTTTTGCAAAAGCAAAAACGTGGATTATTCCAAAAACCTACCGTATTCTCATACATTTTTCTTATGGAGGAACCCTCAGGCTTTTTATTGGAAGCCCTTCGGACTCTGATGAAAAACCTTTAGATTTAGAAAAAGCTTCAAATGTAGAGAATTTTTTATAAAAAACCGAGAGATTCTGAAGACTTAATGGATTTTCCTTTTGAAAAACCATTGAATTCTTTATGGAAACCTTATGATTTTCAAAGTCTGAAGGCTTTTTAGTAGTTGTTTATAAGAAAAACCATTCGCAACTTTTTATCAAAATAGATTTACGTTTTAGTTATGTATTTTATTTAATATTTGTAATGTTATTCGTTATTGTAATTTTTAATTTTCATTTTTATTGTTTTCTTTGCTCAAGAAGTTATTTTATTAATAAAAACACTTAAGTATATCTTTCAAATGCATTTTTCATTTTAAGGGAGTATTTAATAAAAAATAAATTCAGTGTATATGTGGGCATTAATCAGCGTGTTTCTAAACATCTTAATTGTAGGTTGATTCTCTTAATATAGCTTTTTTAGACACATGAAGTTAAAATTTAAACAAATTTTAAAAGTTACTAAGCTCTTTTGATACAATTAAAGACGTACTTTTACACACATTGTGTCTATTATTTTTAAACACAATGTGTCTATGTATTTTAATATTAAACACAATGCCTATTTTTGCGCAACTTATAGTAGGTATCAAGTTACCTACATTTAAAAGAGTAGAGTTTAACAAAAATTTATTAGAGTGTTGTTAATCATGGGTTTTTCCTAAAATACATTTGGTTATTATTATTAATTATGGGTTTTTCCCTTATGTGATAAGACTTAAAAATACATTTGGTCAATATTACTAATTATGGGTTTTTTTCTTATGTTATAAGACTTAAAAATACATTTGGTTATTTATAACTACACTCTAAAAATTGCGTTTAAAATTACTGCTATAAAAATGGTAAGGTTTCATGTAAACTTGCACAAAATGCGTAACGTTGGGCTTAAAATGTATACAAATTTAGATTAGACATTTTTGTGTATAAAAAAACACACAAATATAGTATTCTGGATGTTTGTATACATGTTTCTGAAATAATAAACATTTACTTGTTACAATTACACACATTATGCCTAAATTTTTCTATTAGGCATAATATGCGTAATTATGAATACTTAAAACAGTAATTGCAAAAAGGTCAAAATATATAAAAAAAAATAAATCAAAATTCAATAAAATTTATATGCATATTGGAGGAGAATTAATGGTTTTTTAAAGCCTAAATAATAAAACTGAATATAAAACGTGATTTTATTACTAGAAGAAGACTGAACAAAACAAAGATTCACATTATCGAAGATATTGGTTAAAAGTGAGTAAAGTAAACTGCATTTAACTTATATTTAAATAATTTTTAAAATATCATTGCAGAACGCACTTTAATCATTTAACAATGCAGTTAAAAATTATTTCATACTGAGAGAAAAGTTAAGCATACGATTTGTAAATTAAGTAAGAATACTGGGCAGATCTACACACTTTCCTCGATTTTTCCAAGCACAAACTCGAGCCTGTAATCAGTGTTAAATACCGTTTTCCATAATCGTGTATTTTGTTTTCCAATTTTGCTTAATGATATGACTTAGGGGTTCTCAACTGCTGGTATTTTGTATTTATATGAAGAATATTTTGTATTTATATTGAGTTGAGGGTTTTCCATAAGAAAAATTTCTAATAATCTGTGAGTTTTTCTGTAGGGAAAAATCGTTAGAATATAATAGCTTTTCATTAGTAAAAATTTTGTCCTTATGAAAAATTTGTCAGAAGTTCGTATAGAAAACACTTCCTTTGAACTTGAGGGATTTTCTAGTAAACTGACCTTCGCATCGGAGGTTTAGAGTTATTTTTTAGAAAAGAGTCCCCCGAATCTTAGGGTTTCTATACGAAAAATTCTCCGAATCTGAGGACTTGTCTATAGGAAGAAGTCCTCAACATATAATTATGATAAAACTCTTTGGCTCCTGGTATTTTCTTTGGGAAGAGTTTCCCAGAAACTAAGGTTTTTTAAGGAAAATGTAGTTCTAATCTGATGATTGTTTCTGTATAAATTTTTAATTAATAGGACCTTTTTGTAAGGAAAGTCTTCTCATTCTGATAACATTTGCTTAAAGAAACCGCTCAGATTAATAGAATATTTTTCATATGGAAACCACTACAGATTCTGGGAATTGTTTCTAATAAGACCATGCGCGGCTCCAGCAATTAATATAAGGGGGAAAATCATACGCCACCGCAGACAAACACATGGAGTTGGGCACTGAGGCGTTTGATTTTTCCCTTATATTAATTGCTGGAGCCGCTCATGAATAAGACATGATTATTATTCGATGAAAAACACCGTAAAAGTTAGAGGTTGAAAAAATGTATCTTGCAAGTTCCAATTATTTAATATTTTTGACAATATGAAAGACAATTGCACTGTTATTATTCACAATTGTTATGCAAATTTGTATAGTTTTCTTTACCGACGAATTTATTTTATTACTTAATAAACGATTTATTTTTTAAAAATGCATTTTGTTTTATTTACGGCACCATAAAGTACAATATTTAATAAAAGCATTTTCGTATATATTTTTCGTATATATACTCATTAATAAGCGTGCTTCTAAACATCATAAATGTAGATTCATGCATTTAATATAGCACTTTTACACACAGTACATGTAAAATTAAACAAAATCTAAAAGTTCCTAACCATTTCGATACAATTAAAATCATACTTTTAGACACACGTGTCTATTATTTTTAAACACAATGTGTCTATATATTTTGATTTTAAACATTTACCTATTATTGCCCAATTTATAGTAGGTATCAAGTTACCTCCTTTTAATAGAGTAGGTTTCAACAAAAATTTATTATTTATTTATTTAATTTTTCACATATCCTGCACAACAAGATTAAATCTTATAATTAAAGTACAGGAAAGCAGTTTGTGGAAATTAGACATTGCAAATTTTATAAAACTTAAAACTACATTTTAACATATATATATATCATAATTTATTTTATTATCACAAATTGTTAAAAACAAATATAAAATAATTTGGTAATTTCGTCAAAATGTCAACAAAGATAGAAACAAAACTAAATATCGGCAAACAAATTGAAAAGAAATTGTTTAAAGTTGTATGCGTTGCTGTTGAGTTGTTGGTTTGCTGGAAGGTATCTCCAAAGACGTGCAGCATTTATATAAAAATGCCATTCAGACACATGATATCGATGATTTGGTATTATAGTCTTTTTACCCCTAGGGGATAAGGCAAATTCTATAACAGTATTCAGATATAGAGGGTTTTTCTTGTAAATAATTTTATGGTAAAATAAAAGTACCCGAATTTTTAGAAGATTTTCAAAAGATACGCCATAGAGTTTAGTCGCAAATGATGAAATACGTTCAAGCCTCCTTAATCCATAGACATATCTGACGATATTGTTGTACAACACAGTTAACTTGCGCTTACTAACAGCATCACAATTTTCAAAAAGCTCACAACCATATATTAAGCCAGGAATTAGATACGATTTTGCGAGTAGTATTCTAATTTTTAATGGGGTGAAAAACTGTGTTGACCAGACGGACCTTAATTTAGCATAGCTTTGACCAACAAGTGAGTTTATATGGTTTGTCCAAGTTAAATGTTTGTTAAACAGTATTCCGAGATTTTTAGCTACTTCAACGATCTCAATTCTTCCTCCATTTAAAACTATTTCACTCTCCAAAACCGGTACACTACGTTGTCTATGAACTAATATACACTTAGATTTTTGTGGATTTAGACAAAGCCCATTTGCTGAAGCCCATGAATGTATTTTATCCAGATAATAATTAATGTTCTTAATGTTTTCCTCAATCGATTGCATTGGGCTACTCAAATACAATTGGACGTCATCTGCATACATGTGCAGTTTACAATATGATAGCTGATTAGGCAAATCATTCACATACAACGAAAAAAGGAGAGGGCCAAGAATCGACCCTTGTGGCACTCCTCTAGTAAGGGTTAACGAATTGGACCAAATATCATTTACAAATACAGATTGCGTACGTTCAGATAGATATGAAAATAAAAGCTGAGTTGCTGTAGAAGAAAATTTGAAAAAATTTCTTAATTTCATACATAAAATGAAGTGGTCCACCATATCAAAGGCTTTAGAATGGTCGAGCAGTACTAGGAAATTTACTTTACCATCATCTAGTTCACGTCGAATATTTTCCGATACATCGATCAAAGCTGTGACACAGCTATGATTTGGGCGAAAGCCAGATTGTTTATCGAACATCAGACCTTTATTCTCTATATATTTACTGATTTGGAAATGTAAAATCTTCTCTAATACTTTTGAAAGAAAGCATAAAATGGCAATTGGTCGAAACTCAGTATTTGTTTTCGGGATTGGTATAATTTTAGCGTGCTTCCATTTCAGCGGAAAAGTGCTTGTGGTAATGATGGTATTAAAAAAATGTGTAATATACAGCAGAAGAGTGTAGTACAGTAGGTCAAGATACTTAATATTAATATTCAAAAGGGAGTTTCCGCTTATTCGTAGAGTTAGTTGATATAACACCCCCAGACGAAGATGCTTGCCCGGTTCCCAAAGGGATTAAGGGTATGTTAACGGTAACTCCAGGTTGCTTAACATTCTTATTCCGGATTTTGACATAAATGTAGATACAAATTATGGTAATAATTATTATTACAATAGTAGAGATAGATACATTTTGAATTTTTTCATGTTGTTTTAACTCTCTGATTATTTTTATATTTTCTATATTTTTATAATGAAGTTGTTCTAAAGTTAATGGTGAATCATTAGTTGTTTTGATTCATGGTAGGTACCTTAATTATAAAAATGATGTTTTTTTGTTGGGTCGCAAGATCTAATTCGATGTTTTCCATTTTTTCCAATGTAATGTTAAAGTCATTAATTTCCTTATCCGTTGTATGTCCCTGTTTAGTGTTCGCAATTTTGAAGCCAATAGCAATTCTCTAGCTTGTTCAATCAATTTCCCGACATGTTCAATTTCGTATCTGAGGTAAGCTTTGCGTGAATCTGTTAGTTTGATTGATTAATTCCATATTTTGTATAAGAAATTTAGTCTGTAGGTTTTGCAAATTTGTTAATGTTTTTAATTGTTCGTCAAAATGAGCATTGATTTTGATTTGTTTATTTGATTGTTCGATTACGTTATGATTATTAAGAGTATTGATTCGAAGTTTTTCTTCAATTTCCGTCCTGTCATCATCGTCTATTCCCAGTGTAGAAACGGTAATGACATATCATTATTTTTTGGAGTACCAGTAATGACACCCATTATTCTGCATTATTTTAAAACATATAATAATGAGTTACTGATAATGACTTATTTTTATCATTATTTCAAATAGAAAATAATTTTCTAGATTTTTTTTTAAATTTTTTGAAATCTATTTTTAGACTCAATATTTTTTAAACACTGGTAAGGATATATGTAACCACATATTTTTTGATTTTTTGTATGTTGGCGAGTAAGCTTACTTATGTGCAGCAGGTCAATTATGTTTTTATCTATTAAATATTACATGTCGATATTGCTCAGATGGTAGAGCTGTTGACTGGCAATCTGTAGACCCAGGTTCGATTCCCGCACCAGCAAATTTTGTAAAAAAAAATAAATACAATAAAAAATATTTTTTTTTTATATAATTTATTTTTTTGAAAATCTATTTTTAGACTCATTATTTTTGTCAGTACTGGTAAGCACATAGGTAACGATATATTTTTTGATTTTTCGTATGCTGGTGTGTAACGACAACTCATTATTTTTCGCGACTACGCCATATAAAGGTAATAAGAAATGTAATAACAAAAGTAACTAGTTACCATTACCAAGTATGTAGTTACATAACCACATATCTGGTAATGATTTTCTACACTGGGTTGTTCCGGACAGGTATTTTAATCCTGTTCCAAAGATATTGATTAGTCCGCGTTTAGCACGGGATCTGGGTATTAAACTCAATAATTGTAGTTTAGTGTGTTTAATTTGATGTTGTAAATATGCGTCATCTAGTGTCATTATTTCGAATCCTAATGTGTTAATGTAAGTTAAATAATATTCAGTTTTGAATATGTGTAATATTTTCGAGTAATTTTGAATTAAGGATATTTCTCCTGTTTGGATGATAGTGAATCCATTTACTTGATTAAGATCGGTTGTTAATAGCTTTTGTGCTGCAGCTAGGTTGATCATCAATAGGACCGATAAGGACTTCCAAAGATCTGGAAATATATTTCCTTTGTTTAATGAATTGATCCTTATGAAATTCTTGATTATTATTAGTGTATTTTTTATTATCTGTTTTCTTTACGTTAACTTTCTTTACTTTCTGATCTAATTTTTTTTTTGTATGTCTTCACATAGTTAGAGTTTATCTTTTCATTCTTTCTATTTTTGTTTCTATATTCGCGTATTTTTCTTTTTATATCTTCCATTCCTTCAAATATTTCTTGAAGGTTTATTTTATTGGAAAAATGTAAGTCTATAGGTTTTTTACCTGTAGTGAGGTGAAGTAAATTATTATAATTGCTTAAGGCTTGTATTGGTAAATCTATATTTAGATTGATATCATTTTCTATTTCTCTAATCTTTAATATTCGTATTTGTTCGTTCATTGTTCCATGAAATCTTTCGATATCTGAATTTCCTGTGTGTCGATTAGGTATTGTGAAATGATATTGAATATTTTGTTTTTCCAAAAAATCAGTAAATAGTTGTGATTTAAATCCCTTTTCGTTATCTAGAGTAAGTTTTTTTTGCTTTCTTTATGAAAATAAATAACTTCAGATAGCTTTGATCAGTGTAATCATTGCGTATTTTGTGAATTTATCTATCATAGTAACATACATTTGTTGGTTGTTTATAAAATATATATCCGAATGATAAATTTGAAAAGGTTCTATTGGAGTTTCCGTGTTTTCAAAAGGTAATTTAATAGGGTTTCGTTCATGCTTAAAGTTACAAATATGGCAGTTATTAATGAATTTAGTAATTTCCTTTTTCAGATTAGGATAGTAATAAATTTTCTTTAATTCCTCATGAGTTTTAGTTATACCTGGGTAATTATTATCAAGTCTATGGTGTTTTTCTATTATTTCTATCATCTCTTCATAACTTTTTTCTGTTACAGTTTCGTAAGATATAAACACATCAGTTTTTATAATGTTATTCGGATTAGATTGTCTTTCTTTAAATTTATTTTGATGCGTTATTAAGTCTTCTGTATTGTTACAACGAAGAGCTACTAATTTGTCAACTGTAATCTGATCTAATATTTACGCTATTAGTTCAGGGTTTAAGTTTTCATAAATGTATGTTGTTCTTCTGTTTGAGAATACTATTTCCTTTTCAATATTACTTTCAATTCCCCTTTTAAGGACAATTTGGTTAGAAAAACTTTGGAAAGGTTTCTCAGTAGTTTTGAATAAGTCCATACTATCCTCTTCGACGGAATGTAGGGTTTGGTCATCATCATCAGGGATGATAGGAATATTGTCTAATATCGACATTCTATGGGGTTCCTTCAATTTTCTTTTTGGTCTGGATTCCTCCGTTAAATCTTCTCTATTATGTATATCTCTTAAATGTTTATTCAGTGAGCTAATTGTGGCATATTTTCCATTACAAAGAGAGCATATATTGTCACCTAATCTGATTGCCTTTTTTCTTCGATTGACGTTAGTTTCTCTAATTCTTGAAAGTGCGTCAGCCACCTTATTCTCCTTTCCCTGTACGTGAGATATATCAAATTCAAATTCATTGAGTTTGATTTTCCATCGGATAAGTTTAGAATTAGGTTCTTTGAGATTGGCTAACCATATAAGGGGTTTGTGATCTATTTGAGGATCGAATTTTCTTCCATAAAGGTAATGTCTAAATTGTTTTACGGCCCATACTGTGGCTAGTAGTTCCTTTTCTATAGTTGAATAGTTGCATTCATGTTTATTCAACGTCCTAGATGCATGCGCGCTATCAAGGGGGGGGGTGGGAAATTTCCCCCCCTCCCCAAACCGAAATCGGAAATGAAAAAAAAGGAAAGAAAAGAAAAAAAGGGAAAAGAAAAGAAAAAAAGGGAAAAGAAAAGAAAAAAGGTAAAAGGAAAAAAAAAGGAAAAGGAAAAAAAATTAAAACAGGCAGTAACATACAAACAAAGTGTTTCCAATATCCAAAACTGTTCTAAAGCAATTTAACAAAAATCTCCTCTATACTCTAATTTTTAGATCCTGAAGATAGTCAGAAAATAATCAAATACGAGAAGAAGAATACACAAATGAGGAAGTACTTACGAAAGTCAATACTTTTTTTCTGCAATTTTCCATTAAGAAAAAAAATGAAAATGAATATGATTATGTATATTTTCCAAAAAAAAATTTGAGATGTTTTTCTTTCGGGAATTTTTTTTATGAAAAGTTTATCAAACTGTAAAAAGAATATTTTTTAAGAATAAACTTTAATTAAATATCAGTTGTGATATTGTTTTTGCAAGAACATTTTTTTATAAAATATTATATAGTTGTAAAAATTAAAGATTCTATATTTAGTGCGAACTCTTAAAAACCTTCATATTTACAGGAACCTTAGAAATTTTTTCCCCTTTTCCTAGAAAAAAATTCGCTCGAACTTGAACTTTAAAGGTCTCAAATGGTTATTTAAATACTGAATGAAACCATTTTTTATTTTATAAGAAATATAGATACATTTTTTTAATGAGAATTTGATCGAGATCTGAGTATTTTCTACACACAAAAAAATTGAATTAAAACTCAATGAGGTAGAATTTAACTATAAAATGTTAAAAATTATTTATGGTCTTGGAATCTACCGAGGTTAAGCTTTCATTCAAGTATAATAATGTATTTTTATGTACAAAGATTTTTTCAGGATTCAAAAAGTACTCATATTTTAGTTTAGTCACCATTTTTACAATTTTACATTATACAAAAATAGATACTATAATGAACAATATTTTGTATGAAAATAGCAAAACAAAATTTCAACCAAACTTTACATTAAAAACAGTGTTTTAACAGTAAAGCCCCGTTTAGATTATGACACAAGTGTGTTATACATGTCAGAAATGTGTTGTATAACGAAAATGTATAATAGTGTGAACACTGTTCGTTACACACATGTCAAAATGGATGCACACATTTAAAAATACGGTCACACTTTTTTGACAAAATTTGTTTTTTGAAATATTTCATAAAGTTACCACTTGTGTCAACACAAGTGTTGTGTTATTCACAAATAAATGTTAAACATAGATTAAAAACAACTAGTGGTGAAAAAAAGTATAAACCCAGTGTAGAAAATCATAACCAGATATGTGGTTATGTAACTACATACTTAGTAATGGTAAGCAGTTACTTTTGTTATTACATTTCTTATTACCTTTATATGGCGATGTCGCCAAAAATAATAAGTTATGGTTACACACCAGCATATGAAAAATCAAAAAATATATCGTTACGTATGTGCTTACCAGTACGGACAAAAATAATGAGTCTAAAAATAGATTTTCAAAAAAAAAATTACCCAGTGTAGAAAATCATTACCACATATGTGGTTATGTAACTACATACTTGGTAATGGTAACTAGTTACTACCCAGTGTAGAAACGGTAATGACATATCATTATTTTTTGGACTACCAGTAATGACACCCACTTACCTTCTGCATTATTTTAAAACATACTATAATGAGTTACTGATAATGACTTATTTTTATCATTATTTCAAATAGAAAAGAATTTTCTAAATTTTTTTGAAAATTTTTTGAAATCTATTTTTAGACTCAATATTTTTTAAACACTGGTAAGGATATATGTAACCACATAATTTTTGATTTTTTGTATGTTGGCGAGTAAGCTTACTTGTGTGCATCAGGTCAATTATGTTTTTATTTATTAAATATTACATGTCGATATAGCTCAGATGGTAGAGCTATTGACTGGCAATCTGTAGACCCAGGTTCGATTCCCGCACCAGCAAATTTTATTAAAAAAAAACTACAGTAAAAAATATTTTATTTTTATATAATTTATTTCTTTGAAAAACTATTTTTATACTCATTATTTTTGTCAGTACTGGTAAGCACATGGGTAACGATATATTTTTTGATTTTTCGTATGCTGGTGTGTAACCATAACTCATTATTTTTCGCGACATCGCCATATAAAGGTAATAAGAAATGTAATAACAAAAGTAACTAGTTACCATTACCAAGTATGTAGTTACATAACCATATATCTGGTAATGATTTTCTACACTGAAGTACGAACGGTATTCAGATTGTCGAGTGGTTACCGCATATAGATTCTTATCGGCAACTGGTTCGTGTTTCATGTGAAGCAACTGTGTGCTTCATAAAAAGAAAAATATTTTTCACAAAAATCAATTTCATTAAAAATTGGGTAGAATTTCTTTTCGCGCAAATTTATTATTCAAGACTATTACTTTTCTTGAATTGTGGGTTTATATTTTGTCTTTAGTGAACAAAATTGTATATCAAAATTGTGTAAACATTGGATATGCACTAAAATATTTAAAAACAAATCGAAATTTTTACATAAATTTTAACGATTCCTTTATACACTAATAGAAAAAGTCTGTAACAAATTTAGTTAAAACTACTAAAAATTAGTTAAAAATGATGTTGCGGAAAAATGATGTTGCGGATTACTTTTGCAATATAAAATAAAACATAAAAATAAGATAGGAAGAGCAAAAATAAAACTGTAAATATACAAAATTTTACTAATATTTGAGTTAGATTTTTGTTTTAGAAAAGAACAAATTAACCTGCTAAAATTATATATTTTTCTAAATTATTAGTAGCCATAAAAATCCAAAAAAAAATGTAAAATGTTCGAAGTTTTCTTTCACTTTTTTTTAAACAGCAGTTTACAATTTTTTTTGCAAATATTTCTGTTAATTTTAGCAGGATAGACTGCTACTTGCATTCAACTAAATTTAGGTGAAAAAGCAAAACTTTTGTAGATATACCAGTTTTTGCTATTTTCAGTCTATTAATATTTAGCAAAATTTTTTTGCAGATTTTACAGTACAATTTGTCATTATCAATTATCTAAAAGTTAACTTAAATATAACTAAAATTCTGTAGTTTTATTTTTGCTGTTCTTATTTTACTAGTATTTAGATAAAAAATCTGCTAATTTCAGCAGTTTTTTCTTCAACACAATTTCGAACCAATTTTTAGTGAATTATTTCTGCTATTTTTACAAATTTATTTCTATGAGTGCATGAAAAACTGTTGTTAAAGCCCCGTTCACATTATCACACAAGTGCTTATACTTTTCTTCACACAAGTATGACAAAAAGTATGCTGAAATTGTCTGGTTGTCAAAAAAGTATAAAAGAAAATCTTTTCAGTGTTCAGACTGTTATCGACATACACAACAAATAAATTAAAACAGTTATTTTTTCTTCTATTCCCAGTGTAGAAACGGTAATGACATATCATTATTTTTTGGACTACCAGTAATGACACCCACTTACCTTCTGTATTATTTTAAAACATATAATAATGAGTTACTGATAATTACCTATTTTTATCATTATTTCTAATAGAAAATAATTTTTTAGATTTTTTTGAAAATTTTTTGAAATCTATTTTTAGACTCAATATTTTTTAAACACTGGTAAGGATATATGTAACCACATATTTTTTGATTTTTTGTATGTTGGCGAGTAAGCTTACTTGTGTGCAGCAGGTCAATTGTGTTTTCATCTATTAAATGTTACATGTCGATATAGCTCAGATGGTAGAGCTGTTGACTGGCAATCTGTAGACCCGGGTTCGATTCCCGCACCAGCAAATTTTATTTAAAAAAAAATACAATAAAAAATATTTTTTTTTATATAATTTATTTTTTAGAAAATCTATTTTTAGACTCATTATTTTTGTCAGTACTGGTAAGCACATAGGTAACGATATATTTTTTGATTTTTCGTATGCTGGTGTGTAACGACAACTCATTATTTTTCGCGACATCGCCATATAAAGGTAATAAGAAATGTAATAACAAAAGTAACTAGTTACCATTACCAAGTATGTAGTTACATAACCACATATCTGGTAATGATTTTCTACACTGGGATATAACAGGGCTATGAAATGAACTAAAAAGCTTCAACAAAGTTCGCCAACTCACCATCAGATGGCGCGCAAGAACTGTTCTAAAATTCAACATCTCGCGCAATTACAGTGTTGCCATATTTGAAGACCCTTCATCTTTCACCACCTTTCACTAATTCTCTAACCCCTTTCCAAATGAAGCAACACGTTAATTAATAGAAAGAATTTTATGAGTTTTGCTTCGCATTTCAAAAAAAAAAAAAATCAGTGGTTGCTTGTATTTCAAAGAATAATTTTGCATTTAGTAATAGCGAATTTACATTGTTAAAATGTTCACTAGATTTCGGTTTGAAATCCATTTCGAAATCTATATCGTTTACATTAGAATATTTGACAGATGAATCAGATTTCGATTGACCAACAACAATTCTTTTGTAAACAAACTAACCTTAAAAAATAACCAAAATGAAAAGATTTTCTAAAAGCCATTTTATTTAATGGCGGAACACAAAAATCATTTATATTATTTTTTTTTTTTTTTTTTATAAAGAGAAGCAACACTCAGGAAATTCTTCCTACTAATTAACGTGTTGCTTCCTTTGGAAATGGGATAGAGAAGAAGTGAAAGGTGGTGAAAGATGAAGGGCTTCAAATATGGCAACACTGTAATTGCGCGAGATGTTGAATTTTAGTACAGTTGTTGCGCGCCATCTGATGGTAAGTTGGCGAACTTTGTTGAAGCTTTTAGTTCATAGCCCTGTTATATTATTTTACTTCGGTGGGGTTAAGTGCTATGGGAACACCGAAGGAGGACGCTACGATATGTATGAGGGATAGAAAAAACTCATACATATTACTATTTTCCATAAATTGATGTTGCCTTGGTTGGGGCTCGAACCCGCAACCTCACGTGTAACAGTCCAACGCGCTAACCATTACACCACAGCGTCTAAAAGCCATTTTATTTAATGGCGGAACACAAAAATCATTTATATTATGAAGGAAACAATGTTATATTTGCTAAGAAATGTGTTTAAGTATAGGGATGATTAGTAGAAACCCCCCGAGTAAAAACAGTTACATATAGTCGTATAAAATGCGATGAAGTTATATCTGTATAAATATACTCTTTCATCCGAAAAATGGCCCGATGTAATTGTATCAGTTGTTTATCAGTTTTTATATAATTGTATTAGTTTAGATCTCAACTAATGAAATTATACATTATTCAGATGAAATTATATCCAATTTTTGACCTGATACAATTTTACCGGTTTATATCTAATGGTATCTGTTTGGATCGTAGTTGGTACAATTTTATATAAATAAAATATATTTGTATCCGACATTTGCCTTATATAATTGTATCAAAGTTTTAAAGCAGATATAATTGCATCAGGTCAAAATTCAGATATAACTATATAAGTTTGTATAGTAATGTATCTATTTGGATCTAAACTAATACCAAGCGACATAAACCCATAAAATTGTATCAGGTCAAAAATCAGATAAAATTTAATCTGCTTAATATATAATCTAATCAGTTAAGATCTAAACTGATACAATTAGATAAAATGTGATAACCAACTGACATAATTATATCGGGCCATTTTTCGGATGAAATGGTATATGGATCACATTATGTTATATATTACCATATAAAGCTCCATATTAATTTTTTTTAATAGGGCCAAGTAAAAAAGTGTATATAAAATTATATGTGAATGGATATATTTGCAATATGTAACTGGATATAATTTCATCCGAAAAATGGTCATATTAAATTGTATCATATTGGATATAATTGTATTTACAAGGATACAAAGTTATATCAAATGATAAACTTATATCCGAATTTTGTCCCGATCAAAGTGGATATAAGTTAATACAATACGATATGATTAAATTTAAATGATAAAAAAAAACTTTGAATTGGAGGGCAGCTGGATTTCGGGTCCTACACACTCACGGGTGTGATGAAAATCGAAAACGAACAGTTTTTCAATCTAGAATAATATGTTTCGCGAAAATCAAATTGGCTTCAAATTATTATTTATCGTTTTATTTGACGCCGGACAGCTAAATTAGGAAATAAAAAATAATTGGTATTGTACGGATCCATCATCACATGCCTGACTGTCAGCCGAGGGCTATTGTTGATAATGAGTAACTATTGAAGACGTTAATGTATAAATCTGTTATTCTTTAAAAACTAGATAATGTTTTATCAAATATGGGAATTTTCTTTGAACTTATAAATTTTTTTTAAATATGTTAAGCTTTTTTTTATTTTAAATAAAATTTTAATGGTTAACCCGACAATGCACTTCTTTTCTTTCTTTTTTGTTGGAGGCTCATAGTTCCTGATTTGTGGAGCTGAAGATGATCTACAACAATATTCAATGGCTTATTTCTCCACTCAAAACTTATCGGAACAGAACAAAATATATATATATCGTTGGAAACGTACTTGAAATACCTTTCCAATGATATGCAGCATGCCTAGACTTATTAACCCATTACGAGCCGGGCCATGATTTTAAATGTTAATTTTTTAAATTGGATTTTTTAAATTAAAAAAAACTTTTAGAAGTAAAAAAGCTCAGAAAATATTAATTTAATGAAAAAATTGAGTAAAACATATAAAAAATTGTTTTTGATCAAATATTACATTAATCTCGAATATATTAGTTAATCTCGAACTTGGGTCTGATATTAACTAATATTTCGTCGGCTTGCCTGCAAGAAGTGCTATGTTTTTGGTTTTAACAGGTTTTCAGGAGAGCGAAAAAACTGATTTATATTATCCTTTTAAGATATTTTATTGACATCATATGCCCTAATGATTCACGACCTTATTTATTACAATCATTATTAAAGCATATGATGTCAATGAAATATATTAAAAAAATATTAAAACCTGTTAAAGAACACATAACACTACTTGCAGGCAAGCCGACGATATTGTTATATAAAAAACAAAATTAAAAATATTTTTCGTATCTATTTATATATAAAATTTTTAACGGTTTTATCAATAATATATTCCTATATATGGGTGATATCAAAAAATGTGATAAAAACCGTGTAACCACCTAATTTCTAATGCATGGATTACATTTGAGTTACATATTTCGATACACTCAGAAAAAAGATTGAACTAAAGTGAACTAAACTGTAGTTCAAAATGAACTCCAGAAAAGTTCATTGAAATAAGTTAAATTTTACTTAAAGTAGCGAAAAAAAACTTAAAATTTGGAAAATTTACTAAATGTGAGTAAAAAAAAATAGTTCATAAACTCAGGAATAGTTCAAAATTTTACTCAAATTATTTAACCAAAAATTAGT
Source organism: Leucophora obtusa (assembly GCA_949987735.1). Taxonomy (NCBI): domain Eukaryota; kingdom Metazoa; phylum Arthropoda; class Insecta; order Diptera; family Anthomyiidae; genus Leucophora; species Leucophora obtusa. Next base: position 63,284,245 of record OX465296.1, read on the forward strand.
AAAATTGTTATAATATTAAGTATATTGTACTCATTTGTAGAAAATAATTTTAGCTTCTGAATAGTTTATTCTGTTGAATTTAGTTCACTTTAATTTTCTGTGTTAAATTTTAGTTTAAGTTAAAGTTAATTGATTCAAGTTCATAAATTTACCAAAATACAGTACATAGCTTAACTTAAGTAGAGGAATTTAAACTCTTCCAAAAATAAAAAAAATCAATATTTTTCCAAGTTTGGTTTGGCATTCAGATTTAGTAAACATAAACTAAAATGTTTGTATAATTTTTTAAAAAATATTTAAATAAAAATTTAAGAAAATTTTACTTAAAGCAATAAAAATTCTCTTAATAATAGTTTATTTTCCTACAAATTATTTAACTTGACAAAATTCTATTAACAAAGTTTATTATGAACTTTTCTATCATTCAAAATAAGTTTATATGAACTTCCAAAGCAAAAGTATGTATTGTTTGAGTAATCTGTTATTTTCAATAAAACTGGTTTTTATATATGTGTGGAAAATACTTTATAAAACAGCAACTACAAAAAGAATAAAGTAGAAGTGAGTAACTAGAAAGAGAATAAATAAAATAAATCAGTATGCAAGTTCTCGTTGACCTATACACATCGTGCGGGGGTGTTTTTAATAATCATATAAAAATATTTAATTTGTTTAAAAATAATTTGATTTAAAAATATTTAAAAGTTAAATATTAAAATTTAATAAAGTGTGTGTTGTGTTGTAAAAATTGGTAAGTATTAAACAGATTAATTAATTAAAACAATGTAAAAAAAAGTGAAGAAAAACATGTATTATTTGTGAATGTATGCGTAGCTTGGCGTCCTTTTTTCAGTTTATATATTTTCAATTTTAGTTTAGTGAACTGCATGTTAACTAAAATTAGTTAACATATTGTTCTAATTTAACTAAGAAGGAATAAACATTGAACTTAAAAAAGGAAGCCAAGCTACAAATACATGCACAATCATTTTTGTTTCTCACATGTTTTATAAGATTTCTCAATACTTAAATTTTAGTTCAGTTGAACTTAGTTACTGTCAAAAGTTAAAAGTACAATATGAATCTAATTACACATTTCTTTATACAGAATAAAAGTAAACTAACGTTTTCTTTTCATATAGTACTTTTAACTATTTATATTTTAAGTTTAACTTAATTATAGATCATGTATGAAAATTAGTTTAGTTGAACTTAAATATGTACCTTCATAAATAAATCGCTTTGGTTTTAGTTTAGTTTAAACAATGATCAATTTGTATTCCTAAGTTCAAAATGAACTAAACTGAACTAAAATTATTAGCAACTTATAGTATTGCAAAGGTTAGAAAATTAGTTTAGTTGAACTAAAAATTAGTTTAATTGAACTAAAAGTTAAGTAATATGACCTTTTATAAAAAAAAACGCTCTAGTTATTTTTATTACATTGAAGTTTAAAATATGGCCAAATTACATTGTTTTAGTTTATTAAACTAAACTGTATTTAAAATACATAATATTATAAACTTCAAGTTCAAAATGAACTAAACTGAACTAAATTGTTAGCTACTCATATAAACTCAATAATAAATTTCCATACTTTTAATAAAACTGTACTTGTTACTTGTTACCAGTTACTTATAAAATAACACTTCAAGTTTAATTTAACTAGATTTTAGTTCAAAATATTAATATTATTGCAAAGTTCTAACTAGTTTAATTGAACTAAAAGTTAAGTTATATGAACTTTTATAAAGAAGTCGTTCTAGTTATTTTTATCATACTTGAATTGAAGTTTAAAATATGGTCTAATTATATTGTTTTAGTTCAAGCTAAACTAACCTGTACTAAAAATACATATTAAAACCATATATTTTTTTAGTAAAACTTGACAGTATTTTTAAAATTTATATTTGAAAAGTGTGTTTATAAAAACTACCTTTTTATTAAAAAAGTGCCTTACATAAAAATATTTTTTATAAAAAGTACCTTTTATAAAAAATACTTTTCCTAAAATGTAACTTTTATAAAAAGAACCTTTCGTACATCAAATTTCAAGTATTTTCTTTAAACCGAATGAATGTGTACAACTTTCGGAACAAGGTTGACTCTTTTACAAAAAGTACCTTTTACAAAATGTACCTTTTATAATAAGTATCATTTATAAAATATACATTTTATAAAAATACCTTTTATTAAAAAAGTAATTTATAAAAAAAATGTGTTTTCCTCTCTTGATATTATTTTCAGTTTATGGAGAGCCAAGTGAAGCTGACGATTTGTTGGAAGTGCTGGTTGCTCTAAAAGAGGAGCAGTTTATGCACATACATATTTCCCAGTAAGTTTCAGACTTTAATGGTATATCGTATTATATTAAATGATATTAGTTCCCAGCAAAATATTGGTAATGACACCTCATTACTATCAGCATTACCAAAAATAATATATTATTACCTTCTGCATTATTTTATAATATAAAATAATGACTTCCTAATAACGGCATATTGTATTCATTGTTTCTAAATATAAAATAATGACTTACTCGTAATATTTTAAATAAATACTTTTTACACAGTTAAATTTTATACATTTTTATTTATTATATGTAAATATGTTTTATGTTTAAATTTTTATGACGAGTCCTAAAATTACACATTAGAAAAAACTTAAATTTTTCTGAATGTATTTTCTTAAGCTAATAGTATTTGCTTAACTCCTTATTTTTAAGAATCAAGTAAGCAATCGGATAACCACTTATAATTCAACTTTTTGTAAGCATGTGTGTAACCACTTATTATTCAAAATCTCATAACTACTTATTTCTCATTTTTTCGTAAGCGAGCGGGTAAGCGTGACTACTTATAAAAACGACCACGCCAAACAAAAATAATGAGCTTAGACGCCAAAAAATAAGTTGTGCGGAGCTATGAATTTCTATTATATAACCACTTACTTGGTAATGAAAGATTTTGCTGGGTTATTTATCCATTTCGTTTCGGTTGCGATTATATAATATTATAATTATATGCATATGTGACCTTCTCCGAGAAAAGGGACCTAGTGTGTCAAAAAACGGGAACTTGGGAAAATCGATAAAAATGAGAAAAACATTAAAATTTGAAACTTTAAATGCGTTCTTCTCAAAATTCATTTTAACACACTAGGTCCCTTTTCTCGGAGAAGGTCACATATGTAGATTTTTAATTGGAATTTAAAATTTGTCTAAATAACATTGCGTGACGGCAAACAAATGACTTTACTATACCTTGTAAAAATTTTCGTGAATATTCGATTCCTATTCGATTTCAAAAAAATAAATATTTAAAATACTAATAATTCGATATTTTATTAGCAAATGTAAATGGTTTTCGAGTTTGCGCTTTAACGTAATAATGCTGTTTGTTGACAAGAATGTAAAATATGTAAAAAACGATGCAAACTCAGTATAATACTATATAAGTTTTTTTGGTTTAAGCTTTAAACGCATTTACAAAGATTTTGAAACATTACTTTCGCATAAATACTAAAAAACTTAAAAAAATTAAAATTTTACATATTTGCGTCTCTTTTTTGCAACGATTTCCTTTAAGTGGTCAATTAGTGAAGCCTAAGGACCTCTAGTGTACCTTAGCCACAGAGCCGTGCGTCACGAAGAGCGTCCCTTCATCATAGTTCACTTTAGAAGAACTCTAATTGGCCATAAAAAGGTTCTGACTTTGTCACAGCTTATTATGTTTCAGGGTTTCCTGAAGTACATTTTGTAAATTGTTTACATTATTGCAAATAATATAATACTCAGTTTTTGAATACATGTATTCATATTAAATTTTAAATAATAATGTTAGTAATTCAGAACAATGAGGGTATTCACGATTTAATACTTTAATGGTATATCGTATTAAATTAAATGATATTAGTTCTTTATCCATTTCGTTTCGGTTTCGATTATATAATATTGTAATTATATACATATGTAGATTTTTAATTGGAATTTAAAATTTGTCTAAATAACATTGCATGACTGCAAACAAATGATTTTATTATACCTTGTACAAATTTTCATGAATATTCGGTTTTTGTTCGATTTAAAAAAATAAATATTTAAAATACTAATAATTCGATATTTTATTAGCAAATGTAAATGGTTTTCGAGTTTGCGCTTTAATGTAATAATGCTGTTTGTTGACAAGAATGTTAAATATGTATAAAACGATGCAAACTCAGTATAATACAATATAAGTTTTTTTAGTTTAAGCTTCAAATGTACACTCATAATTTTGACCAGCACAATTTTGACCTATTTGTACGAACTTTTTTTATGAGTGTATTGACAAAGATTTTGAAACATTACTTTCGCATAATTACTAAAAAACTTAAAAAATTTAGATTTTACATATTTGCAGTCTCGTTTTTGCAACGATTTCCTTTAAGTGGTCAATTAGTGAAGTCTAAGGACCTCTAGTGTGCCTTAGCCACAGAGCCGTGTGTCACGAAGAGCGTCCCTTCATCGTAGTTCACTTTAGGAGAACTCTAATTGACCATAAAAAGGTTCTGACTATGTCACAGCTTATTATGTTTCAGGGTTTCCTGAAGTACATTTTGTAAATTGTTTACATTATTGCAAATAATATAATACTCAGTTTTTGAATACACGTATTCATATTAAATTTTAAATAATTATATTAATAATAAAACATGTTAATAATTCAGAACAATGAGGGTATTCACAATTTAATACTTTAATGATATATCGTATTAAATTAAATGATATTAGTTCTTTATCCATTTCGTTTCGGTTTCGATTATATATATAATATTGTAATTATATATGTAGATTTTTAATTGGAATTTAAAATTTGTCTAAATAACATTGCATGACTGCAAACAAATGATTTTATTATACCTTGTACAAATTTTCATGAATATTCGATTTTTGTTCGATTTAAAAAAATAAATATTTTAAATACTAATAATTCGATATTTTATTAGCAAATGTAAATGGTTTTCGAGTTTGCGCTTTAATGTAATAATGCTGTTTGTTGACAAGAATGTTAAATATGTATAATACGATGCAAACTTAGTATAATACAATATAAATTTTTTTAGTTTAAGCTTCAAATGTACACTCATAATTTTGACCAGCACAATTTTTACCTATTTGTACGGAATTTTTTTATGAGTGTATTGACAAAGATTTTGAAACATTACTTTCGCATAATTACTAAAAAACTTAAAAAATTTAAATTTTACATATTTGCAGTCTCGTTTTTGCAACGATTTCCTTTAAGTGGTCAATAAGTGAAGTCTAAGGACCTCTAGTGTGCCTTAGCCACAGAGCCGTGTGTCACGAAGAGCGTCCCTTCATCGTAGTTCACTTTAGGAGAACTCTAATTGACCATAAAAAGGTTCTGACTTTGTCACAGCTTATTATGTTTCAGGGTTTCCTGAAGTACATTTTGTAAATTGTTTACATTATTGCAAATAATATAATACTCAGTTTTTGAATACACGTATTCATATTAAATTTTAAATAATTATATTAATAATAAAACATGTTAATAATTCAGAACAATGAGGGTATTCACAATTTAATACTTTAAAGGTATATCGTATTAAATTAAATTATATTAGTTCTATATCCATTTCGTTTCGGTTTCGATTATATAAATAATATTGTAATTATATATGTAGATTTTTAATTGGAATTTAAAATTTGTCTAAATAACATTGCATGACTGCAAACAAATGATTTTATTATACCTTGTACAAATTTTTTTGAATATTCGATTTTTGTTCGATTTAAAAAAATAAATATTTAAAATACTAATAATTCGATATTTTATTAGCAAATGTAAATGGTTTTCGAGTTTGCGCTTTAATGTAATAATGCTGTTTGTTGACAAGAATGTAAAATATGTATAATACGATGCAAACTCAGTATAATACAATATAAGTTTTTTAGTTTGAGCTTAAAACGTATTTACAAAGATTTTGAAACATTACTTTTGCATAAATACTAAAAAACTTAAAAAAATTTAAATTTCACATATTTGCACTCTCTTTTTTGCAACGATTTCCTTTAGGTGGTCAATTAGTGAAGCCTAAGGACCTCTAGTGTGCCTTAGTCACAGAGCCGTGCGTCACGAAGAGCGTCCCTTCATCGTAGTTCACTTTAGGAGAACTCTAATTGACCATAAAAAGGTTCTGACTATGTCACAGCCAGTGTTGCCACTCTTTGAATAATTATTCAAAAACGGGACTGTTTACACATTCCTTGGATAATTTTTGAATAATGACATTTTTGTGTAGTTTTTGTGTAATTTCAGTTTAAACTACAAATTTTACTAAATTCCATGCTTTTAAGTCCCATAGCAGATAAAATCAGTTTGTTTGTGTAACATCTACCACAATTTTCCAGTCTCTGGCGAATTATTTTTGTAAATTTGTTCAACACGAAGCCCAACTTGGTGGGAGCCGGTAAGAAGAAGCTACATTATTTCCAAATTATTTCGATTCTGCCCACTGTGTGCAGGAGAGTCCAAAGGACATATATAATTTTTTTTTATAAAAATAACGATTATTTTAAATTTATAAAAAAATATTAATTTTTTGTGTAATTTCATACGGTTTTGGATCATTTTTGACCTACGGCTGTGTATTTTTTTGTTTTTCTGGTGGCAACACTGGTCACAGCTTATTATGTTTCAGGGTTTCCTGAAGTACATTTTGTAAATTATTTACATTATTGCAAATAATATAATACACAATTTTTAAATACACGTATTCATATTAAATTTTAAATAATTATATTAATAATAAAACATGTTAATAATTCAGAACAATGAGGGTATTCACAATTTAAGACTTTAATGGTATATCGTATTAAATTAAATGATATTAGTTCTTTATCCTTTTCTTGAATATTCGATTTTTGTTCGATTTAAAAAAAATAAATAATTAAAATTAAGTCATTATCAGTAACTCATTACTATATGTTTTGAAATAATGCAGAAGGTAAGTGGGTGTCATTACTTGTAGTCCAAAAAATAATGATATGTCATTACCGTTTCTACACTGGGAGGTTAAGTTGTTATTTTCTACTAACAAAAATTTAACTCAAATATTACTTACTATCTTATATTAAATTCAAATTTAGAAAAATAATGTTTTGTTCTAATTTGATTCTATTTTTCTTCTTCTCTTATTTATATGTTCTTAAACGTTGATATGGATCCCGAGTAATTATGTATTATCAAATTGCGGCAAGAATAGGTAAGATTTAATATCCCAGCAAAACCTTCACCGCAAAGGTAATAGGAGGTTTTGTTGGAATATTTCCTTTAAAATTAAATACTCTAATAAACCCAACATTTTATAGGGCTTAAACCAAGGTTGGTTACCGAAACGAATAACGGTAAGAGCAACGGTATCGAATTTCGGTTGTTTCGGTAACGGTATATTATAATATATTAATATAAATTAAGTTAAAAACATAAAAACATGTAAAAACTTTTCATATATTTAATATTAAGGGTGTACATACAGTTGCGAGCATAAAAAATGCAACTCTACGCTAAATCATGTAAATTTGTTTTGATTTCTTCTAATGGTTTTTTATTTGCGCTTATCTTTTGTTATTATATTCGTTGATATGTAGGTTCATATTTTAGGTCGTTTGATTTGCATTTATTTATGTGAATTAGTTTTTACCAACTGTGCGAAAAAAAAAAATGCAACGAAAAAATAGTATGTATCAGGTAAGTATAAAAATTTAATTTATTCATGAAATTTGAACTGAATTAACCAAAATTAACTAAATCGTTTATTCTTTACAAAAAACAACTCTCAAATGATAGCCGTGCTGCTATTATTACAGCTCTTTGGGAAGGCAAACCTTTACTTGAAATCGGAACCATGTTTTTAGGAAACAAGTCCACTGTGTCAGGAATTGCAACTCGGCATTAGGCTTGCGTTTATATTCATAGGAAAATAGGTAGTGGAAGACCCCGAAAAGCAATTAAAAGACAGGACAGAAATATGATTTCTATTGTTAAAGCGACCCCAATAAGACCGCCGTAGATTTTATGCACTATGCTTCTGAACATTTGGGCGCAACCGTCGGATTTCATACCGCACATAGACGCTTAAAGGAAACAAACGTCCAGCAAAGAAACCCTTCATAAGTCATGTGAATACAAAGAAGCGTCTCGATTTTGGAAAGCGTCATAAGCACTGGGCAAAAGAACAATGGGCAAAGGTTTTATTTAGTGACGAAACAAAATCAAATTTATTTGGATCCGATGGATTGAAGTTCATCCGTAGACCACCAAATAAATCGTACTCTCCTAGATACTGGAAACAACGCGTTCGACACGGCGGAGGATCCCTAATGCTGTGGGGTAAGAAATCGTTGTCTCAAATGTTACGCACTTGTTTAAATTTTTATTTTAAGGTGCATTATCCCGTGATGGTGTTGGACCAGAAGTCAAAATTGATGACAGAATAAACGCAGAGGGTCAAAGTGCTATTATTTTGCACACTCACAAAAGTTTGTCGGCAGAATCTACTGAAAGATATTTACCTTTAAAATAACTAAAACTTTTGTTATTTTTAACTGTTGAAAAATAATTAACTGATAAATTTTTACTACAAAAACTTCAAAACAACTGACAAAATCGGTAAAACCTACTGTTTTTTACAGTCAAATCTTTTTGTTTATAAAAGTATATTTTAATAAAAAAAAATAATTTTTTTCTCTCGATTACAAAATTATGTGTTATTACTTCAGCCTATTTAAAATTCGAAATAAAAATTCCAAACCGTTCTCCAGTTATTATGCTTTTATGCATTGGAGATACAATACAAGTATCTGAGTTTTCTTTGCAAACTAGAAATATATCAATAGTAACAAATATAAACTAAACAAGAATTTTTACAATTAAAAAAAATTCAACGAAATTTTCCATTTTTTAAATAAATAACAAAAACTACTGCTTACTGTAAAACTACTGTGTTGGTAGTTGTTTATTATGATATTAAAAATAACTGATTTAAACAACTGTTACGAAATTACAGTACTTTTCGTTAGTTGTTTTCTTAAATAACCGTCATAAAAGTTGTTTTGCTTTTTTCTATAGAAAAACAACTGTAAACTGTTAAAAACAATAACTACTGATTACTACACAAACAACTGTTATGTAGTAACCCTACGGGAAATTTTAACAAACTGTCACCGAACTGGCCCCTTTATATGAAATAGACTGGTCACTTTTACATGGCGTTGTCATAGGAGGTGGAAATTGACCCCTTGTGACATGTCACAAGACAAATTCCAGGACAGGTCCCTGAAATTGAGAGTTCAGTAACCTGTCCTAGGATTTGTCTTGTGACATGTCACAAGGGGTCAATTTCCACCTCATATGACAACGCCATGTAAAAGTGACCAGTCTATTTCATATAAAGGGGCCAGTTCGGTGACAGTTTGTTAAAATTTCCCGTAGGGAACTGTCAGACTTTTTTGAGTGCACATATTTTAATTTATTAACTAGAAATTTATTAATTTAGTTCAAGGCCAATTTCCTTATTATGAATTAATATAATAAGTACTGCAGAAGACTTCGAAAACTTATTTTATTGTTTGCTTCATTCGCATTCTGTTGATGTTCAGACTACACTTAATATGAGATTTTGATGCTTCAAATTGCATTGCACTACTGCCACCACTTTCTAAAGAAAACTGATGAAGGGGACCTGGAAAATCCCCGAAACGATCGTCTTTTCATTCCTGAAAGCAAAAACTCTGTGAAGTATTTGTCAGGAAAGTATCCTGATGAAGAAAATAGCAGTTTTTGGAAAAAAGTACTTATGTTAATTCATAATAAGGAAATTGGCCTCGAAGTAAATTAAAAAATTTCTAATTAATCAATTAAAAAGGTCGAAAAAACAATTTTTATTTTAAATAAAAATTAAAAACCAACAAACATTTTAATTTATTTTTTATTTGTTTCTTATTTTTTATACACATTGATTATTTTTATAGCTTACATAAAGCCATCAGTACCTGCCCAATATGATGTGCCTTCGTCCACCATCGAGGAATCGTATAGTAAAACGTATGCTTCATTCAAATAAAACTTAAAAAAAATCAAAAAGACTTTTTTCTATAGTCGATACCCTGATTTAGTGTTAAAAATACAGATTATAAGCTTTAAATTCAATGTTGGTACATAGTTTAAAAAACTAAAATTATTATCCATACATTTGTTTGTAAAAAAAATCTCAGGATTATTTAAAAAGCTTAAATAATTGCCATTCTTATTTTTTTTTTAATAAACACAGGTAAATACACACAAAAATAACGGTATCGGCAATGATAACGCTATTTGATTTTTTTTTTGGTATTGGCAACGGTATTCAAAATGAAATGGTATTTAGCGATAAGGGTATTTAAACGATAACGGTAACCAACCTTAGTTTAAATCATTGATATTCATCCAACAGCATCAATTTTAATAATTTAATAATTTTAAAAATCTAAGTTAAAATTAAAATAAATTTTTTAGTTACCAGCTTTACTAACATATTTGTTTATTTTAGATCGTTGACGGGAGACGATTCCTATCTCGTGCAGAAACCGGAAGTGATTAAAACTTGTTTAGAAGACCAAATGGAATTTTGTATAAGTATTTATCATATCAAAAATGAAAAACAAGTAAATATGAAAATTAAAAAAATTAAAGTTTTTTGCAATATACATTTTTCTTAATTTCATTTCGAAATTTTTAAATTATTTTAAGTAAATCAAAGATAAATTCAGGTATTATTTAAAAAATATTATGTTTTATGATTTAATTTAAACATTTAATTTAAAAATATCAAAACTTACTTGTTTCGAGACTCTTTATCATGAGTTTTCTATCAAAATTTTAGAAGAAAAAACTAAAAGGATTTTAAGTTTTCAAAAATTTCATATAAAAGCTCTGATAAAATTATTTGATCCACTATTATTAACAGGTGGTTAATACTTTTCAAAACCTGTTGGTCTAAATTTTCTGTTAGCATCTTCACTCACAAAAGTTTGTCGGTAGAATCTACTGAAAATGACAGTTAAAACAAAGGTATATGCAGTTAAAAAGGCGACAAAGGTATTTACCATTAAAATAACTAAAACTTTTTTTGTTTAAAAATAACTAACAAATGTATTAAAAATAACTACCAATGTCGGAAAATGAACTGATAAATTTTTACTACAAAAATTTTATAACAACTGACAAAATCGATAAAAAACTACTGTTTTTTTACAGTCAAATCTTTTTGTTTATAAAAGTATATTTTAATAAAACAAATATTGTTTTTCTTTCGATTACAAAAATATGTGTCATTACTTCAGCCTATTTAAAATTCGAAGTAAAAATGCCAAACCCTTCTCCAGTTATTATGCTTTTATGGATGTGAGATACAATACAAGTTTCTGATTTTTATTTGCAAACTAGAAATATGTCAATAATAACAAATATAAGCTAAACAAGAATTTTTGAAATTCAAAAAAATTCAAAAATTCAATTTTTTAAATAACTAACAAAAACTACTTATTACTGTAAAAATACTGTTTATGTAGTTGTTTATTATGATATTAAAAATAACTGATTTAAACAACTGTTACAAAATTGCAGCACTTTTCGTTAGTTGTTTTCTTAAATAACCGACATAAAAGTTGTTTTGCTTTTTTCTATAGAAAAACAACTGTAATTACTGTTAAAAACAACAACTACTTATTACTACACAAACAACTGTCATGTAGTAACTGTCAAACTTTTTTGAGTGTAAAAATGTTAAATTTTCGATTTTTAATTGGTATAACTCTTAACCAAATAGGAACACAATATTATAGTACACATACATATTTATATCTAAGTTTTTATTCATAATATTTAATATTTTGTATTAATTTTAGCTATATATATTAACTAAAATAAATCTATATTAATAAAATATAAACTTGTTTTAATAATAATTTTCTTTTACCATAGGGCACATTTACACAAAACGAAGAAATATATACTCAAATTAAGTACTTTAATTGTGTATAATATCTTATTTTGTGTTTACTTTGAATAAAAATGAACTTATTCATAGGACAATTTTATAAATTTTCTCTAAATTAGGAAATATTGTAACGTACTTCAAATAAATAAAATTTCATTACTTTAAGTTTATATTCCTAAAAATAAACTAAATTTTAGTAATTTTTCCTTATGTAGGATATTTTTCAGTAATTTTTGAACTTAATTCTTGTAATTTTAACTTAAATTTGATGAAAAAAAAAGAAACACATGGTAAACTAAAATTGAGTACAAATAACACAATTTATAATAAAATTGGGTTTCACTTTAGTGTATATGTACTTAATTTAACGCAAATATTTCTCAAAATTTAGACCTTTTTTGGCAATGCATTAACTAAATTTCTGAATTTTTTTATTTTTTTAGTTCAATTTTATTCCCATATAATAAATTTTTGGACTAAATGCTTGTACTTTTAACTTGAATTTCATAAAAAATGAACGCATAGCAAACTAGAAATAAGTACATATTACCCAACTTCTAGTAAAATTAGGTTTAATTTTAGTTTATATATATTAATTTTATGCAATATTTCTTTAAACTTAGAACTAATTTGCCAATACATTAAACTAAATTTTTGGAATTTTTTAATTTTTTTAGTTCAATTTTATTCCCGTATAATTAATTTCTGTACTAAATGCTTATACTTTTAACTTGAATTTGATAAAAAAAGGAGCGCATGGCAAACTAGAAATAAGTTCAAATAACCCAACTTTTAGTAAAATTAGTTTTTATTTTAGTTTATATAAACCTCATTTTATGCAATATTTCTTAAAACTTAGTACTAATTTGCCAATACATTAAACTAAATTTTTGGGATTTTTAAAACTATTTAGTTCAATTTTATTCCCGTATAATAAACTTTTAATTAGTTTTACTAAATGAATACCAATATCAAGTTTAATAAGATTCCTTTTAGTATATAAAATCATGAACTTGTTCGTAGTTAAAATGGCTTTAGCACTAAATCATTATCAGTTTTCCTCATTTTTAGTTCAAATTCGTCATTTTTAGTTCATCTTTTTTTTGAGTGTATGTATCAGCTCATTGTCACCTGTTGTACAAAATTTATAACAATCTGACCAATTTTTGGTTAATACATAAATTTTGTGACCAATTTTATAGGCCAAATGTAAACTCCGTAACAAGTAACTCATAAGGTTTTTTAACTTTAATAGCTTATATTTTAATAACCAATAAAGCTAAACACTAACTGTAAGAATTTTTATGAAGAGGAAAAGTGCCGTTTTTAATAAAAATTAATACATTTTACAAACTTTTTCGTATATCTTAGCTATAACGACTTCAACTCTGTAACGATTTTTCGTCATAATTTTTGATAAAAATGCATATTCCAGAATTTTGGAGTTATCTATTATTTATATTCCGAAAACTATAATGTTATTTATACTCAAATGATCCAGTATAACAGACTTGAAGCTTTTGTGCAGCATGTAATATTCTCGAGATGAAAAAGGATGTCTTTAATAAGATTGGAAAAAATGTTGTAAACTCCGTTCATTCAAATAAATGCAGATAAATGTTTAAAATATTTTAAAATAACCATAAACAGAGGTGATTCAACTAATATTTATATGTCAAAAGACGATTCAACTAATAATTTTGCGTCAAATCAAAAGAAGTTATCAGTATTTTACCCTAAGCTGCTGGAGCGAAAAACGATTGATTTTGCATTTCATTGGTTTTGAATCGATATTTCGAGTCATTACTGACATTAGTTTGACAAATTAAATTTGTTTCACACAATTTAAGAATTTTTTGATCGCGAAATGTTATGTTTTTAATATATTATTTTATAACTGCGCAACCGATGTTTGGATTTTAAAAAATTTTATATTTTTGAAAAGCATTTAAAAGGAACAAAAATACAAAATTTAAAAAAAAAAAATTTTTTTTCGCGTAATGAATTGTATTTTTATTCGCGAAACCGCCAATTTGATCAACACAAATTATATATCATTGGAAAGCAAGTTGAAAACCCAAATACGAAAAACTAATAAATTGAAGAAAATTCGTACGCAATTTTTTTGTTATATCTTTTGATTGCAGAAATGTAAACTCCGTTACAACAAAAAAAATTAAAATTGTGCAAAAAAAGTTATTGCGACAATTTGTAGAAGAGATTTTTTGCAATTAGGTTTATAATAACTAAACTTACTGATTCCATTAAGAAAAAACCGAAATATTAACACTTTTTGCTTCTCACAAATTTGGCCCAAAAATTTATCACATTTTTTGATTTCACCCATATACAATTTGCAATAAAGCAAATACTGATATATGATTTAATATGATTACATATGAGAAAATTTCTAAAAAAATTTCTAATATATCATCATATAAAAACATATAAGGTTGCACACAATATTTTATATTATCATATATTTTAATATTAAAAAATATATGTTATATATACTCTTTTTTACTCGGGAAGCTAAAATATTCAATGTTTTGTCAGTGGTCTTGCCGGCGCCATCAGATGATTTTTCATAGTTTCTCTTCGTCGGATACAATAAAATAGCCGTTTTCAACTTGAAATATTTCTTTGAATTAAAAATAACAGACTTTATTATGTTATTCCCTAATTTTTTAAAGTTATTAAAATTTATTATTTATTAATTTTTTATGACACGGGCGCGGAAGGTGGTCACAAGGGGTACTCCACAAGGGGAGGTCATTTCTCCTCTTCTGTGGAGTCTTGTGATCAATGGAATCCTTGACTCATTGGGGAGAACGGGGACGAAGGTTGTGGCATACGCTGATGACGTTGTGCTACTGATGAGGGGGAAATTTCGCCAGACGGTCAGTAATCTCATGGAGTCGGCGCTTACGATGCTATCCAGGTGGGCAAGGGAGAACGGTCTGGGAGTCAATCCATCTAAAACCGAACTTGTTTTGTTCACAAGGAAGTACAAACCGTAGCGGTTTGATCTCCCTAGATTGGACGGAGTTACTCTTCAACTCTCGGGGGAGGCAAAGTATCTGGGTGTCATTCTTGACTCCAAACTTTCCTGGAAAAGGAATACCGAGTAGAGAATGAGAAAAGCCTTATGTGCTTTTTACACCTGTAGAAGGACCTTTGGGAAGAGATGGGGTCTACAGCCGTATATCATTCACTGGATGTATGCGGCGATTATCAGACCAATCTTGACCTAGGGGGCACTGGTGTGGTGGAGGGCGGTGGACACGGGTTCATATCTCTCCACTCTCGCAAAGGTGCAACGACTGGCTTGTCTGGGTATTACGGGGGCGGCTCGTTCTACACCCCAGGCAAGTTTGGAGGTGATGCTTGGCATCCCACCACTGGATATTTATATCAGGGGCACGGCGGCAAAGGCAGCTCTCAGACTCAGGGAGATGCAGGAGCTGAGGCAACGCACTTGGGGGCACAGTACCATTCTGCATGGGATTGGTGGTGCACTACTGGATCGTGAAACGGACTTTATTGTACCGGTCACGAATTTCCAGAGGACTTTTGAGGTGATTGTACCGACCAGGGAAGACTGGGCAGCCGACTCCGTTATTCGCAGTGGTGATATCTCAGTGTTCACGGACGGTTCGAAGACGGACATGGGGACAGGGTCGGGAGTTTACTCCGGCGAACTGGACCTTCGAATCTCCATGCGACTCTCGGGCGATTGTAGCGTGTTCCAGGCGGAAGTGTATGCAATTGACGTAGCCGCACGGATGATAATGGAACGGGATTTGGATCCATCGTCAATTAGCATCTTTGCGGACAGTCTTGCTGCTTTGAAAGCCCTGGAATCCGATACTGTCAGATCGGGGTGTGTGCGGCACTGTATTGAATCCCTCGACCGTATTCGTCGGCACTCCGTAAGGCTGGCGTGGGTCCCTGGACACGCTGGGATTGCGGGGAACGAGCAGGCTGACGAGTGTGCGAGGAATGGCTCCGAGTCGGTTGAGCACCCTATACAGACGGAGGTCCTGGTTCCTCTGGTGGAGCTATTCGGTGTGATAGGGGATATATCGGATAGGGAGACGAGGGCAAGGTGGACAACCTTGACCAATTGTAGGATATCTCGGACCCTATGGCCACTGCCAGATCCGGGGAGGACAAAGATTCTTCTTGGATTTGGCAAGCGGACGGTCGGGATGCTTGTAGGAGTTCTAACGGGACACTGCGCGATAGGCCGAATGGCTGCGCGTTGGGGTTACACCCAGGCGGACTACTGCAGGGGCTGTGGGGACGAGGAGGAGGAGGAGGAGACAGTGCATCATCTGCTTTGTGAATGTCCGGGACTGAAGGAACGGCGACTCAGATATCTGGGGTGCAGGTTCTTCGACGACCTGGACAGTCTACGCGATGTTTCTCTGTCTGGTCTTGCGAAGTTTTTAAGGGGATCGGGATGGTTCTAGATTTCTCGGGTCGTGGTATTTCTTTCCATGTGGGGAAAACTAAGGGAATCACAATGGGCCCTATGGCCTCCGAGTGAACTCGCCGTTCTGGCGGGCTCCCATTCAACCTAAACCATGACATGAACAGCTGCTAAATGTTGCCACTTTTTCTGCATACTTCCCTACTTTTCTGCAAATATGGGAGAAAAATTGGATTTCGATGAGATTTCGCTGAAATCCAAATTAAAATGGGATTTCATTTCGTATGGGAAATCTGTTTGAAATCCCAAATTTTTATTGGATTTCAGTCGAAATCTATCGAAATCTACTTTTAACTTGATTTCGATCATAATGTAAATTCGCTATAAATTGAATGTTCAATAGTACATTTTAAAAATTGTTGCTAAAGCCCGGTTTTTTGTTCGTACTTTTGCGAAAAAGCTGTCAAACTCCATATAAAAAAATGATTTTTCACTTGTGTGGAATTGTTGCAAAATTGCGGTGGAATTTTTTCGCATCAATTTAATAGACACTACCATTTAAAAATGTAGCGAAAAAGTGACATTTGGGTTAATTATGATTGTAACTTTTTATAGACCATACAAAATTTGTGAATTTTATTGTTTTTATTATAGTTTTTGAGCTCCAAACATAGAGCGAAATTTTTTCGCTCTTTTGAACAAAATACTGGGCTTAATTAAAGAAATTGTGTGCAAAGAAATTTGAAAATAACACACAACAAAAGAAACATTTTTACGGACTCTCCGGCACATACGGATTCATGAATCAGGCTTTTACGGCACGTTAACTGTCCGTAATGTACGTATACGGAACATTAACGGACCGTATAAATGGATTTTCGAACACAATACGTTTTAACTCCGTTTTGGTGTATCCGTTTCAGTACCTTTAAATACGGATTTCATCGGTTGCAGTTTGTTTACAAAATAAAAAATTATAATTTTGAAAAGTCGGCGAAAATATTATTATAACGGGAATATATGGAGAATATGCAATAGAGGGAATTCTTTCCATCACACCATTAATCAAACAACATCAAGTAACAAGGTAAGATTTTTGAAACTTATGGCCTAATTTTGTAAATCACCTGCGTTCATCACATCACCTACACTTCACTTCACTCACCTAACGCGGGGAACAAAAAATGTTATTTTATAAATCAGTACGTATTCGTGATTGATTTTTACGTTATCACTTGAATTGTCAAATACATACATTTAAGAGTTGCCATCTTTCTGCAAAAATAGACAAATTTTAACCGTTTTTTGTTGGAATTTATATAATTTATTATTGGTATCCCTTAAAATAGAATAAAAATCTAAACAAAAAAAAATATCTTAAAAAAATGGTATAAAAATTTATCAAAAATTCAATCAGCGATTAACAAACCAATTTAATGATGCAAAAAATTTCCATTATCCAAAATTTTTTTCCCGATTGTTTTTGGTTTTTTTTTTGCAAACTAAGCATCAAACTTTGGTGTATGAAATTGTTATAGTCCCTAGATTATGAATTTAAAAAAACCACACTTAAAAAATTGTAAAATAATCGCGGAACGCGAAAAATAGCTTTATGGTACAAAAAATTAATTAAAAAACTTAATCAGCGATTTACATTCTGCAAACAAATATATTGATGGAAAAATTTTCCTTTTTGCAAATTTTGCTCGCAAATTTTTTTTCCGGGATTTTTTTTTTATTTTTTTTGAAACTAGCCGCCGAAGTTTGTTGTATGCAATGGGTATTATAGTCCCTAGATTATAAATTTAAAAAAACCGCACTCAAAAAATTGGAAAATAATAGCGGAACGCGAAAAAAGCCTTTATGGTACAAAAATTGTACTGAAAAACCTTATCAGCGATTTTCATTCTGCAAACAAATATACTGATGTAAGAATTTACCTTTTTGCAAATTTTTTTCAGCGCCTTTTTTCGCGAAAAATGCAAAAAGAATATGCAAAAAGAATTCGCGAAAAAAATTGTCGAAAAAGAAAACTTTTTGAAGTAATATATTCGGTTGCAGAATGTTAATCGCTGATTAGGTTTCTTACTTCATTTTCTGCACTCTACTTTTGCAATAAAATTTTTGAAAAATAAAGTCGTGTTATAATTGTTTTCATTCCACTGGATTATCTTATCCATATGTTTTTCAGCGTAATTATCGTTAATTACTTTTATTCTGGTGTTTTTTTCTTAAGTTTTTGGTGATTTATTACATTATTTTTCATTCAACACCTAAAAAATGCAAGTGATAATATTTGACAATTCAAGTGATCAAAATAACAGTCTGGTGATTTACAAAATTTGCTTTTTCATATAATTTTGTTTAAAAACTACGTAAGTCAGCACAGACGATCACCGCGTTCATCACCGGGATTTACAAAATACGAAGTTTTAAAAAACTAGGTGAAGTGAAGTGTAGTGTTTTAAGAAATTAGGCTATTATTGTTTTGTGTATAACATGTGAGAATTTGCATCGTGTACACAGTCAATTAAACCATAACTAATTTATTGTCTCTTTTCCATATAGATGTCGGATTTTACTCTGGGTCCCTAAGCGCTGGATAGATAGGTAAACCGCGCCGGATGTGCTAAATATTGTAATTGTATTAATTAGAAATTTATTAATAGTAATTGTAAATACCCAAGAAATATTTTACGTACTCTCCGGCACGTACGGAATCATGAATCCGGCTTTTACGGCACGTTAATGGTCCGTGTGCACGTATCCGCAAAAGCTTGTACGTATACGGAACATTAACGGACCGTGTAAACTGATTTTCGAACACAATACGTTTTAACTCCGTTTTTTGTATCCGTTTCCGTACTGTAAATACGGACTTAGTTTAAAAAAGAGAAAAAGAACAAAAAAAAATTTGTAAAAAATTATAAAAATTGTGAAATATTAATATGGAATATTTAATGGAACTGTCCCGTATTACAAATAACAGCGAAAACACTTTATATAATAGTGGTGGTGGTAGCAGTATTGCGACTACACCGATAAAATTTCTCAGTTGCTTAGTTAAAGAATTTCTCAGTTAAAACAGAAAAATTTTAAATTAACTGAAGTAATCGTTATCAACTAACATTTCAGTTAGAAATAAATGTAAATATAAATTTAAATATGTCAAATATTTAAAAAAAAAAATACAAAAAAATTTAAACAAAATTTCATTCTTAATTTTCTTGATTTTGGTAGTAAAAGAGCACAAAGGCACAATAAGAACAATCGCTTAGTGAAACCCCGTGAAATTGGGACACGCCGTGTAAAAATAAGTCGGGAATAAAAAAGTATCTGAAGATAAGTTTGATTTTTATTTAAAGAAAAATTTTTAATATTTTACTTTTTAGAGGAAAGGAAGAAATATAAAGATAAAAAGGAGTTGCACTTAACACAATCGAAGACGTATTAACAGAAGCCGTACTATTGTTCAATAATTAGAACTTGTTCGTACAAAATATAATTAAGATTAAAGGAGTATTTTTCTCAAATGTATTATTGTCATATTATTTTGTTACTAAAATATTATTAAAAAGTTAAATCTGTTTTAGAAAACTCTTTTAATTGGTAAAAATTGCAGTAAATTTCGATATTTTTTTAAATACTTGGTTACTAATTACTATATGGAAAACTTTTTAAATTTCAACTAAAATACCGTTCTTATTAACTAAATTCGAGGTGACATAATTTTCAACTGACAATTTAGTTATCTACAATTAATTTTTTCAACTGATACTCAGTAAGGGGTATTTCACCTGAGAATCAGTTAAAAATTTAGTAAACAGTAACTGAGAAATTTTTTCGGTGTATGGAACCAAATAATTTAAGCCAAACTGCAGCTGCTGTGGTCGATAGAGTAGCCGCCGCAGTTTCTGCAGGGCGTGATGGTGGTGGTGTTACTTCGTCTGATCTTGAACAATCTACAACACAAACATTTCCCGATCATCGAGTAGTATTGATAATGAATGGGAATGCCCTTCAAATCCCACAGCTGGTATTTCAACAGTGACCGAAGGCGAACGTTCTGCTTCACCCCCACCTAATTGTGTCATTTGTTTGGGTCGGTGTAAGTATAAATGTTTTACCGACTCGTGTGTGCACCAATTTTGCTTTAAATGTTTATGTGAATGGAGTAAAGTAAAACCGGAATGTCCTCTTTGATATGGACTTTCCAGAAACGCGTATATTTGGTGTGGTGTCAAGAGTATGTAAAAAAATATAATTAAGTTTATTCTCAGAGGTTTGTAATATTAAACATTAACTAATTTATTGTTTCTTTTACATCTAGACATTGAATTTTATTATAGGCTACTATTGATGCACTGGATAGAGACGCAAACTGTACCAGATGTAAATATAATATAAATTTAAAAAATCAGTGTCAAAATTAATAAACCTATAAAAAAACATAAAAGCTACTACTTACAAATAATTAATAAAAATGAGATAAATTTAGGTAGACATACATACAAGTCCGTTTTTGTTTAAAAAAACGGTACGGATACGGACTGGAAACGGCATTCTAAAAACAGAGTCACTCCGTTTTTTAGACGACATAACGGTCCGTAAACGGTCCGGCATAGACGGACTTTCAACGGACTTGTCAGTTTTTCACACGACATAACGGTCCGGATACGGTCCGGCATAGACGGACTTTCAACGGACTTGTCAGTTTTTTACACGACATAACGGTCCGTAAACGGTCCGTCAATGACGGACTTTCAACGGATTCGAATCAGTTTCGATGTTCCTTATGTTCCGTTTTCTGGTCCGTATACGGATCCAGAAAACGGTACGTAAACGGAGTTGGATTCCGTTACTGATGGACCGAAAACGATACGTAAACGGAACGAATTGTTTGTTGGGTAATAATTATTAATGAATTTATAAAAAAAAGGAAAAAAGTATTGTGTATTTTAAATGATAAACATATGGTCTATTTTTGTGGAAAAACTCGGTAGGATATGGACAAGGAATACTCAGTTTTTACAGGACATAACGGTCCGAAAACGGTCCGGCATTGACGGACTTTCAGCGGACTAGTCCGTTTTTTACATGACATAACGGTCCGTAAACGGTCCGTCATTGACGGACTTTAAAAGGACTTGTCCGTTTTTAACACGATATAACGGTCCGTAAACGGTCCGTCAATGACGGACTTTCAACGGATTCGAATCAGTTTCGATGTTCCTTATGTTCCGTTTTCTGGTCTGTATACGGATCCAGAAAACGGTACGTATACGGAGTTGGATTCCGTTTATGACGGAACGAAAACGGTGCGTAAACGGAACGAATTGTTTGTTAGGAAAGCAACAATTACGAAAATAATAGCTATGTTTGTGTGACTGCCTGTCAAAGTTATCTAGAACGATTTTGACAGTTTTTCAACGTATTCCGGCTTTCTTCTGTCAAAATTATTCGAGATAGCTTTGATAAGAATGCCGCACAAACACAGCTATTTTTGTAGTTGCTTTGTGTGTAAAGGTGCGTTTACAATGATGGAGTACTCCAATCTGTAGCAAATTTAGTACTTTTTTCTTTCACACTAATACATTTTTTATCTTTTTTATTCCAGTCCATATTAAACTAAAACGGCATTCACACATAAATCTTAAACACGTGTTTAGCTAAAACGAGTGTAAAAGAATAAAGAACTGTTGTAGTTGAATAAAGAGCTAAAATACGTGTTTTAGCTAAACACGTATTTAAGAATTAAGTGTGAATGCAGCCTACCACAAAATATTTATGTTTAGAAAAACAATTGAAATTAAAAAAATTATTTAAAGCTAAAAGTAGTGCGATAAAGTGAAGGAATTAGCAAAAAATTATGTAAGTATTGAAGTGTCAAAAATTTTGTGAAGGAACTCTACTCTGCATTTTGAACAGTTAAGCCACATTCACAATAATATAATACTCTACTCTGCAGAGTGGATTAGGTTCCTTTCTTTATCGCACTTACATATTTTTTGTATTATGCCATCTCTATTTTAGTACACTCCACACTCCACTCTGCAGAGTGGAGTGCTCCATCATTGTGAATATAGCTTTAAGCTAGATTCACAATGCTGGAGTATTCCACTCTACAGAGTGGGTTTTGTTCCTTTCTTTCCGCACTTACATATTTTTTGTATCATGCCATCTCTATTTTAGTGCACTCCACTCTGCAGGGTGGATTTTGTTGCTTTCTTTTTCGCACTTACATATTTTTTGTATCATGCCATCTCTATTTTAGTACACTCCCCTCTGCAGAGTGGAGTACTCCATCATTGTGAATATAGCTTTAAGCTAGATTCACAATGCTGGAGTATTCCACTCTACAGAGTGGGTTTTGTTCCTTTCTTTCCGCACTTACATATTTTTTGTATCATGCCATCTCTATTTTAGTGCACTCCACTCTGCAGGGTGGATTTTGTTGCTTTCTTTTTCGCACTTACATATTTTTTGTATCATGCCATCTCTATTTTAGTACACTCCCCTCTGCAGAGTGGAGTACTCCATCATTGTGAATGTGGCTTTAAGGTGCTTTCACAATGATAGAGTGACTCTACTCTGCAGCACAGATTAAAATGTTAAAGCCACATTCAGAATGATGGAGTACTCCACCCTGCAGATCGGAGTGTACTAAAATAGAGATGGCATGATACAAAAAATATGTAAGTGCGAAAAAGAAAGGAACAAAATCCACTCTGTAGAGTGGAGTACAACAGCATTGTGAATCTGGCTTACCTGTTCAAAATGCAGAGTAGAGTTACTTCAAAACTCATTTGACATTGTAGTACTTACTCCATATTTTCGCGACTCTTTTGGCATAATTTCTATCGTTTTTAATTTAAATAATTTTTTTATTTTAAATTTGACCGAAAACAACACAATATATTCTGTTATTATTTTTTTTAATTTGTTGACACTTACAATTAGAGATGTGAACAATTTAGTTACGTTTTTCTTTATTGACTGTTCGAACTATAATAATAAACTTAAATGCTATTACATTGTCTTAGAACCACAACAATAATATAAAAAACAAGTAAATAACAAAAGACAAGAATTGGACATGTATATGTGACGTCACTGTTATGTTATTAACTAAAATAACACACAGTACGTAAACATATAGAGCAAAGAAAGACAAAAATTACAAAATAATAATAAGAAAAACAAAACAAATAGGGATTAACAAATTAATAAATGACAGTGACGACACTAACAATAGTGATGGTACAGTGACGATGAGATCTGATCCAACATACTCCCCCCGTTGAAAGGTGCGACTTTCAAAAGACATCTTGGGAAGGAACAGGAGCCATAAAATGTCATATTTAGAAGCCATTTGAAGTGTTATTTTGATGCCGATCTGTTGGTTGTTGATGGAGCCGTAAAGGGCGACAAAAGTGATGTAAATTTGATCGTTGTTGTGCAAAATAATTTTTAAGCCAGTAGTGCTAGTGTGTGTGTTGACTGATGAACAAATTCATGTTGAATAACAGCAGCCTCGAACTTGGAACCCCGATTTCGAGCAATAATTTCCCAAAAGTTTTCTGTTAACCTTTAAGCCAGTAGAACATGGGCTAGTTGGATTCAAAATTGTCGGCATATGTTGATGATACAAAAAATATTAATACAAATTCGAATAATTTTTTGTATACGATAAAGAATTATCTACAGATTTTTGATTTGTAATTCAAGCGAGCAATTTGTAGATAATTTTCGTTTCTCCAAAACATTTGTGTTGTTGTATGGTGGTTTTGTTGAGAGCCAACCAAAAGCGATTTTAATACGAAATGTAGGACCGAATGTTGTCGACCAGCAACTCCCAAATTTGGCAAATTAGAGTCAATTTTGAAATTACGATAGCGATGGCAGCATCCAAAGGCAAGTTGTGATGAGATTTTGAAATCTTTTGGAAAATGAAATCCAATTTTAGATTTTCGATAGTAAAAGCAGTATACAAAATTGATTTGTGATGAGGTCGGCCAAAGTGCACATTGAATTGCGCAACTTAAGGTATATAAATCGAAACGAAACGATGAGTTTTTCCATCTAAACTTCCAGGGCAAAAATAAAATGTTGATGGGATGTGATCCACAAGGTTTTATCATGATTTTATCATCAGGATTCGAAAATAGTTCAGAGTAGCTAGATTTGTATTTTTCCTGTTGCAGACTATTAAAATCTAAAATTTTTAAAACTTTAGATTTTATCGATATATGCAATTTAAATCCATTGTGGGAAATAAATGACGACGAGATGAATTGTGGTTTGTCTGATATGAGAGCATGGTTTTCCAAACGAAACGAAAACTTTGTTGTGATAATCGGTTGTTGTATTTTGTGGCGAACTGTGAGTATATCATTCGAGGAATGATTCGAAAAAATAAGTTCCGACACATCGAAAGCAATTTAGTAATTTGACACATAATTACCATAGTAATTATGTGTCAAATTACTAAATTGGCAACGAGACTTTAAAGTGCAGTTCGAAGGTAATTCGTCTTTTTGTAGACGATTAATGTTCTGATCACTTTTTTTTGCAAAGTCAAAATGTTTTAAAACTTTAAGCCACAAAAATTATGTGCGTTTTGCGAGAAGATATACACTGATGGTTTCAAGCGAATAAGATGAGTTGATTTTTGAAAATACAAATGGATTTAGAGTCCAATTATATTTTAAAACTGGATACATTGCACTTGATTTTTCAATATGAACCCTTTTTTAAACATATATCGCCAGAAATTGCCACCGATAATCCAAATTGATGTAGAAAGTGTCCCATAAAGGCAATGATTCAAAATTTCTTTTTTGGTTAAAACTTAGTTTAAAATCATCATCAAGCTTGTTATCGTATTGTTCCTTTAGTTGTTCCAAGGCCTTGCTATAATTTTCATCTGTAACCTGGAAGGGTTCTACAACCGCAAGCGCTGGACCAGAGAGGCAGCTCAACAAATAATTGAATTTATCAACAGCAGTAATCGATGAATTTTCATGAGCCAGGTTGTTGAATGATGAGAAGAATTATTCGTAGTCAGCCGACTTTCCATCGAAGTGAGGCAACTGCAAATCAGGCAAACGATGTTGATTTGGAAAATCAGGAGTCGGACCGTCGAAAAAACTTTGTTCTGCTGAAGTTGAGCAACGAGGTTCATTTATATAGGACAACAGTTTTGCTTTGGCAGCGAAAAAATCTTTTCTATTTCATTTCGAGCATTGTCAGGGGCAGAAATTTTCAATTTGTTCTTGAATATAGAAAATTTCTTCAAAATATTGTTCTAAAATGTATAAACGACATTGTAAAATGGTAACATCAACTTTGTCGCCATCTTTTTCACTTTTCTGTTGTAAATTGAAAATGTTTCGTTTCATAGTGGCCCTCTGTTGTTTTAAAGATGCCAAATCTAAGCCATTAGCATTATAAGCTTCGGTAATGTAAGCCATTTTGAAAATTTAAAATTCCAAAAAGTTCGAAGAAACGACGGCAAAATTTAAAAAATTTTAACCTTCAAAAATTTTAGTTTTATTTGTATGTAAGTGAAGTTGGTTAAATGAAGAGAATATAAAATTCCAACTTCTATGATTAAGATACAAAATTTTTATTAAAAAATATTTATAAAGTCAAATTGAAAATATAAAAACATAAAATACTTGATGAACATACAAACACAGTAATAGTACAGTAAATTCAAATGTAGTGGGACACTACATAAGTCCCCCACCAGTAACACAAAAAAAATATCAATTAATAAGAAAAGTTGTGTTGCGTTTGTGAGATGTACATGGTAATTGACTTGAGTTGTCATTGTATGCAGGTTTAAGTAAATCAAGTGATAAGGTTTTAATTATATTACCACATTGAACGTAATACTTTTATTACGTTTTCTTTCAATTACTTTAAAAGGACCATCATAGGGAGCTTCTAAACCATTGGGTCTAATGACTTTTACAAAAACGTAATCGCAATTAAAAAGGTCTTTCGGAACAAAAGAACGAATATTACTTAAATGATGAATGACCTGATTTCTCACAGAAGTAAAATGATCTCTTAACCTTTTAAGAACTTGGTCCGAAGTTGCCAAACTGTCTGAATGAACTACCAAATCACCTGGTAGTCTTAAAGTTTGGCCATATACCAATTCCGCAGGACTACACTTAAGTTCTTCCTTAATACTTGCTCTAATTCCTAATAAAATAATTGGTAACTGGTCAGACCAATTTCTAACATTGTTGCTAGCTTTCAAAGCAGTTTTAAGTTGCCGGTGAAACCGCTCAACCATACCATTTGCCTGTGGATGGTAGCAAGATGTATGGATTTTGTGGGTTCCTAATAATTTAGTTAAATCGTTAAACAATTTCGAAGTAAATTGAGTTCCTTGATCGACTGTTATTTTAAGAGGAACACCAAAGCGAGGTATATAATGGTTAACAAAAGTTCTGGCTATAGTATGAGAAGAAATGTCCCCAACAAACAATTCGTTCCGTTTACGTACCGTTTTCGGTCCATCAGTAACGGAATCCAACTCCGTTTACGTAGCGTTTTCTGGATCCGTATACTGACCAGAAAACGGAACATAAGGAACATCGAAACTGATTCGAATCCGTTGAAAGTCCGTCATTGACGGACCGTTTACGGACCGTTATGTCGTGTAAAAAACTGACAAGTCCGTTGAAAGTCCGTCTATGCCGGACCGTATCCGGACCGTTATGTCGTGTGAAAAACTGACAAGTCCGTTGAAAGTCCGTCTATGCCGGACCGTTTACGGACCGTTATGTCGTCTAAAAAACGGAGTGACTCTGTTTTTAGAATGTATACGTACAAGCTTTTGCGGATACGTGCACACGGACCATTAACGTGCCGTAAAAGCCGGATTCATGATTCCGTACGTGCCGGAGAGTACGTAAAAATGTTTCTTGGGTCTCTAATCGGATATGCCTCTGGCCACCTAGTGAATCGATCAACAATTGTCAATATATATTTATTACCTACTGAAGACAATACAATTTGTAGCCCATAAATTGATGTCTTTTCTCATTGAAGGCCCGAAATATTTACTTTTTATAAGTTTTCTTGTAGCGCGTACATCCGGATGAGAAAAAGAATGTAAGTTTAGAAAAACCACTTTATGTAAAGAATGTGGAACAAATGGACGATTAGTTCTACCTGATACATCACACCAAACTTTGTAGTTTAGCAAGGGAATTTCAACTTCTTGCAAATTAGTTCTGTTGTTCAAAATAATTTCCTTGAGTTCGTCATCGTCAATTTGTTCCCTGTGTAGCATTTCCAGATCAATATTGTTAGTGGTAAAACCGTTTATATCTGGGAGTCGAGATAGTGTATCTGCTACTATGTTCTCTTTTCCATTTATAAAACATATATTGGATGTGAAGATGTCGTGTTTGACGTGGTGATCTTTCTACTTTGGAATCTAACACATATGTTAGAGGTTTATGGTCAGTAAGAATGACAAAATCTCTGCCTTCTAAGAAGTGCCTAAAATGTTTTATAGAAGAATATATTGCTAAAAGTTCACGGTCGAAAGTGGAATATTTATGTTCAGCTGCAGAAAGTTTCTTTGAAAAATACGCTAAGGGTTCCACAATATTGTGCTTACATTGTTGTAATACAGCTCCGATTGCTATATTCGAAGCATCCACTGCCAATGTAAGATTTGCAGATTTATCAAAATGTGTAAGTAAAGTCTTTTTAGAGAATTTGAGTTTTAGAGTTTCAAAAGATTTCTCAGCATCATCAGACCATACGAGCTCTTTCGTTCTTGTTTTGGATGATTTCGTAATAATATCATGGAGTGACGAAAGAAAAGTGAGAACCTTAGGTATGTACCTATAATAATAGTTTATCATTCCAATAAAATTTTGAAGTTTTTTTTTATCGAGTTTGGTTTTTGATATGAAAGAATGACATTTACTCTATTTGTGGAAGGTTGTATTCCTTCAGAAGAAATCTGATAACCCAAAAATTCAAGACTTTTTACACCAAAAAGGCACTTCTCTGGTTTAATGTTCAGCCCATATTCATCTAAACGTTGGAAAACTATTCGAAGATGTTCTAAATGTTGTCTTTCGTTTTCACTTGCAATCAGTACATCATCTATATAAGTGAATACGAAATCTATTCCAAAGAAAACTTCGTTTATGAATCTTTGAAACGTTTGTGCGCTATTTCGAAGGCCGAAAGGCATACGTGTAAATTCGAACATACCGAAAGGAGTCGTAATGGCTGTTTTATGAATATCTTCCTCAGCCATGGGAATTTGATGATAAGCTTTAACTAGATCGAGCTTAGAGAAAATTGATTTTCCACGAAAATCTATTGTTAGGTCCTGAATATGTGGTAGGGGGTATCTATCCGGAACTGTTACGAAATTCAATCTACGATAATCTCCGCATGGTCTCCAATTATTAGATTTCCGTTTAGGTACAAGGTGGAGTGGAGAAGATATATAATAGTGTGACGGTCTGCATATACCACTATCTACCAAAAACTTAAATTCAGATTTAGCTACATCTAATTTAAGAGGATCTAATCTTCGAGGTTTTGAAAATGGTGGATTCCCTTTTATTTCAATTCTGTGAACTGTTGTGTGTTTAATAGGTTTTAAGTAATCAGGTTCAGCAGTAATTGAAGGAAATTCATTCAAAAGTTCAGAAAACTTGTCTTTAGGATGTAGAATTCTAATAGAGTGTATTTCTGTAGTTCGTAATGAGCCTACATTAGAAATGTTAGTATTAGCATCTGTAATTAGTTTACTTTTCATGTCAATAATAATACCAAAGTTCTCAACAAAATCTGCGCCTAGAATAGGATTGGTTATATCAGCTATAGTAAAAGTGAATTCATAAGTGCGACCAAGACCTAAATCAATAGTTAAAGCTTTTGTTCCAAATGTCTTAATAATGGAATTATTAGCAGCTGACAGTATTATATCAGACTTGATTCCATATTCATAAAATTTTGATACGGGAATGACGGAAACAGCTGCTCCAGTATCTATTAAAAATCTTAATTTATTCATTGCATCAAAAACGAAAAGACGACGTGATGGTTTTTTACAAATCCCTTTATTTGTCGTCGAAATATTGGGACAATTTAGTTTAAATTTTGTGTATTACCATTCGGAATAAAATCGCATGGAGAAATGCATTTCCGAGCTTTATCACCAAATTTTCGATGGTACCAACATAAATAACGTCTATTGGACCTGACGACATTGTTGTAATTTTTTTAAAATAACCGTAGCTTATTCCAGTCCCATTGTTTTGAGTAGTGGTACTGTTGTTCTTAATTTCAGATACATCATGAGATAACTTGTTAACGTTCTCAGCTAAATTTGAAGTTGCTTGAATCAAGTTTTCGAACAACTGATTGGAAGATGAAGAAGAAAGAACAGAAGTGCTTACAGTAGAAAGTTGAGTTTTCCTTACTAGGTCATATATTTTGTCAGCTAGAACTAATTTATCATCAATAGATGTTAGATTGGATGCAGTTAAATGCATTTGGACAGTAGTTGGAAGTTTTCGCAACCACAATTTGATCAATAAATCATTATTTATCATTGAATTAGAAACAGAAAGTGCACTCAAATCGTGGAAGAACTCAGATGGTTTTCTGTCACCAATTTCAGAGTTGTTTAGCAACTTTTCAAGACGAGGGTCTTCGTTCAAAGAAAAACGTTCTAGAAGGATCTTTTTAATATGAGTATATTTGTTATCTATTGGTGGATTATGGATAATATCAACCACTCTCAAAATAATATCCTCAGATAAAGAAATTACAACAAGTTGATACTTGCTAGTATCATCTGTGATTCCTTTAAATGCGAATTGTAATTCGGTTTGAATAAACCAAGTCTCAGGACAAGAAGTCCAAAATTGTGGTAATTTAATTGAAACATTAGAAATATTTTGCGTGTGTGCTATTTGAGTACTAACGGAGGGAATATTATTATGTGTGTGAACTGATTGTGCATCATGAGATTCCGAATTATTTTCATTATTATTTGAGGACGAATTTTGTCCCATAGATCGTGTAATAACCATTTTAAACTAACGTACTGGGGAAGGATTTACAAGAAGAAAAGAACTTGAACAAAAAAAATGAAATTAAGACAATATATAAATAAAAAGTTAACTTGTATTTGTTAGGATGTTAAAAATAAAAGGTATTTGCGTGATTATTTATATAATTTAAATGCAATTAAACTTATCTGTTCTGATTTTGTTGAATTTGATACGTATTTCAGATTTTTATTTATCCTTTAATATCGTGATCGTAATACATTAATAATTTTTCAGTCTCAAAATCCATTTGTGTTTATATATTTTGAAGGAAAATTTGTTTCTTTATTCACCCAAAAATAGTTGGGTTTATTGTTGAAAATTTTGATTGGAGTTAGATGGCAAAAATGCAGTAATTAAATTTGCAAAAGTTCTTTTACAATATAATGGTATTCGTTATAATATCCGTGAATTTATCAGAGGTAAAATGTAGGTATTAATCTGACCATTAATGAAATTCAACGGGAGAAAATTAATATTAATTAATTATTTGCCAATATTTATTTGTATAATTTATCCAGCAGGATCGCCAATGAAGTTGGTTAAATGAAGAGAATATAAAATTCCAACTTCTATGATTAAGATACAAAATTTTTATTAAAAAATATTTATAAAGTCAAATTGAAAATATAAAAACATAAAATACTTGATGAACATACAAACACAGTAATAGTACAGTAAATTCAAATGTAGAGGGACACTACAGTAAGGCTACACAAAAGTTATGATGAAAAATAGCAATAATGACGTTACGACGATAGGCTTGTTGAAATTACAAAATTATGTTTTATAATTTTGTTCGAAATGTAAAGAAATCCAGCAACTATTTCCAAAAATAATTGGCAAAAATATTTAAAAATGTCACGGCAATAAGTTTGTTGAAAAACACAAAACGATTAGATGACAAATGACGAAAAAATTGTTGTTCAATTTACAAAATTATCTTTTAGTTGCATAATTTTGTTTCACGATTTGTGAAAATTAAAAATTTTAGGTTTTAAGAATTTATCGAAATGAATGTTAGTGTAGGCGCAGCAACTGTATCACCAGAGGGGATGACGTTCACTTTTTAACGACGAAACTACGAAAAAACTCCGTGGCACAATTGTTGCTCGAATCGAAATGTTTTGCTGTGGCTCTACGGGCCATTAAATTCTTAAATCAAGTCGAATTATTTATTATTTCCACGATTTGTTGAAAAAGTTTAATTTTTAAAAATGTATTGAAATGAGATGATTCTATATGGTTTAGGCTTTGAGAATTTATCGAAAATGAATGTGAGTGTAGGCGCAGCAATTGTATCAGCAGAGGGGATGAAGTTCACTTTTTAACGACGAAACTACGAAAAACTCCGTGGCACAATTGTTGCTCGAATCGAAATGTTTATGCTGTGGCTCTACGGGCCATTAAATTCTTAAAAACTAATTCGAATTATTTTCAAATTTTAATTTCCACCATTAATTTTTCAACGTTGTTATTGTATTCGCCATTTTTAAAAAATGGAGCAAAAATTTCCACAAAATAATAGAAGGAACCAGGCACGTAGCTAGAGGGGGGGGGGCTTGAGGGCTCGAAATGATTTGACAAATTTTGAAACGTAACCGAAAGCAACAACATTTTTTAAAAAATGTAATAAAAAATATTTATTTTTTGTTGAAATCAAATACCAAATGGCCAAGTTTCTTAGGTTTTCATAAATAAAATAGACTCTAAATCCAATTGCGAAAACTACTTTGTAAAAATTTTTAAGCTTTTTTGGTGGCCATAGAAACTGTTTTTTTATGTTCTTTTTGTAAATTGACTATTCTACTCACGGTTCTCTCGATAATTAGCGAACTCAGGCTAAACTCGGGCAAAGAGAAAAATGCATAAGAAACCCTATTTATAAAAAATGCGACCAAATAAATTGAGCGAAGGTTGAGCGAGATAAGGAAATACGCATAATCAAATAGGTTAGAAATACGAATAGAATGCAATCCTCTCTTTTACTGAGAAAATTTTTATAAAATGTGACTGCAAATAGGAAACAGAATTTTCTTTTCGGAACTATAAATTGATAAGTGGCTATTTTTTATTGTTACTACCAATAGTTTTTGTCATATTTATTATGAGATAAACATAAAATTGATAAATTAACCTTTTGTTTTCCTTAAAAATTGCAGGTTTCCTGCTTGCAGACACAATCTGTACTATAGTGTGATAATTTGGCATAATTCGACATTTTACAATTTTTTTCCACCCTAAGTTAAGTATTATAATGTTGGCGTTTCATAATTTTTTTTTGTAATGAAAATTATTAACTGTCCATGAAAAAGCGTAGGAGAAACAAGAAATTTATTCTGGAAGTGACTGTAAATTAAATACATATATAAATTCGGATTTGTCCCAAGAAGCTTTTTCTATCAGTATAAGGTTATATTGTGTCAGTGGTTTGTTTGATAATTCCGAATAAAATAAAAGAACCGAAAAGAACTGTTGAAATTTAACTTATTCGTGAACGCGAAAGTGTTCTTAACTCTAAAAATGTGCAACGCTTTGGGGTTTTCCCGCCACACGGATATTTCAGGAGGTTATAAAATAAAAAACCCAGTTAACTTTGAAAAATCCTATGGAATTTTTCTTTCATTTCGCGTTGGAACCATCGGGCTTGAAATTATTGTTGCGCTTTGTAATTAGCCTAAGATCATATTGGAATGGCGCACTTCATTGGAAATCAAAATAATAATGATGTAATTTACTTTTAATATTTAACCTTTTCGATAATCTATAAAATTCTAATAAAATCCCAGCAAAAAGAGATGCCGAAGCAGTAGAAAAACCACTATAATAGATGATCTAGATGTACTTCTTTTTTAACATAAATACTAATGATTTTATCATTGAGTTGTCATAGGAGAGGAGTGCTCAAACTTCAATATTTTTTCAGCACTAGTGAAAGTGAAAGAAGTAGTTTGTAAAGCATTAGATCCAAAATTTTTTGCTGGGACCTTTTAAAACTAATATCGAACAAGTAAACCGCACAAATAAATTTAAAAAATTTCCAAAAAGTATTAAAATATAATTTCAATGTTAAAATCAAGTAACAAAACTATGAGATACATTATTTAAATTGTTTAACCCATTTTTTACCAACATATCCAGAAAATTTTAAATATTGACAAAAAAACTGAAATTTTTGGAAATTGGAATCACATAGAAATCAAATTCCACATGAAATATATAATTTTGTTTAGAACTTAGAAAATGCGTTAGATATTAAATATTCCTTCATTCTGTCAATAATGTGGCAAAAAGAACACGATTTCAACTACCTAATTCCTGAGTTTTCCACGGATCTAATGGCTGAATTTATAAATGGATTATCTTCTAATTGCCTTTTCCAAATGAATAATATTGTTAACATCTTTGGTAAATTATTGGATCTTGTTTTTGTTAGCGAACCATCCGAGTATTGTATATCAAGAACATCTCCTGTATCAACTCCGGAAGATCGGTATCATCCTACCCTAGAAATCACCTACTCTACTTCTTATTCAGTGTGCAGTAAAGGTCTGAAACTGAGTAAAAATTTTTGTTTTAAACGAACGAACTTTAATAAACTTATTTCGGCTTTGTCACAAATTAACTGGACTGATGTTTTTGCTTTGCACAATAATAACATTGATCAGATGCTGAAGTTATTCTATAAGAAATTAATCGACTGTTTTTCAAAGTCGGTTCCTATATCGTTTCCAATGAAAACTACTGGTCCTCCTTGGAATACTAAACTTCTTTCTCACCTTAAAAATAAAAAAAAATAAACTATTTAAAAAGTACAAAGAGCATGGGTCATCTGTCAATTACACGAATTACTCAAAAGTAAGACTTGAATACAACGCGGCGAATCGTTTGGCATATAAAGATTATTTAAACAAAGTGAAGAGCAATCTTAAAAATTATCCTAAGTCCTTTTATTCATTTGTTAATTCTAAAAGACGTTGCACTGACTTTCCTTCCACTATGAAATTTAATGATATTGAAGCATCAAATGATATTTCTATCAGTAACATATTCGCAGATTTTTTTGCATCAACTTACTCCACAAGTGATTTCAATTATACTTCACAATATCCGTACGTGATCCAGGAATCATTTATCGATATTCCATTAATAAATGAGGAAACTGTTCTAGATAATTTGTTAAAACTAAAATGGTCGTATGCTGCAGTGCCTGATGGAGTTCCAAGTTGTGTATTAAAACGCTGCGCTTGTCTTTTATACGTCCCTTTAACTTTCTTATACAATAAATCAATTAAATTAGCATATTTTCCTGATGCCTGGAAAAAATCTTTTATAACTCCAATTTTTAAATCTGGAAGTAAATCTGTGGTCTCAAATTATATAGGGATTGCTAAATTAAGTGCAATTCCAAAATTATTTGAAAAAATTATCACTGACACTTTGTCCCACCAAGCTTCTTCTATTCTTTCGCCTCAACAACATGGTTTTCGTAAATCCTGCTCAACAGTTACAAATTTACTGGAATTTACAACTATTATCAATGAGGGTTTTATCAACAGAAAACAAACTGATGCTATTTATTCTGATTTCAGCAAAGCGTAAACCATAATTTACTCCTGTATAAGTTGAATCGAATGGGTTTCAGCGTTACCCTTCTTAAATTGATCGAGTCCTACTTAAAAGGCCGCACACAATGTGTTAAATTTCGTAATGTTGAATCTAATATCAAAGTGTCATCTGGTGTACCTCAGGGCAGCCATTTAGGACCACTTCTATTTACTCTCTTCATAAATGATCTTCCATCGGCTTTGCAACACTCTAATTGTTTGATGTATGCAGATGATGTCAAATTATTTATTTCCTCTAAAAATCAGCTTTACAATGTGGTGTAAATTAAACTTAATGGATTTGAATGTAAAAAAATGCAAATATATGGTATTTACGAGATCTCTCCCAATTCATGGGTTTTACGTTATGAATGAAATGCGACTGGATATGGTTGAAACATTCAACGATCTTGGTGTCTTACTGGACAGACGTTTAGATTTCCGGAATCATATCTCCAGAACAATTAATAAGGCAACAGGTGTGCTGGGATTTATCAAACGCTGGGCAAAGGAGTTTTCCGATCCTTATACAACAAAGCAGCTGTTCACAACATTAGTAAGACCCATCCTTGAATATGGATCTGTTATATGGGATCCTTGCTACAATGTACATTCTAATTCCATTGAATCCGTTCAAAAACAATTTCTAATATTTTGCCTTCGTGGACTTGGTTGGGATACTTCCGTACACTTGCCTCCTTATAAAAGCCGTCTTGCTCTTATAAAGCTTCCTACACTTCAAAGTCGTCGAAAAATGCTAAATGTTACTTTTTTGCTAAATTTGATAAATGGTGATTTACATTCGGATTTCCTTATAAGTAAAATCAATATAAATACTCCACATCGTTTATCTAGATATTATCAATTCCTTATCTTTAAATACTTTCGTACAAATTATGCTAATTCGGATCTACTTCGCCGTATTTGTATTGAATTTAATCAACTTTACTTTACGTGGATTCTATAAAAAGGGACATCATTATTTTCCTTAACAATTAGTTTTCATTGATTTTTCAAATGTATTCCTTGTTTTTACTTAAATCTTTTTATTGTTATTATTGTAATAGTCTGTAAGGATTGTACTTCCATAGACTTAAATAAATAAAAAAAAATAAATTAGCCACTCTTAGTTGCAATATTAAACAAGTTTTAAAAACCTTTGGGCCCTTACATATATTTTTGTGTTCTTACAGATATTTTTATAAAATTTTCTGCCTCTGTCTACTATTAACTTCAATTTTTACTATTAAAAAATTTGTAAAAGGGACAGCTGGTGCAATGATAAACAAATAACACCATTGTAAAAATTCTAAATTTTATTTAAGCAAAGAAATACACAATATAAAAATTCTATATATAAAAATTAACTGAACGAAGTCAAAAAAACGTTTAAATTCAAAAAATATGTGTTTCTGTGCGATTTTTGAGACTAAAACTATACGCATTTTATTTTTTTTTTCTTTTAAATAGTTTTGGGTTAGAAATGTGATTTTGTGCGTTCCCGTACTTTTGGGTAATTTTGTCATTTAGATAGAGGATTTTGTGTAAGTAAAGGAGCACACTTAACTTAAACTAAGGAGTTTTTAAAAGTTTTATAAGCTTCCCCAGTAAACAAAAAAAAACGGGAAAAATTAAACAAAAAATTTTTAAAAAGCTCCCCCGCCCCCCCCCCCCCCCCCCCCCGAAGGAACACTTTAAAAATGAACCAACGATTTGTATATAAAACGCCAAAAGATATATGTATATATGTGTGTCTGAACTGTACACTATTTTTTTCAAACTTGTTCCAATTTGAACCACTAAAACAACTTTATTTTATTAAATCTCATCCGAAAATAATTTTTAAGACGGCTGTTATAGTGTCGGCTTCAGAATTTATCCAAGATGAAAAACCAAGTTTTCATACAGCAACTGTAGCAGCAAAGGTGATGATTGAGATTAACTCCAACGACGAAAATACTCCACGGCACAGTTGTTGTTCGAATCGAAATGTTTATGAGGCTCTACGGGCCATTAAATTCTTAAACCGATTTAAATTATTAAAAAAAATAATTTAATTTGCACTAAAACAGGCCGTCCTGTCACGGTCGCCAAAAATGTTTGGTAAATTTAAATTATTAAAAAAATAAAATTAAAACGCCAAACGCACGAATATATTTTGCAAACGTTTTTCTTTATTGACTGTTCGAACTACATATAATAATAAAATTAAATGCTATTACATTGTCTTAGAACCACAACAATAATATAAACAAGCGGGCTAAAGTCCACTTGCTAGGTTTGTATAAGTCCCCAGTCAAATTAATTTCGGCTGTGGCGAGTCTTTAGATACCCTCAATCCTGGTGTTTTTATTGGGGATTCTACTAAGTAAAGGGTTTTTCAACAGGGACGCTACAAAAGTAGAAATACAGGGACAGCAAACGACGCCATATTGGAATTTTTATGTAAACTTCACAATTTTAGTCAGTTTGCGAGTAGTCAAAAATTTTTATTTTTATTAATATTTCATGCTCTTCTACAAGTCAACGGATGAATTAGATGTTAAGTCATTCATAAGCCAAAAGTAATTACGTACATTGAGGCAGGGTTGGTAGCAGAGAAACAAGCCAGCCGCCGTGAGCCGTTTAAGCCGCCGCTGCCGGTCAGTTTTGCCTCAGCCGCCGCCGCCGATTTTTTTCGACTCATTTCTGCTGGGAGTATCAATTTTACAAAATAAAAAATTTGAAAACTAATGCCATTTTTAAAACAAATTTTCTACTTCATCATTTCCTGAACCATCAAGAGTAAAAAAGAAATAAAAGAACCATTTTTGTAGTCAGAGATTAGAAAGATTTTTGTCAAAAATATTTCTTAAGATGGAAATTTTGTTTCAAAATTTCTGACTTAAGTAAAATTTTAGAATTTTTATAGTCGTTCTGACTATAAAACTGCTGACCCTACATTTTTATAGATACACTTTTTTTAAGCCTATCCTGTTAAAGGCTTATAAAAAGAGCTAATTTTGAAATTTGGTGTTCACATTCGTGAAATTCATCCTAAAATCTATCAGAATTGATATGTCCGATGCATTTGTAGTGTTGTTCTATGTAATATATAGGGCGCTTATTATTTTCTTCGTTTTATTTCGTGTAAAAAAAGCTTTGTGAAAGTAAAACGAATATATATTTTTTTGCAACAATGAATATGTAAATATTTTAAAATTTATAAATAAATGCTAAAATTTGTTCGAAACAGCCAATTTTTGACATTTTGAATTCTGTGTGATTTTACAAAACCACTCTATTTAAATATTTCGGAACTCAGAACAGGGTTGATAATGTTAAAGCTCTGTTTTTTAGCGACTTCAAGCACTTAAAAATTTGAACATCAGCAATTTTTCAAATTTTTAGCATTTCAAATATGTATAGAATTATTTATTTGTAACTGAAATATGTTGACATTTTTTAAAAATATTGAAATTAAAAAACATTTTTTTTTAATTTGTATACTTTGACGGCTTTTTTGACAGTATTTAAAAAAACATTTCTTTAATTGATTCTGAAAATGGGTTTAAAGCTTAGTAAAATGAGATTCTTTTGTTTAAATTAACTGAGAAAGTTATCGTACTTTTTCTATACAATTAATTTCAGCTGTTATAAGACCACTCGATGTTCTTGTTTCCACACTCATTAAGGTTAACATCAATTTTCTTATAAATGCAGATATTCCATGTTTATAAAAAAAATTATAACTTTAGCAATTTTAAAGCCATTAAAATAAAAAAAACTTCATTTTACTCTGAATAAAACCCAGTTTAAGAATGAATTAGATAAAAATTAATTTTTTATACAAAATGTTGAAATTAAAAGATGTCGAAATAAAAAAAATTTGGAAAATCAGTTTTATTTGAAAATATTTTCACACAATTTTGTTGAACATATAAACATATGTACACCTACAAAAATTTTTGTTGTCCCAACCGAATTTGGTTCCAACCGAATCGTTCGGTTGCTTTGGAAATCCCATTTATCACTCCTTCTAGGTCTGTTCAAAAACTAAAAATTGTAAATTTTATCGATGAATTTAACTTTAAATTCTTTTTATCTGATAATTCTACCTTTTTTGTACAATTTTTTACTGGTACGTTTTGGAAAAAAAACGTTCTATCCAGCCGATCAAGCCGCCACCGCCTCCGCCGCCGATTATTTGCTTGCGCCGCCGATTATTTTGGTCGGCTTGTTTCTCTGGTTGGTAGGCTCTATCGCTAAAATACTGTTATAGATTCAAATATCGATACATTTAAAATACCAGTACCGAAATTAATGAAATACCATTATCATTACAACACCATTATTTTTTAGTCTAAACTTTTTGTAATTCCACGTCGTAATTGTAAATTTTACATACACTTATAGCCTAATTTCTTAAAACACTACACTTCACTTCGCCTAGTTTTTTAAAATTTCGTATTTTGTAAATCCCGGTGATGAACGCGGTGATCGTCCGTGCTGACTTACGTAGTTTTTAAACAAAATTATATGAAAAAGCTAATTTTGTAAATCACCAGACTGTTATTTTGATCACTTGAATTTTCAAATATTATCACTTGCATTTTTTAGGTGTTGAATGAAAAATAATGCAATAAACCACCAAAAACTTAAGAAAAAAACACTAGGAAAAAATTAATTAACGATAATTACGCTGATAAACATATGGATAAGATAATCCAGTGGAATAAAAACAATTATAACACGACTTTATTTTTCAAAAATTTTATTGCAAAAGTACAGTGCAGAAAATGAAGTAAGAAACTTAATCAGCGATTAACATTCTGCAACCGAATATATTACTTCAAAAATTTTTCTTTTTTGACAATTTTTTTCCTGAATTCTTTTTGCAACTCACCACCAAACTTTGTTATATGAAATGGGTATTATAGTCCCTAGATTATAAATTAAAAAAAAACGCACATAAGATATTGCAAAATAATCTCGCAACGCGAAAAATGGCTTTATGGTACAAAAAATGAATTAAAAAACTTAACCAGCGAATTACATTCCGCAAACAAATATATTGGTAGAAAAATTTCCATTTTTTCGTTGATTAAGTTTTTTAATTAATTTTTTGCACCATAAAGACTTTTCTCGCGTTCCGCGATTATTTTGCAAATTTTTAAGTATGGTTTTTTTAAATTCATGGTCTAGGGACTATAATACCGATTTAATAGACGAAATTGTGGTGCTTAGTTTGCAAAAAAAAAGTCGCGGAAAAAAAATTTGCGAAAAATGAAAATTCTTACTTCAGTATATTTGTTTGCAGAATAAAAATCGCTGATAAGGTTTTTCAATGCAATTTTTGTACCGTAAAGTCTTTTTTCGCGTTCCGCCAAAATTTCACTATTTTTTAGGTGCGGTTTTGTTAAATATGTAATCTAGAGACTATAATACCCATTTCATATAACAAAGTTTGGTGCATAATTGCAAAAAAATCGCGAAAAAAAAGTCGCGGAAAAAAATTAACAAAAAGGAAAATTCTTACATCAGTATATTTGTTTGCAGAATGAAAATAGCTGATAAGGTTTTTCAATGCAATTTTTTTACCATACAGTCTTTTTTCGCGTTCCGTCAAAATTTTGATATTTTTTAGGTGCGGTTTTGTTAAATATGTAATCTAGAGACTATAATACCCATTTCATATAACAAAGTTTGGTGCATAATTGCAAAAAAATCGCGAAAAAAAGTCGCGGGAAAAAATTTGCAAAAAGGAAAATTCTTACATCAGTGTATTTGTTTGCAGAATGAAAATCGCTGATAAGGTTTTTCAGTACAATTTTTGTACCATAAAGTCTTTTTTCGCGTTCCTCTATTATTTTGCAATTTTTTAAGTGCGGTTTTTTTAAATTTATTATCTAGGGACTATAATACCCATTTCATACAACAAACTTCATCGGCTAGTGACAAAAAAAGAAAAAAATCCGGGAAAAAAAATTTGCAAAAATGAAAATTTTTCTATCAATATATTTGTTTGCAGAATGTAAATCGCTGACTAAGTTTTTTAATTAATTTTTTGTAGCTTTTTTTCGCGTTCCGCGATTATTTTACAATTTTTAAGTGCCCGGTGAAAAATGTTCGTATATGTTCATATATGGTTTGCACATATATGAAGAAATTCAAAAAATGAGGTAACACCTAAGTATATGTTCATATATGGACATATATGAACAAATACATTTATTAAATATATGCGAATACATGCGAACGTTGCTGTCCTTTATTATAAGGTTGTACGATAGATATAAATTTATGTATGACATTCAAATTAGGCGCTACATATGTTCCTTGTTTTATTCATGGCATTAAATATAATTCCATATTTATCCAAATATGAGTTCCTTTTACATATATGGAAAAATGTATTCTTCGAAATATGTTCATATACAAGTCCCTTTTGCATAAATTGAATAACATATACTTTCATATTTGTCCATATATGAGTGCCATTTCCATATATGAAATAACAGATGCTTCCATATATGTCTGTATATGAAATTTTTTCCATATATGGAATCACATATACTTCCATATATGTTCATATAAAATCCATATATGTTCATAAAAAATCCATATTTGTTCATATGTGTCCATACATAAACCATATATGAACATGTTTGAGCGTATATGAGCATTTTTCACCGGGTGTGGTTTTTTTAAATTCATAATATAGGGACTATAATACCAATTTCATACACCAAAGTTTGATGCTTAGTTTGCAAAAAAAACCAAAAACAATC
The DNA here is from genome assembly GCA_949987735.1 of Leucophora obtusa. Classification (NCBI taxonomy): domain Eukaryota; kingdom Metazoa; phylum Arthropoda; class Insecta; order Diptera; family Anthomyiidae; genus Leucophora; species Leucophora obtusa. Next base: position 63,326,210 of record OX465296.1, read on the forward strand.
GGGAAAAAAAAATTTTGGAAAATGTAAATTTTTTGCATCATTAAATTGGTTTGTTAGTCGCTGATTGAATTTTTGATAAATTTTTTCTACGATTTTTTTAAGATATTTTGTATATTTTTCTTTTTTGTTTAGATTTTTATTCTATTTTAAGGGATACCAATAATAAATTATATGAATTCCAACAAAAAACGGTTAAAATTTGTCTATTTTTGCAGAAAGATGGCAACTCTTAAATGTATGTATTTGACAATTCAAGTGATAACGTAAAAATCAATCACGAATACGTAGTGATTTATAAAATAACATTTTTTATTCCCCGCGTTAGGTGAGTGAAGTGAAGTGTAGGTGATGTGATGAACGCAGGTGATTTACAAAATTAGGCCATTAGTTAATAAATTAATTTTACTTTATGGGTAGGGCATCCATGCCATAAAGTGGCAACACTGCTTATGTTATTCATATAGATGTGTGCAGACCTTTAAAAATATAATTCCTTAATTCGTATTTTAAATCTCAATTTTGCAATAAGTTGATCTCAGTGATTTTTTTTTACCCCGATGTAGTACTTTTCAAGCCGATTTGAAAAAAAATCCGCGGAAAGACCTCTGTAGGGAGTTTATTTCTGTGCAAAGTTTGGAAATGGACTTAGCTATATCTAAGGCATTTATAGTCGGGTTGGAACAATATATATAAGTTAACACAAAAAATGTTTAAAACATCAAAATAAAATAAAAACAACTCACAAGCTACGTTGCATTCGATGACACCCGACACCTCATTTGCAACTAAGCTTTGTACGTTCACATGCTGAGACAGCGTCTACTATCAACACGCGCAGCTAAGCCGTACCCATACTTCCAACGTTCACATGCTGATGCAGCAAATGCAAGTGCACGAGGTGGTGTAGTGTTAACCTATACGGTCAATTTAAACAAATAAAGACCTGTTGTGCGCTTAAAAACCGCACAACCAAAATAATTTTTTTAATAAAATTAAATAGCGATAATTTATCTGGCGCCCGAGCAGGGACCCTTCGATAAACTAACGAAGGTCCTTACGTTAAATTGAAACAAGTCAAGCCTTGACATCGGTTCCTTAGTAATCCTCAAAGCGGACAAAAAGGGTCGTGCGTACGCCGAAGCCGGTCAAGCTCGTTAACGCGAAATAAGTAAATTAATAAGTAAAGTTAAGTAACTAAGTTAAAACGGAATTAAAACAAAACTCCATTCGAATTAAAATAATAATTTAAACAAAGAACAATTGTGGCAAACCTAAAATTGTAAAAAAATAAGAAGGTGATGAAAAAATAAGAAAATTGTGACAACAAATTAAAAATAAGTAACTGAGGCGTAAATTTAAGTTAAACAAAAAGAAATTTGGCATAAATTGACCGCAAATTTGTGAAAAAAATTTAAAATAAAAAGTTAAAAATAAAATTTTAAGTAAACTTAAACGAAAATAGTGACTTAAAGAAGTTTAAAAGAAATATAAAAAAGTTAATTAAAGTTAATACAAATTAAAAATCTTATCAAAAAAATTTTTTTTAATTTAAAGTAGTGACTTAAGGATTTTAATAATCTTAAAAGAAAAAAAAAAAACTAACAGGACTAAATTCATCAAAAGAATATAGAAAATTTAAAAGTAATAACAACTAAAAGCCTTTCTTTGCGCGACTCGCAAAAATAAAAACTAATTCAAAAACTAAACCTGTTATAATCAACAACAAGAAGTGCACAACAAATTACCAGCTTTAACATCATCATCATTCCAACATTGATACGCAGTAGCAGCATAAGAAGATTCTGCCGACAACACACATACAGCGATTAGCAAGAGCAACAGCAATGCAACCGGGATTATTTATGTAAGAATAGCTTTAAGAAGTGGTTAATATCTTAAGAATATTTTTTTCCCCTTTTTATCAAAACTAAAACTTGCTTTTAAAATAATTACCTATTGGAGTTAAAATTTGTTTAAATAATTTTCTATTGAAATTAAAAGTCGTTTATTAACTTGAAGATAATTTCCCATCTGCACTAAAATTCGTTTATTGCCCTAGAAAAATCAACTTCCAACCGGGATTAACAATTTGGTTAATATCTTAAAAAGTAATTTCTATCAGAGTCTAAATTCGTCTATTATCTAGAGAATAATTCTTTTTCTGGCAAATTTAGAAAATTTTTTCCTAGAAGTAGGACAAATAGTTAAATTTACGATTAATATTGAATCCAAGTTTTATGATATTTTTTCTTACTCCTTGAAAATAACGGGAGCTAAAACAAACTAATTTTTCCAAATAATATTTCAACATAAATTTTTCCTCACAACTGATAAGCTTTTTCCCTACAATTGATTTCGATTGATTCCGAATTTCCCATTTGGGACAAATCTTGGAAATTTCCTGTATAACTATAACTGACATTATACTCCGACAACATGCCTGACGAGACAATCGAAGAGCTAACGAATAGAGTTAGTAGAACACTCACGGTGAGTGGGACAACTTCTAACGGACAAGGACTCACTGAGCTCCAGAGGACTCAGATATAGGAGATAGTTCGGGAGGCTATGGGAACTCCTTCGGACAATACCCCCGAAGAGGACGTGGATCAACCCATTGGTACAACGCCCACAAAACTGGAGGAGATCGATAGAGTGCCCGATTTGGTGAAATCCTTGAGGGAATTTTCTGGTGCAGTTGGAGAATTTAATTCATGGAGAAAGTCCGTGGATAGAGTCCTGGAACTGTACGAGTCTCTTAGGGGAACGGGGCGTTATTATGCTATATTACATACAATTCGCACCAAGGTCACTGGTGAAGCAGATACCGCTTTAGAGTCATACAGGACCCCACTAAACTGGAGTTCGATAAAGAAGTGCTTAATGATGCATTATTCCGACAAGCGGGATATTGGAACATTGGAGTACATTGGAGTACCAGATGACGGTACTCCACCAGGGAAATAAAACAATAACGGAATTCTACCAGGCAGTGTACCAACATCTTTCATTGATACTCGATAAAGTTTCTTGCTTGGAATTGGAGGAGAACAGTCTCAGGGCAATGACGAATACTTACAGGGAAAAGGCACTGGATACATTCATTAGAGGTCTCAATGGGGACCTTCCGAGATTACTAAGCGTTCGCGAACCAACTTCATTACCCCAGGCATTGCATATTTGTCTCAAACTGGATAATATGACATTCAGGATGAATTATGCATATGGGCAGTTACCTAGGGGGAATATACAGAGGGATAGAATCAGCGCGACAAATTCCCAATCGGGAAGTGGGAAGAAGTTCTATCCAGAACTTGCCCATATGGGCGGGATAATGTCAACTAGACCACCACTTCCACCTCGTTATGTACCGAATTTCAACGCAAGCTCCATTCCAAATTACAGTCCAGTATATCGGGATCAGAATATACGTACACATTTTTATCAAAACTCAGGACCTAGACCATCATTCAATCCGCAAATCCCGAATAGACCCTTTTATCAATATAACAACGTTCAGAGCCCAAATCAAAATTCGAGTCATCAAGGACAACTCGGTGTGGAACCTATGGATATAGATCGGTCCGTTCAAACGGGACGAGTTAACTACATGAATCGACCCCCGATAAATCAATTTCCCAAAAGGACTACTGGAACTTCTTTCCCGGGACCGGTTAATAAAATGTAGAGAAACTTCCATATGGAAACCCTGACCGAAGATCCTCAGCATAATTGGGATAATTATCCGATAGAAGGATACGAGGCAGATGGAACGGGAAATGGTGAAGCTGACACAATCGGAGAATACTACCAGAAAATTCCAGAAGTTTTTGCAACAGAAGAAAATGCGGAAAATCAACTCGATTACGTCCAAGATGCAGTTAATTTTTTAGATTAAACTGTTCCTCGTTACCTTATTTTGAGGCAAAAACGGGGGACGGGCGAACATTTAAATTCTTATTAGATACAGGTAGTAACAAAAATTATATTAGACCCAGCTTTATAAAAAACCCAAAGGAAAACAACAAAATATTTTACACAAAATCGATAGGTGGCAACAGTAAGGTTTCTCATCACGCTTTTCTTAATATGTTTGGAATCGACGACACCCCAATCAAATTTTTCCTCCTTGATGGGCTGAAGTCATTTGACGGAATTTTGGGTAATGATAGTTTGAAGGAATTGTCTGCCGTCATTTACACAAGCGAAGACTATTTTACTGTTAGAGGAGGAAGAAAAATTCCTATTAAACAACACTTTACGCAAAAAGTCAATAGTCTGCAATTAAGAACTCAACATTTGCCAGGAGAACAAAAAAGGTCATTGGAGAATATAATTAATAGGCATTATCAGCTCTTTTCGGATCCGGACGAAAAAGCAACGTATACTACTGTGGTAGAAGGTGATATCCGTACAACAACTAATGATCCAGTGTATTCAAAAAGTTATCCGTACCCTATGGCGCTAAAGGATGTGGTCGAGGAGGAAGCCAGCCGGCTCTTAAGAGACGGTATAATAAAACCATCCAGATCTCCGTACAACTCACCGATATGGGTTGTACCAAAAAAGGAAGACTTATCAGGAAAACAGAAACACAGACTAGTGGTTGATTTCAGAAAATTAAATGCCGTGACAATTGCAGACCGATATCCAATTCCTGAAATAAACGAAGTATTGGCCAATCTGGGGGGAAATAAATACTTTACGGTGGTGGACCTAAAGAGTGGGTTCCATCAAATTCCACTGAGGAAAGAGGACATGCAGAAGACAGCATTTTCAGTAAATAACGGAAAATATGAATTCACCAGGTTGCCATTTGGACTAAGAAACGCACCAGCGATTTTTCAGAGGGCTCTAGATGATATACTAAGGGAATATATCGGTAAAATATGTCATATTTATGTTGATGATATTATTATTTTCAGCAAGGATGAGAGTTCACATTTTGAGGCACTAGGGAAAATATTCGGAACATTGGAACAAGCCAATATGAAGATCCAACTTGATAAGTGCGAGTTCTTCAAGACAGAGGTAGAATTCTTAGGATTCATTGTATCGAGTGACGGAATAAAAACCAACCCCAAGAAGGTCGAATCTATTCTTAAACTCTCATATCCTAAAACACTAAAAGAACTTCGGTCGTTCCTTGGACTCTCCGGATACTACAGGAGATTCATAAGAGGTTACGCGGATATCGCGAAACCGTTAACAACTTTACTAAGAGGAGAAGATGGACGGGTATCCAAATCCATATCCAGCCAGACAAGAATTGTCCTTGACGAAACTGCGAAAAGTGCTTTTGATGCATTGAAAAATGCACTAATATCACATGACGTAATACTATCGCATCCGGACTTCAAAAAGGATTTTCAGCTAACTACGGATGCATCTAACTACGCTATTGGCGCAGTACTAAGCCAGGAGGATAAACCGATAACATTTATTTCGAGAACATTGAGCTCAACTGAGGAAAATTATGCCACTAACGAAAGAGAGATGTTAGCCATTATATGGGCATTAAATTCCTTAAGGAATTATTTGTACGGATCGAAGAAGGTAGTTATTTATACGGATCACCAACCATTGACATATGCCCTTAGTAGTAATAACCATAACTCCAAAATGAAAAGATGGAAATGCATTTTGGAAGAGTATAATTATGAACTAAGGTATAAGCCAGGTCGTACAAATGTAGTTGCCGACGCTCTATCTAGAAACCAAACGGAAACGCATGTTCTTCATAATCAAACGGACTCGTCCACAGCAACACAACACAGTGCGGAAAGTTCATCTGACAATTTAATACCCTGCGTTGAAACTCCAGTCAACGTATTCAGGAATCAAGTATTCATCGACATTGGTGATACGCCTTCATATCAGTTTAAAATCGTATTCCCAGGAATTCACAGACACCTAGTAGTGGAACCAAATTATAGCGAAGAGCGACTTAAAAGTATTCTAAAAAATTATTTAAACCCGTCAGTTATCAATGGTATAAAGACTACCGAACCGATAATGGGAAAAATACAAAATTTTTACCCAAATCATTTCTCCAATTATAAGTGTAGATTTACCCAATTACTCGTAGAAGATATAGTATCCGAAAACGACCAGGAAAATATAATTCTGGAGGAACATAACAGGGCCCATCGCAATGAAAAGGAGAACAAACTACAGATTTTAGGAAAATTTTATTTCCCAGGAATGGCGGGGAAAATAAAACGAATTATAAAATTGTGCGCAACGTGTAAAAAGAACAAATATGAAAGACACCCAAATACGCCTGAGCTCGGGGAAACACCAATACCAACTTATCCCGGACATACAATTCACCTTGATATGTTCTCAACGGATCGTAAATTGATATTAACCTCTATCGACAAGTTCTCAAAATTTGCACAGGTAAAGTTACTGAACGGAAGATCAATAGAAGACGTTAGAAAGCCCCTTAGGGAAATTCTGTTTTCATTCGGCATTCCAGGGAATATTGTTATGGACAACGAACCTTCTCTGAACTCGGCATCAATCTTGTTCATGCTAAAGGACGATTTGAAAATTAATGTTTTCACAACCCCCGTGTACAGAAGCGAGGCTAGTGGTCAGATAGAACGGTTCCATTCTACTCTAGCCGAAATTATGAGATGCCTTAATAGTGATGGAACATCAAGGAATTTCGAAGAATTATTGGAAAGGGCGGTTAACGAGTATAATCATTCAATTCATTCCACAACAAACAGGAGGCCAGTCGATTTATATTTTGGGAGGACGGTGAATTTTTCCCCGCAGGATGCCGAAATAACCAGACAATCTAATGTGGAGAGGCTCAGGCAAAAGCAGAGAAAAGATTTGGAATATCACAATAGGAAGCGAAAACCGGTCAAAGACTACGTACCGGGACAACTGGTTTACGTTAGAACCAACAAACGTTTGGGTACAAAGCTGAGTAATCAGTTTAAGGGGGAACTTGTTAGGGAAAACCGGCATACAACTATAGTTACCGAAAGTGGCCGCGTCGTGCATTAAAGCCACATTAGGAATTGATATGATTTTTATTTTTTAGGTAATTTCAAAATACATTTGTATTCCTTAATTTTTTATTACTATTACAGATTACTTGTTGGAACCGTATTCGCGGACTTCAACATTTTGGACTACTCTAATGCCAGATTGATAACCATCCAGAATGGTATTGCGAGGAAACAGGATGGCACATTCAAAGTTATACACTCAATCAATCTCGAACAATATCGAACCTTATCGGAAGATCTAGAGTCTATAGTAGACGTGAATATTACATATAGTCATCCGCTCCGTCCGTTTTTAACACAACAGGTCATGAGTATAAAAAGTCTTCTGAGACGCCTAGCTCCAAACAGAACTAGGAGGTCGATCGATTTTATTGGCAGTGCATGGAAGTGGATTGCCGGAACCCCGGACAGTCATGATTTCGAGATTCTGGACCGGAAAATAGGGAATCTCCTCGAGAATAATAATAGACAGTTGATAATAAACGAACTGACCACTGACAGGATACGGGAAATTTCGAATATTACTAATGAAATATTAAAAGTAAAGAGGGAAGATTGGAACAATGAATTAGCAAGTAACTTGGAACACAAATTAATTTTGATAGAAAAAGAATTACAGAATATCGAATATGCCATCCAATGGGCAAGAGTAAATATTGTTAACTCAATTATCCTATCGAAAACTGAAGTTGAAACTCTAAATGATGTATTAACTACCTATAATATTCCGCTTTTTAGTGTAGATGAGTTGTTGTCTTTCGGAAATGTTAAAATTGTAACAAACAATAAGGAAATTCTGTACATTCTAAGTATCCCAATCACTCAAAACAATGTCTGTAAAATGTTCTTGGCAAAACCTGTAAAAATTGGATATTTTGTTGATAAAATTGAATTTAATAAAATTTTGAATTGTAATAACGATCTTTTCGCTATTAAAGACAACTGCAAGAATTATAACGAATTAACTATATGTAATAGAGATAAGCTTATTGAATTAAAAGAAGATTATTGTATAACTAACCTATTTAAGAACAAGATAGGGAACTGCACCCAGGTTAACAACGAACACATACCCACCATAGAGGAAATCGAAAGCGACCTGATACTTCTGAATCAATATGATGGAACAATCAAAGCGAACGAGGAAGAAATTGTCTTAAATGGAACTTACTTGGTAAAATACTTTAACACAACAATCTACATAGACGACCGAAAAATTTTTTCAAAGGAAGTAAGCGGCAGTAAACCTCTACCAGCATTCCTGCAACCAAAAGCTAATAATGTAATAACGGAAGAAGTATTATCCCTAGAAAGAATTCAGAAGATAAACATGGGGAATATAAAAAGACTCGAGCTGCTTGAACACAAAAACAACATATTAACATCATGAAGCATATTAGCTATAGCTGCTGCATTTTTGGCTGTAGTTTGGATATTAGTGAAAAGGAAAATTAATCAAAAAAATTGTGAAATGGACACGGAAAAAAATTCTCATAGAACAACGGAAGAAGAACCAAATATGGAACCAAAAACTAACACTGTACAACAAGTGAAAAAAACATTGGAAATGGAAAAGAAGAAAAACGAGAAGAAAAATCCAAGTATTTATGATCTACAAGCGTTCTAGACAATCGGGGCGATTGTATTTAAGGAGGGAGGAGTTAACACAAAAAATGTTTAAAACATCAAAATAAAATAAAAACAACTCACAAGCTACGTTGCATTCGATGACACCCGACACCTCATTTGCAACTAAGCTTTGTTCGTTCACATGCTGAGACAGCGTCTACTATCAACACGCGCAGCTAAGCCGTACCCATACTTCCAACGTTCACATGCTGATGCAGCAAATGCAAGTGCACGAGGTGGTGTAGTGTTAACCTATACGGTAGGGTAGAATAAGGTAGTATTAAAAAATTAAACTTCACTTGTATTTTCAATTTAAACAAATAAAGACCTGTTGTGCGCTTAAAAACCGCACAACCAAAATAATTTTTTTAATAAAATTAAATAGCGATAATTTATCTTATATACCATTGGAAAGATAGTAAAAATATCTTATGGACGCTATTTTATTTTTGTTTGTTTACCCATTATCGGCGAATGAGATTTATTTTTAAGATTTTTTAAAATAAACCGTTTTTATAAAAACCACCGTATATTACCACATAATTTTTTACTTATTAATATATTCTCAAGATTAAAAACTTTCGAGATGTAGTTCATATTTTATCACTTCAAACACCGAAGATATTAGAAGTCAAACCTAATTTTTTTGCAGATGGTACAAAAGATACAACTTTGACTCTAACCAACAATTATACTGAATTAACTCATCGGGAATCGAAGATATTTTGGGAGTAAACATATTTTAAACCTATTGTCGGTATTGAGATTTTTCATTTGTCAAAAGTTAGCCATACTTTGAAAGAAAAAAATCTCACGATTTTGACCTCTAATATCTTCGGTGTTTGAAGTGATAAAAACTTGATCTATATATCAAATGAAAGCTTTTCGTCTTGATAACATACAAATAAGCACAATTTTTGTTCTTATATAGGTTTTTTATGGAATAAAAACATTAAATAAACATAAAAATTAAAATTCCTACGCCGAATCATAATGGGTCAACAAAAAAATGCTATCTTAAAGATATTTTTATTACCTTTCCAATGGTGTACATATTGTTCCAACCCTATCATAAATGAAGAAAATATAGTTAAGTTCATTTTTAAACTTTGAACCGAAGTAACTCCCCATACAGGCTTTTCGGTGAAAAAAAATTTCTTCGGGCCCCCAAAAGAGAGGTATATCAGTAGTAAAAATTTAGATATAATCGGTGAGGTGCCTCTAAAGCCAACATACGTCCAAATTATTCAATCGAATCAAAATTGAATCAACACTAATAGGAACAAATCTTATCTCACTTTATTCAATGTCCAATCATTCCCAACAAACAATTCGTTCCGTTTACGTACCGTTTTCGGTCCATCAGTAACGGAATCCAACTCCGTTTACGTACCGTTTTCTGGATCCGTAAACGGACCAGAAAACGGAACATAAGGAACATCGAAACTGATTCGAATCCGTTGAAAGTCCGTCATTGACGGACCGTTTACGGACCGTTATGTCGTGTAAAAAACTGACAAGTCCGTTGAAAGTCCGTCTATGCCGGACCGTATCCGGACCGTTATGTCGTGTGAAAAACTGACAAGTCCGTTGAAAGTCCGTCTATGCCGGACCGTTTACGGACCGTTATGTCGTCTAAAAAACGGAGTGACTCTGTTTTTATAATGCCGTTTCCAGTCCGTATCCATACCGTTTTTTTTAAACAAAAACGGACTTGTATGTATGTCTACCTAAATTTATCTCATTTTTATTAATTATTTGTAAGTAGTAGCTTTTATGTTTTTTTATAGGTTTATTAATATTGACACTGATTTTTTAAATTTATATTATATTTACATCTGGTACAGTTTGCGTCTCTATCCAGTGCATCAATAGTAGCCTATAATAAAATTCAATGTCTAGATGTAAAAGAAACAATAAATTAGTTATTGTTTAATATTACAAACCTCTGAGAATAAACTTAATTATATTTTTTTACATACTCTTGACACCACACCAAATATACGCATTTCTGGAAAGTCCATATCAAAGAGGACATTCCGGTCAGGGAAACAAGCCGATCAAAATAATCGGCGGCGCAAGCAAAAAATCGGCGGCGGCGGCAGCGATTAAGGTTGAGCCGGGTAAAAATCGGCGGCGGCGGCTCAACCAAATAATCGGCGGCGCACATTGGGGCCAAATGAATGAAAAGTGGCGATTAATTCAAAATATGAACTTTAAAATTCATGATCGTGTTTGGTACCGGGTGAAAGTGGATAAAATTCTGCATCACTAATTGCAAAAATTATACTTTTAAGTTGTTTGCTTTAGTTGAAGTGAGCACTTAAAGTTGAATAATTGTTATTTTTTTTGTGCATATTGAAAAAAAGTGAAAATTTTGATATTTCAATTGATAATTTTTTCTATTAATACTTCTAAAAGTTAAATTTTTATAATGGAACCGTCAACTTCAGGTAGTTTACTATATAGTACATGTTTTTTTGTTTAAATAAATGTTTTAAAAATATTAAATGTTAATAAAATAAAATTAGCCCAAAAATAGGCTATTTTTGATTTATATATGGAGTTTCAACAACTTTGTTCGTGAGCTTGCGTAAAATCGTCTATATAGTGTTATAATATCAGATCTCAACTAATAAACCCCAAAATATTTTTTTGCGATTTTTTGCGATTTTTGAGTTATGCTTGTTTTTGTGAAATAACTCAAGATGCTAAAAATCCACAAATATGAAAAAAAAAAAAAAAAAACAAAACAAAACATCAAGTTGTTTTTACTTTGTTTTGTCATTATTTTCGTTATAGTAGTTGTTATTGTAGCTAAAAAAATGTGTTGTTAATTAGAGATGGGGGCGTGAGTAACTTTAATTCACGCATGCTCACGTGATTGCGTATGTTGGGTTTATTTACTATGAATAAAACTAATTAAATTATTTTACATGTGTTTATGATATTTCAATGAATTTTACTTAAACATTTGTTAATTTTAAATTATTAGAAAATTGTATATGGCACAAGTGCACTATTTTGAAAAATTGAAGGAGGTCACGCTCCCATCCCTATTTATTATTGTCATTTATTTGAGTCCTACATAATAACTGTTGGTCATATACATGCATCATACGAGTAAAGTTTTAATTTTGTTTTAAGCTGGTGATATCAATCTACTAATATAATGATAATACATTTTTAAGAATTTCTATCCATCCGTAGGGTATTATTGATTCGGTACTGACACGTTTATTTATTGTTTTAGCTGTCAATGTTTTGTGATGTGATGTTACATATTTAAAGTGTTGTGAAAGTGTAAATTATTCGGTACAGGGTTAAAGGAATTACTTTTTGCAAATTTTAAACGAATAGAAATCTTATTAATTTTAGGAACATGTCCCAAAACAATTTTCATTCCTCGTCATGAGTTGCATAATTTTATGAGGAGTGCAGAACCTAAATCACTTCAGGATAAATTTAAACTTTTGAGATGGGAAGTAATAAAACGTGTCGACCCTTCGGATATGGTAGATTTTATGACAAGGTTTCATAATTTTTGCTCTAGCTATGAGATTCGGTGGCAAAAATGTCATAGAAAGAATGAAATTTTTGTAAAAAATAATAAGAATTGGCTGGATGCCTCAATCTCATTCAGTCAACCACCAGAACCACAACAAAAAAGAGGTCGCAATGATCTCTCATTTGAAGAGTGCAAAGAAAAAACAAAAGTTAAGAAATGTAAAGACATAAGAGATCAAATTTCTTTGCCTGTTTTGGCTTACGCCACACAAATGAGCTTGAGAGCTGCTGGAAAAATAGATGGGTCGAAAATTGTTAAGGAAATAATATCATCTCCAACAAAAGCCAAAAAATACCGAAAAAGTATAGAACAGGTACCACCACAGCAGTTAACTCCGGATGAAGCTCTGTCCGTTTTGGTAGAAGCGAAGCTAAGTCGCCACCAATATAATGTTATTAGAAAGGTTGCACCTGAGAAATTTCCATCATATAAATTGGTCCAAAGAGCTAAGAAAAAATGTTACCCAAAGGGAGAACAAATGAAAATTTCTGAAACATCAGCGCAAGTTAGCCTACAAGGAATATTGGATCATACCACTGAACGCCTTTTGTCGGTTAAAAATGCAGATTTAAATTCGTTAGACAACGAAGAAATCGAAAAAATTATTTTATACACTAAGTGGGGCTTTGACGGAAGTTCAGGGCATAGTTCTTACAAACAAGCCTTTCATGACAGTAATGCATCTGATTCTTCTGTATTTATTACGTCAATTGTACCATTAAAATTAGTTTGTAAAAACAAAATCATTTGGCATAATCCTCGACCGTCTTCAACTAGGTTTTGCAGGCCATTAAAAATTGAATTTATGAAAGAAACGGTCAACAGTATTAAAACAGAAAGAGAAAGAGTGGAGACAGAAAAAAATGCTCTTATCGATACAGTAATATCAGTTGGAGAAAGAAAGATAAAAGTGAACCACAAACTAATTCTCGTTATGATTGACGGTAAAGTGTGTAACGCGATTACAGACACAAAGTCCACACAAAAGTGCTACATATGTGGCGCTACCAGCAAGGAGTTCAACAATATTGAACAAATGATTTCTAGAGATTCCAACGTACACTTCATGGAGTTCGGTTTGTCTGTCCTACATGGCTGGATAAGATTTTTTGAATGTCTTATTCACTTGGCATATAAACTTCCAATTCAAAAATGGCAGGCAAGAAGTGACGAAGAAAAAAAAATTATTGCTGAAACTAAAAGTCGTATTCAACGCGAATTTAAAAAGAGAACGGGATTGATCAACCAAAACCTGGTTTTGGTAACTCTAATGACGGGAATACTGCAAGACGTTTTTTTAAGAATGCAGAAGTATCTGCTGAAATTACTAATATTGATTTAGAGTTGATCAAAAATATGCACACAATATTAATTGTAGTTTCTAGTGGTATTGAGGTCAACATTGAAAAATTTACAAACTTCGCTAATAACACTGCCAGGCTATTTGTGAAAAAATATCCATGGTACTATATGCCTCCTACTCTTCACAAATATTTTATTCATGGGCCTGAAATTATATCATTATCGCCATTGCCAATTGGTCAGCTAACCGAAGAGTCTCAGGAAGCCAGAAATAAAGATTTTAAAAGTTATAGGGAGAATTTTGCCCGTAAATGCAGTCGAGAAAAAACAATGGAAGATATCTTTAATAGATTTCTCTTAAGTTCAGATCCGTTTATAACAAGCATGAACAATAGTTCTAAAAAGAAAAAAGAGCTAATGCCAAAATCTGCATTGGAGTTGGTTGTACTTCCCAGCAATCAAAATAGCAATGATGAAGATGGAGATGAAGATGGAGATGAAGATGAAGATGGAGATGAAGATTAAGATTATTGTAACGAATTAATTTATGATTATGAAATTGAATGTGAAGTAAATACTAACATTGAAGGTAATAATGATTATAATAAAATATTGTTGTTTTCAAAAAGAAAAAAAAATAGAATAACCGAATTTAATTAAATTTTTTTTAAATAGTGTGTTTATGGTTATTTATCAATAAAAAAACAATTAGATTTTCAAATGTTTCATTTTTGAGCAAAATTTTAAAATTTCGAGAAAAAAGGTATGATTTTAATTTAAAAATTTTCTAATAGAAATACATATAAAATATTTATTCCTTATTATTTTTAAAAATATTACTTATTTTTCTTAAAGTACATTTAGTATGCTTTAATTTGCAATTTAATTGAATAATTTATAGCGCACCGTTCCAAAGTTACAGCAAAAAATGTGAAAAAAGAGGATTTTTTACAGAACACAAAATGGCCCATAAAGGGTTAAAAAATGTGTTTTTTCACTCTGTTTTTTTTTTTTAAATGTTGGTTTTTTATGTATTTATAAATATCCATTAATAAAAAATATTTTTTTTTTTAAATTACGACTTCTATGAATTAATCGCCACTTTTCATGCATTTGGCCCCACTGTGCGGCGGCTTGATCGGCTTGATAGAACATTATACACGTAATTTAAAGATGTTTAAGGTTTTTTCCAAAATATAGCAGTAGAAAATTGTGCAAAAAATTTGGAATTATCAAATAAAAAATAATTTTAAGTTAAATTCATCGATAAAAATTGCAAATTTAGGATTTTTAATTTTTTGAACGGAGCTAGAAGGAGAGATAGTTGGGCTTTCCAAATATATACATATGTTTATATATTCAACAAAATTGTGTGGAAATATTTTCAAATAAAACTGATTTTCTTAATTTTTTCTTATTTTGTTTAATTTTGACGGCTTTTAATTGCAATATTTTGTTTAAAAAAACAAATTTTTATCTAATTTATTCTTTATTCAGGGTAAAATGAAGTTCTACTTTAATCGCTTTAAAATTGTCAAAGTTATACATTTTTTTATAAACATGGAATCTCTGCATTTATAATAAAATTGAAAATATTAACCTTAATGATTGTGCAAACAAGAACATCGAGTGGTCTTATAATAGCTGAAATTAAATGTTTAGAAAAACTACGATAACTTTTTCAATTAATTTAAACAAAAGAAACTGATTTTACTATGAACTAAACCCACTTTCAGAATAAATTACAATAGTAAAGAATTGTTTAATACTGTAAAAAAGCCGTCAGAGTATACAAATTAAAAAAAAATTAATTTTAATATTTAAAAAAAAAAACTGTCAACATATTTCAGTTACAAATAAATAATTCTATAGGTATATATTTGGAAAGCTAAATTTTTTGTCTTTCCAAAAACGTTACAATATTCAAAATCGGTTTAATTGCTGATAGTGTCAAAAATAGAGTTTTGACATTATCACCCCTGTTCTGAATTCCAAAACTTTTTAATTAGAGTGGTTCTGTAAAATCACACAAAATTCAAAATGTCGGAAATTGACTGTTTCAACAAATTTTATCATACTGACAAATTTTAAAATAAATTTTAACATATTAATTTTTGCAACAAAATATTCGTTTTACTTTCACCAAGCTTTTCCAACACGAAATAAAACGAAGAAAATAATTCGTATGTGGATCACAGAAAAAAATTCGGAATGTTTCACTTTAGAATTTTTTTGTGGATTCGGAACTCAGAACAGCGTCGATTATTGTAAATATCTCCCCAATTTTATAAGTCGATCGAGAAACAACTTAACATTTTGTTCGTCCGCAATGTCTTAAAAATGTGTCTTTTGATTATAATTTCAGGTGTACTGAAATTTCTGAAAAATGTGATGTGATCTACTTAACCAAACCTACGACCATAAATTCGAATGAATTATTTCTTTAATTCACTTTTGGACTTTTAATTAAAATTTACTAATATATCATTCTTTTATACCATTCCTTATGAATTCTTTCATGAATTCATTCTTTTTATAATGATCTTTCACGTTTCGTTCCGTTTGTAAAAGATTAAAACAAATGTTGCGTTTCTAATTATTTTTATGGGTTGTGTATATGATATCAATATTAAATCCCTAAAATAAGCCACATTTTTATTTAATTTGTAATTATAAACTAAAGTGTTGTCAGAATCATTAGTATATTCATACCTTAGATCTTTTACGGAATGAATAAAATGACAATTTTGATAAGCCATTTTATAAAAGATTAGAATTAATGAAAAAATTAATTATTCAAATTGATTGTAATTCTATAAGGAATGTATTCAACATAAGAATGCATTCTATTTAATATTAAACTTTGGGAATGAAACCTATGAATTAATTATAAAGGAATGGTTTGATGGAATGATACATATTCAATTTCTAAAGCTGAATTCGGTTTTGTGCGAATTAAGCTAAAATTGAACTAATTCTTTCGAAGCTCTGCCTACAATCTACACTTGGTCATTTGAAAAGTATATATGTAAATTTTTTATTTTATTTTGTAACACTGTGTAATTTGTATCCAAAACTATTGGTGCTAAATACGTGTTCATTTGGATTCTCTCCTCTATTGCATATCCAAATTTCAGCGAAATCTGTCAGAAGTTTTCAAGAAAAACTTCCAACTTAAGAAATATTTATGAAAAAATCCTTCTTAGCTCTGACTATAAAACTGGTTCTTTTATTTTTTTTGAACTAAAAAGAAATACTCTTGATGGTTCAGGAAATGATGAAGTAAAAAATTTGTTTTAAAAATGACATTTGCTTTTAATTTTTTTATTTTGGAAAATTGATACATCGAGCCGAAATGAGCCGAAAAAAATCGGCGGCTGAGGCAAAAATGACCGGCGGCGGCGGCTTAAACGGCTTACGGCGGCTGGCTTGTTTCTCTGATTCCGGTTTTACTTTACTCAATTCACATAAACATTTAAAGCAAAATTGGTGCACACACGAGTCGGTAAAACATTTATACTTACACCGACCCAAACAAATGACACAATTAGGTGGGGGTGAAGAAGAACTTTCGCCTTCGGTCACCGTTGAAATACCAGCTGTGGGATTTGAAGGGCATTCCCATTCATTATCAATACTACTCGATGATCGGCAAATGTTTGTGTTATAGATTGTTCAAGATCAGACGAAGTAACACCACCACCATCACGCCCTGCAGAAACTGCGGCGGCTACTCTATCGACCACAGCAGCTGCAGTTTGGCTTAAATTATTTGGTTCCATAGTCGCAATACTGCTACCACCACCACTATTATATAAAGTGTTTTCGCTGTTATTTGTAATACGGGACAGTTCCATTAAATATTCCATATTAATATTTCACAATTTTTTAAATTTTTTACAAATTTTTTTTTTTGTTCTTTTTCTCTTTTTTAAACTAAGTCCGTATTTACAGTACGGAAACGGATACAAAAAACGGAGTTAAAACGTTTTGTGTTCGAAAATCAGTTTACACGGTCCGTTAATGTTCCGTATACGTACAAGCTTTTGCGGATACGTGCACACGGACCATTAACGTGCCGTAAAAGCCGGATTCATTATTCCGTACGTGCCAGAGAGTACGTAAAAATGTTTCTTGGGTTGATTTAAAGGCATTATGAATTATTCAGTAATTTATAAAATGAATCCAATTTTATGCATGTAAATTCAAAAAAAGAATTATCTCTTTCAAGGTCTGGGTGTGTATGTATGTATTTTTTTCTTATTCAGTAACAACAACAACACACAGTTAATATATTTTTTCATATTAGAGTATAAGCACAATACAAAGGTCCCCGTTTTTTTTCCATACAATTTGACAATTAAAATCGTGCAACGATTTCCGTGAGAGATAAAACTTATTTTATTTTCTCAACGGAATTTCTTATTCTCCTGTTTTTACTCTCAGATTATTTTACTAATATTGCCAGATTTTCACACAATTTCATTCACAGTACAAGTATAGTACGACTACATGGTTGATTTCGTCATGCACATGGATTAGTAATATCAAAGGATTTAACATTATACATTTATAAAATGTATAAAAAATAGCAATAACACAATAATACTTTCATCGCCTTTTATTCTAACTAATGTAAAACAACAACAATACGTTGGAATGTGTCAAGAAGAAAAATATAAAATATAACCAACTTGACTTTCTATGTGTTCTGTGTTGTAAAAGTGAGATTCCGTTTCCGTTGCTATTTTGTTCACTTTTTTTCCGTCACGATTTAAGATTCCTTTTCCATTTGTATTGTGCTTAATCTCTTAATATGGAAAATCCTAGAGGTGCTTAACATTTTCATTCATAACTTTTAAACGTCTGGACCAAATATGCACATTTCCAATACCAAATTGCTTAAGAAATTGGACAAAAATTTTGACTAAAAATTAACATTCTAGCACAACTATTTTGAGCGTGATCGTGATTTCAACAGACAGACAGACGGACACGGCTATATCGGTTTCGCTATTCATAAGCTAAAATAACACACAGTACGTAAACATATAGAGCAAAGAAAGACAAAAATTACAAAATAATAATAAAAAAAACAAAACAAATAGGGACTAAAGGTGCGTTTACAATGATGGAGTACTCCAATCTGTAGCAAATTTAGTTCTTTTCTCTTTCTTACTAATACATTTTTGTATTTTGCTATCTTTTTTTATTCCACTCCAGAGTCAAAGTTGTTTGACTCTGGAGTACGGATTCGTTGCACTCTAGAGTTAACAGTGATCTGTTAGCTATGTAACATGACAAATATACCTTAAAAAACACATCACTAATAAGCTCACATCTCTAATTAAAAACAAAAATATTACAAAACGTAAAACCAGCACAAAATATTTGTGTTTGGGATTTTATAAATAAATAAAAAATTATTTTAAAATTTAGGTAGTGGAAATAAAGCCTAGAAATTGGCGAAACAAAATGTAAGTATTTAAGTGTCAAATATTTTTTGAAGTAACTCTACTCTGCATTGTGAACAGTTAACATTTTAATATATGCTGCACAGTAGAGTCACTCTATCATTGTGAAAGCACCTTAACAATTTAATAAATAACAGTGACGACACTAACAATAGTGATAGTACAGTGACGATACGATCTGATCCAACAGTTGTCATGTTAAACAGTTAACAGACCAATGTTAACTCTAGAGTGTAGGAAATCTGTACTCCAGAGTCAAACAAGTTTTACTCTGGAGTGGAATAACAAGAGATAGCACAATACAAAAATGTGTTAGTATGAAAGAGAAAAAACAACATTTGCTACAGATTGGAGTACTCCGTCATTGTAAACGCACCTTTAACATTTCAATCTGTACTGCAGAGTAGAGCCACTCATTGTAAACGCGCCTTAATTCATAAATCTTATGGCATATTTTATTGCATTAGAAGACACTAGGTGACATCAGTTGTCACCTGGAGATTACATTTTGTAGACTTATACAGAACTGCATTTTCATAAAGTCTCGCGAGTTTTATATGCCGTATCAAATTTATAAACAAATTACACTTTTATAAATAAATCAACTTAAAAAATGTAAATATCAAGATGCAGTTAGTCCTGTTGTGTACACGATTGGGATTCAGGTTTTGACGATTTAATATCGTCACCTAAAATACAAAAGGGAGTAACAACAAAAAAAATTCAAAATCGAGTTTCTGATTGATTATGATGCACTAGAGTAATATGCTGCTCACAGTACGATTCTTAAAAACGTTTATGTAAAATTCACACATAAAATTGAAGTGTTTAAGTTAAACGTCTCGAACAGCTGTCTCTTAATAATAAAAAAAATTAAAAAAATTTAGCAAAGTTTCCAAAATAGCAATTTTCTCTTCGGGCGGCGACAATAGTTAATAATTTTTGGCATTATCCAACGTTATTATTTCTATAAAAAGTGGAATAGCACGTACACGCAAAAAATAAAAAGGGGGAAATCACATAAAATAAGGGTATAAGTTACCTAGTTTTAGTATGTATTATAGTTTTACCCAAGTTTTGGGTATATTTTATATAATATGCTTGATATAAAATAAGAAAACAAAAACTAACAATAACTATAGAAAAAAAAACTTGGTAAATATTTGTTATTCTGTTTTTGGAATTGTTAGCACTAATTTATTAAACTTAAGCTATATTTTATTTATTACTTTACGTTAAATTATTTAGCTCTTTCCTTCTCCCTTATTAAAACAATTTATTTATTTTTTATTTGATTAATTTATTTAATTATTTATTTTATAATTATTATTGGTATTAATACTAATTCTAATACTAATTCCGCTTCCAGTCTCAATCGTTGGGCCATATAAATAGCAGCCTTCAAGCCTAAAACATGTTGATCACCCCTAGCTTGTGACTGCAACCATGAAAAATAACAATGAGCACTTTCTGGATAATCGGCAAACCATTTCCAGATGGCATCAAATTGTTAAAAACTTAAACTGCAATGCAAATAACAATAAAAGTTATTAACTATTTTATTTTGATTATATAATAGTTTTACTAACCGAAAAGTTTTAGGTGAACCCATTGATGAAAATGTGGACGATAAATTTGTAAACGCTAACATGAAAAATAACAATGAACACTTTCTGGATAATCGGCAAACCATTTCTAGATGGCATCAAATTGTTAAAAACTTACCCCTAAATTCATAAACGCGTTGTAAAGTTATAGCAGGTTTACAAAACGTCATTTTCATACAAAATCTGTTCAATAAACCTCCTATAATTTTACAAAGCGTTTATGAATTTAGGGGTTAAACTGCAATGCAAATAACAATAAAAGTTATTAACTATTTTATTTTGATTATATAATATTTTTACTAACCGAAAAGTTTTAGGTGAACCCATCGATAAAAGTGTGGACGATAAATTTGTAAACGCACCGATAGTTGTGTATTATGTGAAGATAAAGCCATATCCGTGTTAGATTGTCAATTTGCTTTAGCCACCGACAATTCCATATGACATTTTGCATAAAATTTTATATTATTTTACATTTTTCTAACTTTTTTCACTTTTGGCATCTACTTTTCGCCATATTCTTTATTTATTTATTTTTTTAACAATTTTCAATTTTGGCAATTTGAATGCTTTTTTTGGGAATTATACACATTTTACAAACATCTGGCAACAAATAAATGAATTGTAAAACTTATTAAGTTTATTTTTGATCTCGTACATGAAATTTTTATCATTTTCCCATAATGTAACTAAATATTGACAATTTTTTAAATAGATAAGAAAAGAAAGTGATTTAACATAATATACTAAAGAATTTATAATATACCAATAAAAAATTATATTTTTAGGTAATTTATATAAAAATTGAAGGGTTTGATTTAAACTAAGCTAATGAAAACTATTTTTTTCTGTAGGAAATCGTTTTTACCAAGAATGATTATATAATATAACATACGCTAATTTTTTGCGTGTAGAGTATGTAATATCCCAAGAAACATTTTTACGGACTCTCCGGCACGTACGGATTCATGAATCCGGCTTTTACGGCACGTTAACTGTCCGTAATGTACGTATCCGTCAATGCTTGTACTTATACGGAACATTAACGGACCGTATAAATGGATTTTCGAACACAATACGTTTTAACTCCGTTTTGGTGTATCCGTTTCCGTACCTCTAAATACGGATTTCATCGGTTGCAGTTTGTTTACAAAATAAAAAATTATATTTTTGATAAGTCTGTGAAAATATTATTATGTCGGGAATATATGGAGAATATGCAATAGAGGGAATTCTTTCTATTACACCATTAATCAAACGACATCAAGTAGCAAGGTAAGATTTATGAAACTTATTGTTTTGTGTATAACATGTGAGAATTTTCATCGTGTACACACCCAACAAACAATTCGTTCCATTTACGTACCGTTTTCTGTCCATCATAAACGGAATCGAACTCCGTTTACGTACCGTTTTCTGGACCCGTATACGGACCAGAAAACGGAACTTAAGGAACATCGAAACTGATTCGAATACGTTAAAAGTCCGTCAGTGACGGACCATTTCCGGACCTTTATGTCGTGTATGAAACGGACAAATCCGTTGAAAGTCCGTCAATGCCGGACCGTTTTCGGACCGTTATGTCGTGTTAAAAACTGAGTATTTCCACAAAATAGACCATATGTTTATTGTTTTCAATACAAAGTACTTTTTTTCTTTTTTATAAATTTATTAATAATTACTATTTCCAATTACAATATTTTGCACATCCGGCTCGGTTTACCGATCTATCCAGCGCTTAGAGACCCAGAGTAAAATCCAACATCTATATGGAAAAGGGACAATAAATTAGTTATGGTTTAATTGACTGTGTACACGATGCAAATTCTCACATCTTATACACAAAACATTGTGAAACATTAAAGCGGGCCATACTTTTGAAATATTATGGTACAACTTTCGAAGTGGTGCATGAATATTGACCGTGTATGTATTAAATTGAAGGTTGAGCAATATTATGTATATTTAATCCTTTAATTCCTAGTGGAACATAGGGCCGCAACAAATGTTCCCATTGTATTCTATCGGTAGACATCATTTTCATCTCACTCCAGGACACACCATGCTCATGCAACTCGTTCTCTATTTGGCGTCTCCAAGTGTTCGCAGGTCTGCCAGGTCTCCTGGATCCTTGGGGGTTATATTCAACGGACTGTCGAGTTAAATCATCCGCTGGCTTTCTCATTGTGTGCCCTAGCCAACTAAATTTACGCAATCGGATATTCATACTTAAAGGAATTTGATTGGTTAAGTTCCACAAATACCGATTTGATATCGTGGCAGGCCAGAATATATTCAATATACTCATTTCACGACTCGAAATATTCCAGGTTTCACATCCATACAGAAGCACAGATTTCACGTTGCTATTAAAAACCTTGATTTTGGTGTGATTTGAGATATTTTGCGATCTCCAGAATTTATTAAGCATGCCGTATGCTTGCTTTGCCTTGCACAGTCTATTCTGTATATCTTCTTTGCTGCCCCCTCTTTTAGAAATTATACTCCCCAGTAACAGAAGATTTCAACATCATCAATGGGTTTGCCCGAAAGCTGGAAGTTCGTGTCGCATGAAGAATTCATGCGCATTGATTTAGTTTTGTTGATGTTAATTTGTAAGCCCGCTTTGGCCGCACGTGTAGCAAAGGCTTGAATCTTGGTTTGCATGCTAGAGAAGCGGTGGGATAGAAGACAGACGTCATCTGCATAACACTATGGAACATTTTTGGGATTATTGTCTGGGGGGTGAGAAATTCCAAGTCAGGGTGATGGTACTAGGTCAGTATAGTAAAACCCTCAAAGGGTTTGGCGTTCGTATGTGTAATTTTTTTTTATGACCTTTTAAATTTTTTCCTTATCTTGATGTTTTTTCGCTTAGTTGTAACTCGAGAACCACTTGTCCGATTTGGATGAAACAAATTTAGAAAAATTTAGAATTACAATTTCTTTAATCCGTTCGTATAACATTTTTCTTTATAATCAACAGTTTTGCCGGTAAAAATAAATTTGTGGAGAAAAAAAAATATTTTTTTGCCTAAAAATTAAAATTTTTTAATTTTTAGGCAAAAATTTTGCCGGTAAAAATAAATTTGTGGAGAAAAAAAAATATTTTTTTGCCTAAAAATTAAAATTTTTTATGAATATAAAAAAAAAAATTTTAATTTTTAGGCAAAAAAATATTTTTTTTTCTCCACAAATTTATTTTTATCGGCAAAACTGTTGATTATAAAGAAAAATGTTATATGAACGGATTAAAGAAATTGTAATTCTAAATTTTTCTAAATTTGTTTCATCAAAATCGGACAAGTGGTTCTCGAGTTACAACTAAGCGAAAAAACATCAAGATAAGGAAAAAATTTAAAAGGTCATAAAAAAAAATGACACATACGAACGCCAAACCCTTTGAGGGTTTTACTATACTGACCTAGTACCATCACCCTGACTTGGAATTTCTCACCCCCCAGATTGGCTGTTGTACTGTGTAATCAATATCATCTAACCTATCATGAAGGCCCCACGAATACCATGATGCATATCCATACAGTGGTTCATAACTACTTCAAGTACTATATTAAACAGTAGTGGAGACAAAACACAGCCTTGACGAACACCTACGTATACTGTGATGGGTTTGCTTGCTGAACCCTCATGGAGTATGGAACAAAATGTGTTGTTGTATAGCTCCTTAATGAGATTAATTATCTTCCCGGGAACTCCCTTGCATCTTAGAGCTTTTCATATCGCATTGTGTTGTAATGTGTCAAATGCACGTTTGAAGTCAACGAACACTAAGTAAAGGGGTGAGCGCCATTCAACCGACTGTTCCACAATTATCCTCAAGCTGTTGATGTGATCAATGCATGACTTGTTTGGTCTAAAGCCCGCTTGTTCTCGTATAAGCTGTGGTTCGATAATGGATGAAATGCGATTGTGCAGGATGTGGGCTATGATATTGTTCACGATATTTAAAAGAGTAATACCCCTCCAGTTAGAGCAATCTTGCAAGTTTCCTTTTTTTGGAAGTTTAATTATAAGGCCTTCCTTGAAATCATCAGGAATTTTCTCATTTAACCAAAAATTTGAAATTAAGGGTTCTAGTAACGTCACTGTTTGGTTGCTGTCTATTTTCAGAATCTCGGGAGGTATTCCATCAGGCCCTGCAGATTTACCGGACTTCAGACATTTAATTGCAGCTGTTATTTCCTCGGATGAGGGTGGCGATGTTTATATCGTTTCGTACATTATTTATATGAGCAATATTATGAAGTGAATCAAAACACTCTTGATTTTTATTGGACAACTTGAAATATTGCATAATCTATTGACAACACTGTTTATGTTTGTGTGCATTTTGAGGTTATGTTGAATTCATATATTGCATAAAATATTGTGGCGATCTTTTGTTACATATATGTTGTAATTTATCGTATGGTGTGTGGCAAAACGAGAAAAATACTGTGCCATTATATTGGACATAATATTGCAAATGTATGGGGGGCTTAAGTTTCATAAATCTTACCTTGTTACTTGATGTTGTTCGATTAATGGTGTGATAGAAAGAGTTCCATCTATTGCATATTCTCCATATATTCCCGTTATAATAATATTTTCACTGACTTTTCAAAAATATAATTTTTTAGTTTATAAACAAACTGCAACCGATGTAATCCGTAGTTAAAGGTACGGAAACGGATACACCAAAACGGAGTTAAAACGTATTGTGTTCGAAAATCCATTTATACAGTCCGTTAATGTTCCGTATACGTACAAGCATTGACGGATAAGTACATTACGGACAGTAAACGTGCCGTAAAAGCTGGATTCATGAATCCGTACGTGCCGGAGAGTCCGTAAAAATGTTTCTTGGGCAGTCAATTAAACCATAACTAATTTATTGTATCTTTTCCATATAAATGTTGGATTTTATTCTGGGTCCCTAAGCGCTGGATAGATAGGTAAACCATATTGTATTAGAAATTTATTAATAGTAATTAATAGTAATTGTAAATAATAATTATTAATGAATTTATAAAAAAGCAAAAAAGTATTGTGTATTGAAAATAATAAACATATGGTCTCTTTTTGTGGAAAAAATCGGCAGGATACGGACAAGGAAATACTCCGTTTTTCACACGGCATTGACGGACTTTCAGCGGACTAGTCCGTTTTTTACATGACATAACGGTCCGTAAACGGTCCGTCATTGACGGATTTTAAACGGACTTGTCCGTTTTTACACGTAATAACGGTCCATAAACGGTCCGTCATTGACGGATTTTCAATGGATTCGAATCAGTTTCGATGTTCCTTATGTTCCATTTTCTGGTCCGTATACGGATCCAGAAAACGGTACGTATACGGAGTTGGATTCCGTTTATGACGCACCGAAAACGGTGCGTAAACGGAACGGTGTTTGTTGGGATTATATAATCATGCTTGGTAAAAACGATTTTCTACAGAAAAAAATAGTTTCATTAGCTTAGTTTAAATCAGAAC
The DNA here is from genome assembly GCA_949987735.1 of Leucophora obtusa. NCBI lineage: Eukaryota > Metazoa > Arthropoda > Insecta > Diptera > Anthomyiidae > Leucophora > Leucophora obtusa. Next base: position 63,352,314 of record OX465296.1, read on the forward strand.
CTTCATTTTTATATAAATTACCTAAAAATATAACTTTTTAGTGGTACAATAAAAATTCTTGTGTACATTATTTTAAATCACTTGCGTTGCTTAGCTGTTTAAAAAATTGTCAATATTTAGTTCTATTATGGGGAAAATGATATGGCTGAAAGTAGATTCCAAAAGTGAAAAAGTATTGAAAACAATATAAAACATGAAAATTTAATTGTAATAAATAACCTAAATCATATAGTGCCTCAGAGAAATCCATATGCAATTGATAAAAGGTTTGCATTCTAAGGAAGATGTGAGGCAGTGATGTTAGATATTGTTATACTCACACAACATATGTTTAATATGGCGGCATGAAATGAGGCCCCAAGAAATTTGGCCCTAATCGGAAAATGAAAATATGCCCCATATTTTGGGGCTTAATTTCGTTGTGAAAAGTAACCCCAAAAATTTTAAGAAAAATCGCCCCAACACAATGAAAATTGGCCCCAAATTTAATTTTGGGGCGTATTTTCATTTTTGATTTTGGGACTTTTATTCATTATACAAAATAGCCCCAATTGTTAGATAGGAAAAATGACCCCAAATTTATCAAAGTTATGAAAAATGGCCCTAAATTATGAAAAAAACCACTTTGTTTATGCACAGAATTATTATTATTATTATTTATTGAAGAAAAAAAACAAAAATTGCTTGAAAACCATGTGAGATAAGGCCATAATGGCTTTATTGCTGAATTGAATGGGAGATAAAGCCATAATGGTCTTATTTCCCAATCATTGAGAGGTAAGGTCACATTTAAAATTTTGCGAAATGAGAGATATAGCCATATTTTTTTTTCGCAAATGAGAGATAAAGCCATATTTTTTCAGAATATTGTTATGGGAAAATCCTTAGTTATCATTGAAAAAATAACAACTAAGAATTAACATTTTGGAAAAGACATTTTTATATTTTTGTGACGCACGCAGGAAAACTTTATTCAGCGAAGCCACCTGCCGCGTCCTACTGGAGGAGAAAACCCACGCGGAAAAAGTTTATTCTGCGAAACCCAATCGTTTATTGGGCCCCTGTGGCGTTTATAGAGGCTAAAAAACTAGTCGGCTTTGCAGAATAAGGTTTTTCTGCATGGCGGCCTGCGGCCGCGCTTGAGGGTTTTCTCCTCCAGTAGGACGCAGCAGGTGGCTTCGCTGAATAAAGTTTTCCTGCGTGCGTCACAAAAATAAGAAACGTTTAAAAAAAAAAAAAAAAAAAAAATAGCGCGATATAAAATATAAAACCAATAATAAAATGAAAATGTTTTACCAAAAACCGCGCGATTTTTGGTAAAAATGCTAATTTTATGGAAATGAAATTTGGCCCCAAATTTCACATGACACAAATTGGGGCCATTTTTCATATTCAAAAATTGGGCCTAAATTGCATAATGCAGTTTGGCCCCATATGCAAAAAAGAATTTTTGCCCCAAAATTTTGGGGCTATTCTGCATTTTTTTTGTGGGGCATTATTTCATTTCTTCAAAATGAAAAATGGCCCCCCAAAAAATGAAAATTCCCCCCATTTTTTTTTGGGGCCATTTTTCATTCCTTACTTTGGGGCCAAATTTCTTGGGGCCTCATTTCATGGCGCCGTTTAATATGATATTATACCAAGGAGAACAAAGGGGATCTTGCTCCCATTCAGAGCGATAGTTTTGCTTCCGCTGTTTTTGTTTTTCACGTAGAGTATCACCACTACCGACACGAACTTTTTTTAGACGTTGAAGGGCCATTAGAATCGTCATTTTCTTTTTCTTCATCTGTTGATGACATGATAACCTGCAATAACGGTAGTGAGCGTCCTTTTAACAAAAATTTTCCCACAAAAGAAAAAAATCTACGTTCAAAGAACAGCATTTCTGATAAACGACAAAAATTGGGATATAAGTAGGGAATGCATCCCGGGATTTCCCGTCACGGGATTCCCGGAAATTAAGCATTTTTCAGTTCCCGTATTCCCGGGAATTTGGACCGGGAATCCCGGGATTTGAAAACATGCAATTTAAAATAATAAAGTCAATTATTTAAAATTTTCTTATGCAAAATTTTCCAACCTTTTAAAAATAGTAAAAATTTTACATTAGGCTTGTTCGCTCACTTACTACAATTTGCTACCTTTACAACTGGAAAAATTCACAAAGTAACCAAAACAGCGATTGAGTAAAAGCAGTAAGATTTTCGAGTAAAACATACTGATTAATTTGTGTACTTGATCGCACATTTTAAGTTTCTTTTAGTGCCTCTTAAAACCACTCAAATGGCGTTTGTATAAAAAATTTTGAATCGCATTTATTTTGTACAGAATTAAAGAAAATTTGTCCATTAATTTTTAAAAATTTGCAAGTAAGTTAAAATTCGTTCCCATAATTTTAAAATGTTTTTTCCAATTTTCTAAAATTATTTTCTGTTTTAATTTTTATTTATAGCTGTGTCTGTGTGGCAAGCTATCAATGTTGGCTTATGTCATTCCCATATAAATTTGACATTAGTCAACGTTTAGTGTTAACTCTCAAAGTTTCTAATGTCAAATTTGTATGGGAATGACATAAGCCAACGTTGATAGCTTGCCGCACAAACACAGCTTAAATATATTGTTTTTTTTTAACAAAATGTATAAAAAATTAGATTGTAGCCTGTCGCCACACTTGTAAACAGTATTTCAAGTTTTGTGGCGGTTAAAATGTCATTTAAACAGCTGTTTTCGTTTCTTCCTTTAAACTTTTAATAAAAAACAAGCGGGCTAAAGGTGACTGGGGATTTATACAAACCAAAAATTAAATTCGGCTGTGCCGAGTCTTTAGATACCCTCCATCCTGGTGTTTTTATTGGGGGATTCTACTAAGTACAAACAAGTATGAATTATTACCCATTTTGTATTCGGTCAATCCACTGTGCAACAAATGTGTATGATTTTTTCCACCACTACAAGTAAAGGCTGAGTTATCCAACCGTAAACGTATCTGTAACGAATCAGCTCGGGTAAAGTAAGCTAGTTTGTGTGTAGAGTTTGAAAGCACTCGAGAATACTAGTAAGTACACACAAGTATCTCCGAGTACTTTCAAACCCTACACACAAGCTGGCTTACTTTACCCAGGGTATGGCCGCATTGTAATGGCCCTAAAGCCAATATACTTCGAAAGTACACACAAGTATAGTGGCTTGTAAGTTAGACAAAATTTTTGGAAAATTTCAAATATTTTAAATTTCATATACAATTGTTATACACAAGTATCCCAAATCGTAAGTACACACAATGTGAAGTACACGAAATCGATTACATTGTGTGGACTTACACGTTTTTCTAAAGGGTTATTACAAAGAAAAGTTCCTTAAATATGCAGCATTTATGATGAACTTTTGAGTCTCATATGAATCTCCATAAAATTTAGAGAAAAAATTAACTTTAGAACAAAACACTTAAAAAGCTTGTAAATAAGAATCAGTTATAATCACATGTGAACGATTTAAAAATAATCTTATTTTAGAGTCTTTCAAAAATCAAGTTTTATTTGCGCTTATTAAATACACACAAAAAAATCTTTGGCAAAAAATTGGGAGCACTTCAACTAAAATAAAGTTTTTGTGGCATATACAATATAATAAATTATTCGATAAAACTTTATTAGTTGAAATTTTCTTAATTACTTGGTAACGATTTTTTTGTGTACGTTAATAGCTTATTTGTATAACGAAAGAATTTCAAAGCATGTATAGATTAATACACTTTCCTGATGTATCGGTTTAATTCGTGGATGATCAGTTGCTGTGAATCAATTCATTAACTCGTATGAATAAAAAATAGATAATGGAATTTTTATGCAAACTTCACAATTTTAGTCAATTTTGAGAGTAGTCTAAAATTTTAATTTTTATTAATATTTCATGCTCTTCTACAAGTCAACGGATGAATTAGATGTTAAGTCATTCATAAGCAGTGTTGCCACTTTTTGAATAATTATTCAAAAACGGGACTGTTTACACATTTGTTGGATAATTTTTGAATAATGACATTTTTGTGTAGTTTTTGTGTAATTTCACTTTTTATAGGAATTTCCGTAAATTTTTAAAAGTCCCGGAGCTTTTTAATAAATTAATAAAAATTAGTCGATATCTGGACGAAACGAGTTTGTCAGTGAAACATTTACCACAAATCTCCATTTTCTGGTGAATTACTTTTGTAGATTTTTTTCAACACTAAACCCAATTTAGAAGAAATCAGAAATGGAAAAAATTTTGCTAACGCAGCGAGGTGGAGCAGAATCAGAATATTTTAGAATTCTGTAAATCCAACATGTTTGAGATTTCAACAGAATCGTATGAAATTTTTGAAAAAAATGTTGTATTTTGTTGATACATACTGCAAAGAAATTTCAAAATTTTACAAATACGAATATAAATATCATTAAAATTGTTCCTGTCTTGCCGACATTTAAAGCTAGGGTTGAACAGGGCTTATGCCATCACATTACGGAATTTTGAGGAATATGGGAGAGAATAATTAGCAAGTAAGTAATATTTTTGCATGCAGTGCATCTGAATGAAGTAGCCTTTCTGAAAAACATAAATACTTTGTTCTGAATAAAACTTTTAATATGGATAAAATACCATTTTTGTAATATTCAAATTTAAAAGCACGTTATTTTAATCCTGAAAAAGATATTGCATTGAAATTACCTTTAGTTAATGGAATAATTTTTTATAATATTTTCTGAAAATTGGCATGCATATGCTTTTGCAGAAGGAAAAAGCACGGAACAGGTTTTAGCAAAAATTTAAAATTTTAGTTTTAAAATGCAAATAACTTTTGCACTTTGTAGATGATAGAAATGTTACGTCTTTAAAAATCGGTTTGTAAATAGAAAAGTTGCAAAACTTTGGAGTCGAATGGCATAGCTCTTGCAGTTTCGGCCATCCAAAACTTACAGTGTGAAATTTCATATCAATCGGTAAGAAATGGCGAAAATATTTGTATTCTTCTCTACTGTGCCCAGGAGAGTTTATTTTGAAATAATATGAAAAATATATTTTTTGTGTAATTTCATACGGTTTTGGATTATTTTTGATCTACAGCTGTGTAATTTTTTGCTTTACTGGTGGCAACACTGTTCATAAGCCAAAAGTAATTACATACATTGAGGCAGGGTTTGTAGGGTCTATCGCTAAAATGCTGTTATAGATTCAAATATCGATACATTTAAAATACCAGTACCGAAATTAATGAAATAGCATTATCCTTACAACACCATTATTTTTTAGTCTAAACTTTTTGTAATTCCACGTCGTAATTGTGAATTTTACATACACTCCCAACAAACAATTCGTTCCGTTTACGCACCGTTTTCGGTCCGTCATAAACGGAATCCAACTCCGTATACGTACCGTTTTCTAGATCCGTATACGGACCAGAAAACGGAACATCGAAACTGATTCGAATCCGTTGAAAATCCGTCAATGACGGACCGTTTACGGACCGGTATGTCGTGTTAAAAACGGACAAGTCCGTTTAAAGTCCGTCAATGACGGACCGTTTACGGACCGTTATGTCATGTAAAAAAACGGACTAGTTCACTGAAAGTCCGTCAATCCCGGACCGTTTCCGGACCGATATGTCTTGTAATAACGGAGTATTTCCTTGTTTATATCCTACCGATTTTTTCAAAAAAATAGACCATATGTTTATTATTTTCAATACAAAGTACTTTTTTTTCTTTTTTATAAATTCATTAATAATTATTATTTATAATTACAATATTTAGCACATCTAGCTGTTTACCTATCTATCCAGCGCTTAGGAACCCGGAGTAAAATCCGGTTATCTTAAAATACCATTATCGAAATAATTGCAATACAGTTAACCTTAAAATACCGTTATCGAAATAATCGAAATACAATTATCCCTAAAATACTGTAACCGAAATAATCTACAATAACGTTACTTACCCTCACCGATAATCGCACCGTTTCTGCTACCAACAATGCTTTGAAGTAATTGCTAAGTTGTATTCATAGACCCACTAACTATTGGCTAGTTTATGAATTAAATTCTTTTTTTATGTATAATATATTTTTTTATTTACAAATTTGATAACTTTCTCAATTCATTCAATTAAATTAAAATTTAAGTGAAAAACTAAACAATTTAATAATTGCTATCATCCATGCCCTACGCATAAAGTGGCAACACTGCTTATGTTAGAGTTTAATCACAACTGGGTCGATTGCCGACCGACGAGAGCAAAAGTCGCCACGATTAATTTAAATTCTGCGACAATCGACCGTCGACATTTGTTGACGTTTAGAAAAAAAGGAAAGCAAAACAAGAATATTGTTGTATTTGTTTCACCACAATTCTTCACCAATTCAATTGGTCTTTCACTAATTATTGTTTCTTTATATTTTATTGTATTTAATTTTGCTTTTTTGCCGTAAATTATGTATTTTAAATTTCAATTATATTTCTTCTGTCAAAAAAATAAATTTTTTGTAAACAAAGTACGAATTTTTGCAGCTCTAATACGAATTTCTAACAACTCTGTTTTAATGGCAATCTTTAATTACCCCCCGTTTCCACATGCAAGTGCAAGTTCGAAAAACTCAATACACTCACACTTTTTCACTAATACTATCACACTTATACGACTTGCGGCTCAACTTGCAAGTAAATTTTGAAGACAGTGGATTTTTGATACTTGCGGCAAGTGAAATGACAGAATGAAGAACACAGTGTTGCCTAGTATTGTTTTCTATTAATTTACTAGTATTTGGTAAAGTAAAAGTTGTAATGCAACTGATTTTGTATTTATTTGTAAAAAAAAAAAGTAAAAAAGAACACAACGGCATATCTTAATGGTAATTTAAAATATAAATTTTAAAAGTTTTTGAAAAAAAAAATTGTTAAGAACAATTTTTTTCTCAGCTTTGTTAGAATATTGAATAATTGGCAATACTGGAGTGCTATTTAGTGACAACATATGCCTTTGCCGACATTTTAAAAATGAACTTGCAGCAAGTAGTGTGGACACATGTAAAATTTTCATGTTTTTTCGGTAATTTTCGAAATTTTCGCTGACGGATTGGAACAATATGGGTCAACCCACATAGCATTTGGAAGATTGTTTTGTCAAAAATAACCTAAAGTTGCGTTTACATCTGTTTTCAAATCCCGAGATTTCAATGGAAATCTCGAACCGAAATCTTGACCGTTTACATTTGCACTTTATGACAGTAGCGAGATTTCGATTTGACAGCTGCACTTTTTTGTAAACAAAGTACCATAAAAAAATAACCTCAAATTAAAAATATTTCCAAAAACCATTTTGTTCATTGGCGGAGTACAATTTACATTATTTTATGTTAAGATCTAACGCTAAATATGTTAGTAAATTTGTTTTTTTATAAGGACGACAAGCTAGAACCCAGATTTTGCAATATTTTGGCGGAAGGAAGACATGCACTTCCCAATGCTTTCTTCATAGTTATGCTTCGCGGGAAGCAAAAATTAGGACCACGCAACAGTTCTTATAATCATTAGTACATTTCCATTGGGTCTAAAGTCATATTTATTAAATTAATAATAATTTTTTTATTTCATTATTTTGTGTTATTTTTAGGTTATTTTTTTAGTCAGCTGTTGACCATCGTTGCCACTTTTTCATGCAAAAACTCTACAAATTAAGCGAAACACAGTGTTGTATTCTGCAAAAGTCTCCAGATTTGTGAGATTTTCATGAGATTTTTTTGAAATCTCGCAAAATTTACGGGATTTCCTTTGTATGGGGAATCTCGGGATTTCACATGAGATTTTCACTGAAATCTCAATTTTAGTCGAAATCTCGGGATTTGGGTGCAGATGTAAATGCAACATAAGAGAGTCTTCTTCGAGTACTTTTGATGACCAAATACTGATTAATCACTTGCGCGCTTAAAAAAAGAATCGAAAATGATTCTCACTTATGCTTAAAAGAGATTTATTGAAAATTATATTGCGCATTTTAAAAATGCTTGTTATGTTGTTTTTGTTTAAAAAAGTGATTTATGAAAAATACAATAACAAAACCTACAGCAATCACAAATTGATCATACAGGTGCTTGAAATGTGACTGTTTTCAATGTTATTTTAGAATAATATTTTGCGCAGCTGAAAAAGTGCTTATTATGTTTTTGTTTTTGCTTATAACGGGACAATATTTTACTTGCTTTGAAGCAGACGTCCAATATTTGAATATTGTAAATTTTTGTTTATTTATCTCAGTGGATTCGTGGTATAAAGTTGTGTAATTTTATAAAAGTAAATATAGGTAATTTAATATTATAATATTTATATATTATAATTTTAGTGAAAAGTGATTTTTAAATTAGCCATCAGCCAAACAATTAAAAAGCAAAAAAAAAGAAGCCGAAAAATTAATAGAACCAAAAAATAAGTTCTCAGAAAATTTTCATTAACAAACATTTTTGTTATTTTATTACAATTTTGTTTATATTATTGTATATAATTTTAATAAACTTAATTAAATAACAATTTACATCAAATAAATATTTTGTTTTTTTAATGTAAACAATTAGAAATACGGCTAAAAAATGACACGAAAAAGACTCCCAAACGATCATAATCACGACCAAAAATGACTCGAAAAAGATTCGCAAATGATTAGAAAACGACTAAAAAATGACTCGAAGAAGACTTACAAAAAAATTTAAATACGAGTTAGAAATGAGTCGAAACTGATCAGAAAAGCGAGTCATAAAAGACTCATCAAGAAGAGTCGCGGGTAGGGTACCATTTTCTCCCGACAAAACAGTCATTTATGATCAGAAAATGAGCTCAAATATGATCATTTTAATCGTCCAGAGGAGTCATAAATGACTCGAATGTGATCAAAAATGCTATGTGGGAACTTGCAAGTAAATTTTGAAGACAGTGGATTGACAGAATAAAGAAAACAGTGTTGCCTAGTAATGTTTTCTATTAATTTACTAGTATTTGGTAAAGTAAAAGTTGTAATGCAATATATTTTGAATTTATTTGTAAAAAAAAAAGTAAAAAAGAACACAACGGCATATCTTAATGGTAATTTAAAATATCAATTTTAAAAGTTTTTGAAAAAAAAATTGTTAAGAAGAAATTTTTTCCCAGCTTTGTTTTAATATTGAATACTTGGCAATACTGGATTGCTATTTAGTGACAACTAGGGATGCCAAACGCAAAATCCCGGGATTTTCGGGATTGGAAAAATCCCGAATTCCGGGATTATTTCTCAAAAATCCAGGGATTTTCTTATTTTTTAATATTAATATAAACGCAAATAAACAAAGTAGCAATTTTAGATTACCTACGTTTTTTCTTGAATTTTCTCATATTGACAAGAAATTGATGCCAAGATATTGGTAAAATTATAAATTAAGTAGATTATTCGAGTAAACTATGCAAAGACTTTGCAGAAAAATTTGAAATTTTGGTAAACAATATTAAGTTTTTGAGTAAAACCAAGTTTGTTTATTTTACCGATTTGTTCTTCCAAGCGAAAATCGATTTCTGAAACTGGGACTGTAAGTTTTGGCTGGGACTGTAAGTTTGAATTCTTCCATAAAAACATTTGATAACGATAACCAAATAACTTTGTTGCTGTAATTACACGATTTAGTGGGCAAGGTTATCGCAACGAATCTGTTTTAAAATCTGCTTACAAAATACTGGGCGCAAGTGTACTTAATGACAGGCCTTCATATATTATCCCAGCCAGAAAAATACAAACGGGAAAACGATGTAAAGGTATTTTAACAGGTGGTACAAGTACTGACAAAAATTGCTTTCCCATTTCCAATAACGTCAATAGACAAAAGGACCGGCAGTTCAAAAAGCGCCGGAAAAGTACTGGAGAAACAAAATTTTTAACTTTGGCAAAACGCTGCCAAAACCAATAAATAGGTGGTTTGGAATTATATTTTCCAAAATAAAATTTAAAAAAAGTTCATATGTATCTTTTTTTTGCCCTGCCGTGATGTTTTGTAAAACAAATACTGGCAAAACGATTTTTGCAAACGCTGGCAAAGCGTCCCAAACGAGTGTTCTGCCACTCATTTATTTTTAACATCGCGGTTACCCAGTGGTATGTAAAATCCCGGGATCCCGAAAAATCCCGTAGTCCTGAAAATCCCGAATCCCGGGATTTTCAAATATCAATCCCGATTGGCATCCCTAGTGACAACCTATGCCTTCGACGACATTTTAAAAATGAACTTGCAGCAAGTAGTGTGGACACTTGTAAAATTTTTATGTTTTTTCGGTAATTTTCGAAATTTTGCCTGATAATACGTATTCTCAACTTGCAACCATTTACTTGCATGTGGAAACGGGGGGTAAAATAAACTGGATTTCTATAGAATATTTGGAAATAACAAAAATGTGCCAGTGTACCAATCAAACTTTGATTTAGAGTTGTGAAATTTCGATACTTTTTGAGTATTCAATACTACTCAATACTTTTCAATTGAGTACTCGATACTACTCAATACTTTTAACGCACCGATAAAATTTCTCAGTTGCTCAGTTAAAGAATTTCTTAGTTAGAACTGAAAAAATTCAAATTAACTGAAGTTATCATTAACAACTAATATTTCATTTAAATATAAAGTTTTCTGTTACCCTGTTAATAAAATTTTTTAATTGTTTATTGATTTTTAATAAAGTCCAAAACAACGGAAACATATTTCAACTTAATTTTCTTGATTTTGTGCAAAAAAACGGACATTTGGTCCACTAAGGGTATCTGTTCTGAAAAGCAGTGGAATTTCAAACATGTTTCAGAACAGTCAAGATGGGCAGAAAATATTTGAAGATAAGTTCTTATTGTTTCAATATATTTTCTATAAAAAAATTCAACATTTTTGTATTTGTTTTTAGAAGAAATAAAAACGCACAGAACCATAAAGTGATCTACAATAATGGAACTTGCCATCATTCGTCTGTTTGTTACTCACACAATGATATTGAAACAACATTTTCATCAAATGGTTAAAAACATAAAAGGTTTTAGTGTTATTATCTCATGTTCTTTAAATTATTAATAAAAACTTTGTACAATTCATGCTCAATTCTTATCATTTGTTAAAATTGCAGTAAATTTCAGTATTTCAAAATCTTAGTTACTAAATACTATATGAAAAATTCTAAAATTGTAACTAAAAAATCGTTCTTATTAACTGACTTTATGGCAACATTTTCAACTAACAATTTAGTTACTTACAATTAATTTTTTTAACTGATGCTCAGTTAGGGGTATTTCACCTGAGCCTCAGTTGAAAATTTGGTTGCCAGTAACTGAGAAATTTTTTCGGTGCGGTTTTTTTGAATTTAAAAATAAAAATGTTATGAATTCGTATTTATTAGGAAAAATAATAACAATTCAAATATACGTGTTAAATAACTATTGTTACTTACATTTTAATTAATTTAAAACATTTTAAATAAATTAAATAAAAAATTATTTCCAAAAATTCGTTACAAATTTCTTTGCTTCACAAATAGAGTTGTATTTTCAGAGTTGTATTTTTAGAGTACTATTTTTAGAGTTGTATTTTCATACAAAAATACACATTTCTACGGAAAATTGCATCTTTAAAAGTATTGAGTAGTACCGTTTTAGTATTGAGTACTCAAAAAAACAGCCAGTATTGAGTACTCAGTACCGGAATACTCAATACTTTTACAACTCTACTTTGATTGTGCCAAACATTGTACAATTGTGCCACAAATCCCATCACTGATATGCAACTAAAAACAGCTGTTTTGCTCTCTCACGTAAAAACGGAGAAAAATTCTGTTTTCAACAGAAATGTCCGGCACGTTACGACTTGTTTATGTCTAGTACTCAGCACTATGTGCTTCTCATTAAGCAGTTTGAATCAGCTGATTCGTCACGTTACATTTACGTTCAAGTAATTTGGGCTTAAGATTTTTTAAAATAAACCGTTTTTATAAAAACCACCGTCTACTACCACATAATTTTTTACTTATTAATATATTCTTCAGATTAACAACTTTTGAGATGTAGTTCATATTTTATCACTTCAAACACCGTAGATATTAGAAGTCAAACCTAACTTTTTTGCAGATGGTACAAAAGATACAACTTTGACTCTAAACAAGAATTATACTGAATTAACTAATCGGGAATCGAACATATTTTAGGAATAAACACATTTTAAACCTATTGTCGGTATTGAGATTTTTCATTTGTCAAAAGTTAGCCATACTTTGAAAGAAAAAAAATCTCACGGGTTTGACCTCTAATATCTTCGGTGTTTGAAGTGATAAAAACTTGATCTATATATCAAATGAAAGCTTTTCGTCTTGATAACATACTAATAAGCACAATTTTTGTTCTCATATAGGTTTTTTATGGAATAAAAACATTAAAAAAACAAAAAAATTAAAATTCCTACGCCGAATCACAATGGGTCAACAAAAAAATGCTATCCTAAAGATATTTTTATTACCTTTTCAATGGTGTACACACCGGTGTAGCTAGACCATTTTTCTAGGGGGGGCTATAGCCCCTTCTTATAAAAATTTTGTTTTTTCTAGTTTATCAAAAAAGTATCTAAAGTTTTATAGGCCTTTTAAATTTTTGGGTCCCCTGTTTCGTTTACGATCGCCAGATAGCTATTCTGACAAGTTACGCTTTCAGCTTTACCCAATAATCACTACAAAAATTGAAGTGAAATCAAAGTTAAGGCTTACATTTTGTTTGAATTGCACTTTGTTTTATGACTTATACCAGCAATCCATATATACTCATAGAAATAAATATGCACAACTAGCAGAAAAAGCTGCTAAAAATTTGTTAAAAATGGCCCTGCAGAAGAAACTTCCGACTGTAGCAGAATCTGTTAAGTAAATTTTAGTTAGATAAAAACAGAAAAAATAAAACTTAAATCAAAAAATTTCAGCTATATTTGGGTGATATTTTGGTTCGTTTTAAATGACAACTTACCCTTCTCATATCAGCAAAAAATGATCTGAATATTAGTAGAAAACACACAGAAAGGAACAACTATTACTTCTATAAATTTTTTGTTATATTTAAGTTAACTTTAGTGAAATGTATATAATATTCTATTTTGCTGAAATTAGCGGAAATTTTTGCTGAAAAATTTTGAATATTAATTTCAGATTATTAGATTTTCAATTTATTTTACAAAATAAAGTATATTAAGGGAAAAATTCTCAAAAAAAAAATTTAAAAATTAGCAATAAAATGGCATATTTGCAATAAAATTGCATCGAATTGGTGCATATTTTTGCATATTTTGCTATAAGTGCATGTTTTATTGCATACTATGCCAATAAATGCATATTTTTGCATATTTTGCTAAAAATATATGTTACAAATCGCACTTTTGATTCTACTATCAAAATATTAGTTTTTATTTGGAAAATTTACCTTTAAAATAATTTTTTTCCTTAAATTTATAAACACTTTTTGGATCTTTTAATTCACGGAGACGAAAGTGTTCGATAAATATAGTTACTAACTTTTTGACGATGATATTTAAACTACTTTTAAGATAATAATACTATAGCCTACTTAACAAAAATAATATTGAAAACGCTGAAATAAATAATAAATTCATGTTTAAAAACTTTTAATAAAAACTTTCCGATTTTTAATATATACTTTGACTGGGTTTCTAGAAGACGTTCGTCGTCACACGAATGAGTGACTACATGTATTTTGTTTTTGTATTGCATGTATTTTGTTATTGTATTTTCGTTCGTGTGAAGCAAAATGTCATCTAGAAACACCACCTTTATGTATATAAAACACGATTTTTACAACATTTCTTGCCTTGGTCATTATTGACGATCTACTTTCATAAGAAAGTTGAGTCAGAAATGGGTAAGAATTTTTATTTCAAGTAAAAATGAAATGTTAAAAAAATCTGGGGGGGCTAAACTATTTCTGGGGGGTGCTTAGTCCCCCCCCCCCCAGACCGGCCTACCTACGCCTATGGGTGTACATATTGTTCCAACCATATCATAAATGAAGAAAATATAGTTAAGTTCATTTTTAAACTTTAAACCGAAGTAACTCCCCATACAGGCTTTTCGGTGAAAAAAAATTTCTTCGGGCCCCCAAAAGAGAGTTATATCAGTAGTAAAAATTTAGAATCAATCGGTGAGGTGCCTCTAATCAAAATTGAATTAACACAAATAGGAACAAATCTTATCTCACTTCATTCAATGTCCAATCATTGATTTAAAGGCATTATGAATTATTCAGTAATTAATAAAATGAATCCAATTTTATGCATATAAATTCAAAAAAGAATTATCTCTTTCAAGGTCTGGGTGTGTATGTATGTATTTTTTCTTATTCAGTAACAACAACAACACACAGTTAATATATTTTTTCATGTTAATATGGAAAATTCTAGAGGTGCTTTTACATTTTCATTCATAACTTTTAAACATATGCCCATTTCCAATACCAAACTGCTTAAGAAATTTGACAAAAATTTTGACTAAAAATTAACATCCTAGCACAACTATTTTGAGTGTGATCGTGAATTCAACAGACAGACAGACGGACACGGCTATATCGGTTTCGCTATTGATAACAATCAAGAATATATATTTTTTTTATGTCCCAGATTTTTTTCTTTCGATGAGTTACAAACGGAATGACATAGTGATATATACCCTCCTGCACAGTGGGATGGAGGCTATAACAAAATTGAAATCATAAATTATAGAAGTTGGTATTATTGCGTACAAACTAGTGTTTCCAATTCGGTTAATCGATTAACCGATTCCTCGATTAATCGCCTCTATTTCGGTTAATGTCGAAACAAATAATTTAAAACTCAAATAATTATTCGACCCGAATAATCGGTTAAAATAGGTCGATTAACCGGTTACATTTTTAATATGGAATTTTTCCTTTATTTTTCCCCAAAACGTCATCATTTTCTTAGCCCTGACTAAAAAATTGCAATAAAAGCTTAGAAAAATAAATACTAACTAAACACCATCAAATTCTTTAAAAATCGAGTGAAAGAGGTCCTTAAGCCTTAATTTAAAATTTTTCAAAACACACGACGTGTTTGGCTGGAGCAGGCTTTATGAAATACAATAGACAATGTTTTATTTCTGTTTTAATTCTATTAAAAATTAAAATTAATGTAAATTATATTTCCATGGCCTTTAAGACAAGGTTGCATTTGTTTTAAAACTGTGTCACACAATTGAATTATTAATTCTTTAAGAACTCTAACTTTTCTAACTTCTCCCAATCTAACTTTTATAATCCGGTTAAACCCACATCAATTCTACAACATGTTCCATTAGAATACCATGGAACCCGAAGCCGTTTCACTAATTTAAACAAATAACCTAAAAGCACAAATTGAAAGTTAAAAATTAAAATTTATGTGGAATTTAACATTTGTAACTGCACACTGAAAGAATTGTCTACTTGCTATTTATGAATTTTTACATTCATTCAATGAAGTTTCGCTGGAATTCATTAAAATGATGCCGTTTTTGATAAAATTTTATGAAAAATATTATTTATTAAAATTTTCATACACCTAAAAAAAGTTTTATTATAAAGAGCTTCATAAAAATAATGAAGCTTTTTCATAAAATTTAAGAAACTTGTCATTCACTTATTGAAAATTTTAATTAAAATTCGTCTGAAAAAATTCTCTCTGCGTAAGTTCCCTCAAAGTTTAGGTTATTTTTTATTGTTAATGGCTCTTAGAAAACGAAAAAGAGACTAAGAAAATCAACAATAATAAAATAATAAAATTTTCAGAACTTTAGATATAACATTTTTAAAAAGCAATATCAAATTTTATTGTGACAGTATTGATTAAAAATCACATTCCAAGAAATTTTGTATCTAAAGTTGTAAAATTTGTTTCTAAAGGCACATCTACACGGGATAAAAATCTCGTAGAGTTTGCGCTAAATTTGTCATCTCTAATATAGTTGGCACTAATTTTTATCGTAAAAGTATCATCTGTATACTATAACTATAGTTACCAAGTATTAGTTTTTTAAAATTGTGGTATTATATTTTTTACCCAAATACCAACAGGTGCTTTTCATAAACTGAAATGTTCAGTAATGTTACAAGACATCTTAAAAATTGTTACTAATTAGAGAAATTATTTTTGACAGCAAATGCCAATGGCCTAATTTTTCAATCAATATGAAAACTCTTTTTAAATATATCGAGTTTATATGTCACGTTAACAAAAACTGGCAGCTCTTTGTATTTTTATTGATAAAAAATTAAGGAATACATTAATTTTGCATTAAACGATTAATCGATTAATCGCCAATTTTCTCGATTTACCGTCCCGAATAACCGGTTAATCAATTTTAGTGATTTTTCGAATAATGCATTAACCGGTTAACCGCCTACGTCGAATAATTGGAAACACTAGAACAAACACAATTTTTAGTTGGTACATGGCACAAGACCCTGAAAAATGGTATGTGTACCAACAAATTGGTACGTCTAACATCACTGATGTGAGGGAAGGAAGCTGTCGTACAAGAAGTTCATATGGTTTTCTTATTATAAGTATTTTTAGTACAACATATATTTATACCCCTCAATTCATAAATGCTTTGTAAAGTTATATCAGGTTTACGAAACGTCATTTTCATACAAAATTTGATTAATAAACCTCTTATAATTTTACAAAGCGTTTATGAATTTAGGGGATAATATATAATAATAAGCGTGCAATGTAATATAATAGTAATAATTGTAAAATAAAATAAAGAAATAACTAATTAAATTAATCAAATTGTTTTAATAATAAAATATAGCTTAAGTTTAATAAATTAGTGCTAACAAATCCAAAAACAGAATAAGAAATATTTACCAAGTTTTTTTTGTATAGTTATTGTTAGTTTTTGTTTTCGTATTTTTTACCAAGCATATTATATAAGTTATACCAAAAACTCGGGTAAAGCTGTAATACATTCTAAAACTAGGTAACTTATACACTTATTTTATGTGATTTCCCCCTTTTTATTTTTTGCGTGCAAGCGACAACTTCATGGCTGTTTTTAGATTCTTCGTTCACCAGGAAAAAAATATTTTAACTGGTTTTTATTTAAATTTAGTTTATTATATTCAATTAAATTTTTTTATTTTTCTTGCTGATGTCTTCTTCTGCTTCAAACTTGTCATTCAACATCAATTGATATCAAACTTATTGTGTTTAACAACGCGTTTAGAAATGAAACATGATAATTTAGCGTGTTTAAGGGCAGAAAAATGTATTGTAAAACATTTCACTTTACCACTTAAACACGTCAAATCGAGTTAAACGCGTATGTGTGAATGCCGTATAAATTACATGTCCCTGCAAAATTTTAAACTTGTGTATATAAATAAGTCTATAGCCCTGTTTTCAGTAAGAGATGAAAATATACCCTTTAACTCTAAAATATCTTTAATTCTACAAAGTTTTTTTGCTTCTTCTATAAAAAAAATAAAAAGTGTTACGCCCCTTTTCACTTCAGGTGACGAATGTCTATGTATGTTCTTTGGTTTAGCGAAAAAGGGCAAAATTAAATGCATGTGCCCATCTATGGCAAAAAAATAACAATTTAAAATCTGGCATCACAGTTTTTAAATGAGTGTGAAAAACCACTCAAACTAAAGTCATTTAGTAAAGTGGCGCATTCTTTTAAACAAATTAGTACAACGTGAGAGAAAAATACATGAGAACAGAATAATTTTGTTTTTACGAATTTAATGTTAGAACGCAAAAGCAAAAATTGCATTATTATATACTTTAACTAAAATATTCCGCAAGTTAAAACGAGACGGAAGCATATGCAAACATAATGCAATTGGAAGAATTAACAACACAAAACAAAATAGCAGAAATAATTATATCGAACCGATTGCTAGACAACAATAAAAACGAGCATTTACAATTCACTCAAGAAAAGTTAATGGTGGTGTACGTTTCGTTCAGAAATTCGTAGCGCAAGTTTTTAATAAAACAGAAATTAATAATTTATAAAATAAATACAAAAAGAAGAAAGGAAAACAAAGTAAATTATTTATTTATGAAGGTTTACAGAAAATCGTTATACAAAAATTAAAAGAAAAACCCAGTGCTGTATATTTGCTAAAATATAATAGTAATTCTTAATACACCCAAAAGAAAAATTCATTAAAAAAATATACGATTTTTATTGTATCTCGGTGGCTTTAAAAGTGTGTACTAAAAAAAAACCCAGACAAACGGTCAATGAAAAACGACTTGTAATAGAAAAAATCGTATAGCGAACAAATTATTTTTATTAACTTAAAGTGTTCTGCCGAAAAAACACAAATTTTTATATATAAATTTAAAGAAAATTCTCATAAAAGTGCAAAGAAGTGATATTTTATTTAACAAACAAATTTAAATAAAATTGTTAAAATTTAATTGAAAAAAATAAAATAAAACAACCAAGTGATACCGACTTCTATTTTTTGCTGTCTTCTCTCTATTAAAACTTACACAAAAAACTGAATTAAAAATCACGATTTTATTAAGGAAAAAAAACTAACAACAATTATAAAAGGTAAATATAAGTGTTAGTAAGATTTTTCAATAGACCAAGGAAAGTAAAAATGTCTCATTTATTTTTTTAATTAAATTTAAATAAAATAGTTTGTATTTAAATTTCTGATTGATTTTGCGCTAGTTAAAGGTGATTATGTGAAGGGGAAGTGTGGGTCGAGGAGGTGAATTTGAGTGAGAGAGCTTAAAATACAAAGTAATAAATTTTTCCAGTTCTTTGGCAGCAACAACAACCGGCAAAGTAATATTTGCACATTTTTTTAAAGCAGATAGTTTTTCATTCTTTATTTGTTGTAATTTCTTCAATCTGTATTGCTTTTCCACTTTATAATTTTGCACACCATTACAAGGAGTGCACAAAAATTTACAATTTCTTTACTCGTCTTGCTAATTTTGCTGCTGCACAAATGCTGTTGTGTTGCCACGTAATGGAAAAATTTATTAAAAATTGGGATAAGTGTTAGAAATTGGGGCTAAATTCTAGTTTACACAAACAGGGTTTAAACTACATACCGGCCTATTTACTCGCTTAATTTTTTTCACGAGGTCTCAAAAGTAATGGGTAGTCATTATCTTGTCACAAAAAACACGAAGCATTCACACATACGTGTTTAACTCGATTTTACGCTATTAAGGCCTGATTACTGAATGTCCAGTTAGCCCATTTGTTGTTGTTTTCCATAAAAAATTTGAATTTAACTGTTGGCTAAATTTTAACTGGACATTCAGTAATCGGGTCTAAGCGTTAAACATGTTTAAGTGAGATGTTTTGCAGTACATTTTTTGCCCTTATATATATATATATTTAATCCTTTAATTCCCAGTGGAACATAGGGCCGCATTTTTTGCCCTTAACTGCGCTAAATTATCATGTTTAGTTTCTAAACACGTTGTTAAACACGATACTTACTCAAACCCTTTTCACATTATCCCACAAGTGGTTATACTTTTCTTCACAGAAGTTGAACAAAAAGTATGCTGATATTGTCTGGTTGTCAAAAAAGTATAAAAGAAAATCTTTTCAGTGTTCAGACTGTTGCCGACACACACAACAAATAAATGAAAACTGTTATTTTTTCCAATCATTAATTTTTTCACCATTAGTTGTTTTTAATCTTTGTATATATTTATTTGTGAAACACAACACTTGTGTTGTGACAAGTAGTAA
The DNA here is from genome assembly GCA_949987735.1 of Leucophora obtusa. Taxonomy (NCBI): domain Eukaryota; kingdom Metazoa; phylum Arthropoda; class Insecta; order Diptera; family Anthomyiidae; genus Leucophora; species Leucophora obtusa. The sequence continues at coordinate 63,372,121 of OX465296.1, forward strand.
CTTTATGAAATATTTCCAAAAATAAAGTTTGTCAAAAAAGTGTGATCTTTTTTTAAAATATGTGAACCCATTTTGACGTGTGTAACGAATTGTGTTCACACTATTATACATTTTCTTTATACAACACATTTCTGACATGTATAACACACTTGTATGATAATCTAAACGGGGCTTTACGATAATGCGGCGTTCACAGTACGATTCTTAAACACGTTTATGTAAAAGTTAAACATATCAGTTCACACTTAAAAATAAACGGTGGGTCTCATACTGTAGGTTTAACTTCAACTTAACTAAAAATAAAATGTCAAAAAAATGTACACAAAACAACAACAAATTTTTGGGTTAACTATTAACCTAAGTTTAAACCTGCAGTATGAGACCCACCGAAAGTGTTTAAGTAAAACATCTCGAGCAGCTGTTCCTTAACAATTGTAAAAAAACAAAAATTTAACAAAATTTCCCAAAATGTTAATTTTTCTTCGGCCGGAGGCAATAATTAATAATTTTTGGCATTATCCAACGTTATAATTACAATAAAAAGTGAAATAACATTGTCCGCCCCAGTCAGAAACAAGATTTTTCAATTTCTAGTTAAGGGACAACTTCATGGCTGTTTTTGGATTTTTCGTTCCCGGAAGCAAAATTTAATTAACTGTTTTGTTCATCTATCACTTTAATATGAAAAAATTTCATTTTAACTGGTTTTTATTTAAATTTAGTTTATTTTATTCAATTTTAATTTTTTTATTTTTCTTGTTGTGTCATCTTCTGCTTCAAACATGTCATTCACCACCAGTTGATATCAAACTTATCGTGTTTAACAACGTGTTTAAAAATTAAACACGATAATTTAGCGTGTTTAATACTACGTTCACAGTACGATTGTTTAACACGTTTATGTAAAAGTTAAACATATAAGTTCACACTTAAAAATGAAGTGTTTTAGTTAAACATCTCGAACAGCTGTTCCTTAACAATTTAAAAAAAGAATACAAAAATTTGACCAAATTTCCCAAAAAGTTATTTTTTCTTCGGCCGGAGGCAATAATTAATAATTTTCAATATTATCCGACGTTATAATTGTTATAAAAAGTAAAATAACATTATCCGCCCCAGTCGGAAAAAAGATTTTTCAGTTTTTAGTTAAGGGACCACTTCATGGCTGATTTTGGATTTTTCGTTCACCGGAAACAAAGTTTAATTAATTGTTTTGTTCATCTATCACTTTAATAAGAAAAACACACATTTTCACGGTTTTTTATTTAAATTTAATTTATTTCATTCAATTTTATTTTTTTATTTTTCTTGTTGTGTCTTCTTATGCTTCAAACTTGTCATTCAACACCAATTGATATCAATTTTATAGTGTTTAATGCGGCGTTCACATATACGTGTTTAACTCGATTTGACGTGTTTAAGCGTTAAACATGTTTAAGTGAGATGTTTTACAGTGCATTTTTCTACCCTTAAACACGCTAAATTATCGTGTTTAATTTTTAAACACGTTGTTAAACACGATAAAATTGATATCAATTGGTATTGAATGACAAGTTTGAAGCAGAAGAAGACACAACAAGAAAAATAAAAAAATTAAAATTGAATAAAATAAACTAAATTTAAATAAAAACCAATTAAAATGTGCTTTTTTCTTATTAAAGTGATAGATGAAACAAACAATTAATTATACTTTGCTTCCGGTGAACGAAAAATTCAAAAACAGCCATGAAGTTGTCCCTTAACTAAAAATTGAAAAACCTTGTTTCCGACTGGGGCGGATAGTGTTATATCACTTTTTATAGCAATTATAACATTGGATAATGCCGAAAATTATTAATTATTGCCTCCGGCCGAAGAAAAAATAACTTTTTGGGAAATTTTATCAAATTTTTGTATTTTTTTTAATTGTTAAGGAACAGCTGTTCGAGATGTTTAACTTAAACACTTCATTTTTAAGTGTGAACTGACATGTTTAACTTTTACATAAACGTGTTTAACTATCGTACTGTGAACGTAGTATAACAATGTGTTTAAAAATTAAACACGATAATTTAGCGTGTTTAAGGGTAGAAAAAATGTAATGGAAAAAGGCCTCCACATATACGTGTTTAACTCGATTTGACGCTAAATTATCGTGTTTAATTTTTAAACACGTTGTTAAACACGATCAAATTGATATCAATTGGTGTTGAATGACAAGTCTGAAGCAGAAAAAGACACAACAAAAAAAATAAAAAAATTAAAATTGAATAAAATAAACTAAATTTAAATAAAAACCAGGTAAAATTTGTTTTTTTCTTATTGAAGTGATAGATGAACAAAACAATTAATTAAACTTTGCTTCCTGTGAACGAAAAATCCATAAACAGCCATGAAGTTGTTCCTTAACTAAAAATTGAAAAATCTTGTTTCCGATTGGGGCGGATAATGTTATTTCACTTTTTATAGCAATTATAACGTTGGATAATGCCGAAAATTATTAATTATTGCCTCCGGCCGAAGTAAAAATAACTTTTTGGGAAATTTTGTCAAATTTTTGTATTTTTTTTTTAATTGTTAAGGAACGATGTTTAACGTAAACACTTCATTTTTAAGTGTGAACTGATATGTTTAACTTTTACATAAACGTGTTTAACAATCGTACTGTGAACGTAGTATAAAACATCTCACTTAAACATGTTTAATTCTTAAACACGTCAAATGGAGTTAAACACGTATATGTGAACGCCGCATAAGGGCAGAAAAATGTACTGTAATACATCTCACTTAAACATGTTTAACGCTTAAACACATAAAATCGAGTTAAACACGTATTGTGAACGCAGTTTAAAGCCCAGTTTACACTAAAGTTTCCACTAGGTTAAAGGGGGATCCTTCCCCACATTTTTTAAAGCACTGTAATTATTAACCAATAATTATTTTTCACGAATTAATTTTAAATTGAAGATTTACATATCTTAACTTTAATATTTATAATTTTTTTCTAATTGGATGTTTTCTATTATTTTTGTAATGACTTTCAAAGTAATCCAAATCGAAACTGCCCCAAACTTGGGGACATTCGCCAAAACTACTAGATACAATTTCACAAAAAAAAAAATAGTGAATATCGCAAAATCAATATTTTTGTGATTGAAATAATTTGGAACCACCAAATGGGGGTCCGTGGACCCCCAGGGGTCCATAGCAGAATTCCAGGGGGTCCGCGAAGAGATCCGACAAAAAACATAAAACGAGTTATTAAAAAAAGATTTTTTTTAATAATTTTTAAATTATTTAAGAAAATATTGATCTGAAAAATGTTTTTTTCTTATTCCTGCTTAAAATTGGCCAACATTTAAAATAAGCACGTGCTTTTTATTAATTTTGCCCAAGGTTGGTTACCGAAACGAATAACGGTAAGGGTAACGGTAACGGTATCAGATTTCGTTTGTTTAGGTAACGGTAAAGGTAACGGTATTTAAGACTGTTTTGGTAACGGTATACCGTTATCGAAACAGCAATACCGGTACGTACCGGTACTAAAAATTATGTTAAAAACATATAAAAACAAGTAAAACATGGCATATTTTTAATTTTAAGTACTGAAAATACAGATTTTAAGCTATAAATTCAATACTGGTAGTTTTATTAAGTAAAATTATTATCTATAAATTTTTTGTAATAAAAAAAACACTCAAGATTATAAAATAAAAAATAAAAAAATTGTAATTTTTATATAAAATAATAAATACCGGTAAAATACCGGTAACTACCCATATAAATAACGGTATCGGTAACGATAACGGTATTTAGAATTTTTTTTTGAGGTATCGATACGGTAACGGTATTCGATTTGAAACGGTATTTTAGCGATAACGGTATTATAACGATAACGGTAACCAACCTTGATTTTGACCCATAATTTGTAATACCCAGCAAAAAAATACCTGACCAAGATCCGTAAAATCACCTATATTGTTCGGCACGAATGCGTTCAAATTGAGGTGAAAAAGGCATTTTTTTAACATTGGCTTGTCATAGGAGAGAAGGTGTTTATGCTACTTTAAGTCTGCTTTGCACGTCATAAAAATGAGTGCTTGGATGTTCTTTTTTATATAGGAAAGTAATTCATTTTTTTTACTATCTAAGGAGAGATGAAAAGTAACTTCTTGGGAATGCATTCAAAAGTCATAAATATAACTTCTTAAATATATATTTGAATGCATTCCCAAGAAGTTACTTTTCATCTCTCCTTAGATAGTAAAAAAAATGAATTGCTTTCCTGTATAAAAAAGAACATCCAAGCACTCATTTTTATGACGTGCAAAGCAGACTTAAAGTAGCATAAACACCTTCTCTCCTATGACAAGCCAATGTTAAAAGAATGCGTTTTTCACCTCAATTTGAACGCATTTGTACCGAACAGTATAGGTGCTTTTACGGATCTTGGTCAGGTATTTTTTTTTCTGGGAAGTAAAAAAAGTTTCTAATTAATGGCATTTTGAAAGTCATTTTAAATACGTTTATTGGAAGTAAGAAATCAGCATATATAGCTACTTTATATGCAGTGAAAAATGCATTCTTGTAGAATGCATTCGGTTTTTTTGCTGGGTAAATAATAATAAAAAATTACAACTAGCTTTAAACTTTTATAAAATAAATTTTAGCAAACAAGTAATACAAAAAAGTATTTTTAATTTTATAAAATTAAATATTTTTAATCGTATGAAAAGAAATATCAAACCCATTTTAAAGCTACAGTTTTTAATTAATGGCATTTTGGAAGTAATTTAAAATAGGTTTATTCGAAGTCATAAATCAGCATATATAGCTACTTTATATGCACTGAAAAATGCATTCTTGTAGAATGCATTCGTTTTTTTTTTTGCTGGGTACTGTTCGGTACAAATGCATTCAAATTGAGGTGAAAAACGCATTCTTTTAACATTGGCTTGTCATAGGAGAGAAGGTGTTTATGCTACTTTAAGTCTGCTTTGCACGTCATAAAAATGAGTGCTTGGATGTTCTTTTTTATATAGGAAAGCAATTCATTTTTGTTACTATCTAAGGATAGATGAAAAGTAACTTCTTGTGAATGCATTCAAATATATATTTAAGAAGTGATATTTATGACTTTTGAATGCATTCCCAAGAAGTTACTTTTCATCTCACCTTAGATAGTAAAAAAATTAATTACTTTCCTATATAAAAAAGAACATCCAAGCACTCATTTTTATGACGTGCAAAGCAGACTTAAAGTAGCATAAACACCTTCTCTCCTATGACAAGCCAATGTTAAAAAAATGCCTTTTTCACCTCAATTTGAACGCATTCGGGCCGAACAACCCAGCAAAAAAATACCTGACCAAGATCCGTAAAATCACCTATATTGTTCGGCACGAATGCCTTCAAATTGAGGTGACAAAGGCATTTTTTTAACATTGGCTTGTCATAGGAGAGAAGGTGTTTATGCTACTTTAAGTCTGCTTTGCACGTCATAAAAATGAGTGCTTGGATGTTCTTTTTTATACAGGAAAGAAATTTTTTTTTTTTACTATCTAAGGAGAGATGAAAAGTAACTTCTTGTGAATGCATTCAAATGTATATTTAAGAAGTGATTTTTATGACATACTTTAAAACCTATTAAAAAATTATTTTTTTATACAGGAAATAAATTCATTTTTCCTGTGTTTAAGGAGAGATGAAAAGTAACTTCTTGTGAATGCATTCAAATGTATATTTAAGAAGTGATTTTTATGACATACTTTAAAACCTATTAAAAAATTATTTTTTTATACAGGAAATAAATTCATTTTTCCTGTGTTTAAGGAGAGATGAAAAGTAACTTATTGTGAATTCATTCAAATATATATTTAAGAAGTGATGTTTATGACATGCTTTGAAACCAATTAAAAGAATTTAATAATTCTAAAAAATAAAATTAATTTCATTCCGCACAACTAAATCGAAAGAAAGCTAGAAAAAGGTTTCGTTCGTTTTTGTTGCGCAGGATTTTGGTTAGCCATTTAATTACATTTTAGTTTTATTTAAAATAAAATAAATAATACGGAATTCAAGTTTTCTTAAAGAGATCGATATTTAAAAGTTATATAAAGTACATTTTTAATTCATTAATTATGAAGTTCAGGTAACATATTAAAAGTAATTTAAATTCTTTTTTATAAAAAGAGAACATATTGCAATGGATTGTCAGTATGTTTTAAACATTTATTATTTAAGCCCCTGCAAAAAAAGAAGTCTATTCTCCAATAAATAATATAAACAGATCCACGTGCAAAATAACAGTTTTACGATACACAAAAACGCTGAATTGGGGAAATTCTCTACAGAGTTTGTGGGACGTCTTGTAAAATGAAGTAGTGTACGAATCAAAAACAAACAACTGACAACTCTGATACTGTTGAAAAATTTTGAAGTTTTTTGTTTTTGATTCGTGCACTACTTTGCACATTTTTGTGTATCGTGAAAGTGTTATTGTGTTAATCGTATGAAAAGAAATATCGAATCCATTTTAAAGCTATAGTTTTTAATTAATGGCATTTTGGAAGTCATTTAAAATAGGTTTATTTGAAGTCATAAATCAGCATATATAGCTACTTTATATGCACTGAAAAATGCATTCTTGTAGAATGCATTCGTTTTTTTTTTTGCTGGGAATATATGTAAGTGATTTTACGGATCTTGGTCAGGTATTTTTTGCTGGGTATAATAAAAAAAAAAAAATTAACGTAAATTTATAAATATATACAATTATCCTAATTTATTATTAAAAATATTTTATATACATAATAGGGTATTCGATCAATTAATCGTTATACGATTAATTGAATAATTTTTCTCGAAAATTGTTCGAATAATTTAAAATGTTCCAATTTCGAATAACGAATAATTCGAATAAAATAATATAATTATCGATTACTCAAAATTGGAAAAAAATTACAAAAATGTAAAAAAAATATTTTTACCTATTCCTAGTTGTAACTAATTGTGACCGTTATAAGACTAATTTTAAGACTGAGAGTCATAACTTTTCATACAAAACAACAATAAAATTCAAATTGTATTTGTCAATGTTATGATTGCGTCGATACCAGGGGACGAATTACGACATTCGTGATCGACATTTTTCGTTCGAAATTAGTTTTTTATTTCAGAAAATTATGAAATTTAATGAAATTTTTTGGGCCAGAGATATTGTAGTTGGGCCTTAGATTAGATATAAACATAAAACATGGTGTTATCATTGCCAGATTTTACATATTTACCCATGTAAAAACGGTTATCGAACAATTTCACTAATTCACGTATGCCGTAATTCGGCCCCAGATCTTAATTTTGTTGAAGTTTTCAAACAAAAATTTTAGTTAATATAATTTATTGTGACTTTGCAACAACAAATACATAGGGAATACAGTTGCAACTAAGAGTCACAGACTATTCGTAGGAATAGGCATAGGCCCTAAGGGCTCGGTTATGTAAATGAAGATTTAATTTTCAATTTCAATTTTAAGTAGCTTATTTTGTGCTACTTGGAGTTTTTTTATATGACATTTTGCAGACGTGTACCAAACTGGAGCACAGTAAAACATTATGGGGTGGAATATAGATTTGATGATGAGTTTTTTATTGTCTATGTTCATTTCCGACTTTCTGTTTATAATTGGGTACATTATTCTAATAATTTTGTTAATTTTGTCCACTACATAGGGAATATGATTATTAAAATTAAGCTTTGTATCAAGCATAACGCCCAAGTATTTGACGTTGTTTTCCCATGGAATATCATGGTTCATGAAACGAGGTAAACTCTGGGGTCTTGTTTTATAAGACTTACGTTTTCTTGTAAAATAAATAGCCTGCGTTTTTTCAGGGTTAACCAAAATCTTCCATTTATCAAAATAATTACTCAACCCAGTAAGAGCAGACTGCAAGTTTGTAATAATATCAGCTGAATAAACATCAGAACTAAGAATTGATGTATCATCTGCAAATATAGACGTAATGCAATTGGAAAATGTTGGAATGTCAGCAGTAAAGATGTTGTAAAGAACTGGCGATAGGCAAGAACCTTGTGGACATCCTGCAATGATATTAACTTGTTGTGAACAGGTTTTACCCAAGTAAACGCTGAACGATCTATTTTGAAGAAAGTTTTGAATAATTTTTATGAGTTCAATTGAAAAGTTGAATTTTTTCAATTTAAAAATAAGTCCATTATGCCAAACGGAGTCAAACGCAGCTTTTATGTCTAGCAATATCATTCCAGTTTATTTGCCGTTTTGAAAATTATTTTGAACTAATTTTCTGATTTTTAGTAGGGGTTGAGACGTATTATGTTCACTTCTGAACCCGAATTGTTGCGATGGAAGTATATTGTTTGCATCGATAAAATTAATAAGCTTTTCCTTAATAATTTTTTCCAAGATTTTACTTATAGAAGAGAGCAGACTTATTGGTCTATAAGAAAGTGGAGAATCAGGAGGTTTATTTGGCTTGAGTATTGGTATGGTTTTTGAGATTTTCCAATCACTGGGATAGTAGCATAATTTAAGGCAAGCATTAAAGATGTTCGTTAGATAGTTGATACCTTTATTAGGTAAATTTTTTAGACATTTATTATTAATACCGTCTAAACCTGGAGTTTTTTTGTTTTTCAATTTTTTTATAATTACACAAACTTTTTTAGTAGTAGTGAAGTAACAGTTTTGTGGGATTGGGTTAATATTACGAATAAGGTTTGCAACACCATTAACCTCAGTCATCGTAGTACTATCACTTAAATTTGATGAAATACAGTGGTTCAAATTAAAGTTGTGAGCCAAAATTTCAGCCTTTTCTTGCCGGGTGAAACATACTACTTTCCAAAAAGGGGAAGATGCTTTGTCCAAATTGGACAACATGTTATTTCAAGTTTGGTTTCTGAAGTGGTTTATTTCATTCGTAATATTTTTATTTAAACGTGTCATAGCTCGACGATCATTAACATCTCTGTAACGCTTCCAGTTCCTTTTAAATACGTTCCTTAATTGTATCATAATTTTTATGTTGTTTGGTAAGGGTTTAGAGGTTGGTGCAATTCTACGTTTGGGCACACTTTCATCTTTTCCCATTTTTACTACATTATTGAAAACATTTATCATGTTGTCAATTTGAGAGCTGTTGTTTATTTCATTAACGCTATACGCCACAGGAAGATTCCTGTTCATAAAATGCGGCCAGTTTGCCTTGCTGAAAGCGTAGCATAAATTGTCTACCATTTCATAATTTAAATTAATTGTACTAATGATTGGTAGGTGGTCAGAACTCAAGTCATTTATAACTTTTACTGCGGACATATTTTGAGATAAAATGAAGATTTAATAAATGTGCTAAATCAGGGAAAGACTAAAATTTCGGGAAATATTTCTTAGGTTATACTTAACTCGAATTTTTGGTTTCTTCTAGAAGCACGATTAAACATTATAAATATCAAAAGAAAAAATTATCACAATTTGCTTTATCTTCCAAAATACTACTCAGTTCTTTTGATACATCTAGTAATGTATTTTATCTATTTAGCTATGTAGAACAAAATTTTAATTATTTTTTCAAAGATTTTTAAAATGTCGATGTTAAACGAGAGAATTAATAATTAATGCTCAGTGTAACAAAGCTTGTTTAGTGAGCACTCTGCATTAGGTCCATTCGATTACTTTTCTCAGTCAAGTCCAGTAAGAATTACTCAGTACAAACTTTCAGAGAGTAAGACAAGATTTACTCTCAAAATAAAATTTTCCCAAACATGTACGCGAACAGAAAATTTGCAACAATTTGCAAGTTTGTACACACAGCTGATTACAAAACCAAATATACAAATAAATTTTAACTGGTCGCTATGAAAGAAGACAATTTTTGATGTTAAACCTTAAGCCGAACATTTTTAGAAGGTTTTCTTATCTTTTCCATAATTTATTTTGAAAGTTTTACCATAAAATAATATAATTGAAAAATAATTTTTTTTATTTACCATAAACAATCAGTGTGTTCCCGTACATTCCCAATGTTACCGAAATTTACCCAAAGTTACCGAAATTTACCCAAAAGCGTTCCCGTACTCGAGAATTGGGTAAATGAGAGCGCTAATGAGAGTGTATTAGTGCTTCTCTTTTTACCAAATTTACCCAGACTTTTTCTTCGGGTAAACTTTGGTAAAACAGCTGATGCAAATATAAACAAAAAACAATTGTGAAATAAAATTAAAAATTGTAATTAAATAAAGAAATAAGCAAAAGAAACTTGGTTTTTTGTTAAAATTAATTGAATAAAATCAAAAACAACTTTTAAATGCAAATAAATATGTCTATTTGTGCCGATTTGCAAACTGAAATTATACTATTTTCACATCAGTGATGGGATTTTTGGCACAATCTAAAATTGATTGGTACAATAGCACAACCGATAAAATTTTGGCACATTTTGGTTATCTACAAAATTTAATAGAAAATGAATTTAAAAAATAACAATTCTTTAATTTTTAGTTTCTAAGCATTTATTGGTATTAAAATACCTTTTCGAATAAAGCAAAACTAAAAAATGGCATCGTAGATATTACCGAATAAAGCACCGTAAGTTGTGAAAAAATTTCTCTCAGACTTTAAATTGCAATTTAAGTTAAAAAAATTAACAATATTTTAATTTTATAACAAAGCCACAATCACAATTAACACAAAATGTCACTTTTTCACCAGAAAAATAATAGTCTTGTACATTAAATTTGCGTGAAAACTAAGTTTGCACAATTTTCACGTGAAACTCAATGTCGTGAAAAATATTTTTTTTTTATATGGAGTATAACAGTTTTTTCACGTGAAAACTGAATAACTTACGGTGCTTAATCCATAGAATTTTAAAAATTCAAATGCTATAAATTTATCTCAGAGCTTCGAAAGAATTAATTTAAGGTTAATTCATAAAAAAATTAATTCAGTTTTATAAAATGTTTATATGTATACCATTCCGTGCAACCATTCCTAAAGAATTCATTCATTGGCTGCATTCCCAAATCTTTAATAAGTATCGGATGAATTTAATTTATCATTCACCTTTTAATTGAAAGAAAATTTTAATTCATTCAAATATAATTAATTCCATAAGAATTCAAAATAATTCCATAAGAATGCATTGAAAACACGGTTTATAAGTGAAAATTGAGTTTTGGCACAATAAAGGCCCATTTGGCACATTTTAGTCACACACTTGGCACAAAACAAAATTTTTCAAGTCCCATCACTGTTTAACATTATTCTTTGAATTAAGTTTTTGGGCTAGAAAAGTGGTTTTTTGCGTTCCTGTACTATTGGGTAATTTTGTCATTTTGTGAGAGGATTTTGTGCTTACTCTCATTTTACCGAACTTTACCCAAAAAGTAAAGAAACACACCTAATTATATGTTTTCGAAACATATGTTTTTTTCTGCTTGCAAATTCTTACTGGCAAAAATTTATCCAGTAAAAATTTTGCAAGAAAAAGAAGAAGACTTAGAAACTCTCAACATAGAACTGTCACTTTATTCTCTCTTTTTTCTTTCTGTTTACTGAGTATTTATGTAAACGAACGCCATCCAGTAAAAATTTGTACAAATTTGTACAAATTATCCAGTAATCGAATGGACCTATTAATAATGTCCTTTAGCAAAGGATATTATTGAAAGCCATAACATTCAAATTCATAAAGGGCGAATAAATAAACAAATAAAAAACAATAAGATTATAGCTAAAATCAAAATTCACTTAGATCTAAATGATCTTTAATGATAAACAAATAACTTTTCCTACAGGTAAGCTTTTTTAGAAGATAATTGAGCCAATTGCCTAACCCCCCGTTGTCACATGCAGTGTTGCCATATAGCCAGTTTTAACTGTTTTTGCAGTTTTTTGGGATGCCTAACAGTTTTCCAGTTTTTTTCATGTAAAAAACAGTTTTTTTAAATTCATGGATTTTTTCTTTAATTTTTTATATTAAATCGGCACATTTGTTTCATTTACAATTTTTTATTTTATTTTTTTAATTAAAATTTAAGAATTAAAATATAAAAGTGCTTATGCATAATAATTTGAAAACTTTATAACACGATTATAAAATGAATTTTGTATAAAATATTTGTTTTATAAGCCATTTACAAACTTAGAAAGTGGTTGTGCATATGACCCAAAAATTACAATAAAACTTTCAAATTGTCAGAAATTAGGTACAAATCGAAACATAAATAAATTTAAAAATACCAATATAATACTACAAAATATGCTTACTGGAAAAATCACTTTTATAACAAATTTCATCAAAAATTAGCACGGAATAAAATTGGCTAAGCCATATCTGACAAGTCATAGACCCGACGGACATTTTTTAGCCGAACTTTTAAGATCATTTAGAAATTTATATTTTTTGAAAAAATTAAAACAATGTCTCATCGAGAAAGGCCAAAATTGATTTTTTATTTTTTTCAATTAAATATTTGCCAATTCTGAATAACAATTTCCTACTATTTTTTCAATTATGATCAAGGACAATTCCAAAAACGTAATTTTTTCAAACAAACAATTCCCGACATAACAATACTCAATCAAATGAATATCAATTTTATGTGGAATGCAAATCAATAAAGAATATTTTGAAGTACAACATTGACCAGTAAAATATTCTATCCTAAGTTAGGGGTTAATCTCGGAAGGGTGATTCGATGAACTTTTTCCAACTTTAGATTCGGGCCTAGCAGACCAAAATTCTTAAAAAAAAAGTTTTATTAGGAGGCTATGCAAAAAGTCGATTACTATAAATGCCAAAGGCAATTAAACTATTAAAATCTCGATATTTTGAAAATTGAAACCCTGGGATAATATTTTAGTATTACCAAGGATACTTCGGGATCCCAGAATTTCTTCTGATTTTTAAAAATTTTTCGAAGAACAGTTTTTCTATAAAGAAACAGTTTTATTTACAGTTTTTCTAAAAAAATATATGGTAACACTGGTCAAATGCAAGGGCAAGTTGGAAAAACTCAATACACTCACACTTATACGACTTATGGCTCAACTTGCAACCAGAGTAGCAAGCCGTACCGGCGCAACTGGCGGCTAGCCGGCTAGCCGATTTTTCTTTTCGAGTCGCGTCGCCGCCGAATCTGGCGGCTGATCGGCGGCTATACTACTAGCCAATTTTGTCGACTCAGTCGAATAATTTGTTCGTTTTTATATGTAATTTTAAATACTAAAAAAAACGGTATTGAATAGTTCCCAAAATATTCTAAGGATGTAGTTAAAATGGTAAATATGACTCCTTTGCATGGGTTCTAGAACAGAGCTTCGAAAGACCTATGTACTAATTTTGTAAATCACCTGCGTACATCACATCATCAACACTTCACTCACCTAATGCGGGGATCGAAAAATTGTATTTTATAAATCCCTATGTATTCGTGTTTGATTTTTACGTTACCACTTGCATTGTCAATTCATTACGTTTAAGAGTTGCCATCTTTATAAAAAAACTTACCAATTTTAAACACTTTTTTGTACGGATTCATATAATTTATTCTTGGCATCCCTTGAAAATAGAATAAAAATGCAAACAAAATAAAACAAAAAAAAGTAAAACCATTTTTATTAATTTATTTAAAAATTGTAATTTCTAATAAATTTAGCATTAAAATGTGATTGTAAATGTGTTTAACAGTGTGCTTGTGTAATTTTATTAATCAGTGTGTTCCCGTACGTTCCCAAAGTTACCGAAATTTACCCAAAAGCGTTCCCGTACTCGAGAATTGGGTAAATGAGAGCGCTAATGTGAGTGTATTAGTGCTTCTCTTTTTACCAAAATTTACCCAGACTTTTTCTTCGGGTAAACTTTGGTAAAACAGCTGATGCAAATATAAACTAAAAACAATTGTGAAATTAAATTAAAAATTGTAATTAAATAAAGAAATAAGCAAAAGAAATTTGGTTTTTTGTTAAAATTAATTGAATAAAATCAAAAACAACTTTTAAATGCGAATAAATATGTCTATTTGTGCCGATTTGCAAACTGAAATTATACGTATTTTCACATCAGTGATGGGATTTTTGGCACAATCTAAGATTGATTGGTACACAATGGCTCAACCGATACTATTTTGGCACATTTTGGTTATCTACAAAATTTAATAGAAAATGAATTTAAAAAATAACAATTCTTTAATTTTTAGTTTCTAAGCATTTATTGGTATTAAAATACCTTTTCGAATAAAGCAAAACTAAAAAATGGCATCGAAGATATTACCGAATAAAGCACCGTAAGTTGTTTTTCACGTGAAAAAATTTCTCTCAGACTTTAAATGCTTTAAATTGCAATTTAAGTTAAAAAAAATTAACAATATTTTAATTTTATAACAAAGCCACAATCACAATTAACACAAAATGTCACTTTTTCACCAGAAAAATAATAGTCTTGTACATTAAATTTGCGTGAAAACTAAGTTTGCACAATTTTCACGTGAAACTCATTGTCGTGAAAAATATTTTTTTTTATATGGAGTATAACAGTTTTTTCACGTGAAAACTGAACAACTTACGGTGCTTAATCCATAGAATTTTAAAAATTCAAATGCTATAAATTATATATCAGAGCTTTGAAAGAATTAATTTAAGTTTAATTCATGAAAAAATTAATTCAGTTTTAGAAAATGTTTATATGTATACCATTCCGTGCAACCATTCCTAAAAAATTTATTCATTGGCTGCATTCCCAAATCTTTAATAAGAATCGGATGAATTTAATTTATCATTCACCTGTTAATTGAAAGAAAATTTTAATTCATTCAAATATAATTAAGTCCATAAGAATTCAAGATAGAATTAATTCCATAAGAATGCATTTACAAAATGAAAGTTGAAAACACGGGTTCTAAGTGAAAATTGAGTTTTGGCACAATAAAGGCCCGTTTGGCAAATTTTAGTCACACACTTGGCACAAAACAAAATTTTTCAAATCCCATCACTGTTTAACATTATTCTTTGAAATAAGTTTTTGGGATAGAAAAGTGGTTTTTTGCGTTCCTGTACTATTGGGTAATTTTGTCATTTTGTGAGAGGATTATGTGCTTACTCTCATTTTACCGAACTTTACCCAAAAAGTAAAGAAACACACCTAATGTTTAACAATAAAAATATAAAATTCTTAAAAAAAGTAGTGGTGTTACATTTGTTTTTATTCTGTTCGATAAGATATTTTTACATTTTAAATTGTAATTGTAGTTAATTAGTGTATTTCTAGTGTTTTTTTTAAGTTTCTTTGTGTATTATTGCACTACTTTTCATTCAACACCTGTAAAATTCAAGTGAAAGATTTGACAAAGTGATAAAAAAAACGCTCTGGTGATTTACAAAATTTACTTTTTCATATAATTTTGTTTGAAAACTACGTAAGTCAACACGGACAATCACCGGGTTCATCACCGTGTTTTAAAAAATACAAAATTATAAAAAATTAGGTGAAGTGAGGCGTTGTGTTTTAAGAAACTAGGCTATTAATTTAATTTCAGCTTTAATCACAAAAAATTTAATTCAGATTTTAAAAATGTTCATGTATCATTCCATTAAACCATTCATAAAGAATTCATTCATAAGCTTTATTGACAAAGCTTTAATAATAAATGAATGAATTCTTAACTTGAATCATTCAAATCGCATGTTCATTCATCATTTTACTAACTGAATGAAGACATTTTATTATCATTCACTTAGTGCAGTGTAGTTTGAAACTAACACATAATCAAAACAAAAGCACAGAAGCTGTAATAAAGCATACAATACTATTTATCTATATTAGATGAACTTTAAATGTTTTTCATTTGTATTATGCTAATATTTTAGCAATTATATGCAAATTTAAATTTTTCATTTAAATGAAAAAAAAAAACATTTTTCATTCACTTTTTTACTAAAGGAATTCCGGTAAACTTGGTTTCATTCAATTAGAATTCAATAAAAATAGAATTCATATAATTTAAAGCTTATAGGAATTAAGCTATAGAATTAATTCTATAAGAATGCTATTACAGAATGAAGTTTAACCTAAATTACATTAATTTTTAAAAAGTGAATGAAAAAATTAAGACTCTTAAAGCTTTGTTCTAGAACTAGGTGTACCATCACTAATTCCAAGGGTGCTATTCGATAATATGTATTTACTGCCTGGGAAGTAGTTATGGAACTAGTAATTTTTGAACGGGTATATAACCAGGAAAATTTTTGGAACCCGTCCTAAAATTACTAGTTCTAGAACTACTTCTCAGGGAGTAACTACATATACTTCAATAGCAACATTGGAACTAGTGATGGTGCAATTAGTTCTATAACCGATGTAAAGGAGTGATATTTACCTTTTTAACTATGTCTTTAGTATATTTTGGGAACTAGAGATTGAGAAATACACTCATAAAAAAAGCCCGTACAAGTAGGTCCAAATTGTGCTGGCGCAAATACATGTACTATTTCCTGTTATTTTAGCAGAATTTTGACCTATTTGTACGGGCTTTTTTTAGAGAAAATAACAGAAAAATTAGTTCAATTTAATCAGAACTTGTTTAACAGACTTTTGTACTAACTTTTTTATGAGTGCAGTTATATATGAGTTTCTACATCTAATAGCTCCTTAGAGCTATTTGAAAAACTTATACAATTTTTTTTTCCTTAAAGCTGGATTCACAATGCTGGAGTACTCCACTCTGCAGAGTGAATTTTGTTCCTATCTTTTTCGCACTTACATGTTTTCTGTATCATGCCATCTCTATTTTAGTACATTTCACTCTGTAGAGTGGAGTACTCCATCATTGTAAATGTGGCTTAAATTAAAAAAATATATTTCCTATCAAAATAAAAACACCACAAAGACTATGCTAACTAACTAACTAACTAACTAACTATATTTAATGAAAAGAATTTATGTGTTATAGGTTGGTACTTTCTTGAAATGAATATCTAAATGTTTTCTGACAACAACAACATACAACAGTTCTGTTCCAGGTTGTTACCACGGGTACCCGTGGGAGGCCAAATTGCATAAATTTACACACAATGCTGACAATGGAAACGCTTTGTGGTAAAATTATGTTCCCGTGGCAAATTACGTGAAATAAAGCTAATACCTTATATTAACCTAAGTAAATAAAAATTTGTTTCGTTCGAATTTTCAGGATGAAGATATCTTCGTATATTTTGGAATATATTTCCTCGAAAACATAAATTCTTTTCATTAAAGGAATTAAATATGCTAAAATCCCAAACGTATTTAACAAATTGCGAAAAATAATCCGTTGTAGGCATGCTCCTATCCGGATTTCATTCTTGCCTAAGGAAATCGTCAGGGGACGACGTTTTTAGAATTTCTGGAAATATTTGTTAAGTTAAATTACAAACTCAATGAGAATTTCTTGTTCTCGTCTAGGAGCGTTATTAAGCATTTAAAATATCAAAAAAAAAAAAAACAAAAACAACAACAAAAAAATAAATTCTTTTCTTTAATGGTTATTTTCATGCATAGTTCTTGGGCTGTTTTCCATTTTGATAGACATTTTCAGAACATTTTTTGTTAAGAAAAAATGTTTAAAATATTATAAATTTTGCAAATAGCTCTACGGAGCTGTTTTGGATCTTGGGAACCGATGTAGAAGTAATGTATAACTAGTTCTAAATCACTAGTTCCCAAAACATTCTAAGGATGTAGTAAAAATAGTAAATAGGACTCATTTGCATGGGTTATAGAATTGCACCATCACTAGTTCCAAGGGTGCTATTCGAGAATATGTATTTACTCCTTGAGAAGTAGTTTTAGAACTAGTATTTTATACTAACGGATTCCAAAAATTTGCATGGGTATATACAATTTTCCCTACAACTTTTTTATATAATGTATGCCTAGTAATTTTTACTATTAATTTACTAGAATTTGGTAAAGTGAAAGTTGTAATGCAACTGATTTTGTGTTTATTTGTAAAAAATTAAAATAAAAAAGAACACAACGACATATCTTAATTTGAAATGTTCACACTATTATACATTTTCTTTATACAACACATTTCTGACATGTGTAACACACTTGTGTGATAATCTAAACGGGGCTTAATGATAAAATTGATTTTCAAAATAGTACCAACCAGGTTAAAAATAGTACATTTTCGACCCCTATAGTACCAAAACTTACATTTTTTTTTATAAAATAACAACTTACAGAAAAGTTCATTGTGAATTATATTTTATCCCTGAAAATCGGATTCAAGTTCATTTTAAATCGAAAATAATTTGCAGTCAATTTAGCTTATTTGATTCATTCAATCATTAAATTAGTTTATGCTAAATTTAATTCATTTGTGAATTCAATAGATTTTTACTTTTACTTACTTTACAAATATATTATTTTATGTGTTCGTTTTAAACACAAGTTTTTGTATGAAAATTAAAAAAAATTTAATTGTTTTTTCCAATATTTTTTTTTGTTAAATAAACCGGATTTCTATAGAATTTTTGGAAATAACCAAAATGTGCAAGTGTACCAATCAAACTTTGATAGTGCCAAACATGGAACAATTGTGCCACAAATCCCATCACTGATATGCAACTAAAAACAGGTGTTTGCCACTCTCACGAACAGAAATGTCCGGTACGTTACGACTCACTTACGTCTAGTACTCAGCACTATGTGTTTCTCATTAAGCAGGTTGAATCAGCTGATTTGTCACGTTACATTTACGTTCAAGTAATTTGGGCTTAAAGGGCGGATTATGGGACCGTAAACGTAAATGTGATGTAACTGTACCGTGCCGTAGCTAAAAAGTACACATAGATTACCGTAAACGACATTACTATTTAGCATCTATTTCATGTGGTTTTATATTTTATTCTAAATTTTTCCATTTATTTGTTAATTTTAATTCTTTATTTATTGTTTGAATCAATTTTCTTTATTAATTTTATATTTTTTCCGACTAAAATCATTCAGCTGTTTCGATTCCGGATAGAAAATTCTGATTTCAACAGAATGATCCGGCAAGTTCATTTACGTCTACTTGTTAGTAACCATTCGTATACATTTCTTCTTGTGGTTTCGAAACAGCTGATTCGTTACAGATACGTTTTTTTTTTTTTTTTTTTTTTTTTTTTTTTTTGTTAAAGAAAAGCAACACTCAGGAAATTCTTCCTATTAATTAACGTGTTGCTTCCTTTGGAAAGGGTATAGAGGAGAAGTGCAAAGTGGTGAAAGATGAAGGGCTTCAAATATGGCAACACTGCAATTGCGCGAGATTTTGAATCAAAGAACAGTTGTTGCGCGCCATCTGATAAAGAGTTGGCGGACTTTGTTGAAGCTTTTTAGTTCATAGCCCTGTTATATTATTTTACTTCGGTGGGGTTAAGTGCTATGGGAACACCGAAGGAGGCCGCTGCGATATGTATGAGGGATAGAAAAAACTCATGCATATTATTATTTTTCATAAATTGATGTTGCCTTGGTTGGGGCTCGAACCCGCAACCTTACTTGTAACAGTCCAACGCGCTAACCATTACACCACAGCGCCCCCAGATACGTTTACGGTTGGGTAACTCAGCCTTAAGTCATTGAACATATTAGGATTCTTTACCAGTGTTGCCAACTTTTGAAGGCAGGAAAGCACCGTGAGCATTGTGAAAACGGGTAAAAAGGGGAAAAATTTACCAAAAATGGGTTAAAAAAGCACGATATTAATTTTTTTAAAAATTTAAGTCAATAATTTGAAAACACATTTTAGCTTTGTAAAATCGTGAAAAAAAAGTTCAAAAATAACAGAAAAAGGGGTAAAAAAGCACCAAACTAATATCTAAAAATTTTGAAGTTTAAATATATCGAAGTTGCTATTTAAAATTGTACTACAAACATTGTGAAAAAATGTATTTTTTGTTTAGTTCGTATTATTTTTTCAACTTTGACAAAAAATTGAAGAAAAATATTAAAAAACGAGAACAAATACCAAAAATATGAACTGTACAAAAAGCACTAAAAGCACTGCCAGAAATCTGAAAAAGCACTGTAAATACCCGCTTTTTTTAAACGGGTATTTGTAAAAAATCACCGGGTACAAGAATGAAAAAAGCACCGAAAAATACCCGAAAAGCACTGAAATGGCAACACTGTTCTTTACTTTTTCGCTAAAGTTCGGTAAAATGAGAGTAAGCACAAAATTCTCTCACAAAATGAGAAAATCACCAATAGTACGGGAGCGCAAAACACCACTTTTCTAGCCCAAAACCTTATTTCAAAGAATATTGTGAAAATTCGTATAATTTCAGTTTGCAAAATTTTACAAATACACATATTTGTTTGCATTTAAAAGTTCTTATTGATTTTATTGAATTCTTATTAAAAAATAAAGTTCTTTTGCGTAATTCTTGAATTAATTAAAATTTTACAATTGGTTTTTGTTAATCTTTATAAGTTACCTAAGTTCGTTTTATAAGTTACCAAAGTTTACCCGAAGAAAAAGTCTAGGTAAATTTTGTTAAAAAGAGAAACACTAAAACACTCCAATTTTCTAGTACGGGAGTGCTTTTGGGTAAATTTCGGTAACTTAGGGTACGTACGAGAACGTACGTCGTCAATTACAAAGAAAGGGATCAGAAAAAATAAAAATTTTAAAAAATATGATCTCAATCAATTTTTTTATTTTTATGAGTTTTAGAAGAGTTACCAATTTGATATTTTATCAAATAATATGTGCCTTCCATTTGCGTTTGCAGATGACGTTCAGATTTTGTTTAAAGAGGATTTTGAATTCCCTGATGTTATGCAGAGTATGATAGATTCTACTGTGGGTTTAGTAGGTAATTGGATGTGTTCAAATTATCTGCATGTTAATTCTGAAAAATCTAAGGCAATGTTGTTTGGTAATAGTGGTATTAATAATTTTTCAATAAATTTAGATGGCAATCTAGTTGAATTTGTAGATAAAATTAAATGCCTTGGTGTGATTCTTGATACCAAGCTGAGTTTTGAGGATCATGTTAATAATGTTGTTTCTAAAGTAAATTTTACTTTGAGAAAATTATACAGCTTAGACGTTATGCTTCCATTAAATGTTAAGTTTAAGGTTGTCCATGCCTTAATTATGCCAATTTTTTTATATGGCTTGGAAGTCTATTCAGGGGCTTCGGATTATGCAATGAAGAAGATAAAGTTGGCTTTCAATCGTGTTATGAGATATTTATACTCTCTAAGATTGTGTCATCATATTTCGTCGTATGTTTTGGAATTTTCAGGATGTTCATTTGATAACCTTGTTCAAATTAGGAATATTATGCATTTCTATAAAGTGTTTAAATGCAAATGCCGATGTTCTTGGTTAATATGTTTGAATTTGGTAGATCTAATAGGAATAGACAATTATTTATTCCAAAGCTTACACCGTTGTTAGGCCGATCTTTTTTTGTAAGAGTTGCTCGAAAATACAACAAATTACTACCTAGGTTAAAGACTTTTAATTTGTCGATTGATACGTTCAAGAAGAAACTTTTTGAAGTAATTTCACTTAATGCTTAATTTTTCAGGCATTATTTTTCGAATTAAAGCTTACATACGTAATTTTTTTTCGTTTCGGATTTAGGGAATGTAAAAACTATTATCGCTAATTTTTTTTATAACTTTTATATTTAATCTTTATATGCATTTAATAACACTATGCGACAGTCAAAATCGGGATGGGATGAAACCAACGGGAAATGTTATATCGGTCAAAAACAAATTATACGTGTCCCGGCGTTTCGCTGGGTCACTCTAGGAATCGAGATATATCTATTTTTTGACATAACTCGAGAACCACTAGTCCGATTTTGCTCAAACAATTTAAAAAAAATTAAAAATTACAATTCCTTTAATCTGTTCATATAACGTTTTTCTATATAACAACAGTTTTGCCGGTAAAAATAAATGTTCGTTACCGCTACCATAAAAATCAATAACCTTTTGTTTATTACTTTTTTTTAGTATTTAGTTTATAATTTTTTTTTTCTTCATACATTTATTTTTACCGGCAAAACTGTTGAGTATATAGAAAAACGTTATATGAACAGATTAAAGGAATTGTAATTTTTAATTTTTTTAAAATTGTTTGAGCAAAATCGGACTAGTGGTTCTCGAGTTATGTCAAAAAAAAGACCACCAAAGGTCAAATCGATATACACTTGTGCTCACGAAATTAAGTCAATTCAAGTTTTTTTTTAAATTTTTTTGTTGTTGCCTTTATTTTTAAAATTCAAAATAGTGGCTAAATTCGTAACGAAAGGCAAGGAGATGGTTCATAAAATTATACAGTATTTTAACGTAATGTTTATTTTTTCATCTTGTCACTTGTTTTAAGTGGGCGTGGCTTTTAACCAAAAATTAGCGATATCAAACTTTTAGCAAATTACATAGTAAAATTTAGGCAGTACTGATCGGTTTTTTACAACCTGTATATTTTTGGAAATCCTATAAAATTTTCGGAAGTCTTGCATTATTCTTATCTACAAATATTCACCAAACTTAAAATTACAGCACTTTAAACATGACCAAGCTTTTCTTTGTTTTTAGCGATTTTAAAAGAAAGTTAGCAACACTGAAGTTTTAACATGAAATGCTTTTTACTATAACGTAAAAAAAATCTTGACTGATTTGTTATATTGTGGTAAGAAAAGCATAAAACTATTCACTTTAAAATTTCAGTGCTGTTAACTTTATTAAAAACGCTAAAAACAAGGAAAAATTTGGTCATGTTTAAAGTGCTGCAATTTTAAGTCTGGCGACTATTTGTAGATAAAAATAATGCAAGACTTAAGGAAGTTTTATAGGAATTTCAAAAATATACGGTTTGTACAGAACCGATCAGTACTGCCTAAATTTTACTATGTAATTTGATAAAAGGCTGATATCGCTAAATTTTCGTTAAAAGCCACGCCCACTTAAAACAAGTGACAAAATGAAAAAAACAAATATTACGTTAAAATTCTGTATAATTTTCTGAACCATTTCCTTGCCTTTCATGGCGAATTTAGCCACTATTTTGATCTTTAAAAATAAAGGCAACAACAATAAAATTAAAAAAAAATTGAATTGACTTAATTTCGTGAGCACAAGTGTAACTCGATTCCTAGAGGTGACCCAGCGAAACGCCGCGACACGTATAACTTCTTTTTTACCGATATAACTTTCCCCGGTAGTTTGAACCCTTCCCGATCACTGACCCCTACCATTTGTCTCACAGTGTAATTTTACATTTAATAATTTTATATTTGCATTGTTATCTAATTATTCATATAATAGCTCTGTTCCACGTACGTTACCGCGGGTACCCGCGGGAACCCAATCTTAACAAAAAGCGTTTCTATTGTTAAAAATTGGGTAAATGAGAGCGTTGATGAGAGAATAATTTGTTTCTCTTTTTACCAGAAGTTACCCGTACTTTTTTTGCGGGTAAAATGATAAAACTGTCAAATCACTAGTTTTTTATAAATCAGCTGTTTTAAATTTGTAAAATAATTAAAATATTAACAAAACTTGTAAACAATTATTAATATCGTTAACAAATACCACTTTATAACATTTTTTCCTTATTCCCTTCGATATTTTATTCTTAAAAATAGCTTTTGTTTATATGAATAACTTTGACGTTAATTTTTGGGCTTGAAATCTGGTTTTGTGCGTTCCAGGTATTGTGAGCAATTTTACAATTTTTTGAGACAATTATTTGTTTACTCTCATTTTACCAGACTTTACCCAGAATTACGTGGAACAAACCTAATGTTTATTTTTTTATTTTAAATTTTATTGCTTGTTTTGTTACTTTTAGTAGAAATTTGTAACCGATTATGGCCTTTAGGCTAGGTTATTGTTATAAATAAAGAAATTAAATTAAATTTTAATTTTGTTTCTCTTTTAGATAAAATAATTAACGCTGTTATTCAAAAAAAAAACTTCTTAATTTAGCTTTAAAACAATAATTTGCTAAAGCCTTTATTAAAAAATTGTATTTAAAAATTTTTTTTCGAATTTTATACCTATATATATAACGACTTGTAAAAAAAAAGGACTATCCGTATCTACCTGATTTTATTTTATTTTTCGTAAACAAACAAAATTTAAACATTTGGGGTCGCCTTTGTACAAAAGCTGTTTTCGTACAAAGACTTCGCCGGAACTCGAAATGGAGCAATAATCTTGTGTGCCCTGCTGTACCTTTACCAACAAACGCATCATTCATTTATTAGCTTTTTTGTTGTTTCAGATATTTTATCAAATAAAAAATTCTAAAATTTCAAATATTTTTATATTTTTGTTTACAATTGAAAGAGAAAAGCCAAGAATTTTTGGTAGCATTTTGATAACTACTTAATTTTTAAGAAGCTAAATTTATAATGTCCGTGAAGTTAAATACGGCAGTTATCGAAAGTTAAATTCGATAACAGTGAAGTTAAATTCGAATTTAAAATTGAATTTAAATTCGAAAATTTGAATCGACATAGGAACTCTGAATTTAAATTCGAATTTAAATTCGAAAACTGAACTTAAATTTAAAAATTGAACTTAAATTCGAAAATTCAATTTAAATTCAAAAATTGAATTTAAATTCAAAAATTGAATTTAAATTCAAAAAAGAATTTAACATGGAAAACTAAGGTTTAATAACAACAAAAACGCAATAAAAACCCAAATTTGGTGTTTTTCAGTTTATATTAGAAAAATATTATAAAATAATTTTGAAATAAAAAACACATTCATTTTAAATTTCCCTAGATAATTTTAGCTAAAATGGCGACGTCAACCAAGCATTGTCTACAATGCCTTTCCGAAAAATAAAATGGCTTGCGCAAACTGCATGAGATTTTTTAAATTAATTTCTAAAAACCATGCATATAGGGGTCTGATTTTCTTTGAACATTTTTCCCACTGTGGTCATATGGAACGACCTCGGCCAACGGCTTGAATTTTCCTTGGAAGCAGATTCAATGCTCCTTCCGAAAAATTAAGTGGCTTGTCCAAATTGAATTTGAGATTTTTTTGAGAAATTTTTGAAAACCATGCATATAGGGGTCTGATTCTCTTTGAACGGTTTTTCCTACTGTGGTCATATGGAACGACCTCGGCCAACGGCTTGAATTTTCCTTGGAAGCACATTCAATGCCCCTTCCGAAAAATTAAGTGGCTTGGCCAAATTGAATTTGAGATTTTTTTGAGAAATTTTTGAAAACCATGCATATAGGGGTCTGATTCTCTTTGAACAGTTTTTCCTACTGTGGGCATATGGAACGACCTCGGCCAACGGCTTGTATTTTCCTTGAAAGCAGGTTCAATGCCCCTTCCGAAAAATTAAGTGGCTTGTCCAAATTGAATTTGAGATTTTTTTGAGAAATTTTTGAAAACCATGCATATAGGGGTCTGATTCTCTTTGAACGGTTTTTCCTACTGTCGTCATATGGAACGACCTCGGCCAACGGCTTGTATTTTCCTTGGAAGCAGGTTCAATGCACCTTCCGAAAAAGTAAGTGGCTTGTCCAAATTGAATTTGAGATTTTTTTGAGAAATTTTTGAAAACCATGCATATAGGGGTCTGATTCTCTTTGAACGGTTTTTCCTACTGTGGTCATATGGAACGACCTCGGCCAACGGCTTGAATTTTCGTTGGAAGCAGATTCAATGCCCCTTCCGAAAAATTAAGTGGCTTGTCCAAATTGAATTTGATATTTTTTTTGAGAAATTTTTGAAAACCATGCATATAGGGGTCTGATTCTCTTTGAACGGTTTTTCCTACTGTGAGCATATGGAACGACCTCGGCCAACGGCTTGTATTTTCCTTGAAAGCAGGTTCAATGCCCCTTCCGAAAAAGTAAGTGGCTTGTCCAAATTGAATTTGAGATTTTTTTGAGAAATTTTTGAAAACCATGCATATAGGGGTCTGATTCTCTTTGAACGGCTTTTCCTACTGTGGTCATATGGAACGACCTCGGCCAACGGCTTGAATTTTCCTTGGAAGCAGGTTCAATGCCCCTTCCGAAAAAGTAAGTGGCTTGTCCAAATTGAATTTGAGATTTTTTTGAGAAATTTTTGAAAACCATGCATATAGGGGTCTGATTCTCTTTGAACGGTTTTTCCTACTGTGGTCATATGGAACGACCTCGGCCAACGGCTTGTATATTCCTTGGAAGCAGGTTCAATGTCCCTTCCGAAAAAGTAAGTGGTTTGTCCAAATTGAATTTGAGATTTTTTTGAGAAATTTTTGAAAACCATGCATATAGGGGTCTGATTCTCTTTGAACGGTTTTTCCTACTGTGGTCATATGGAACGACCTCGGCCAACGGATTGTATTTTCCTTGAAAGCAGGTTCAATGCCCCTTCCGAAAAAGTAAGTGGCTTGTCCAAATTGAATTTGAGATTTTTTTGAGAAATTTTTGAAAACCATGCATATAGGGGTCTGATTCTCTTTGAACGGTTTTTCCTACTGTGGTCATATGGAACGACCTCGGCCAACGGCTTGTATTTTCCTTGAAAGCAGGTTCAATGCCCCTTCCGAAAAAGTAAGTGGCTTGTCCAAATTGAATTTGAGATTTTTTTGAGAAATTTTTGAAAACCATGCATATAGGGGTCTGATTCTCTTTGAACGGTTTTTCCTACTGTGGTCATATGGAACGACCTCGGCCAACGGCTTGTATTTTCCTTGAAAGCAGGTTCAATGCCCCTTCCGAAAAAGTAAGTGGCTTGTCCAAATTGAATTTGAGATTTTTTTGAGAAATTTTTGAAAACCATGCATATAGGGGTCTGATTCTCTTTGAACGGTTTTTCCTACTGTGGTCATATGGAACGACCTCGGCCAACGGCTTGTATTTTCCTTGAAAGCAGGTTCAATGCCCCTTCCGAAAAAGTAAGTGGCTTGTCCAAATTGAATTTGAGATTTTTTTGAGAAATTTTTGAAAACCATGCATATAGGGGTCTGATTCTCTTTGAACGGTTTTTCCTACTGTGGTCATATGGAACGACCTCGGCCAACGGCTTGTATTTTCCTTGAAAGCAGGTTCAATGCCCCTTCCGAAAAAGTAAGTGGCTTGTCCAAATTGAATTTGAGATTTTTTTGAGAAATTTTTGAAAACCATGCATATAGGGGTCTGATTCTCTTTGAACGGTTTTTCCTACTGTGGTCATATGGAACGACCTCGGCCAACGGCTTGTATTTTCCTTGAAAGCAGGTTCAATGCCCCTTCCGAAAAAGTAAGTGGCTTGTCCAAATTGAATTTGAGATTTTTTTGAGAAATTTTTGAAAACCATGCATATAGGGGTCTGATTCTCTTTGAACGGTTTTTCCTACTGTGGTCATATGGAACGACCTCGGCCAACGGCTTGTATTTTCCTTGAAAGCAGGTTCAATGCCCCTTCCGAAAAAGTAAGTGGCTTGTCCAAATTGAATTTTAGATTTTTTTGAGAAATTTTTGAAAACCATGCATATACTGGTCTGATTCTCTTTGAACGGTTTTTCCTACTGTGGTCATATGGAACGACCTCGGCCAACGGTTTGTATTTTCCTTGAAAGCAGGTTCAATGCTCCTTGCGAAAAAGTAAGTGGCTTGTCCAAATTGAATTTGAGATTTTTTTGAGAAATTTTTGAAAACCATGCATTTAGGGGTCTGATTCTCTTTGAACGGTTTTTCCTACTGTGGTCATGTGGAACGACCTAGGCCAACGGCTTGTATTTTCATTGAAAGCAGGTTCAATGCCCCTTCCGAAAAAGTAAGTGGCTTGTCCAAATTGAATTTGAGATTTTTTTGACAAATTTTTGAAAACCATGCATATAGGGGTCTGATTCTCTTTGAACGGTTTTTCCTACTGTGGTCATATGGAACGATCTCGGCCAACGGCTTGAATTTTCCTTGGAAGCAGATTCAGTGCCCCTTCCGAAAAATCAAGTAGCTTGTCCAAATTGAATTTGAGATTTTTTTGAGAAATTTTTGAAAACCATGCATATGGAACGACCTCGGCCAACGGCTTGAATTTTCCTTGGAAGCAGATTCAATGCCCCTTCCGAAAAATTAAGTGGCTTGTCCAAATTGAATTTGAGATTTTTTTGAGAAATTTTTGAAAACCATGCAATAGGGGTCTGATTCTCTTTGAACGGTTTTTCCTACTGTGGTCATATGGAACGACCTCGGCCAACGGCTTGAATTTTCCTTGGAAGCAGATTCAATGCCCCTACCGAAAAATTAAGTGGCTTGTCCAAATTGAATTTGAGATTTCGAATTGTTGTTTCGAATTTCGATATTAATCTGCCAACAGCTAGATTTTGTTGGATTTTAAAGTCCGACGGATGAAAAATGTTTGTTTATTTGTATACACTTGTATAACTATAGGGTTATTTTTAAGATCAACAGTTAATTTATATTTTCTACAACCATCAGTGTGATATAAACATCTTGCGTAAAGTTTTAATATGGTACATTTTTTTATATAACGGTGACTTGAAAAATTAATTGGGCATACGTTGTTCATTTTAGAAAAACTTCGTCTTACCATATGTTGTATGTATTTTGTATAACGCTTAATATCTATAATTTTATCATTTCTAATAAATTTATTATTTAAAAACATCATTTGTTCGTCCGTTAAAAAAAAATCGCCTTCATAGTAATCACCTTCAACTTGATTTGTGGATGTTGAACTTTTTATTATATGTATCTTTTTATTAGGAACTGAAGAAACTTGCATTTTTCTTAAAAGTAATCGGTATTCTTCAACATCTAAGTCATCGTCCATAGTGTGATTTATATCAGACAAATTTATTTTAGTTGATGAAGTTATTTCATTAAATTCAGATATTGATTTTAGCACTGAAAATGATTTTTCTTGTGATTTTTCAAAATTTATGTTTTTATCAATTGTACCACAGCTAATAATTTGTGTTCGTGTTAAATTAAAATCATTAAATTCAGGCACTGAATTTAGCATCGAAAAATATTCTTTTTCTTCTGATTTTTCAAAATCTAAATTTTTGTCGCCAAGTTGTATTTCTAGAGCATTTGTCTCCAAGATATCAATATCCACATCTTG
The DNA here is from genome assembly GCA_949987735.1 of Leucophora obtusa. Classification (NCBI taxonomy): domain Eukaryota; kingdom Metazoa; phylum Arthropoda; class Insecta; order Diptera; family Anthomyiidae; genus Leucophora; species Leucophora obtusa. The sequence goes on from OX465296.1 coordinate 63,401,224, forward strand.
TCTTTGACTGTGTATATCTACAATTATAAAACCACAAATTTAAAGCACGAAATTTTTTTTTCAAGATAGTGAAACGACACATTAACAACACTACTCTACAAGGTATTTACACAGACTTCTACAATAACTTTTATAAAGTATTTAGAACTGCTAAACCCGAATTTGAAATATGAAAAAATTCCATTGTATCGCTTTTTCGATTTGTGAACCTTTCGTTTTTTAAACTCCTATGAATTGAAAAATACTAGTGTCCGACAGAGTATTCGCCGAACATTTATATAAGCCAATATTTAGCTCTTAAATTTTGCGTTGTTACATATGAGTAGCTGATATGCAAAACTCGTTCGTTACAAAAATTAAAAAAACGAGATGACAATTGATTCTGAATGTTCTTAGGTGATTTGTGAGAATATTTTCGATTTTTCAACTGTTGAGTTTTTAATCAAGAATGGCATAACATTTAAGAGTTAGAAGCATTCAACTAATTTTGTTAATTTAATTATCCGTAACAAGTTTTTTGCTTCTCCCCAAAATTTAGTTAATGTGTAGCGAAAGAGTTTTGCATCTCAGCTACTCATATGGATATGCACAAAGTTAACTTAATTTTTATTTAGTTTTTGCGATTTTGAAATACATACTTAAAAATATTTTTCTTTCTATTTTCTATTTTCAATTTAAAACTTTTATATTATTTTGTTATTAAAAACAATCAAAATCATGTTTTATGTTCAAACATTAAAATCTCCGGCTTTGGCTTCGGTTTCGGCCGAACTTTGAAATTTTGGTCGAAGTTCGGCTCCGATTCGGCCTTAAAAAAAGTGAGTTCGGTCGGACACTAAAAAATACTATACAGTCCGAGACACACGTGTGCACGCTCTATATTTTTCTTGTTTTTTTTAAGAATCGGAAAGGTTTAAATAAATTTTTTTAATACAATTACGGTGGGTCTCATACTGTATGGTTAACTTAAATTTAACTATTAAACAAAAGAAAATGTCAAAAAATTTTTATAAAACAACAACAAAATTTTGGGTTAACTGTTCGTTAACTCTAAAACCACCAATGTAACCCGCACCGTTATTTCTAAATAAAAATTTTTCTTAAAAAAAAAAAAAATGAAAATGCCCTCGCCGGTCCGTAATGGGTTAATAATAATAAAAAACAAATTATTTACAATGTTGTATATATTGTCCCAATCGGACCATAAACAACGAAGATATAGCCAAGTCCATTTTCAACCTTTGCACCAAAATAACTCCCGACATAGGTGTTTCCGCGGAAAAAATATATATCGTAGGACTCCCAAAAAAGAGTTCTATCAGTGGTGAGTTGCCCCTAAACTAGACTTTAGCCCAATTCTGTTTTGGTAAGCCTACTAAATAATGTAAGTATTTAGGGCGGGTGCGAACTGGCTAAATAAAATCTAAACTAAATTAAGATTTCCAAATTTCTATGAAATTTTAAAAAATTTTCAAAGAAATTTTAAACCCTTTTGTCAATTTGTATTCTAAACTTTATAACAATGACAAAATTTTGACAACACAGACCATTCACCACAGTGTTGTCAGAATTTTGTCATTGTTATAAAGTTTAGAATACAGGTGTTTGTTTAGAATTTATTTAGCCACCTCGCAAAGGCCTTAAAAGCCAAAAACAAAAATTTTTATTTTGGTTTAAAAGAGGAAAAGAAAAGTTTTTTAAACTATTTCTTTGTGCCTGCAAATGAATGTCTCGGACTGTATATCGGTGATCTTATATATTTTTGTGGTTAAGGATTCTATATAAAATTATTATTCATTTAAGTATAACCCTATCGGGAAATTATTAAGTTGCCGTTTCACTATTGTAAAAAAGTTTTTTAACTTATCTACTTCATTTTTAAGGCTGTAGTATTGAGTAGCCTCACACCAATCTACAAATTCGGAAATAATGTCTATTGCATTCAAGTGTTTGCCATTATAATAAAAAATTTAAAAAAAAATTAAAAAATTAGCTAAAACTCGGAATTGAGGATAAAAAACAACAAATATCAATTAATATTGGATTGCATTTTGAAGCCAAATATTCATTTTACTTACAACATCCACATTAATTTTCTTTAAACGATATTCATTGCCGATAGAGTTCCATGGAGCATTTTTTCAATGTGGAATTTGCAAACAAAAAAAGTTACTACAACGTTTTTCAACTTCTTCACTGTTCTCTAAGCAATATATGTTTGCAAAGAAAATAAATACTTCTTTTTTTAACATATTAAAAAAACATTAAGTAACAAATATACTTTCCAAGAACAATCACTTCTACAAAAATATATTGGTAATATTCAAATATGTTTCAACCTGGCAATTCTGTAACATCTTCATCGAAAAAGTGCTGCCAGATGATTTTCTATTTTGTAGAGTATCAATTACGTAACGTTTTGTCAATACTTTTCAGAAAAAAAATTTTCTGATTCTAACATAATTTTTCTATAGAAAATACTTAATTTGTGAATCAAAACCTTTTTTATTTTTATTGTACTGCTACAAGTATTGTATAACAACAATATTACATTATATTGGCAACATTAAGCGGGAAATAAACTAAGGAACATTCGTGAAAAAACTGCCATTTTTTTTACGAATATTGATTTGTGTATGTTAATGTTCGTGTTGACATTCGTGCAATTCGTTTTTATAAAAATTTTGGTATTTTTTGTTCCCCACTCAATCTTCCTTAATGTATTCGTCGCTTTACAAGCAAAGTGACTGAACAGATCAAATGAAGCCGCTGTCAGCAGCAAATTCATTTTCCCATATATTTTATAAGAAAAGCAAAAAAGCAATTGAATTATTACCGATGATTGAATTATTACTTTAAATATCTTAAAATATCTTAGAATTAGACAGAGCAAAAACTACCTAGTTTTTACTTGTCAAAACGCAAACATAAAAAACAAACAAAAACTAGTTTTATGCTCTGTCTAAATGCACTATAAAGCTGCGTAAGTTGTTTTTCATGGGAAAAATTTCACTCAAACTCTGCTTCCAAGGAAAATTCAAGCCGTTGGCCGAGGTCGTTCCATATGACCACAGTAGGAAAAACCGTTCAAAGAGAATCAGACCCCTATATGCATGGTTTTCAAAAATTTCTCAAAAAAATCTCAAATTCAATTTGGACAAACCACTTACTTTTTCGGAAGGGGCATTGAACCTGCTTCCAAGGAAAATACAAGCCGTTGGCCTAGGTCGTTCCATATGACCACAGTAGTAAAAACCGTTCAAAGAGAATCAGACCCCTATATGCATGGTTTTCAAAAATTTCTCAAAATAATCTCAAATTCAATTTGGACAAGCCACTTTATTTTTCGGAAGGGGCATTGAATCTGCTTCCACCGAAAATTCAAGCCGTTGGCCGAGGTCGTTCCATATGACCACAGTAGGAAAAACCGTTTAAAGAGAATCAGACCCCTATATGCATGGTTTTCAAAAATTTCTCAAAAAAATCTCAAATTCAATTTGGACAAGCCACTTAATTTTTCGGAAGGGGCATTGAATCTGCTTTCAAGGAAAATTCAAGCCGTTGGCCGAGGTCGTTCCATATGACCACAGTAGGAAAAACCGTTCAAAGAGAATCAGACCCCTATATGCATGGTTTTCAAAAATTTCTCAAAATAATCTCAAATTCAATTTGGACAAGCCACTTACTTTTTCGGAAGGGGCATTGAATCTGCTTCCAAGGAAAATTCAAGCCGTTGGCCGAGGTCGTTCCATATGACCACAGTAGGAAAAACCGTTCAAAGAGAATCAGACCCCTATATGCATGGTTTTCAAAAATTTCTCAAAATAATCTCAAATTCAATTTGGACAAGCCACTTACTTTTTCGGAAGGGGCATTGAATCTACTTCCAAGGAAAATTCAAGCCGTTGGCCGAGGTCGTTCCATATGACCACAGTAGGAAAAACCGTTCAAAGAGAATCAGACCCCTATATGCATGGTTTTCAAAAATTTCTCAAAATAATCTCAAATTCAATTTGGACAAGCCACTTACTTTTTCGGAAGGGGCATTGAATCTGCTTCCAAGGAAAATTCAAGCCGTTGGCCGAGGTCGTTCCATATGACCACAGTAGGAAAAACCGTTCAAAGAGAATCAGACCCCTATATGCATGGTTTTCAAAAATTTCTCAAAAAAATCTCAAATTCAATTTGGACAAACCACTTACTTTTTCGGAAGGGGCATTGAACCTGCTTCCAAGGAAAATACAAGCCGTTGGCCAAGGTCGTTCCATATGACCACAGTAGGAAAAACCGTTCAAAGAGAATCAGACCCCTATATGCATGGTTTACAAAAATTTCTCAAAAAAATCTCAAATTCAATTTGGACAAGCCACTTAATTTTTCGGAAGGGGCATTTAATCTGCTTCCAAGGAAAATTCAAGCCGTTGGCCGAGGTCGTTCCATATGACCACAGCAGGAAAAGCCGTTCAAAGAGAATCAGACCCCTATATGCATGGTTTTCAAAAATTTCTCAAAAAAATCTCAAATTCAATTTGGAGAAGCCACTTAATTTTTCGGAAGGGGCATTGAATCTGCTTCCAAGGAAAATTCAAGCCGTTGGCCGAGGTCGTTCCATATGACCACAGTAAGAAAAACCGTTCAAAGAGAATCAGACCCCTATATGCATGGTTTTCAAAAATTTCTCAAAAAAATCTCAAATTCAATTTGGAGAAGCCACTTAATTTTTCGGAAGGGGCATTGAATCTGCTTCCAAGGAAAATTCAAGCCGTTGGCCGAGGTCGTTCCATATGACCACAGTAGGAAAAGCCGTTCAAAGAGAATCAGACCCCTATATGCATGGTTTTCAAAAATTTCTCAAAAAAATCTCAAATTCAATTTGGACAAACCACTTACTTTTTCGGAAGGGGCATTGAACCTGCTTCCAAGGAAAATACAAGCCGTTGGCCGAGGTCGTTCCATATGACCACAGTAGGAAAAACCGTTCAAAGAGAATCAGACCCCTATATGCATGGTTTTCAAAAATTTCTCAAAAAAATCTCAAATTCAATTTGGACAAGCCACTTACTTTTTCGGAAGGGGCATTGAATCTGCTTCCAAGGAAAATTCAAGCCGTTGGCCGAGGTCGTTCCATATGACCACAGTAGGAAAAACCGTTCAAAGAGAATCAGACCCCTATATGCATGGTTTTCAAAAATTTCTCAAAAAAATCTCAAATTCAATTTGGACAAGCCACTTAATTTTTCGGAAGGGGCATTGAATCTGCTTTCAAGGAAAATTCAAGCCGTTGGCCGAGGTCGTTCCATATGACCACAGTAGGAAAAACCGTTCAAAGAGAATCAGACCCCTATATGCATGGTTTTCAAAAATTTCTCAAAAAAATCTCAAATTCAATTTGGACAAGCCACTTACTTTTTCGGAAGGAGCATTGAACCTGCTTTCAAGGAAAATACAAGCCGTTGGCCGAAGTAGTTCCATATGACCACAGTAGGAAAAACCGTTCAAAGAGAATCAGACCCTATATGCATGGTTTTCAAAAATTTCTCAAAAAAATCTCAAATTCAATTTGGGCAAGCCGCTTAATTTTTCGGAAAGGGCATTGAACCTGCTTCGAAAGAAAATACAAGCCGTTGGCCGAGGTCATTCTATATGACCACAGTATGAAAAACCGTTGAAAGAAAATCAGAACCCTATATGCATGGTTTTCAAAAATTTCTCAAAAAAATCTCAAATTCAATTTGGACAAGCCACTTAATTTTTCGGAAGGAGCATTGAATCTGCTTCCAAGGAAAATTCAAGCCGTTGGCCGAGGTCGTTCCATATGACCACAGTAGGAAAAACCGTTCAAAGAGAATCAGACCCCTATATGCATGGTTTTCAAAAATTTCTCAAAATAATCTCAAATTCAATTTGGACAAGCCACTTACTTTTTCGGAAGGGGCATTGAATCTGCTTCCAAGGAAAATTCAAGCCGTTGGCCGAGGTCGTTCCATATGACCACAGTAGGAAAAACCGTTCAAAGAGAATCAGACCCCTATATGCATGGTTTTCAAAAATTTCTCAAAATAATCTCAAATTCAATTTGGACAAGCCACTTACTTTTTCGGAAGGGGCATTGAATCTGCTTCCAAGGAAAATTCAAGCCGTTGGCCGAGGTCGTTCCATATGACCACAGTAGGAAAAACCGTTCAAAGAGAATCAGACCCCTATATGCATGGTTTTCAAAAATTTCTCAAAAAAATCTCAAATTCAATTTGGACAAGGCACTTAATTTTTCGGAAGGGGCATTGAATCTGCTTCCAAGGAAAATTCAAGCCGTTGGCCGAGGTCGTTCCATATGACCACAGTAGGAAAAACCGTTCAAAGAGTATCAGACCCCTATATGCATGGTTTTCAAAAATGTCTCAAAAAAATCTCAAATTCAATTTGGACAAGCCACTTACTTTTTCGGAAGGGGCATAGAACCTGCTTCCAAGGAAAATTCAAGCCGTTGGCCGAGGTCGTTCCATTTGACCACAGTAGGAAAAACCGTTCAAAGAGAATCAGACCCCTATATGCATGGTTTTCAAAAATTTCTCAAAAAAATCTCAAATTCAATTTGGACAAGCCACTTAATTTTTCGGAAGGGGCATTGAATCTGCTTTCAAGGAAAATTCAAGCCGTTGGCCGAGGTCGTTCCATATGACCACAGTAGGAAAAACCGTTCAAAGAGAATCAGACCCCTATATGCATGGTTTTCAAAAATTTCTCAAAAAAATCTCAAATTCAATTTGGACAAGCCACTTAATTTTTCGGAAGGGGCATTGAATCTGCTTCCAAGGAAAATTTAAGCCGTTGGCCGAGGTCGTTCCATATGACCACAGTAGGAAAAACCGTTCAAAGAGAATCAGACCCCTATATGCATGGTTTTCAAAAATTTCTCAAAAAAATCTCAAATTCAATTTGGACAAGCCACTTACTTTTTCGGAAGGAACATTGAACCTGCTTTCAAGGAAAATACAAGCCGTTGGCCGAGGTAGTTCCATATGACCACAGTAGGAAAAACCGTTCAAAGAGAATCAGACCCTATATGCATGGTTTTCAAAAATTTCTCAAAAAAATATCAAATTCAATTTGGGCAAGCCACTTAATTTTTCGGAAAGGGCATTGAACCTGCTTCCAAAGAAAATACAAGCCGTTGGCCGAGGTCGTTCTATATGACCACAGTAAGAAAAACCGTTGAAAGAAAATCAGAACCCTATATGCATGGTTTTCAAAAATTTCTCAAAAAAATCTCAAATTCAATTTGGACAAGCCACTTAATTTTTCGGAAGGAGCATTGAATCTGCTTCCAAGGAAAATTCAAGCCGTTGGCCGAGGGCGTTCCATATGACCACAGTGGGAAAAATGTTCAAAGAAAATCAGACCCCTATATGCATGGTTTTCAAAAATTAATTTAAAAAATCTCATGCAGTTTGCGCAAGCCATTTTATTTTTCGGAAAGGCATTGTAGACAATGCTTGGTTGACGTCGCCATTTTAGCTAAAATTATCTAGGGAAATTTAAAATGAATGTGTTTTTTATTTCAAAATTATTTTATAATATTTTTCTAATATAAACTGAAAAACCCCAATTTTGGGTTTTTATTGCGTTTTTGTTGTTATTAAACCTTAGTTTTCCATGTTAAATTCTTTTTTTGAATTTAAATTCAATTTTTGAATTTATTTATTTTCGAATTTAAGTTCAATTTTTAAATTTAAGTTCAGTTTTCGAATTTAAATTCGAATTTAAATTCAGAGTTCCTATGTCGATTCAAATTTTCGAATTTAAATTCAATTTTAAATTCGAATTTAAATTCAGAGTTCCTATGTCGATTCAAATTTTCGAATTTAAATTCAATTTTAAATTCGAATTTAACTTTCGAATTTAACTTTCGAATTTAACTTCACTGTTATCGAATTTAACTTTCGATAACTGCCGTATTTAACTTCACGGACATAAATTTATACCTACTTAAAAGTTTTATAAATGCTTAAATTTGTATAGAATATTTATACAAAATTCGAAAAAAACAAACCTAATAAAAGTTTATTAATTTTATTTTTAATTCTGGCAACACTTTGTATATTCTCCCTTTTTATTGTTAGTGATACATGAATTTTGTGAACGATTGACTCGGTAATTGTAGGAAAATATATTGTTTTGTAAATTTTGCAAATTAAAATGTTTTATTACAAATCAAAACATATTAAAAAAACGATTTTTAAACATTACTGAGAAGTAATAATAGAAACAAATTGTGTTAAAGAATTTTTTGTATTACGAATACGAAAATATTCGAATATATTTGTATTATAAATGCATCACTATTTTATTGAATTTGTTTTTATTTTATTTTCATGCAAATTTGGGAAAATTTTCGAAAAAAGACTTTGGTTTGGAATTTTTGCAGGTTTTTTTGTTTTGGTTGGATACAAAATGTTGTATTCCATCAATTTTCGGGTGGATGACTCTTAAAGGATTCATTTAATCATTGTAAATTCACGTTTTCTAGTTTTTTACAGTGGTTTTCTTTTTCCAAACTTTATCAAACAGATATTTTAGGCTATACCCTGCTTTAAGCGTTTAATAAATTTTTCTTTATTAATCATTTGTGAATATTCTTTTTGCCAATTTAGCTTAAAAATCTGTAGTTAGGCTATTTTAAAAGCTTTTGAATAACACAGTTCGAATTTTTTTCTTTTTTTTTCCTTTTTTAATAGTTTCACTAGAAATCTGTTCATACAAACCAATTATTGGAACATTAACGGTGGGTCTCATACTGGGGGTTAACTTTAACTTATATATTGAACAACAGAAAATGCCAAAAAATTATACAATTAAGCACAAAATTAAATATACAGGGCTATATTGAATTATATTCTTTAAATAACACAATAGCTGTGTTCGGGTACTCAACATTGGGATCCGGCGGGATCCCAATTTTACCAAAAAGCGTTTTCTTACTACACAATTGGGTAAATGAGAGCTGTCATGAGAGAGTAATATTCTTGTACTTCTTGCACGAGAAAGCCCAGACTTTTTTTATGTGTAAATTTGGGTAAATTGTTTTAATCAGCTGTTATATCATCAGTTGGGTGCAACTAGTTCAATTGAACTCTTCACTGATTTGAACCAAAGACCTAGTTCACAACTAATAGCTCTTTTAGTTCAATCGATCATTTCATTCATTCAGAAAATATGTTTATCATTACAAAAATTAGTATAATAGTTGCAAAAGCCTATCGGTGATTTTACAACTCCATAAAATTACCGACAATTTTGTGAAGACGCTTGTTTAAATGTGTTAAAGAGTTAAATATGTAAATAAATCGAAGCTTTTGTTTAATATTAAAATCTTTTCCAAATTTAATAAACTATGTATTCCTTTTTGTAAATACACGGAAAAAATAAAAAGTGTATAATTATCGAAGTACTTAGGTAAAATACAACTTCAAAAGTATATTTTGTAAGTTAGTAAAACACTACATGTAGATTTATCAATTTTTGGTTTTTGTCAACTTGCCTTAGTTTTCGACCTATTCCATTTTCACGCACTACAAAATATGTTAAGTTACCTAAGTTTTTTACTTTATAAATTGTCTTAGAAAACTATATATTTTAATTAAAGAATTGTGTAACTTAGCAGAAAACTTTTGAAGTTGTATTTTACCGAAGTACTTCGGCAATTATCAACTTTTTATTTTTTGCGTGTAGAAATGCCTAAAAAGGAAATTTTTATTAAATTTTTGATTTAAAAAGGGGTTTAACTAGAGAAGCTATCTAGATTTTTACAACAAATTGAACATGAACTAGAAAGATCGCTCACCAAAACGAACTATAATGCACAAATCTATTGACATTTGTTTTTCGGGCTTCAAATGTGGTTTTTCGCGTTCGTTTACTCTTGTGCATTTTTGTTATTTCGGGAGAGTATTTCTTGTTAACTCTCATTTTACAGAACTTTACCCAAAAAGTAAAGAAACAGAGCTATTATCTACCAAAGGTTTCAGGCATTTTCCTCTTATGCTGAAAAAGTTATACTCAAAAGAGTTGAAAAACTTTTGTAAGTTACAAGCAAAATTAGGGTAGTTTTTGATTGAGTAGAGCACATTAACAGTATGAATATTAAAATTTAAGATGTCCGTCTTATTAAATTCGTTGCCTCGAAAATGCTGATACCATCAAAAATATTTTATACCAGCGGGCAAGCCCGCTAGATTTAGCGGCGTGCCTTAGGCCTAGTTTTTGGAAGTCAGTTAAACCGAAAACGAACTTTTTCGTATCGTGCAAGCCCGGTACTTTATTAGTTAGCACATCTTAAAGTTTAAAATGTATTTTATTTTGGATAGTAAAACTATTCTATGAAAGTAAAACATAATCAAAAGCCCCTTTCGATGCGAATGCCTATTAGAAGCTTATATAAAAAAGCGGTCTGCAGCCCCGGAGTCCCCAGGTGGCAAATGATCACAAATTTAGTGAAAATTAAGATTCAGGCTTATAATTTTATATTTTTTGGGTAAGCAAAAGCCGAGATTAAACATTTTTTACCCTACACCACCATGGGGAAAGGGTATTATGGGTTTGCGCTGATGTTTATAAATGCCAAAAATAATGGCATTTCATTCAGATTTTTCTCTACATGTTCTGTCTCGTTAATGTTTTGCCCATTTAATAAGTATAGGTCACTTTTTGGAATATGACCCAAACTGTATATGGTATAGGTTCCCAGGTGGAAATTGAAGACGGTACAAAAAACAAAGCGCTGTGAAAGCGTTTGTTTTCAATGGTACAAAAAAAAAGCGTTTTCACAGCGTTGAAAAACATTATTTTGGATTGCTTTTCGAACGTTAACAAAAACTATTTTAGGAGCGCTTTTCATACAAAATTTACAACCGTTTGTGAAATAAAAACATTGTTAAAACACTGTTAAAACATTAAAACAAAGAATATATAACCGATTATTTAAAAACACTGCCAAAACATTGATTTAAAGCGCCTTCAAAATGTTCGAAAAAGTGCATTCCAATGTCACGAGTCCCCTTTTTAAAGTGTTTGATCAAAATGATAAAAACAAGTTTTTTATATACATATATAATTTTAATTACATTTTATTATTTATGTGAAAAGCGTTATAGCAATCATTATTTATGTAAAAGAGTTATAGCAATGGTCTCATTATGAAAATTTTTAAGAATACACTTAACTTGCACTAATTGTATACTAATATCAGCACAATTTTCATTAAATTTTTTTTACATTATACAATCCAATTTCATTTGATGAAAGTGGATACTGAAAAACATTAGTTGTTTCATTATATATTTGGCCATTTATCACAATTGTGTTTACAATGTTTGATGCTAAAAATTTCTTCAATTACTAGAATATTTCTTTAATATATGAAGTAAATTAAAAAAAATTAACAATTTAATCGATAATTTTTTCAATATCATTTTGAAATGTTTAATTTTCTACGCAGTTTCCGCGATTTCAATTGGTATAAATATTGTTTTAGAATATAATTTCAAAAGTCAAATGTTTCTACATACAACCGATTTGTTTGTTAATATGATCAAATTTTCGTCGAGAATAACCCAACAGTACAAGCATTTTTTCTCTGTAATATTTTAAATAATTCAAAATCCTGAATAAAATACTTTTTATGTTTAAGTTTATCAATTTAAGTGTATTTTTCATAACTTTACAATAAATTTTAATTCAAATTTAATAAAATATAATTTATTAAAAATGTTAATATATAAAAATGATTCCCATATTTGTATTTAAAACGATGGCAAAGTACTTCATTTGTTTATTATCTAACGATTTGACAGCGTCAAAATTGGTATGTTGTAATAACGTTTATAGACCGTCGAGATAGTACTTTGAAGTTTGTTTTTGGAACGGTTTGACAACGATATTAAATACCACCCTGAGACCGTAAATCATGGTTATCATTGGGTTGTTTTTACAATGCTCTGAAATTGTAAACCAGAATGTTCTACATACCCTAGTTTGACGGTTAAAAAAGCATTTTAAAATTTTTTTTTATGCAACGCTTTGAAAACGTTATAAAATACCACCCTCACACCGTAAATCATGGTTATCATTTGGGGCGTTGTCAAAACGCTTTAAACTTGTAAATCGATATATTCTGAAACGTTTGTACCACCTTATAAAATGCTTTTAAAATGTTTTCACGATCGTAATTTTCCACCTGGGTTGTTTCATGTTCGGGTTTGACCGACTATAATTTTTTGACTTTTTAGTCCCCAACAAACAATTCGTTCCGTTTACGCACCGTTTTCGGTGATTTTTGGCATTAAAAAAAATATTAAATTTTTTTAGTAAAAAAAAGCCAAAATGCAGGATAAATTTTTGTGAATGTGAGAGGTTTCCTCTACCAGAAAGCATTCAAAAAGATTTTTCTACATGTAAATTTCTTATTCTAATATAGCTGTATTTGTGTGACTCTCTATCAGTGTTATCAAGAACGATTTGGACAGTTTTTCAACGTATTCCGGATTTCTACTGTCAAAATTGTTCGAGATATCATTGATAGGAATGCCGCACAAACGCAGCTTATGTAGTTTCATACACAGAGAAGATTCGATAATAGAACATCAGTTGATACAACAGTTATTTGACTGTTATAAAAATATTTTAATTATCCGGTTGTCAGAGTGGTTGTCAGAATGATTCTGCTTTCTGAGTATAGGAAACGACATCAAAAGCTGAAGATTTTTCCGTACAAAAATTCTTAAAATCTGAAGAAATACATGTCGGTATTTCTATGGAAAGATTTTCGAATCTTTGGGATATTCAATAGGAAAAAGTACACAAAACCTTAAAATTTTCATTTTTAAAAACGTTACGTGTTTTTGTAGAAAAAGTTGAAGTGAAGGTGAAGTTTTTATTTCAGAAATGAAAGGTGAAGTTTTTATTTCAGAAATCATGCAGAAATTATCAAAGAGAAAAAATATTTGTTCTGACAGCTAAATTTGTAGCCAATCGATTGGTTAGTTTGTAACTACAGCAACAGAAATTCGTTGGCCTGAATAAAAATTCGGAAGAATTAACTATCCTGGGGTCCATTCGTAGCATGGCTATATTTCATCACTTTGTTAAAAAAAAATTGAAAATGAATGGTAACAGATCATTGAAATTTCTTAATAATGGGTCCGTTTCCTGTACTTAAAAAACTGGAGTTTTTTCATGCGAAAAAAATATTTTTGCCTTGGGGCAGTGTTGCCAATTTAGCATATTTAATGCTAGATTTAGCATTTTTTTAATTCATTTAGCATGAAAAAAATGTATCTAGCATATGGCATTTTTTTCAGCATTTTTCCAACAAAATTTAGCATATTTTTAGCATATTTTACAGTTTTTTACAGTTTTATTTTCTGTTTTTTTTTTAGAATATTCTACATTAATTTGAATTTCAATGTAATATGAAAAAGAAATATTTTTTTTTTACTTTTAGAGTAAGTACTAGGAACTATTTTTATACGTACACATTAATTACACTGTGCAGTTGCAAATTTTAACAAGCTGGAAACCCTACTGGTAAAGCTAATTCGAGTACGCTGTATTCAATGGTGATAGCAGTTTTTAAAAGTTAGCTCTCGTGCTCTCGTATTCGCGATATTCGCAATTAAAAATTTTGATGGGTACCAAAAAAATTTTATTTTTATATTTCTGGGATCATTTTTAATTATAAATTTATCAAATTTTATTAAATATGTAAAACATTAAGGAAGCTATCATTTTTTTCACGAAATTTTTTTTATAAATTTTTTTCGCAAAAATTTTGCAAAAACATTTTTTTCTGCAAATAGAAAGTATGTGTTATGTTATTTTGTGTATATTCAATAGGGTTTATAAAAATATTTAATAGAGTTAAGAAAAAAAATTTCTTTCTAAAAAAAACAAAAATCGCGAAAAAAAAAATGTTTCTGGGGAAAAAAATAGCGAAAACTTGTATTTAACAGGGTTGGATTGATTGAAATTCAAAAATGATCCCAAAAGTATAAAAATATTGCTTTATGGTACTTTAATATTAAAATTTTTAATCGGCATGCCCGGCTTTAACTTTTTACTCGTTTTACTTTTTGTTGTTATGGTGAAGGAGTGATTTTGCACAAAAATACTTCAATTTTTGGTAAAAAAAAGAAATAATAATAAAAATTTAAAGAATAGAGTTTAAAATAGAATTAATAGAATTGCAAAATGTTGTAAGGTTCGTTTTTAATTTTTGCAATTTTTATTGATGTTTTTTTAGGTTTGGGTCATAGAGGGTAATGTGGATAGCGTTTGTGATAAATTCCTATCTTTTAAGAATTTTAGTGAATTTTGATTTTTTTTTACTGTAACACCTGTACATTTTTCTTTAATCATACCAAAAATCTTACAACGTCAAGCAACACTACAAAAAGTATTAACCCTGATCGCGAAAATAAATTTTTTAAAGAATTTCATGCAGGTAAGCCCAAAGATGCAGAAATTTGAAAACGGTAACGGTAGCGTGCAATAAAAACCATTAACTTAATTTGGAGTAGATAAATTAAGGCTGAATGGGAAATTCATATTACACGCCAAAGTATTCCACATTACCACCTATTTTAGAAATAAAACATTTTGAGGTACTTTTGTTTATCCGCCTTTAACTTTATGAGATAACATATTTTCAGTGACACAGTTGCAAAGAGGATCTAAAGGAGAGAGTTTTCTTCCCAAGAAATTATGTTAACTCGTGCTCAATTATTTGTATGGATGCTCTGGCCTGTTAATTTCAGTGAAGAATGAGAAAAACAAAAGAAAAGTGAAAAAGTTAATATTTTGTTTTTTTTGCGATTACTGTTAAAAACACTAACAAAAACAACTTTAATAAGGTAATAAATAATAATTAATTTAACTTTTGTTTTTTTTTTTTTTGTTGTAAAAACGATTTTATTATTTTTTTGTTTTCCCGAATTCCTTCATTTTATCTCAATCGCTGTTAATTTTCTTCATATTCTTTCTGTTATTCCTCTGTTTCTTGCTTGAAAATATAAAAGCAGCTGATGGAAACCCCCTGACAGTTGGGAAATCAAATAATAAATTTATTTTAAAGGATTTTTGAACTTTTTTACAAGAATTAACTTTTGAGTTGTTTTTAATTTTTCTTTTATATAAATTTAGTTAATAAAATGAACTAAATTCATAATTAGAGATGACTTATTTTCAGTCTAATTTTAAAAAGTCACTAAAATAGTATTTCTTTAAACAAATTGAAACATATTTTTATAAAATTTTTTTAGCATATTTTTTCTAGCATATTTTTTTAGTTTTTAGCATTTTTTAGCATTTTTATGCAAAAAATCTAGCATTTTTTCCTAAATAAGTTTTGGCAACACTGCCTTGGGGTCTCTATAGGGAGAAATGTGTAAGGTTTTTTTTAGGATGGTTAACCGAAAAATTTTGTTGCCTCAACCAAACCATTCGGTTGACAACAAATTAGGTTGGCTGCATAATAATTTTTATTTTTTAATGATATTTTTTAAAATTTGTACTGATTTGATGTTAGAAAAAAATGGTCACCCTAGTTATATGAGATGTGCCACTACTAGGGATGCCAAACGGGAAATCCCGAATCCCGGGATTTTCTTATTAATATGAACGCAAAAAAACAAACTGAGCAGTTTTAGTTTTCCTTGAATTTTCTCATATTTACAAGAAATTGATGCCAAGATATTGGTAAAATTAGAAATTAAGTAGATTATTCGAGTAAAATATGCAAAGACTGGAAAAAAATTTTATAATTTGGTAAACATTATTAAGTTTTCATGCGAAAAATGAAGTTTGTTATTTTACCAGTTTATTCTTCCAAGCGAAATTCGATTTCTGAAACCTAATTTTGGCTGGGACTGTAAGTTTGAATTCTTCCATGAAAACATTTGATAACGATAACCAAATAACTTTGTTGCTGTAATTACACGATTTAGTGGGCAAGGTTATCGCAACGAATCTGTTTTAAAATCTGCTTACAAAATTATACTGGGCGCAAGTGTACTTAATGACATGCCTTCATATATTATCCCAGCCAGAAAAATACAAACGGGAAAGCGATGGCAAAGTATTTTAACAGGTGGTACAAGTACTGACAAAAATTGCTTTCCCATTTCCAATATGATAACGTCAATAGACAAAAGGACCGGCAGTTCAAAAAGCGCCGGAAAAGTACTGGAGAAACAAAATTTTTAACTTTGGCAAAACGCTGCCAAAACCAATAAATTGGTGGTTTGGAATTATAGTTTCCAAAATAAAATTTAAAAAAAGTTCATATGTATATTTTGTTCGTCCTGCCGTGATATAAACCCAGGCCGTTTTTTTATAAACCACTGAAATTTTTGTAAAACAAGTACTGGCTAAACGCTTTTTGCAAATGCTGCCAAAGCGTCCCAAATAAGTTTTCTGCCAGTGAGTTATTTCTAACACCACGGTTACCCAGTGGTATGCAGGTACTTAATTTTTTGTACCACTGGCAAATTTCTGATTGGCATGTTTCAATATTCATAAAATGTACCAAATTATTAATTAATAACTATTAAATAATTATCAAACGCTTTATACTATAAAAAAAATTAGTTACATAACATAAAAATTTTTGTAAAAAAAGGAAAATTTAAATCCCGGAATCCAGAAAAATCCCGAAATCCCGTAAAATCCCGTGATCCCGAAAAATCCCACTACCCGTTTTCCCATCCCAGCCCCTTTTAAGGTATGCATTGTATTTTAATATCGTCCGACATATTTTGATATCGTTAAAATTTTAGGTTATTTTGAATGCCCCACGTTCCATTTAACTGATCCAGTCCACTTTAGGGAAAGTGTCAAAAAATATTTTTTAAAAACGCAGTGCAAAAAAATTGGGTTGTGCGGTGCCACGCCCCCTCTTTATATACCACCCACATTTATCGCATTGTTTAGAAATATTGTTTATAAAGAGCCGTGATTACTTTGATTGAAATAGGATTGAGAGGAGCCAAGAGAAACTTATATCAAAAGGTAAAATTAGGAATGTCCCAACATTTCCATGTATGTTCTATCGTATGGTTGATAAAGTTTGTGTTCACATTCAGACCTTTGAAAAAGTACTTTAAAAAAATGATTTTTTTTTTTGAAATTGTCTTTTTTTTGACAGATACTTTTAGGGAAAAAATACTTGTTTTTAAGAAAAAGTATTTTTGGAAAATGGTATTTTTTTTGGAAAAAGTCCTTTGACCTAGAAAGAGATTGAGGACAGTTCCCAAACTAACCAAATGTCTCCATAGTAAACTGTGGATTGAAAATATGTCCCCACAGCATGCGCTATGCTTACCCAGGTAGAAAAATACAAACGGCAAAACGTTGGCAAATCACTGTATATGGTGGTACAAGCGCTGGCGTTTTTCGAAAATTAAAGTACTGGGTCAACCTTGAAATGATAACGTCGATCTCCGGTTGGCCGTTTATCTTTCCGAACGTTGGCAAATCGTTGGTAAGAATAGTAAAATAAGTGCTCTGCCAATTGGTATTTTAGATCAACTGTTTTTTATTCAATACTTTATTAAGAGCTATTTTTTCGAAAAAAGTTACTTTTTTGAAATAAGGTACTTTTTTGAAAAGGTACTGTTTTTCGGAAAAATGTACTTTCTGAAGCTCTCTGCCAGATTTTGCTCAGGTATGTTCAACAGAAGCCTACATAAAGCACTTTGGATTATATGAGGGTGCCACGCCCCCTTATTATATACCGCTCACTTTTAGCACAGTGCTTTGGAAACTTTATAAGATGCTGGCCATAATTTTATTCGAAACAGTTGAACAGTGCCGGGAAATATCACATCAAAATATTAGTGTTGTATGGGAGTTGCCACGCCCCTTTGTCCCATGAAGATTTAATATAGCCTTTTTTAATTCTGATTGTTTTTAATGGCTGTTCCGAAAATTTCAAGAAAATCGGTTCAGCCGTTTGGGCCTGATGTCGGCACAAACAGACAGACAAACAATCACATTTATAATATTAGTAGGGATATATTGTTATTAAAATGGTTTAAATCCCATGGAATCGCCTGGTTCCGTAGATTTGGCCATATATTAATATTCTTAATCTCAAAATATAATCAATTATATTAAAAACAAAATTGAACCCTTAAATGCATGATCTCTTCGATTTGAACAATTTTTTTATATATGATTTCTAAAGGCGTGTGCATTTCAAGAAAAATACAAAAAAAATTTATTTTTAAAAAAGGTGATTGTTATTGCCACATAGCTAAATTGTATTTATTTTAACGTGTATGAAAAAAAAAAACAAAAAAAATCTATAAACTATAATTTATACATTTATTGTCGCCAAAATGAATTTTATTACGAGAATACCACTTTAAATATTTAAACAAATATTTTTGAATATTACACTTTTTGTAAAAAAACGCGTGTTTTAGATTTTTCACAAATATACAGAGCAAAACCAAGATTTTTACTCTAACTGTTTAAAAATTCTGCGCTAAACTATAGGAACACTATGTACAGAAGGGGCCCCTAATGCCCAAAAATGCGGGTTTATGCATCAGGTGGTTTTTTTTTATTAAAAAACCTGCATGTTGCCAAATGGCTCCACCATGCATTTAAGGGTTAACTTAATATTCTACCTTAATCAAATTAATGGATAAATTCCTTTAACAAAGGTACCCATGCAGAAAATACGATCGGTACAATGGCAAACCAGTGGTGACAGTATTCTCATGTTATCCGATTGATAACAGTGGCCAACCGCTGGCGGCCCTATGTTCCACTGGGAATTAAAGGATTAAATATATATATATATATATATATATATATATATGGTTTGAGCGGGTCAAATTGTATGGATAAAATTTTTTTGATATTGCGTACTCGATTTTTCGAAAGCTTTTAGCATGGGGAAAAAAAGATCCACTACGACATATCAAAAATATCATTTTCCAGGCTCCCAAATTTAAATTTTTTGCAATTTTCTAATAAATCTAGATTAGCGCCATCTTGAGGTGGCTTTTTGAAACAACTAATAAAGTTGTAAACAATATAACAACCTTTCCAGAAAGGTATTACTTATGAAAATCGGATAAAAAATGTGGCAACTAGAGGTAAAAGTATATAAGCAAAATTATTTTCTCCTTGTTGTCATCAACATCATTATCATCATTTCTCATCATTTCATCATCAAGCAGAAAATAATTTTACTTATATACTTTTACCTCTAGTTGCCACATTTTTTATCCGATTTTCATAAGTAATACCTTTCTGGAAAGGTTGTTATATTGTTTACAACTTTATTAGTTGTTTTGAAAAGCCACCTCAAGATGGCGCTAATCTAGCATTTATTAGAAAATTGCAAAAAATACGCAATATCGATTGCTAAATCGACCCACACTAATATATATATATATATAACCGCTGGTTGGCACTTACCTGCCAATGCTTCCATAACGTTACCAAAATCAAAAAGTAGGTGGTCTTAAAATAGATTTTCAGAATTTTTCTTCTTAAATTTGAGAAAAATTGTTTTTAGTACTTTTTTAAAACAGATTAAGCTAACACGACTAGTAATTATTGATAAAAAAAAATTAAATCAATGATAACAGTAGTTGGATCTAATTTACAAGCGTCGGCAAAAGGTTGGTTGACAATATTGGCATGATGTTAAAAAACTAAAAAATCGGTGGTCTAAAAAATTTTATTTTGAAAAAAATTATAATTAAATTTTTTTAAAATAAAACATGGTCGTGCTGTGATTCGAACCCGGGCGCCAAATTGCCAGACAATCGCTCTACACACTTAGCTAACGAGGCATCTAATACAAGACAGCTTAAATAACACATCACAACAAAATAAAAGAAATTTGATGCATCGGGATTGCGACGCATCTTTTCTGATAGACTTTGGGACGCAGATCACGAATATATCCTTAGAATTTTAAAGTTAGCTTTAGTTTAAGACAGGCACGTAGCTAAGACTTTCTTTGGGGGGGGGGGGGGGGAACTTTTTTAAATTTTTTTTGTTTAATTTCGCCAGAGCTTTTGTTTTTTTTTTGTATACTGGGAAAACTTCTAAAACTATATACACAGAAAAAAATTTATAACCGTTACAAAGAACTCGTTATTTTCAGTTAAGTGTGCTCCTTTACTTTTTGTGTAAAGTCTAGTAAAATGAGAGTAAGCACAAAATCCTCTCTCTAAATGACAAAATTGCCCAACAGTACCGGAACGCACAAAATCACTTTTAGTCCAAAACTTTATTTAAAAGAAAAAAATGAAAATGCGTATAGTTTTGTCTGACAAATCGCACAGATACACATATTTTTTGCATTTAAGTTTTTTTTTGACTTTATTCAGTTAATTTTTATATATATAAGTTTTATTTTGCGTATTTTTTTGCTTAATTCAAATTTAACATTTTTTCTATAATGGTGTTATTTGTTTATCATTCCACCAGCTGACCCTTTTACAATTTTCCAAAGTTAATATTAGAAAGAGAAACACAAATACACTCTTTTTGGCGCTCTCGTTTATCCAATTTTCGAGTATGGGAACGCGTTTTGGTAAGAATGGTTCCCGCGGTAACAAAAAGGAACACAATTTTCACATGAAACTCATTGTCGTGAAAAATTAGTTTTTTTATATGGAGTATAACAGTTTTTTCACGTGAAACTCAAACAACTTACGGTGCTTAAAGCGTTAATATTTAATAAAAAACTCAAGTTTTATACTTTGATAATATTAAACTTTTGTGAAAAAAACTGAAACAAATTTTAATAATTTCCTTCGCAATATTTTTAATAATTTTTTACTCTGATTGCTCAAATTTGTATGCTTCTTTGATAGTTGAGAGCAAATATCCCAATTTTGATATTTAAAAAACAGGTTCGTTTTCTGCATATTTACAATTTTACAAATACGGAAACCCCTTGACAGAGCTTTGAAGAATTAATTCCTTAATTAAATTTTTCAATTCTGAATTAAAAATTCGATGAATTAATTCACAAAGCACCATATATTGAATGGAATAAATTCATATTTGTTTTCGTTCGATTTAGTTTGTTACGAATTAATTCAATTGCTATAATTCTTTTTATTAAATTAAACTGGTGAACGCGTTCAATTTTATAAATCGAACGGAAAAAAATGAATTAATTCCTTATTGAATTAATTCACCACTGAATTCGTTCAATTTCATTTTCGTTCATTGAATTAAAAAAAATAAAATTACGTTCAGTGAATTAAAAAAAAATACGTTCACTGAATTAAAAAAACAAAAAATAAATTAATTGAACTGAAAGCCTGTTTTCTGCCGTTCAGTTGAAGAAAACATTTATTTACAAATAAAATTTGCAACTAAGCAATTTTACAGCGTTTGCTAGTAAAAATAAACAAATTACATACTATATATTAAGTGTTAGAGAAACCCGATGCACTTTATCAACCTACATGATTAAAAAATAAAGCCTTTTACTATTAAAAATAAAAACTTTACAGATATATATGAATTTGGAAAAAAATATAACTATTAATTTTTCAAACTTATGCTTCCCAGTAAAATGTAGATGCTTGACTATGACGTATTTCATTTATACGTTTTTACAATATAATGTTTTCTTCTACTGAACGGCAGAAAACAGGCTTTGAATTCAGCGAACGTAATTCTTGTTTTTCAATTAAGTTAACGTAGTTTTTCTTTTAATTCAGTGAACGTATTTTTTTTTCTTTTTTAATTCACTGAACGTAATTTATTTTTTTTTAATTCACTGAACGTAATTTTATTTTTTTTAATTCACTGAACGTAATTTTATTTTTTTGAATTCACTGAACGTAATTTAATTTTTTTAAATTCACTGAACGACAATGAAATTGAACCAATTCTGTGGTGAATTAATTCAGTAAGGAATTAAAAAGGAATTCAGTAAGGAATTAATTCACTTTTTTTCCATTCAATTTATAAAATTGAACGCGTTTACCAGTGAATTAATTCATTTGATTTAATAAAGAGAACTATTGCAATGGAATTAATTCTTTGAATTTATTGTTTGATGAACGCATTCAGTTGAACGAATTCACTGAATTACTTAAGAAACGGAATTCATTCAATTCTAGAGAAAATTGAATTCAATTGGTAGTGAATTCATTCAAAAAAGAATTAATTCTTCAAAGCTCTGCCCCTTGATTACATCAGTCAATTTATTTCTTAAAGTATGCACTGAACGAATAATTTTTCCTCCCTTATATATTTGTTCACATGTTCTTATCGAAGGCCTCAAACTATCACATGCTTTTTACGGCGTTGTTATATAACCTTCCTATCAAAAATTATGGGCTCTTAAAAGCAGAAGTGTCTTTAAAGATACGTTGGTAAAAAATGGGTTAAACAAGTTAAAAACAGTCTCAAAATTTTGTTACATGATTTTAACAGTGAAATCATATTTTAACACTTTTTGGACAAATTTTTAATTTTTTTGTCCGGTTTCCTTGTTTATTATTATTTTTAAAAGGTTTTATTACAATTTTATATATTATCGGAAAGCTTAAGCCCCTGTTACTGTATTACGAAAATGGTCTAAACGAAAGCAAAGTAACGAAAATTTGTTTTTGTTTCCCATATATTTTTGACGAAAGTAATTGTAAATTGCTATCGTTTAGAGTATTTTCGTAATAGATAAACAGGCCAAAAATATTAAAACTAAATTAAATCATTATTATTTTGATTTCCAATGGAGTGCGCTTTTTCAATATGACCTCAGACTAATTTTACAGCGAAACAATAATTTCAAGACCGATGGTTCCAAAACGAAATGAAAGTAAAATTCCATAGGATTTTGCAAAGTTAGCTCGGTTTTTTTATTTTATGGCCTCTTGAAATATCTGTGGTTGCTCATTTTTAGAGTTAGCAACTCTCTCGCGTTCACGAATAAGTTAAATTTCAACTGTTCTTTTCGGTTCTTTCATTTTATTCGGAACAAACAAACAAACCATTGACATAATATAATAGCTGTGTTTGTGTGACTCTCTATCAGTGTTATCAAGAACGATTTTGACAGTTTTTCAACGTATTCCGGCTTTCTACTGTCAAAATTGTTCGAGATATCATTGATAGGAATGCCGCACTAACGCAGCTAATATTATATTGATATAAAAATCCTGTAAAAATAGAAAACAAAAAAAGGTACCTAAAAATAGTTAAAAGGGCCTTGCACAGAAAGCTATTGAAAATAGTAAATCCTATTTGCTAAATATTAATAAGATAAGAGCAGCAAAAATCCAACTGTTAAATATACGAAATTTTAGTAATATTTGAGTTAAATTTTGTATACATGAATTGCAAATTTACCTTGCTAATATCGGCCAAAAATGTTGCTGAATATTAGTAGACAAAAAGCAGTAAAGAAATTGTTATATATTCAAAAGTTAATTTATCTTCAAACTTAATTGAATTGTATACAAATAACGGTCTCTCCTGCTACAAGAAACAGAAATATTGGCTAGAAAATAGTAGACTACTTTCTGCAGCGCCCGATTAAAAAAAATTTATATGGGGCTTTATACAGTCATATGTAATTTAGCATGAGTCTTTATACAATTTTTTCAGAGAAATGGGCCCATATACAGGCATGTCACAGGTTTTTTACGGAATTGATTTGATTTCGCAATTTTACTTCCGCAATTTTTTTCCTAAAGTGATCGAAAACAATTTTTTTCCTTCTGAATTTGCAGTTTAGGGTGCTACGGATAATTTTGTATGCTACAGGCAGTGGTACTTACTAAGTGGTACTAAGCGGCTACTAATTTTTTCTACTAATTTTATTGTACTACAGATCAGCAGACATGTGCTGCCAAAATTAGCAAAAAATACCGCTGGGCTCACAACAGTTAAATTTCCCGTAATAACAGCAAAATTTTCAGTAGCCATTACAGACTTTTTTGGTTGAGTGTATTTGATGTAAGATAAATATGCAACTTAACAGAAAAGATCCATCGCGCGTTTTTTTTTGCCGGATTATCTTTTTTCGCGACAACAGTCTTCACAATTGTAGAGTGACTCTACTCTGGAGTACAGATTGAAATTTTAACTGTTCAAACTGCAGAGTAGAGTTATTTCAAAAAATATTTGACACTTCAGTACCTACATTTTGTTTCGCAAATTTCTAGGCTTAATTACCATTGCCTTCATTTTAAAATTTTATTTAAATTGCCTTTCATTTAAATTTTTTATTTTATTAGAAAATTACCAACAAAAATATTCTGTGTTGGTTTTATATTTTTTAATATTTTTTCCCCCCAATTTGTTGACAATTAGAGATTTGAAAAAATTAGTGATGTGTTTTTTTAGGTATACACTAATAAAAAAAATCCCGTACAAATAGGTAAAAATTATGCTGGCGCAAATACATGTACTATTTCCTGTTATTTTAGCAGAATTTTTACCTATTTGTACGAGCTTTTTTTAGAGAAAATAACAGAGCGC
The DNA here is from genome assembly GCA_949987735.1 of Leucophora obtusa. NCBI lineage: Eukaryota > Metazoa > Arthropoda > Insecta > Diptera > Anthomyiidae > Leucophora > Leucophora obtusa. Next base: position 63,425,752 of record OX465296.1, read on the forward strand.
TGATTTTTACCAAAAAAATAGTAATATTCAGCAAAAGTTTTGCTACCAGTTAGTCGATTGCAAATGAAAAAAATCCTTGCTAAAATCACAAAATTTTTTGCTGAATATTAGTAGACTGAAAAAAACTCAAAAAACTTGTGGCGAAATTCTACTTTAGTTAATTTATTTGCTGTAAATTTAAATATAGAAATTGTGTAGAGTTGTTTTTCTTTTTTATCGTTTCCGTCGTCTGTACTTCATCCAGACAAGCTGCGATGTCCTTCTGGTTGTCGTCCACGCTATAAATGCGGTTATCAGCACAATTTTTGTAGCAAAATAAATCAGTAAAACATTAGTTCAAAATTAGTTTAGTGCTAAAAAAATATAACTAAAACTTTTGCTGAAAACGGAATTTCAGGAAAAAAATTGCTAAAAACTAGTACAATTGATATACAAAACGTTTTACTAATTTTTCTACTAACTTATTTTTTTAAGTGTATAGTTATGTAACTACCCTACGGGAAATTTTAACAATTTTTTTTTTTTTTTTTTTTTTTTAAAGAGAAGCAACACACAGGAAATTCTTCCTATTAATTAACGTGTTGCTTCCTTTGGAAAGGGGATAGAGAAGAAGTGTAAGGTGGTGAAAGATGAAGGGCTTCAAATATGGCAACACTGTAATTGCGCGAGATGTTGAATTTTAGAACAGTTGTTGCGCGCCATCTGATGGTAAGTTGGCGAACTTTGTTGAAGATTTTTAGTTCATAGCCCTGTTATATTATTTTACTTCGGTGGGGTTAAGTGCTATGGGAACACCGAAGGAGGACGCTGCGATATGTATGAGGGATAGAAAAAACTCATACATATTACTATTTTTCATAAATTGATGTTGCCTTGGTTGGGGTTCGAACCCGCAACCTCACGTGTAACAGTCCAACGCGCTAACCATTACACCACAGCGCCCACAAATTGTCACCGAACTGGCCCCTTTATATGAAATAGAGTGGTCACTTTTACATGGCGTTGTCATAGGACGGGGAAATTGAACCCTTGTGACATGTAACAAGACAAATCCTAGGACAGGTTACTGAACTCTCATAAAAAAACAAAGTGAAAAAAACTGCTAAATTAGCAGATTATTTTTGCTATATATTAGTAATATAGGAACAGCAAAAATAAAACTGTGAAATATACACAATTTTAGTTTTATTTGAGCTATATTTTTGTAAATGGAGTATAGCAAATTAACCTGCTAAAATCAGCAAAAAATTTTGCTAAATAATTAGTAGCCTAAAAAGTCACCAAAAAATTAAAAATTTGTGAAGTTTTTTTTCGATTTTTTTAAATGCAAATAAAAATCGAGCCTTTTGAAAGCAGCAGTTTACAATTTTTTAGCAAATATTTCTGCTGATTTGTGCAGAATATATTGCTATTTGCATTCAACTAAATTTAGCTTAAAAATAGCAAAAATTTTGTAGATATAACAGTTTATTTTTGCTATTTTTAGTCTACAAATATTTAGCAAAATTTTCTGCAGATTTTACAGTACAATTTCATAATTTAAATTAACGAAAAGTTAGCCTAAATATAACTAAAATTCTTTAAATTTAACAGTTTTAATTTTGCTGTTCTAATTTTACTAGTATTTAGTAAAAAAATCTGTTAATTTTAGCAGTTTTTTCTGCAGCATCATTTTTAACAAATTTTTAGTAACTTTTTCTGCTATTTTTACAGATTTATTTATATGAGTGTACGGACAATCTGTTGGGCGTATATTCTACACTTAAAATATCGGCATGAGAGTTTCCGAGAGAAATCCAAAATAGCAGTCGTATATTTATCGGGCTTCTTGTTTTTTTTTGGGTCTTGATATTTTATACGTCAAACTTTTGGCTTTCTAGCCTTAGACAGCCAACAGTTAGTCTATAGTTAGGTCAGAATTTGTAAAGGGTGGTCCAACCATAACGCACGATGTTAATTGTAAATAAAACAAAAAGTTGTCAGAGAATTATCTTAGTTTTTTTCATTATGATAGAAGGATAGATCCTTTATCCACTTTAGTATCTTAAAATGTCTTTTATGTATTTATTGCGATAACTTTTGCAAATGAAATCTGTTTCGCTTGAAATTTTGCACCAACAGTTTTTAGAGGTGACCCCATATGATACTAAAAGTTGGACTTTGGGGACATCTTGGAAAGCTATGCAGCCATACAAAATTTTTGAAAAATCGCGATTTTAACGTATAGGCCGCTATAGATGAATACATTTTTTTTTATTGAAATATTTTCCTTTTAATTGCTTCCTTACTAAGGCATTACATTTATTGAGGTCGATTGCTGAATTAGCAAAAAACCATAAAAACCTATATAAAACGCTAACAAGGAAAGACTCTCAACGCGGACCGGCAGATCTTAATGAGCTTCAGATATGTTGTAGAGGAGAAAAATTTAAAGGACACGTATTTTTTTTTAGCCGCCCAATCTCGTATTTAAGGGTTAAAAAATGGGGTAAAAAATGACCCAAATTTTCGTTTTTCGGTTTATTTCATATTTGTTCCAAAGTAAATTTTGGTGTCGTACGAAAGGTATTTCAGAGGCCTATTTAAGGATGTATAAAACATGATCAAGCATGCTTATTTGTTTATAGCATAGCACAAAACATGAAAATTTTAGGTGGTTTTGTATGGGGACGCATACAGGGTTAAGGGCCAAATTCACATATATTAATCCTTATAAAATTTAAGTGAGGGGGTATTTCGGCTTTTTTCGATATTCGGTCTACTTCGGGTTTCAGACGAATTTTCCCGAAGGTCTATATTTTTAAAGATTTGGGAACCCCTGACTACACAGAGAGAATTTTGTTGGACGAATTTTCATGAAATTTTTCAGTAAACTAATGAAGTTTTCTTCGCAGAGTAAATGAAAAATGTCATAAATATAATGAAAAAGCTTCATATACTTTATGAAACTAGTTCTAATGAAACTTTTTCATTGAGTGTATGAAAGTTTTAATAAATGAAATTAAATTTTTTACAACATTTTATAAAAAATTCTATTAATTCAATGAAACGTTTCAATGGACGAGTTCCAGTGCAACTTCGTTATTTTTATGCAAAAATTCATTAATATCATGCAGATAATTCTCTCAGTGTACTTAATATATGCAATATTGGTATCAAACTTTTTCTTTTTGAGAGTACATTCTTGTTATTTAAAAATAATTTAATATTTCATAAATTTCAGACATGTCCCCATACAAAAAAAGTATGAAAAATGAAGTTTTTCCCAAATAACTTTTTTGGTTGTTATCATGGATGGTAACCGAAATGATGCGGTTATCGGTAAGGGTAAAGCTATTTTATATTATTTCGGTAACGGTATTTTAAGGGTAACGCTATTTCATTTATTTCGGTATCGGTATTTTAAGGATAACATTTCTGGTTCTTGTTAACAACAAAAAGGAAACTATATCCATTGATAGACAACTTAATCCGGCAGCGTTGTAAAACTTCCTGAACGTTTCAGCGTCCATTGAGGGGAGAGTACTTGTAGGTACTTTGTTATTTCGACTTTGAAAGTTAAAAATTAATTTCAATCAGATTTACCATGAAAAATATGTTTCATAGAAAATACTTTTTAATTTAGATTATTCTTGCTTGGAGTTTAGAAAAGATTGTCAAATAAATTTCATATAAGAAATAAATATTAAAATTTTTATATAAATAAATTGTGAACGTTTATTTATATACGGTTAGCGGTATTTCGGTTATTTCGGTAACGGTATTTTAAGGATATCGGTAGTCAGTTTTTTCGATGCATCCCTCAATTTTTTTTACGAAAAACAAACGAGATTAAAAACAGAACCAATTTACCTACTTAATGTACGAAAAATACTCAATAATCCAGTGCAATTGCCAAAAACAGAAAATTAAAAATATCGGTAACGGTATTTTAGGGATAACGGTATTTCATTTATATCGGTAAGGGTATTTTAAGGGTATCGATATTTAATTTATTTCGTTATCGGTATTTTAAGGGTAACGGGAGATTTCAGTTATTTCGGTAACGGTATTTTAAAGATAGCGGTATTTCGGTAATTTCGGTAACGGTATTTTAGGGGTAACGGTACTCAGTTGAAAGGGTTTTGAATCGATAATGGTATTTTAGCGGTATTGCCTGCCAACCCTGGTTATTATACAACATGCCATGTCTTTCTTCATCAGCTAATGCAGTTTTCAATAAGTTTTCCACCGATATATAATACTAGGCAAATATAGTAAACACAAACATACATATTCGTTAAAATATATTTTAGGAGTACTTTCTTTCAAAAATTAAAAAATCTAAATCAAATAATGTCTTTAAAGTTAAAATGCTCGCTATTTCATAACCGTTATCCCGATTTTGATGATTAATACCTCATTTTAAAGAGAATAGACCGAATTTTTTAAGTTGTTGAAAATAATTTAAAAAATATTTATCAAATATTTTTTATTCACCTTTTTCATAGTGTTATCATTTTGAATATATTTCACAATATTATATTGTTTTTTAAATTAATAAAATTTCTATTAAAACTAAAAATTAGACTACAAAATTTCCTTTAAAATGATATATAACATGTTATACCAATAATTTCTATACTAATTGTAAAAAATCAAATACATTTTTTTAATTGTTCAATCGATTCAAGTTTTTTCTAATTGAGGGGAATGTTTTAGTTGATCTCTTATTTTGGTAAATAAAATAATTTAAACAGAAAGTGATATTAATTTATGATCTAGAGTCAAACTAAAAAGAACATTCGTTTTTTCTAATTTTTTTTTTCGTTGCCTTTATTTTTAAAAATCAAAATAGTGGCTGAATTCGCCCCGGGAGGCAAATATGTGGTTTAGAATATTGTGCAGAATTTTAACATAATGTCTGTTTTTTTTATTTCACTTGTTTTAAGTGGGCGTGGCTTTCAATGAAAAATTAGCGATATCGACCTGTTATCAAATTACAGAGTAAAATTTAGCGAGTACTGATCGGATCTATACAAACTGTATATTTTTGGAAATTCTAAAAAAATTCCTTAAGTCTTGCATTATTTTTATCCAGAAATGTTCGCCAGACTTAAAATGACAGTGTCTTAAACATGAAAACTAATTTCTTTGTTTTTAGCAATTTTAAAATAAAGTTAACAACACAGACATTATGTTAAAATTCTTCACAATATTCTAAACCACATATTTGCCTCCCGGGGCGAATTTAGCCACTATTTTGATTTTTACAAATAAAGGCAACGAAAAAAAAATTAGAAAAAACTTGAATCGTTCCTATTAAATTTGCCACCACTGTATAAAAAAATGTTACAAGTAAACAAAAGATATACAGACGAACGAACGGACGGACAGACAAACGGGCGTACATTGCTAAATCGGATCAAAAAGTGATTCTTAGTGGATCAGTATACTCAAAGGTGGGCCTAGGTCTAACATTTTTTTTTGTACAACGACATCAATACAAACTTAATATACCCTGTCCACGTAGCTGTGTATGGTATAACTACATCACGGTACAATTTGGTATGGGAGCTTACTTAAAATACGTATTTTCCTTAATTTTCCATTAAGGTTTTATTTTCCTATATCATGTTATATGTTATAGGAAAATAAACTGCATTAGCTGATGTAGAAATACATGGCATGTTGTATAACAACCAAAAAAGTTATTTTGGAAAAACTTCATTTTTCATACGGGGACATGTCTGAAATTTGTGAAATATTAAATTATTTTTAAATAACACGAATGGGTATCAAACGTTTTCACCCATATTGCATATATTAAGTAGTCAGGGGTTCCCAAATATTTAAAAATATACACCTTCGGGAAAATTCGTCTGAAACCCGAAGTAGACCGAATATCGAAAAAGGCCGAAACACTCCCTCACTTAAATTTTATAAGGATTAATATATGTGAATTTGGCCCTTAACCCCATACAAAACCACCTAAAATTTTCATGTTTTGTGCTATGCTATAAACAAATAAGCATGCTTGATCAGGTTTTATACATCCCTAAATAAGCCTCTAAAATTCCTTTCGTACGACACCAAAATTTCCTAAAGTTACTTTGGAACAAATGTGAAATAAACCGAAAAAACGAAAATTTGGGCCATTTTTTACCCCAATTTTTAACCCTTAATCACGAGATTGGGCAGCTAAACAAATATACGTGTCCTGTAAATTTTTCTCCTCTACAACATATCTGAAGCTCATTAAGATCTGCCGGTCCGCGTTGGGAGTCTTTCCTTGTAAGAAGTAGTTTAAATATCAAGATCAGCACATAGCATTTATATCGTAAATATGGCCACAGGTCGTGTGCTTATATTTTAACACAAAAAATTCATATTAATTGAATTTTAAAAATTTTTTATATAAAAAACTGAATGGACAACCGCCAAACTTTAAAGACATTTAGCGAAAAATCTGTACCATTGATCGAAAAATAAAGTACGCCATTGTAATCAGCATGTCCAAAATATATAGAATTGATGGTGAGAGCTCTATTAATTTTTAAAAGTCAAGATTTTGTCATGCAGTGTTATTAAATAAAATAATATACATAGGTCCCGTAAAAGAAACTGCTTAAAATCGCTTTTGTTTGGTAATACCCATAAACTCAATACTAGAGTTTGCTGTTCGGTTTTATTCGAAACCGAAACCGCGGTTTTTCAAGCCTCAAAACCGAAACCGACATAAATAAGTCGGTTTTTCTTAAATACTTTAACAAATTCAAATAATTTAATAAATTGCATCGGAGTGTACAATTAAAATCCGAAAAAATTAATAAAAGGGCCCTAAGTCTTTCTGTTGCAGCCTCTTTCCAAGCGCACTTTTGTGACTTATAAAAGACACCGAATAAGGAGAATTATTGGAAAATTTATAATTTTCTGAGCCATAATGAGTCATTTATTATTAATTTTTTAATAATGAAAAAAAATTTTAATGCACTCATAAATACGAGTCTGATATGTTTCATTTATAAATCGAAAATTTTAGCACTCTGAAAAAATGTTTAATGCACTCATAAATACGAGTATAATATGCTTCATTTATAACTCGAAAATTGAGTTTTTTACGAGTCAAAATTTATGAGTGCTCAGAAAAAATTTGGGCTGGGATATTATTGAATCTTGAATTTCAAAAAGTACTCAGCTCCTATTTTAAAATTTTTTTATTTAATTGTAATTAACATTTTCTCCATTAAATATTTCTTTAAAGAATTTTTTATTTTTGTTATTACGGATAACATAAACTGAGGCTTATAATTTTAGAAAAAAAATTACACCAAAAAGTCAAGTGATTTAAGAGATATTGAGTTTCACATATTCAGTTCAGATTTTAACATTGTATTTTTCAAAAAGGCCTTTTCGTAGTTTTTTCGAAATTTATGAAATTTTATCTTTATATTGTTTTAAATAAATTGCTAAAATTTAAATTTATACTCTTGATAATACAGCTTTAGTTGCGGACAAAAGAATAAAAAAATTTAATTCATAATGGTTTTCTGCGTTTTTTTTTTCTCCCACAAAGTCGTCGAAATGTTGTTTGAATTTTAGGTAATAAGTATATTGTGCGTTTTAAACTATTTAATTTAATTAGTTTAAAACAATTCTATTATTAGCACAAGAAAACCGAAAATTAACCGAAACCGCGGTTTTTATAATTTTTAAAAACCGAAACCGCGGTTTTCAGATTTTTCGGTTTTTAGCAAACTCTACTCAATACGCACATTCAAGCTGAGTTAAGATGTTTGGGTAAAAAAAGCATGGACTGCTTTCAAATATTTGCAATAGGCTTCATTCTTGTGGTACTAGAAACTTATGCATCAAATTTCTTTCTATTATCTTCAGATCTACGACCTGTAGTTTGATTAAAATAGTCGTTCATTTTGCATGGATAGACGAACGGATGGACACTGACTCGTCAAGTGATTCTGAGTTGAGAAAATTTTTAAAGACTTCAACGCACACTTGGTCCTGAGTGAATTGAATGAAATAAGTATGGCTCAATTTGTTTTTAATATACAAATCTAATTTATTGTTATTTTCATAGAAACTAATAATGATATTTCAAGGATTTTCATCAATTTGAATTCTTAATTTTCTTTCTCAATGTATGAAAAATTAATTTTCTAATATACTATAACCAAATTAGCATTGGTAAGACCTCTCTTCCATTTATTTATAAAGAAAAATGCACATTTTTAACATAAATACATTCATATTCAAACTAACCATAATAAATTTTATATGAAAAGAAAAACAACAAACACGTTTTAGTACTATGAAATGTACTGGAAATTTGTGTGTTTTTGCTGGCTATCAAAGTCTTTATTAACATACATTCAGAGAGATTTGTTTTTGCACTATTATCTTCAGTGCATTTCTACACAGAAAAAATTTTCGACCAATTCAGCAAATAAAACTTTTCATCTAAAATTAAAAACGTAAACGATTGAAATGCCGAAACTTTTTTTTAAAAACCCTTATCGTTACCGAAATAAAGAACCAAAAATTATACCGGTAAGAAATCGGTAGCCAAAATTCGTTCTGCTTTTTATTAAATTAACGACTAAAATTTCCACAAAATAAAGAAAAAATATATTTGAAGTTTAAAGAAAATGGAAGTTTACTTACCAGTGGGCCGATATATATAGTATTTTTGAAATAATACGAGAAGTGGGACCACGGCGAAAACTATTATTTTAGGTAAAAATATTTATTTAACTCTTTTACTACCCTTGTACACTACAGTGTACACATCTTTAAAAGAATATATAAAATTTGATAATGCAAAAAAAACTATACTTTTTGTAAATAAGATTATTAGGCTCTTGGCCTTCTTGTAAAAATCATTATATGTACAAGCATTTCAACATGGCAATATAGTCGCGATATTTGTTAATGAAGTCTTATTTTTTCGATATATCATAATCTCCGAGCAAAGGGGGTTTTGGTGTTTCTCATCAACTAATGAGAAACACCAAACTAATGGAAACTAATGGTTTTCCTCTCGTTTTATGACGAGAGGAAAACCAACCAAAGAATTTTTGGCTATTCGAATGTTTAAGGGGTAAAATGGGGTTGAAAAGTTTCAAAAAATCTATTATCGAACGTAATTTTTGGTGGATAGGAGGGGGAGGGGGGCAAACATGTTATATATTTTTTTCTAATTTGAGGATCCTTAACAAGAATCTGAAGTCAATTAACGATTAGATTTGGGCATTCTAGTTCATTTTGGTGACCGCTTTTTCTAGTTCAATTTGTTGTAAAGATCTAGCTCGCTCTTCTAGTTCAATCGCTCTTTGAAAATTTCGTTCAATCGGTCACAATTTTTCCGATCGTTCGTTTGGCTATTTTGTTAGCTACCTATTCATTTTGATCGTCTTTTAGTTATCAAAGATATAAAATTCAGACAAATTAACAATTTTAAGAAAAAAGAAAAATGTTTAGTGTAAAATACGATTTTTAATTAATTAAAAAGTAATAAATTTACCCGACCAAAGGTAATAAAATGAACGATTGAACTAAAAGAGCGGTTAGAGTGAACTAGGTCTTTCGCTCAATTGAGTGACTAGTTCAATGGAACTAGTTCGTTCACGAACGACACAAGTCTAATAACGATACATCCGCAAAAGGTAGCGAAAGGGTTAAAAACAAAAAGTTCATGTTTAAAAAACTCGCAAAATAAAAATATCTCATTTTAGTTAATTTTTCAAACGTTTTGTGTTAATTTTTTCACGTTTAAGTTCTACTCTAAACATGGTTGATAGCAGAAACGATAAGGGTAATGCTATTTTATTTATTTCGGTATCACTGTTTAAAGAAAAACGGTATTTTAATTATTTCGGTGATGGCATTTTAAGGATAACGGTATTTCGCTTATTTTGCTAACGGTATTTTAGGGACATGGCAGAGATTCTAAATTTCTTAACAAACTGAGAATAGTATCAGCTCCAAAGCTAACGGACTTATCAGACTTGATGATTTGATGAAGTCAGACACCATGCTTTAAATCCAAAATGGATAGGTTTTCCTTTTATATACATTTTGCAATGATGTCTTCCGAAATAGGTATTCATTTCTTCATCATTGGATAGATTGTGAGCAAATACTCCAAACTGAATAAGGACGTTTGTTGCATAAGTCTAGTAGTGGTGTAACTTTGGCGAATTTATTTGTTTTGTCAATTTTATTGTTTTCTGCTAATTAGATAAATCGCGGCACGATTTCGAACGTATTTATTAGAAATGATTACAAAGCCAAAATAAGGGTCGTCTGACAAGTATAGTTTCCATTCTGGTAATTTATGGTATGCAGTAAAGAACAAAAATCCTATAAAATATTTTCTATCATACGGATCAACAATAAAAGGAACGTTGCACTGAGAGGCACATATGTACAATATATTAGTTTGCTCACCAATCATACAGAGCATTTTATCATCAAAATATAGATAAAATAATTCAACTCAGGTGGTACAAGTACTGGCAAAAAGTACTTTTCCATTTCCAAAATAATAAAATCAGTAGACAAAATTACCAGATGTTCAAAAAGCGACGGAAAAGCACTGGGGAAACAAAATTTGCAACGTTGGCTAAACGCTGGCAAAATCAATAAATAGGTGGCCTGAAAATAGATTTTTGAAAATAAAATTTAAAAAAAGTTCATATGTATTTGCTATCAGAATGGAAAATTGGTGCCAAATTTGCTATATGTTTCTGCATAATGGTAAGTGAAATTACTAGAACGATATTTAAAAACATTTTATACTTTTAGCCAAAGTAAATTAAATTTCTAAGTATACATAATTAAAGTAATCGAAATGAGGATTCACAATCAGTTTGTAGTTAACACAGTTAATTTTTGATATAATTTTTATAGTTGCTTGAAATGTCCTTTTTTAAGGCTTAGCGTAAATGCTTCCAAACGCAAAAGAAAAACATCCTTCAAATGGTTTGCTTCAAAGACATTAACTTAAAGTATAAACCAGCGAAACGTTAAATTTTGTATACGTGATAGGTTGGAAATTACCGGTTGGGCAATAATGGGTTAATTAGGATATAATAGCACAGTCTCAACTGATTTTCAGTGGACACAAACTGAAAAATTTGGTTACCACAACTAAACCATTCGATTGGCGACAAATTCGGTTAACAGCAAAAATTTCTTAATTTTTTCTGACTTTTTCTATTGTTTTTTTTTCTATTCTTTTTTGATTTTTCGTAAATAACCAAGAACTTAGCCCAGCAAGCATGGCAATACGAAGAAGATTCCCCGATCATATTGCCAGGAAGAAAACATTTATTGCCGGCAATATCAATTTCGTATTGCGGAAGTTTCTTCCGTCGTGAATAATTGTTACCCGAAAGCAATACTTCCAGGCAACACGAAAGCAATACCCCAGGAAGATAAATCGGCGATATCGCTAATTTATCACCTGGAAGATAAAAAGGTGATATCGCCGAATAAACTCCCCGGTATAATATAAAGGATTTATTTTTTCATTATTAAATTTAAGCCTAAAAAAGAACATCTGCATACATAATCTATTGACCAACACATTAATTATTCTTGATTTCATCGTAGCCGATTTTTTCCGCGCATTAAATCTTGATTTTTCCGAGGAATTTGTTTCCTATGTATCTGTTGATTGTTTTATACAAATTTTGTTTTAATTTTTTCCAAAATGACAAAGAATTTCAAATTTTCTTTATCTTCCGGATGATAAAAAGGTAATATTGCCGCAATAACATCATAAAAATTCATGACAAAAAATTTTTGAATTATTTTTTTTTTTCCAAATATCATCGACTTATCTTCCAAGTAATAAAAGGAAGACAATTTTAAAATACTACTTGATTATTTTTATTCAAATGAAAAATAGAAGAAATGCTTGCAGGGAGATTACTTAGAATAAATTAGAAAATTTATTTTGAAAATTCGGGATGCATTGAAGAGTGTGAGCCGGTCAAAATTTCGACTTTGGTTGCAAATATCTCCACTAGAGGTCGTGGTGAAAAATACCAAATCCAGAAAAATCTTATATTGGGTACAAATCTTTGAAAACAGAAATTTTCTTTAAACAATTCGCATGATTCTCTAATTCAGAAGAATGTGGGTTAATTTAATAAAAACTTAAATTGGTTGAAGATATTTCTCCCAGTGTATGCACAGAAAGGCAGACTAACGGTAGGGGGTAGACAGTAAATCTACACTTGCATATTGTATATATGAAATGAAGATGATACTCAATTGTGAAAATTGTATTTGAATACATTGAAAGAAGAAAATATTCCAACGACACAATAAAAGCAACGACTGCATGTAAGTAGCAAAAGTTAAGGAAAATGCAACAACAAAATATTATTACTGTTGCTGTATTTAATCTTGTAAATAAGTATTGCTTGATTTTTTATTTCTTATTTTTACAAGAATAAAGACGACAATTATTATTGCATGGATTTATTTGGAAAAAGTTATTTTTTTATGTATTTTATTTCTTGTTTTTTTTTGCGACTGCACTTGTATGGATAATGAATGCAGAGAAGATAAAAAGTACGTAAAGTTGAATGTAGTTGCTAAGTATTTTCTTAACATACATACATGTTAATAATCTTTTTGCAAAGCAAAAAAAAATACAGATGTTTGAAGGAATTTTATCCGTTAACCAATTTCTAATTCTTAATTGCAAGGACATTCATATCTCCATCCTCAAAAAAAGTTACATCGACTTCTTAACAGTTCATATGCAATAATAATAAAAAGGCGAAACGACTGACAAGAAAAGTCTTATGACCATCTTTAGGCCTTAATATAACTTGGATATATTTGTAGAGAAGACAAGTGCCATATTTTTCGTTTTCTGTATTTGTTTCAAAGTAGCCATATAAAAGTTAGATGCTAAAACCTTAAAGAAATTAAACAAACTTTCCCCTGGGCAGTTTTAACCACAGGTCGATTGGGCGCAAATCAGTGACTATGATGGGAACAGTTAAGGATGTGCATTTTGTCTTGAAGACCTTAGTGAAAGGCAACAACATAAAGTGCTTTGCCCCTGTACTTAGTTGGTCACAGTTGAAAAAATTGTCCAAAACTAGTATCCTAAATCACACATATTTAAAATTTTTGTTAATCCAGCATCATAGCAACGGGCTAGTTTTAAGGAAAACTTAAGATGAATTGCTAATTTTTATGCTTAAATTATAATAAATATGACGAAATCTATCAATAGCAACATTAAAAATATCATTTTATCAATAAAAAGGCATGAAAAAATTTCAATTCCCTATTTGCAGCCACATTTTATACTCTTTGATCAAAGACATAAGCAATACAAATATTAACATCCCTGCAAAAAAGAGCATCCACTTTTTTAAGCATGACTTTTTCTCTACATGCAAAAACTACAAATGCAATAGCACATACAAATTTCACACACAAGCATAGTTTTGTACTGAAAATATGTTAAATTTACAACGCTATCAGTTCATTGCTATGACACACATGTTAAATTTATTGATGGAAATTCAAAATTTTGAGCCAGTTCCAGAAAAAATACAACTCAAAAATAAAAGTAGTTCATATTTGGCATTTCCATCGATGAATTCACATGTGCATATCATAGGAAAGAACTAATACTGTTTTACTTACCGTCTTGACGAGACATTGATTTGTTTGCCCAAAAACTAATCGTCAGCAGAATAACGGGAAAAAATTTGTCCATTTGTTTTGGGTGGAGAATACTTAATGGCAGACAATTCATTATTTTTTGTTTTTTATTGGAGTAGGTCACAAACGAAACTATTTATTTTCATGTTTTCAATGTGTTTTTCACTAATTTTTTTTCCAATAATAAAAAGTAAATTGCATTAAATTCAATAATAATACAAATTATTTGATTTTTTTTAACATTTTATTCATTTTCTTTTATTTTCTTTATTTTTAGTAATGCCGCTAAGTAAAAATTAGATCTGGCATCGTGGTTGTTGTTGCACATAGTTGTGAGAACAATTGTGCTGATAACGTTGTGTGAACAAGAACAAAACATGAACAAGATTGGTCCACACGAGACAAATTCATGGGCGAACAAGAAATTGTTCGTTGGTTGAACAAATAGATGTCTCGTCAAGACGCTCAGTTAAATTTAACAAATTTTCAGTAGAAAACTATGATTGTGTGTCATGTTCCTATATGTTTATTTTATCTGTATTATTTTATTTTTGCATATTACTTTATTGGATGTAGATAAAATGGTCATGCTTTTTGAAGTAGTCCTTAATATTTTTGTTGGGATTTTTATCAAAAGGTGTGCACAAACAAATTTAAACAGTATATTTCCGGTTTCAATTGTGCCAAAAATTTAATAGGCTGTTTTCGTGACAACTAAATAATTCGGTTGCTACAACCAAATCATTCAGTTGGCAAGAATTTCGGTCTCTTATTTTTTATCCTCTACTAACAGGCTTCCCAAATGGAGAGTCGCGATTCACTGTGGGTTTGCGAAAAGGTAAATGTAAAAAACGAATTTTTTAAAAATTGGGAAACATTTTTTCCCTGATTAATCTGTCAAATTCTGTTGACTTTTCTGGACTTCAGTAAAAATGTCTCAAGTGGTCCCTTAAAGTAGGTGAGAACCGCTGATCTATCACATATTTGAATTTAATTAAAATCGGACGCTCCCCTCCCATTGAGATTGCCATCCTGTTAACGTACTAGACCAGGGGTGGCAACACTTTTTTCTCTGCGTGCCAGAACCGAGCAAATTTTTTTGGTAAAAATTTCTCGCGTTCAACCTTAATTTTAGTTGTCTATTAAAAGTAATTTTTTTTTTTAATTTTTAATATTTGGAAAATTTCTCTTAAAAATATCGCAGATGTACATATTTATCAGCGCTATGGATAAAACCCATGAAATAACCCCCAAAGGAAAAAATTAAATAACATCCAAGAAATGACGTAAAAATATTTGACGGTTATTTAATTTTTGGGGGTTTATTTAATCTTTTAATATTGAGATTATTTCATTATGAAAAAATCCCCAATGAAATAAAATTAACCCTTTCGACCCCAAAGTTGCCTACAAGCAACTTCGTTGTTATGTGCCTTTAACTCCCCTTATAGTTATTTTTTTTTCTAACAAAAATTTTTTCACTCAGTAGCATTGAAGTTCTACAATACCTGTGTATAATTTCATATAGCAGTCTTTGATAGTGTTCATTTGCGAGCTATTTTTCATGGTGTCAACAGACATTTTTTTCACAGCAAAATTTAAAGAAAAATAAAATTTTTGTTTAAATTAGTCTCACAAATTGTGTGATGAAGAAATTTAAAAAAAATCAAAAAATATTTCTTTGGCATAGATCTACATTTAAAAGAAGTTTGGTCGGAAAATTCCCAGCCATTTAAAGTTGGGGTCGGAAGGGTTAAAACAGTTTGAACATTATTGCCTTTTAATTTTTTTGGGGGGTTATTCCCCCAGCAAAAATATTAAGGACTACTTCAAAAAGAATGACTATTTTATCTACATCCAACAAAATAATATACAAAAATAAAATAAATACAACAACACATACCGACATGACGCACAATCATAGTTTTGTACTGAAAAATTGTTAAATTTACAGCAGTATCGGTTCTTTCCTATGACACGCACGTGTTAAATTCATTAATGGATATGCCAAATTTGAACTACTTTTATTTTTGAGTTGTGTTTTTTCTGGAGCTGGTAGTAGTTCAAAATTTGGCATTTCCATCAATGAATTTAACACGTGCGTGTCATAGGAAACAACCGATACTGCTGTAAATTTAACAATTTTTCAGTAGAAAACTATGCTTGTGCGTCATGTCGCTATGTGTTGTTGTATTTGTTTTATTTTATTTTTGCATTATCTTATTTTGAATGTAGAGAAAAAAGTCATGCATAAAAAAATGGATGTTCTCTTTTTGCAGGGCCATTTTTGGTGGTTCTTTTCTTTTGTTAAAAAAAGTTAAATTATTGGGCGCCAAACATTATTCAAGTACGTAAGAAACTACCCAGGTAGAAAATTACAAAGGGGCCAGCACTGGCAAAGCACCGAAATGGGTGGTATGACTGCTTGTTAACAGCGCTTTCCCAACGCCCAAATGATAACACCGTTCCACGGTGGTGCCAATGCTTTACCAAGCCCTGGGAAAGCACCGATAAACATAAAAATCAAATGCTTTGCCAACGCTCAAATAAAAAAATTAAAGTGCTTTCCTGACACCCAAATGATAACACCGATCTATTTAATGCTTTGCAAAGTATTTGAGATAGCACCAATAATATATAAATCAAGTGTTTTCCCTGCCCCCAAATTATGAGCCCTCATCACTGAGGAATTTTAAATTACTCTAAAAACAGACGATTCTTGGAGTTATTGAATTGTGGAGTCAAAAATTATTTAAATATTCACTCTTTTGGAGTGTTATAGGAAAACAAGTGCTGGGAATTCACCCTTTTAAAGCGTTGGGAAGGCGTCCAAATTTAGTGCTTTGCCAGTACTTCTTTTTGTAAGACCGCGGTCTACTTGCGCTTTGCCAGTGCTTCTTTTTTGTTACCACACATAATTTCCACCTGGGTAGTTGATAAATGTGCTTCGGTCAAAAATTTTATTTTGTTAAAATAAATCGCGCGATTTTTATCATCATAATAATGTATGCAGATTGAAATATGGACTGACACATTAACAGTCACAAAAACTTTTATTCAAATATTTCACACTTAGAACTAATATATATTAAACTACACAACTTAGCCTAATTTTACAAAAAAAAATTGTAACCAAAGCGATTGGCCTTTCTTATATTTTGAGGCACATTTCGCATTGCCTCCTGGATTCTCTCTGTATTCATTTTCGCCAGCTCTCTCTTAATTTTTCTTATAAGGCAGTCCACGTTTTTTGGTTTGTAACCCTTTCCATACACATTTCTTTTCAAATTCGCCCAAAAAGTTTCAATTGGTCTGAGTTGGGGAACGTTTGGTGGGTTTTGATCCTTAGTTACAAATTCGATATTTAAATTTGCCAAAGCAGACTGTGTGGCTCTGGCATAATGAGACGATGCCAAGTCAGGCCAAAATATGGTTTTGTCATTTTTATGGTACTTATCGATAAAAATTTTAAGTACAGGAAGACATTTGTCGATATATACTTGAGCGTAAAAGCTAAGCCCGATTTTATGAACACCGGCTCGCTGATGCCACGCTCACTTATTGCCAGCCACAATAAAACCTTTTTCGGGAACTTAGTTTTAGTAGTATTTGTTACATTATCAGGTGGTCTGCTATTAGGAAGCTTAAAATAAAATTTTGGTGTCCATTCATGACCTTCCACTGTAAAGTAACTCTCATCATCCATAATACAAATGTAAGATGACTTTGCAGCAAACAATTTTTGTGACAGAACACGAAGTCTTTTTTTAATAACGAGTGATTGTTTTTCTGAGACTGCTGGTACAGTTTTTTTGGCACATTTTATTACTCCCATATCAGAGATATATTTTTTTACAGTTTTGTCGTTGACATTATATTTCTTCGACAAAAAACGATACGATTTTGCCGTACGCCCCACTATTTCAGCCTTCAATTTAGCCCGAGTTTGGCTGTTCTGCAAAGCACATTTTTTACCGGAGCCGCGTTTTCGTTCAAATGATTTTCCACTCTCGAAAGCATTTATTGTTTTATAAATAAAAGATTTTTTAAATTGCATTTCAGTAAAATGTCTAAAAATTTCATATTTGGTTTTGTATGGATTATTTTCACAAAATTTACAAATTAATTTGCGACGTTCTACTTCCTTTAATGGCATGGTGGCTACTAATTTTAATCTATGAATCTGATTTCTAGTATATTTATTTTAGGAATAGCACCATTATTTTTCTCATATTTTGTTTTCCTATTGTTCTTTGCTTTGCGGCTGGGTCGGCATTATAAATGTTGTGCGTATGCGGATGACCTCCTGATCCTCATCGAGGCGGACTCACGTGCGTCCGTTGAGGGAATGGCTCAGGAGGCCATGCAGGTTGCGTGTGAGTGGGGTCAGGATGTAGGAGTGAGTGTTGCGATGGACAAGACGGAGATGATGTTGCTCAAGGGCAAATTATCTCGCGGTCGGTGTCCTTGTGTGAGGGTGAATGGGGTTGGCCTCAAGTACTCGACTGAGGTCAAGTATTTGGGGGTAACCATGGGTGAAAGGATGAGCTTTGTTACTCATATTGAGCGGGTGAGGGCAAAGTTGTTGGGTGTTGTGGGGAAGGTCCGTCGTCTGCTTAGGAGTGATTGGGGCCTCAGCAGGCGTGCTGTACGTATCATATATGGTGGCCTGTTTGTTGCATGCGCAGCATATGGGGCAGCAGTATGGTACGAGACGGTCAGGTCCGCTGTGGGATATCGTAAGATATTGTCGTGTCAGAGGGTTATGATGTTAGCGTGTGTGCCTTTGTGCCGCACGGTGTCAACTGACGCCTTACAGGTATTAGTTGGGGTGGCTCCTCTTGACTTGGAGGTGATACGCCGTGCTGTCTCCTTCAAGATCAGGAGGGGTCTTCCGTTGCTGCAGAATGATTGGTTGGTGAATGATGATCTTTTGGGACTGAATGTGAGAGAGTGGAAAAGGTTGTTGGATGAATGCGTGGTTACAAGGTGGCAGAGTAGATGGGATGAGAGTATGAATGGTAGAGTGACGTATGGTTTTGTGCGGGATGTGAGGCATGTCATGGATCGCCCGGATTTTGGCTTTGGCCTGAATCTTGGCTTTCTTTTGACGGGGCATGGTTCTTTGAATAGTTTTTTGTATGGAAAAGGTTTGAGTGTGACGGACAGGTGTGATTGTGGAAGTGTTGAGGACTGGAAGCATGTGCTCGTCGAGTGCGAGTATTATGCGGACATTAGGGACCTTGATGCGATGCGTGTTAGCTGGACAGACGGAGTATGTGATGTTAGTATGGTAGTGTTGGATGGTGATGGTATGAGGAAAATAAGTGAATTTGCGTGTGAGGTGTTTAGGAGAAGGCGTGCAAGAGTGGGATAGTTGGTCTGGTGAGTGTTCTTGGTTGGACATACTGGTTGGATGTTTGTGTCGTATGCGGGCCACCAGTCCCGAGCTATTTGGAGCTCAACTGGAAGTAGCTTGCTACGAAGCCTGACCAGAGGCTATATTCTGGTACCACGGGAGCCAGTAGCCCCTGGTTTTCCAGACTGGCTATTGGGAACGGCCCTTCGGGGAGTTTCGTGGTGGCTGTGGTTTGTACCCAAATCGCGGGGAGAGCATTGTGCTCGATGTGGAGTTGCATTCAACCGGGTGCTGTGACCCAGAGAACAGCTGAGGTGTTAGATAGGCCTCAACTCCTCACCAAGGGGAGAGTTCATGCCCAAATGCTTGGCTCTAAATTGGTACCAGAACGGGATACTTGTATCTCGCAATGGGGCGCTGATTGACGCATTGTATTAGTCCGGTGTGCAGAACACCGTGAGATAAGGCCATTGCGGCAGGTGCTCACGTTAATCTACACTCGACGTTGTTCTTTGCTTTGTATCAGTAATGCCGGTTGGAAATTAGTCCATATTTCATTCCGCATACGTTAATGAATAAAGAGCGAATATTACGGATTTGAACAGAGAAATTTCTATTTCAGATGAAATGGCTCTGCGAAACACGATCAAAACACAGTTTCAAATTCCAACAAAGGGGGTTATTTCATTATGAAACTTATTTTCAACCTTTATTTCATTGAGGAATATTTTGTAGCATCTATTTTCCCTTTAGAAAAAACTTAATTTTTTAGATTCAATTTTATTACAAGTTGTTTACCATTTTTGTGCAATTTCCTGGTACTTATTATTTCTCCGATTATGAGGATTTTTCTCATAGAAACATTTAAACTTCTTTCAATCTAGAATTTTAGAAAATTTCCCAGAATTTTCTGATAATCGAATTTGCGAGTTCTGTATTAACCATATTTCTTTAAACAAAAAGTGGTGGCAATAAAGAGTTTTATTCATTTTAAAAGACGATTTACAAGCTCTATGAAAAATTTCACCATTACTGAGTTAAATCACACATTTTTGTAGCGAAATTTAACATTTAACTAAATTTTTTGCTGGTCTTCTTCTTGAAAATATCCAACAAAACGTCGCGTGTCACCTAAAATCCACTCGCGTGCCACTACAGACACGCGTGTCATAGTTTTGCCAGCCCTGTACTAGACTGTCAACATACCAACAGTACTGTCTGGTTAGCAACACAGGAAGCAATGTAGGTACGTCCAATATTTGCACCTTGATAATATCTCATTATCATTGCACTTTCTTTACACTAATAGAAAAAGTATGTAGAAATTTTAGTTACAGCTACTAAAAATTAATTAACGATGACATTGCCGAAAAAACTGCTGAAATTAGAAGATTGTTTTTACTAAATATTAGTAATAGCGTATTTAGATTGGACGAAAACTACACTAATAGAAAAAAGTCTGTAAAAAATTTAGTTGGAACTACTAAAAACTATTTCAAAATGACGTTGCAGGAAAAACTGATAAAATTAGCAGATTATTTTTGCTATATGTTAGTAAGATAGGAACAGCAAAAATAAAACTGGTAAATAAAAGTTAATTCATTTATAAGTAAGATTATGCAGATTTAACAGTTTTATTTTTGCTGTCCTTATCTTACTAATATTTAACAAAAAATCTCTGAAAAGATTTTTTATACATCAGCTTGTATACTGTTTTAGTACACCCCGTACTAAAACAGAGTGACCCAATTACAATATTTAGAAAGAATATCACCTCCATTACAACATTCATATGGATCGGAACAGTAGTTTAAAAGTTCGATATTTATTAGAATTTTTTCAAAAACCCCACAGTGCATTATTTTATCTTTAAAAAAAAAAATATCAGTACTGAAATTTCTAAAACAATTTTCATCACATGCCAGCATGTTAACTTTGAAGAAATACCTCTTTAAAGCTCTGTTTGCACATTGCATTTGATGTATTTGTATGAGTAAAAATAAATAAAAAAATTCATTTTCTTGTTTTCTTTTTTCTATGCTAGAAAGAAAATACAAACCTAAATACTAGATGGCTGGTGGAATTGCACTTGAAGTGCTTTCTTCCACCATTTTTGTTTTTATTTTGTAGGAATGTGTGTGTGTGAGTATTTGTACTTATTTTTTGCATCCGTGATGTCTCCTGCTCTTCGATTCTGTGTTACTGCTATTTTTTATACTCATACAGTATGTTCATTATATTCCATCATCAGTTTCTTTGTTGTTGCAAGTTGTTTCGTCTTGTCTTAAGATTTCATGTATTTTAGCATTGCATTGAATTGTGATTACATTTCATTGCCTGGCTGCGCACGAGTTGCCATTTGGTTTAATATTTAGTACTAACACCGCACCGCATAGTAAACCCATGGAGATATATTCAAATATATGTGACTTACTGACTGAATGTCAATCTGACAGTCCGATTCTATTATTGAAAATCTCAATTCATACTCGTCGTACGAGTACCATTACCAGTATACCTTCATACGTTTGTATAATTTACAAAGTAGCGCTCTGTAATATCTAATACGTTTTCACATTTTCTCTTATTGTGACTTTTTCCACTGCATATTTGATATTGTTGTCTTTTGTTGTGAGTTTCTCGTTACACATAAAAGTGTATGTACTATTTGCAAATTGTATATACATATGCGTTTAATAAATATTTACTAGGCGAGAAGAGCATTTGCCTGTAAACAAAATTTAAGTAAAACTTTTGGTCCATCTAGTATTGGACATTCAAAGAGTAAGGGCATCTGACTATTTTCATTTATATTCCTACACTAATAGAAAAACGCCTGTAAAGAAATTAGTTAAAATTACTGAAAATTAATTAAAAATTACCTTGCAGAAAAAACTGCTGAAAGTAAAAATAAAACTGTTAAATATACAGAATTCCAGTTATATTTGAATTAAATTTAGTTAATAGAAAACAACAAGCTAACTTGCTAAAATCAGAAATATAAATTTAGCAAATAAAAATTTAGCCTTCTGAAATCAGCAGTTTACTAATTTTCTAGCAAATATTTCTGTTGATTTTAGCTGGATAGATTTGCTATTCAAATAAATTTAGCTTAAAAATAACACAAATTTTGTAGATATAATAGTTTGTTTTGCTTTTTTTTTTAATCTCCCAGTGCAGAAACGGTAATGACATATCAGTAATGACACCCACTTACCTTCTGCATTATTTGAAAACATATAATAATGAGTTACTGATAATGACTTATTTTTATCATTATTTCAAATAGAAAATAATTTTCCAAATTTAAAAAAAAATTTTTTGAAATCTATTTTTAGACTCAATATTTTTTAAACACTGGTAAGGATATATGTAACCACATATTTTTTGATTTTTTGTATGTTGGCGAGTAAGCTTACTTGTGTGCAGCAGGTCAATTATATTTTTATCTATTAAATATTACATGTCGATATAGCTCAGATGGTAGAGCTATTGACTGGCAATCTGTAGACCCAGGTTCGATTCCCGCGCCAGCAAATTTTATTTAAAAAAAAATACAATAAAAAATATTTTTTTTTATATAATTTATTTTTTTGAAAATCTATTTTTAGACTCATTATTTTTGTCCGTACTGGTAAGCACATAGGTAACGATATATTTTTTGATTTTTCGTATGCTGGTGTGTAACCATAACTCATTATTTTTCGCGACATCGACGTATAAAGGTAATAAGAAATGTAATAACAAAAGTAACTAGTTACCATTACCAAGTATGTAGTTACATAACCACATATCTGGTAATGATTTTCTACACAGGGTAAAAGTTAACTCAAATATAACTAAAATTCTGTAAATTTAACAGTTTTATTTTTGTTGTTCTTAGTTTACTAGTATTTAGCTAAACATTTTGCTAACTTCAGCAGTTTTTTCTGCAGGGTCGTTCTTAAGTAATTTTGCCATCTTGGTAATTAATTCCTTATCTAGTAACAGATAAAGATTAATTAGATAGAGGAAAACGTTGGCTTATTTGTTTTTAAATATATTTTACTAGCGGGCAAATACCGCTAGGTAGTTAGCGTGCCTTAAAGTGTATTTAATTCTAGTTAATGTGGAGCTAGACCCGCCCATTTAGGTGAATTAAAAAATTGTGTTGCAAAGTTAACAGCATCGCTTTCTTCCACCACTTTATCAATGTATTGCTTATAAGCCCGATATTTCGTTACCGGTAGTCTTAGACAATCTTCTGAACCATCTCCTCGTGTTTCGGGGTGAATTTAGCCACTATTTTAATCTTTAAAAATAAAGGCAACGAGAATAAAATTAGAAAAAACTTGAATGTCACTGCCACTGTATGTATGTGAGGGATAGAAAAATCATAAATATTATTTTTCCAAATTGATGTTGCAGTCGCTGGGGATCGAATTCGCAACCTTATGTGTAACAGCCCAAGGCAAACTATTACACCAAAGCGCCCACAGCGCACATTCCATTTCGTTCCACTTGTCTAGTCCCTACGGGGAAAGGGACCGGTCCAAAGTGACACGCAGAATAGGTCCCAAGGGGGCAGGGACCGGTCCTTGATCGGCCTTTTTGTTTGAAAGAGACTAAAAATAGCTTTTCAAATAAACTAATTAAAAATTAAGAATTAAAAATAATCTACTTGGCGTCGAAGTAGGGCTCGATAACACAACCTTCTGCTTGTACGGCAAACGCTCTACCGTCTGAGCTAATATTGCTTAGGCGTGATGGCTGGCTGATGGTAAAGTTATATATTTTTCGTTTCTGTTCAAATAAAAAAGAAAAAGAAAAAACAAACACTACAAATAAGAAAATGGAAAAGAAATAATAGAAAAGAAAACAACATTAACTAACACACACCAATATAGTGGAAGTGTCTTGAATATGTCCCCGATTGACCGGTCATGGGATAGGTCCTTTAATGGCAGTTGCCTCGTTTTTTGTATTGGCCATAATTAAATTAAAAAATCAATTAAAAATTAGAAAATTACCTCAAAAACTCTGCTAACATAAATAAAAATTTAAAAAATTCCTGTTAAAACGAAAATTAAATGAAATACCAATTGTTAAAACTAAAACAGCTTTAACATTAAAAAACGTTGGAAATACAAAACTTAAAATTTCTTAGCAAAAAATTTAAAATAAGAGCTAAAATAAGCAAATCGTAAAAAAATAAAGAATTTTTTGCCAACCGAATTGATTACGTTGCTGCAACCTCGTAATTCGGTTGCCTCAACCGAACTAATTCGGTTAGAAAAAATTCGGTGTTCACAATGGAATTGTTTTGAGAGTGTACGCCGTAGTAGAAACCTATATACCAAGTTTTAAAGTTCCTAGTTCCAGCGGTTTGGTCAGGCCTTCAAGGGGAAAACTTTTTGCCTTTGTACACCTCCCCGTAAGAATTTCCAAAAATCTCGTCTTCGCAAATAACCTTCATACCAAATTTCAACTTCCAACCGTTAGGAGGGGCACTTTTCCCATTTTAAAACCAAATTTTTAGCACGTTCATGCCAAAAATTCCAAAAAGTACCTTATCTGTAAGTTAGGCCATACTCCAAGGAACACATATTTTAAATTTCAGGTTTCTAGCCAAAGGGGTTCTATTGGTAGGACCTCAAGTGGCAGAATTTTCCTTTTTTTGCTCGTCCCGCTCGGAATTTCCAAAAATCTCATCTTAGCGAACGTCTACGCCGGAAGAGGAACCTACATACCAAATTTCAACTTAATAGCTTCAGCGGTTTGGGCTGGGGGATGTTGAGTCAGTCAGTCACGTTATTCTTTAATATATATGTGACCTTCTCCGAGAAAAGGGACCTAGTGTGTCAAAAAACCTAGTGTGTCAAAAACTTGGGAAAATCGATATTTTCTCATTTTTATCAATTTTCCCAAGTTTTTGACACACTAGGTTTTTTGACACTAGGTCCCTTTTCTCGGAGAAGGACACATATGCAGATATTGATAAAGTAGGGTTGCATTTCATATGATTTTTGTGAAAACTTCTTCGATGCGAAAAATACAGAATGCTTGTGTTTGTATATTTTGCAAATAGCCGCTTATTTTTGGTATGCCATAATTGAAGCCCTCCATCTTTCACCACCTTTCAGAAGATAGGATAGAGAAGAAGTGAATAAAGGGGATTTATAAGACATTGCCTATTTGTATTATTGGGGTGAGTTAATACTCCGGAGTAAAAATTTCGTCCGTTTTGCTCTATATCGCTTAGTTTTCGGGCCATTTTATAAAAATCACCATTTTACGAAATGGCATGTATCTCGGAAACTAAGCGAAATAGAGCAATACGAACTAAATTTTTGCAAGTTTTGAATCAACGTACACGCTCCTATTATTCAAATGAGGTAGGTCCGAGAGGGATTCCCAGGAATCATTTTTTATGAAACAGTCACGATGACCCACGTGACTGTTTTATAGAAGCGGATCAATCGGAAGCTTTACAAGACATGGCCTATTTGTATTATTGGGATGAGTTAATACTCCAATGGAGTTTTTTTTTCGTTTTGCTCTATCTCGCTTAGTTTTCGAGATACGGGCCATTTTACAAAATGGCCTATATCTGAAAAATTAAGCGAGATAGAGCAAAACGGACAAAATTTTTGCAAGTTTTGTACCTAGTTTTAGTGTTCGTTTTTACCTTCGGGGATTCTTAGCACCCTCGATGCGCCGGAGACTGAGGGCCGTTCATTTGTAGTTTGCATTTTTCATTGTGATTTTTCTAAGGAAATGTTTTGGTCCAGGAGTTGATCCTTGCTTTCTGGATTTCTAAATACAGCCGCTTTTAATGGGTCAGACGCTACGTTGTTGTTTTATAGTTTTCTCTGAAGTTACACATTTATATAGCGAGCCGCTTGATCCGAAGACAACCGTTTGTAGCCGAACCTACTCTGGTGAACAGACGATGACAAAAATAGCACATTGGATAGTTAAAGGCGCCAATTTCTCGCCTTGTCGTTCCGAGGATCATCGGAACTCAAAATTTGTTAGGAAACCGGCACCACCGGGACACCTTTTGAGACTCTAGTCTCAGAACCGCTGAATGTCCGCGGCTGCCGAAGAAGCTACCCCGCATATCTACTTGACGTATCGCTATCCGCAACCTGCGACGTGTCCGATAGCGCTCAGCAAAGCTTTCCCACACTAATAATTTCAGTAAAAATACATTTTTCTGCCTAAATTCAAATATTTACATACATTGTGTGTACATTAATTAGGCATAAATTATACCTATTTATATGCTTAAAAAATGTTTAGGAACATACGAATTCCATGTAAAATTACAGAGTATGTGCTTAAAATAGCATTCAAAAATATGTAAAGATACAGATAAAATGCTTACAAACACACATAAAATATGTATATGTATATACCTGGTGCTTTATATTAAACAACCTAATTGATTCCCACTGCCATTATAAGATTTAAAACAATAAATGTATTTTTAAAGGATATTTTATTAGAAAAGGGACGGGACCTGCGACAGTTTAGAAATTATCAACGGATACTTTTAATTTTAAAATCAACCTTCGATTGGTGCTTTCCGATATCTTGATCTCTGATATACAAGTTTGAATTCGTAATATTTCTTCTTCATTATTTACGCAATTTTGATTATTTTCATTCTATATATTTATAAGTTGATTATTACATCCATAAATATCCACAAATTTATGGTTAAACTTTTTTGCAATTAATGTTTGCAATGCATGTTTAGAAAAGTATTATTTGTCAGTTACGACATTTAAATATTATGCACTTCATCATAAATAACATACCTACGAGTATAAGAGAAATTCCGTTAGTGTATTTTTACTGCCTTTTTAGAAGTTATTTTGAACAACTTCAAAAAATCACTTCTTTCATTGCTTCTAAATATCCGTTAGTATATTTTTACAACTTTTTTAGAATTACTTCTGAACAACATCCAAAAAATCACTTAAGTATTGCTTCTAAAGAGTAATTGCTCTAAAAGTGATCGTAAAAAGTGATTTTGGTATCATTTGGCATTTCCAAACGGAGGGTCCTGGGTTCAATTCCCGGCGGTACCAATATTTTTTTTATTTTTATTAATAATTAATTTTTTATGTTTATAATTAATTTGTTTAAATTCAATATTTTTTTAATTTTGAAATTTTTAAAAATATTCCCAGCAAAAAAAATTGCAAGTTGTGCTTTACAAACTACTTCTTTTAATGCTTCACAAGTATCCGTTAGTGTATTTTTACTGCTTTTTTAGGATTTATTCTGAACAACTTCAAAAAATCACTTCTTTCACTGCTTCCCAAGTATCCGTTATTACATTTTTACAGTGTTTTAGAATTACTTCTGAACAACTTTAAAAAATCACTTCTTTCATTGCTTCCCAAGTATCCGTTATTACATTTTTACTGCTTTTTTAGAATTACTTCTGAACCACATCCAAAAAATCACTTAAGTATTGCTTCTAAAGATTAATTGCTCTGAAAGTGATCGTAAAAAGTGATTTTGGTATTTTCAAACAGAGGGTCCCGGGTTCGATTCCCGGCGGGACCAATATTTTTTTATTTTTTTTTTAATTTTTTTTTATTCTATTATTTTTTTTTTAATATTTATAATTAATTTGTTTAAATTCAATATTTTTTTAATTTTTAAATTTTTTAAAAAATGTATATATAAAAAAAATGGTGAGAAATTGATTTTTATGTACCTGTAAAAATAGTACTGAAACCAATATTGAATTGGAGTGCACCTTTTACTCTTGTTTAATAAGTACTTTTATTGAAGAGAATAAGAAACAATATCTCGAATTAACAAAGTGGTGTTTTTATGCCAGTCAACTTTCATATCAAAGAATAGTTCAGCGGTAGAGCTCAGCGACTAGCAATCGTGAGGTCGCAAGTTCGATACCCGGTGGCGGCAATAATTTTGTAAAATAAAAAAAATACAATTTTTTTTGTGAAGAATTTTTTTTTAACTTTTAATTGGTGAAAAATAGCTTCCTTTGCACTCGTTCAAAAAGTACTGAAAAAATGTTAAAGTCGGAGTACTCCTCTCCTATGACAACTCTAATGTTAAAATCATTAGTGTTTATGTTAAAAAAGAAGTACATCTAGATCATCAATTGTAGTGCTTTTTCTACTGCTTCGGCATCTCTTTTTTCGCTGGGTACTTACACTTTGGTCGCATAACATATTATTTTAACATGGGGGTGTCATTGGTTGCCTAAATCGTACCGGTATAGTCTAAAATTAGTGATTACGAAGGAAGTACTGAAATAAGTTGTTACTTGTAATATTAAATTCACTAGTTAGCTAAAATAAGTACATACTTGTATGGAGTGAAATAAGTCATTATACAATAGTACAAATTTCATTGGTTTTATTTATTTATTGATTTCCAACACAACAAGATACAAAATCTTATAATTAAAGTATTGGATTTTTGAAATGTACATAAATATTTATAATTAACGCACAATTTTGAGAAATTAAATAACTTAATAATAAATATAAATATTGTACAATTTTTCAACAAATGTAAAATATTATTAACATAACACATTTAAGACAAAACTAAAAAGTGGTAAAATTTTTATCAGAAATGTTATCAAAACGTTTTAACTATAAATTTCAAACAATTTTTTCTTAAAATGTATTGCGTTGCTTATAGATTATTGAATGGTTGTTGGTAGCGAATTCCAAAGACGTATTGATTCGACATAAAATTGCCATTTGGATACTAAACATTCGTACCAAATATGTCTTATGTTGTGTCTTTCAGTTCGCGAAAACACAAGTCTATGATACAGATATTTTGGTTGACGCATATATATTACCTTATGTAAGAATAACAAAGTTTTTATTCTCAGTAGGTTCCCAAATGTTACTCCATAGAGCTTTTTTGCGTAAAACCAAACAGAATCAAATCTGTGTATATTAAAGACATATCTTAAGATTGCATTGTAAGTAGACCCTAGCTTTTTACTACTTTTGGAATCAGTGCATGCATATATTTCGCACCGATATTGAAGATTGGGCATAAGATATGTTTTTGCGAGTAATATGCGTACATTAAGTGGAGTGAGATGTTGAGTACTCCATAGTGACCCTAACATTCCGCAAACTTTTCCAGTTGCAGCATTCATGTGGTCAGACCATGTTAAATTGTTATTGAAAATAACGCCGAGATTTTTGGCTGATGATACAATTTCTATTTTCTGGTTGTTTAGCATTATTATCGGTTCAAAAGGTAGTTTTTTCATAGTTCTCTTTGTTATTATCAGACATTTGGATTTCGAGGGATTAAGGCATAAACCATTTGTATTCGCCCAAATATGAATACGTTCCAGATCCATATTCAGTTTTTTAACACAATCATTTAAATTTCCGATGTCACTACTGATATATAACTGCACGTCATCAGCGTACATGTGTATTTTACAATACGATAATTGTTGCTCTAGATCATTTACGTAAATTGTAAAGGCCCGAGTATTGATCCTTGCGGTACGCCTTTTATGACTGGGAACATGCATGAGGTTTTATTATCTACAGTAACTGACTGACTACGATCCAACAAATACGACGATAGCAATCGAGTAGACGAATGTGAGAAGTTAAACATTCTACGTAACTTTAAACAGAGGACATCATGATCAACCATGTCGAAAGCTTTATAGTGGTCAAGTAGCACAAGGAAAGAAATTTTACTATCATCAATACTTTCACGAATTTCCTCAGAGACATCTATTAGAGCTCTTACACAGCTGTGTTTGGGCCGGAACCCTGATTGTCTATTTGTCAATAAATTATTTTCACCAACATATTTGTTTATTTGTTGATGAAGCAGTCGTTCAAAAACTTTCGATAAATACGGTAATATAGCAATAGGACGGTAATCGTTATTCGATTTTGGAGTTGGTATTATTTTAGCAAGTTTCCAGCTTTGAGGATAAATACTTTTCGTAATTATATTATTAAATATGTATGTTATAAATGGTAACATTTGTAGTAAAACAATTTTTAGAAATTTTGGGTGAATATTGTCAAATCCAACAGCATTTGACTTAACAGCTAAACAACTTGAAAAAACATCTATTTGACTTACGCATTCAAAATAGAAAAAATTGTTGCTAGGGGGCGAGCTATGGTTTTGATTTTAAAAACTTACAAATTACAATTCCTTTAATCTGTTCATATAACGTTTTTCTATATACTCAACAGTTTTGCCGGTAAAAATAAATGTTTGTTACCGCTACCATAAAAATCAATAACCTTTTGTTTATTACTTTTTTTTAATATTTTAGGCAAAAAATATTTTTTTCTTCATACATTTATTTTTACCGGCAAAACTGTTGAGTATATACCCTACGGGGAAAGGGACCGGTCCCAGATGACACGCAGGATACGTCCCAAGGGGGCAGAGACAGGTCGTGGATCGGTATTTTTCTTTGAAAGAGACATATCACTTTAACATGGCGTTGTCATTGGAAATGACGTATTGCCACAGATTAGACACCTTTCGACATGTCTCAGGTCTAGCCCCAAAGGACATGTCGCCTAACTGACTTAAAGAGACATGTCACCGAAGTAACCCAAAAGGATCCGTCAAAGAATGAGTCACACTTTGTATATTTTGTGACATGTCACCCAACTAACCTAAAAGGAACTGATACAGAACCAGTCCCATTACAAAACTGAAGTGAATGGAAATTGTTTTGGTTTTGGTATTATAAGTAAAATTTTCACAGCAAAACCTTGACAAAATTGTTATGTAATAAAAAGCACAAATATTTTCATTTGTCAACAAATTAAAATATAAAAATTGTTTTTTTTTTTGAAGAATTTTGATATGTTTTTCACATAAATAAAATATGAAATACATATTCCTTTTTTAAGATGTTCTTTTAAGATATACATCGTCACCTAAAATGCAAAAGGGCGTAACAACAAAAAAATTTAAGCCGATTTTCTGATTATTATGCACTAGACTAAATTACATTTCCCTACAAAATTTTAAACTTATATGTAGAAATAAGTTTATAGTCGTGTTTTAAACAAGAGCAGAAAATATAGAATATCTTTAATTCTACAACGTTTTTTTTTTTTTTTGGTTTTCGTGTAAAAAATAAAAAGTGTTGGTACGCCCTTTTGCATTTTAGGTGACGATATATGCGTCGAACCTTTTACCGATTCTAAAATTCCTGTAAAATCCTCCAAAAGATTGGAGCTGAAGTTGTTATCAATAAGCTCAGGGTTCTTGATGCTAAAATTTAAAGAAAACTCCAAGTGCTTAGATCTAGAACTAAAATTATCAAAAAATCGTAATTTTTCACAAATTACGATTTTTTGATAATTTTATTTAACGAAATTCTTCATTGAACTTACGAAAAAAGTTATATGAAATTGTTCATCATGAAGGATAATTCTATCAGTGTACTGGGAAACCGACCAATTGTGGGCGCTGTGGTGTAATGGTTAGCGCGTTGGACTGTTACACGTGAGGTTGCGGGTCCGATCGCCAACCAAGGCAACATCAATTTATGAAAAATATAAATATGTATGCGTTTTTCTATCCCTCATACATATCGCAGCGTCCTCCTTCGGTGTTCCCATAGCACTTAACCCCACCGAAGTAAAATAATATAGCAGAACTAAAAAGGTTCAACAAAGTTCGCCAAATTACCATCAGATGGAGCGCAACAACTGTTCTAAAATTCATTAGCTCGCGCAATTACAGTGTTGCCATATTTGAAGCCCTTCATCTTTCACCACCTTTCACTTCTTCTCTAACCCCATTCCAAAGGAAGCAACACGTTAATTAATAGGAAGAATTTCCTTAGTGTTGCTTCTCTTTAAAAAAAAAAATAAAGTCTTACTTGTGGATTTTTTTATAACACACTTATCCAGTTAAGTGATATGTCCTCTTTGCACCAGTCTTGGGGCCAGTCCTTTAAGTATAATTGACAACGCTTAACCCATAGAAATAATAAATTATACCAGTCCTGCGACAAGACCATCTTTAACCACTCACGGGATAGGTACTTTGAGGACAATTCAGTGGTATGTCATCATTTCACCAGTCGCGAGACCAGTCCTTTAAGTATAATTGACACTGCTTAACCCACAGCAATAGTAAATTATACCAGTCCTGCTGTAAGTCCTTCTTTAACCAGTCACGGGATACGTACTTTGAGGGAAATTTAGTGGTATGTCCTCTTTTTACCAGTCACGGGATAGGTACTTTGAGGACGATTAAGTGGTATGCCACCGTTTTACCAGTCATGGGACTAGTCCTTTAAGTATAATTTTCACTGCTTAACCCACAGCAATGGTAAATTATACCAATCCTGTGACAAGTCTTGATTTAACCACTCACAGGATAGGTACTTTCAGGGCAATTGACCCCTCATTCCCCGTAGGAACACGTTATATGAACAGATTAAAGGAATTGTAATTTTGAGCAAAATCGGACTAGTGGTTCTCGAGTTATGTCAAAAAAAAGACCACCAAAGGTCAAATCGATATATCTCGATTCCTAGAGGCGAAACGCTGGGACACGTATAACTTCTTTTTTACCGATATAACTTTCCCCGGTAGTTTGAACCCTTCCCGATCACTGACCCCTACCATTTGTCTCACAGTGTAATTTAAGCGTTTATTTGTTCATTAACTGCTTATTTTACTGTTTTTCGATCTTTTTTGAAGGAACTTAAAACCTTGCTTTTGGGGCTTGTTTTTGGTTGGCCTGATTACTACATGCAAAATAAAATAGTGATGGCGGAATTGAGAACGGTTATTAATAGAGAATACAACTACAATTAACCCTCTAACCGGTAAGCCCGCGGGGTATATTAAATTGACCACAAATACGCCAAATGAGCATTTCATAAAAAGAAATTAAGATTTTTCAATAGAAAACAAAATTTGTAAAATTTTTTGTGAAAAATTATTTTGTATACACTTCACGGTTTGGAAGCGAGAAAGTGTCAAAAATAAAATTTCGTAAAATTTGGAAAAATAAATATTTTAAATTAAAGAAAATTTTCAAAAATCTTACAAACATTTTTAAATTGACTAGAACAATTGATAATGACCACAAAATAAGATTAAAGCTTAAGCTATTCAAAAAATTTCCTACTTTCGTCCAAGGACACACAGGATTCCATAAGGATACCTTTAAAAGACATCGCCTTAACTTGAAAACGAATGGACGGATTTTTCTGAAATTTCGTGAAAAGAATATATTTGGTATAAGTAGCAAGGCTTATAAGTTTGAATAATATATATTGAAGTTATGGTGCGTTTTCGCTCAATTTAACATTTTTCGAAAAACGAAAATCGCTACATCCTCTTAAGTAACAGCACAAAAAATGTGTTTTTTTTTGTTGTAATTACATCTTGGTAAGAGGAATAATTTATGCTTAAACCTCTTAACCTCTTTTGGCCCATATCGCCTAAAGTAGGCAACGGAAATAAATGCTGAAGAAGAACTTATTGTTTATTTTTCGTGAGGAACTTATGGTATGAATTTCATTGCAAAAAATGCTATAAAAAAAAAATTACTGAATATTTTCTCAAATTTCTTTTTTTATTTGAAAGTACAATCCTTCCGGTTAATAATGGAAAATAATTTCATTCATATGGCTGCCTCGGCTGGCCATGCAGTAGCCTACACGATCGGCCCAATTTTTAAGCACATTATCGATTGTGTGCAGCTGTATTTCACCAATGGTTTCACGAATATTGTCCTTTAAAGCGTCAATTGTCTCTGGCTTGTCGGCGTAACACTTATCTTTGACGGCACCCCACAAATAATAGTCCAACGGTGTCAAATCGCAGCTCCGAGGTGGCCAAACGACATCAGCTCTGCGGCTGATAATGCGATCTTCAAAAACAGGGCGCAAAACATCGAGTGTAGCTTCGGCTGTGTGGCACGTAGCGCCGTCCTGTTG
This sequence comes from Leucophora obtusa, assembly GCA_949987735.1. Lineage (NCBI taxonomy): Eukaryota > Metazoa > Arthropoda > Insecta > Diptera > Anthomyiidae > Leucophora > Leucophora obtusa. The sequence goes on from OX465296.1 coordinate 63,459,768, forward strand.
AAACCAAATGTTGCCAATATCCTCCTCTTCAATTTTTGTGAACAAAAATTCGTTCAACATGGCCCGATAACGATCGCCATTGACTTCGCACACATTCTGCAACATTACCATGATTTTCAAAGTAATGTCGCAATATTTCCAAGCGTTGTTCAAGCGTATACACAACCATATTCGTTCAGCGGAAGGATAAAACTAATTATCTGTCAAATCAGACATGAGCTAAGTGTTACCATTCACGAAATAAGCACTAGTTGAAAAAAAAACGTTAGATGGCGGACCCTATATATCAAATAAAAGGTATTTTTTAGATATTTTATTTCACAATACATACTATAAAATTTTTAAATAAAAAAGTTTCGAATAACTTTTTAACACATTTTTACCTCCTAGATATCAGTTTGGGCCGATAATTTTTCAACAGAAAATTATTCAATTAATCCCCTCTATCACAAATTTAGATTCCATTAATATCTGAAAGATTTTTTATATTAGGAAGGGTATAAGACTAGGAGATACAATCGATGTCGGATCGTACGTCGGACAAAACAAGTGCGTAAATGATGGCATGACGCCATTTTGCCACATACGAATATAACCCAGTGTCTTGATATCCAATAACATGATATCAATTAATTGTCAAAATGATTTCATCTCAAGTGAAGACACTTAATTTCAATGTTTTTTTTTGTTTTTTTTTTTTTTTTTTTTTTGTTTTTGTTTTTACTATATACCAACACTCAGGGGATGCCCCCTACTAATGCAATGCATTGTGTTGATATCAGGAAAATAGGTTATGGGAAGGAAGAAAGAGGGAGTAGTGTTTGTGAATGTTTGACTTGAATTTCTCTAAATTGTAAGTATCAGGAAAGACATATGCGGGGAGTTTATTCCACATACGGGCGGTTCGACTAATGAACGAATTCTCTCTATAATGCGTTGTGCGACTAACTGGACAATCGACCACAAACGGATGAGATCTACTGTACAAGCGCGTGTTACGAACAAAAACACGGGGCCTCGGGATAAGTGCACTTATCTCAGCAGAACACTTCCCATGGTAGTAACAATAGAACAGTGTTACACAACCCACATTCCGACGATGCTCCAACGAGTCAATAGAGCTGGACACCCTACTGTCATTAATGAGCGCTGACGCCCTCCATTGTACACGGTCCAAAAGCTCCAAAATAGACTTTGAAGCCCCTGCCCATATATAGGAGTTGTATTCCATCTTCGGCCGAATATAGGTGTATAAATAGTAAGCAGATCAGAAGAAGTGAAGTAGTTCTTACACTGGTTAAGAAAGCCAAGACACTTGAATGCCTCTTTCGACACTTGAATGACGTGATCTTTCCAAGGGACATCACACTGGATTCTCATGCCCAGAACATCAAGAGCTACTGATTCCTCAAAATTGATACCACCCATGTATACAGATGACAATGATGGCTCCGCGATCTTATGAGTCAGCAAACAACATTGGGTTTTACGTGGATTAAAATCGACCCTATTCACGCGACCCCACCCAGAGGTTGTAATAAGGTCTTGATTGAGTGTGTCATTCATAATCTGCCTCCTGCCCCCAACTCTGCAAGGCTTGGCCTATGATCGAAGGAATATAATGGCAAATGTTGCTGTCATCTGTAAAAGAGTAGATAGGATTGGAAGTCTGACAGAGGAAGTCATTTAGAAAGATAAGAAATAGAGAAGGAGAAAGAACAGAGCCTTGCGGTACCCCTGAATTGAACTGAAACTCATTAGATGAGACTCCATCTATAACAACTCTTATAGTGCGATCCCTGAGAAAACTCGATATAAATCGAGAGAAGTCATCACCGACACCAAAGCAATGAGCTTTATGCCACATACGATCAAACGCCTTGGAAATATCCGGCGCATCCACTTTGCTCTAGAGTTTGCTGTTCGGTTTTAATCGAAACCGAAACCGCGGTTTTTCAACCCTCAAAACCGAAACCGAAAACCAACAAAAATAAGTCGGTTTTTAATAAATACTTAAAACAATTAAAATAATTAATTAAATAATATATTATTGAGTCTTGAATTTCGAAAAGGGCTCAGCTCCTACTTTACAAAATTCTGTATTTAATTGTAATGAACAATTTCACCATTAAATATTACTTTAAAATTTTTTTGTATTTATTATTACAGATAATATAAGCTGAGGATTATAATTTTATAAAAAAAATGCACCAAATAGTCATGTAGTTTAAGAGATATTGAGTTTCACGTATTCAGTTCGAATTTTCACCGCTTATGTTTCAAAACATTTTATTTCGTAGTCCGCGAAATTTATTGTATGACATTCTAACCTTATATTGTTTTCAACAAACTGCTAAATTTCAAATTTAAACTCTTTAAATACAGCTTTATTTGCCGAAAAAATAATAAAAATTTTAATTTATAACGGTTTCCGCATTTTTTATTAGCTTTATTGCCTTTAATCGAGTGAGCAATTCAATCGAATTTTAAAAACTATCTTAAATGTAGTAAAATATTTAATTTTTATACATACAGTAGACGCTCGCAAATTAGAGCTTTCAGTAATTCGAACGTCCAGAAATTAGAATCAATGTTTGCAATACATTAAACGCTCTGAAATTCGAATTTAAAATTCTAATTTCTGAGCGTGTTTTTTTTTTGGTTATTTGAATACACAGGAAATCCCCAATTTATTTTTATTCTGTTTGAATAAAGTAAAACTAAAAAGGGGAATCACCAAATTATATATGTTTTTCCCTATTTGTTTTTTTTTGTCGCATTTATGTACATTTTTGGCTAGTTTTTTTGTGAAATTTGATACGCGTGTACATATTATTTGGCAGTCTCTATTAAATAGTGAAAGTGTATCATTTAAAATGTTAAATAAACGTAAAAAAACACTTTAACACAATTTGCGAGCGTCTACTGTATTAAATTATTTTAAAACAATTCTATTAATATCACAAGAAAACCGAAAAATAACCGAAACCGCGGTTTTTATAATTTTGAAAAACCGAAACCGCGGTTTTCAATTTTTTCGTTTTTTAGCAAACTCTACTTTGCTCTCACCAAATCTGTGAATTGACTGACTCCAACGCTCTGAAAGAAACGCCATCAGGTCTCCCGTAGAACGACCTCTACGAAAGCCATACTGTCGATCATTAAGAAGCAAATTGGACTCAAGATAATTAACAAGATGGTAGTTAACCATGCTCTCCATTACCTTCGAGAGCGCAGAGCAGATTGCGATAATTTTGTAATATCGCAATATCGTTGACATGCAATCGGCTATTGCCATGACTCAAATGTAACTTTTAGTTTTTGTTTTTATTTTAGCAATCAAAAACAACATAAATTTTAGTAAACAAGAACGGGAAAGGTTAAATTCTTTACTATTTGTATAAAAAAATTCTTGATAGAATGTTGTGTTTTTCGATTCAATTGATATTATTTTGACGTTTCTCTGCAATCCTTTTGACCTTTCATATCATATTATTTACTGCATTTGAAGAAACTCGGTAAGGGAATTTTCGCTGAAAAAAAAATAAATAAAAGAGGCTAAAAAATCTTTAAATTATGCGAAAAAAATATTGCAAAACCAGAAATTAAAAAAAGCGCAATAATTTTAAAAATATATGAAATTAAAAATTTTTCAGAATGTAATTTAAAAATTAAATTATATTATTATTTGACAATTTACTTCCACTTTTTTCTGTGCGGTCCGATAGGATAATATGAAAAATTGTTAGGATTTCTAGCATTTTACTATTTTTTGCTAACCACGTATGAGTTATAAAAAAAAATTGTCCCCACTGCGAAATTCAAAGCTACTATGGTGTAAATACATTTCGGAAAGAGGCAATGTTAATACATTAAGTCAATTTTTATATATTCTACTCGTACCTTACGCTAATGTATGCTAAACTTCATACTTCTAATTTTGTTTACCTATTGCATTGTTTATTTCATCTTAAAAGAATTCTGCGATATCAGAAATTGTTTTTTTTTTAATATTTATGTATTTACTGTTTTAAAAAATACCGTTGTTTAGATGTCGCAATAACAGTTCTTTAAGCGTTCAATACATAAAGTTATCCCTCTTAAAATCTGTGCTACTGATTATGATTTTTCATACGTATTTATATGTATGTTAAACTCACATACACATATGGGGTTTTCCCAGCGCAGCGTTCAAAAGTTATATCATATAAATATCAAACTTACAGTCTTAAAACGGAGTTTTTGGTTATTTCATAGCTGTTAAGTAATGATTACTAATCGTAATAATTAGTAATAAGATTATTTTTTTTTTGAAAGGTGAAATAATGATTATATTACGGTTATTTTAAAATTCGCACGATTACTAATTGACTACGATTACAGATAATCCAAAAATTATCAAGATTAATAAAAATTACGAAAAAATAATCAAAAATAATAAAAAGTAATCAAAAAAATAATTCGACTACTTTCAAAGATTACTTTTGATTGTTTTTGATTACTTTTTTTATTTTGCGAAGTTATGGCAATACTGTCACAAATACATTTTACTACATGAAATTCTACCAGGATTTAATATTAGTTGTTTTTTTTTCATTTTTTGTTATTATTATTATTATTGTTGATCGATTTGATAATTGATAACCTGTTTGCATTCTTCATAATCCTGCCTGAGGCAAATATTGCAATTGCAGCAACAGTACTAACTCAAAGCATCAAAATGAAGTGGCTCAAGGTGTTGCAGAGATTAAGTCCAGAATTGCCGGAATCAACTGTCGAAAATATAACCAGCAGACTTTTAGAAATACTTTACAGTTTATTGCCCAATTTTTTAAAAATCAACCAATCAGAACATTTTATTTTTAAATACTTTGTTCAGATTCGTTGATTTTAAAAACATTGATCAATAATATTGTACGTGTATGATTGCCTTAAAAATAGAATGTTCTGAGTGGTTGATTTTTGAAAAATTGATCAATAATAATGAACGATTATGCCCTACTTTAAACAAAATTAAAAATTTATCATATCTGAGAAAATAATATGAGAATCAACACTCAAACTAATACAAAATTTGTTCCTGTTTTTGGCTTAAAATAAAATTTGTTGATTTTAACAAATTCTTTTGTTAAATTTTACAAATCTAAATTTATGTAAGTAAAAAATTTGTAAAACTACAGTTTTATCTGTAATTATACTGAGTTGTAGAATTTATCCAAATTTAGGGTCCCGGTACCCTCCTTGGGCCTAGTCCATATCATGCGAGGGCATATAAGGGCACTCTAACGGAGCAAACATTTTGTCCGTTTTGCTCTATCTCGCTTAGTTTTCGAGATAGGGCCATTTTATGAAGTGGAAAATTTTTATTAAAAATTTCCGAGGGTCCCGCCAATGTCCATTTTTGGGTAGAGATAACCCCTTTCGCTGGCGTATTATACGGTTAGGGGTAGTTGAAATTTTCATCAAGTTTGCTCTATCGAGATATGGGCTATTTTAAAAAATCGGGAGGGAAAGAATTAGCGCCATCTTTAAAACTTCGGATACATTGGTGGCGCCATCTACCGGGAAATAACAGTAGCATGAAAATATTATATTTTAACAATCAATTTTGTAAAATTTCACGAATGGGTTCTTAAAAATTAGTTTTAAATAATTTTGAAAATTAACACTCAAAATTAGTTAAAGTACTGAGGATTTTTAGTATTGTGTTAAATGAAGATAACTAAAATCTTTGCTTAAATCAGTGTTTCAACAAAAAATTTGTTAAAAATTTGTCAAACCGATCTGAAACCCATTTGATAGATTTTTCTACTGACGTATTATTTTAAGTTTACTGAATATTTGCGATATACAATAAGCGTGTTCGTTTACTTACTACAAGTTACTACTTTTACTACAGCTGGAAAAATTCAATACAAAAAGTAAACAAAACTTTCCAATTGTAGTAAAAGTAGTAAGAATTTCGAGTAAACGAACACACTGAATATCAAACGAATATTCTATCTAAAACAAGACCGAGCAGCACACTGAAACTTTCAGAATCGATAGAAAAACATTTGAACTTAAAATAAAAAAAAAAATAAATTTATGCCGATTTTTAGAAAAATTTTAGTTATGTAATCGAATATTCAGAATTTTTAAAATTGTTTAAAGAGTGCGTTATTAGAAACTTGTGCACGCTTTTTCTACTGTAACTTTTTTCATTGGAATTCTAAACAAAATTTTTTGATAATTTTTGAAAAACATGTCGGAATATGTATTATGTAACTTTTGCAACAATGGTTGGTTATTCAGCGAAAAAATGACTGATGACTAAAGTGCTTAACAACAATTTCGTGAAAAAGTACGAATGTTGCCTAAGGGATGACGAAACTTACGTTCTTTCCGACTTTTCTCAGCTTCCTGGACAAGCATTTTTTGTTGCCGATAGGAAATGTCCCCTATAAATATAAGACCCAAAGAAGAGCAAAGTTTCCAAGAAAATTTCTCGTGTGGCAAGCAATTTGTACACCCAGAAAACAGTCCCAGTTTGTGTCCACCGAATTTATTGCCAATCGAATCCATGCGGTTACGACAACTGTCTTTATATTAAATTATATTTTTGGTCATGAAAGCAAATATTCGGTTGGCTAATTCAATATTATGTTCCACAGAAATATTACTATGTTCCACAAAATTTTATTGAACTTAAAATACTTTTTTTTGAATTTTCTGGTGTTGAACCCGGCCATTCAGGTTAATAGTTCACACTCTAACCCACTGCACCACAACTACTTTTCATTTCTTAGCCTTATTTACTATTTATACATATGAATATTTCATTTTAACTAAAAACATCTAAATCTTTGTCTTTTCCGGGACTCGAACTCGGAAATCCGGCGTACTAGGCCAACTCTCTACCCACTACACCACAAACACTCTTACACTACACCACAAATACTTTTTATTTGTTTGGAAAACAAATATAGTATAAGATTCGTTTACCAATACCAATCAATAGTTGTGTGTGTTACCAATACAATCCACAATTCGGTTGGTTCTACAGAAACTCAACTTTAAGCTCATATTTGATTGGATGCCCGTACTTGTGTTACCACTTTCGAATATTGAAATTTTTTTAATAAATGTGATAGATAACAGCAATTTTCTAGTATATTCACTAAATAAATGGCTGCTTCCACTGTTCAGAATTACTAAGCTGATATTAATTTTAAAATTAATTGGAGATACCAATAATTTGATAAAAGGATTGTTTGATAGTTCATTTTCCCTATTTTTAATACCAAATGAAATATTTTTGGTGTAGTACTCAATTAGATAACTCCAAATAAAATAACGTCCTGGCAAATTCATTTTAATGGTTTTTCCTGGGTGTACTTGTGGCAAACGAAACAAAATTTTCGTGACTACCGGGATAATTAACACGGAAATTTATATGAAGGAGTGCTTACAGAAGAGACTGCTACCATTTTTAAGACAACATGAAGTGTCTACTTTCCTTTGGCCTTACAGTAAAGCAGTCTTAGATTGGTACCAGAAAAATAATGATAGTGTTTGTCCCTAGAGAGGCGAACCCACAGAATTTCCCAGTGCTCCAGCTAATCGAGAGATATTCGGCTCTGGTAAAAAGGGAGTTGAAGACCACCAAACGGATATCTAAGGACGATGTAGATTTTCATACATAGAGAGAATTTTCTTGGACAAGATTTAACTCATTTTTCGCCCACCGGTGATTATAATCACCAGCACTTTTACTATTCATAACTTGCTAATAAAATGTTTTTTTATTTAATTTATTTTCTGTACCAATTATTATGGGTCCTGTTTCTTTTATGGTATACTCAGTCTAAAAACGCTTTTTATTTATACACACAGAGAAAAAATATGCCATTTTCCAACTGAAATTCGGTTGCATCTACTAAAATAGGTTGGTACAACCGAATATTGGTTCTCACAACAAAATTTGGTTTACACAACTGAATTTTAGTTGCAATAACCAAAATATTTACGAATCACATTCCAATATGGTTTCACCAACCGAATTTATTGGTTGTATCAACCAAAATAAGCTTAGCAATTCGGTTGGCAATTTTTTTTTCCTGTGTGTACTTCAAAAATATCAATAGTGTATAAATATTCCGCCAATGGTGATTATAATCACCACTAATTTTCCGGAAAATTAGAAAATTTGTAAAAATCACTGACTCCAAAATTTAGAATTTTCTTAATGAGGCCCAGAATAACTTCGATATAAATTTTTATCAAAATCTGTCGACGAGATCTGGTAGTGGCGAAAAATGAATTTAATGAAATTTTTCAGTAAACTAATGAAGTTGTCTCACAAAGAGATTGCTAAATTTCTACCTGTTAAAGAAAAAGCTTCATAATGTTGGGTTTTAATTTTTATTCAAAGAAATAAAAATTGTTTTTTCGACCTTTTTATTAATTAATTAGAAATTTATTAATTCAGTTCGAGGCCAATTTCCTTATTATGAATTAACATAATAAGTACTTTTTTCAAAAACTGCTATTTTTCTTCATCAGGATATTCTCCTAACAAATACTTCACAGAGTTTTTGCTTACAAAAACCTCTAACACTTTCAGGAATTAATAAATTTCTAATTAATTAATAAAAAGGTCGAAAAAACAATTTTTATTTTTTTGAATAAAAATTAAAACCCAACATTTTGGCAACACTCGCAGTACGGAGAAATGTTTTTTGCCCCTTCCTTGTAATTGACAAAGAAGTGGTAAAAATAAAATTTGTATTTTATTTGTACCGATGGTACGAAATACAAAAACAAAAACTTTCATAATATTTCTATTGTTGGTTATGTCTTTGCAGAGACTTCGAAAACATATTTTATTGTTTACTCCATTCTCATTTCGTTGATGTAGTAGACTACGTTTAATATGAAATTTTGATGTTTCAATTTGCATTGCACTATTGCCACCACTTTCTAAACTGAAGAAGGGGACTTGGAAAATCCCCGAAACGATCGTCTTTTCATTCCTGAAAGTGTTAGAGGTATTTGAAAGCAAAAACTCTGTGAAGTATTTGTTAGGAGAATATCCTGATGAAGAAAAATAGCAGTTTTTGAAAAAAGTACTTATTATGTTAATTCATAATAAGGAAATTGGCCTCGAACTGAATTAATAAATTTCTAATTGAAAAAGCTTCATAATTTTTAGGAAACTAGTTTTTAATGAAACCCTTTCATTGAATGCATTCAATTTTTTATAAATTAAATTAAATTTTTCATATAATTTTAGAAAATATTACAGCACGCCTCCTCTGCCCACTTTTTGGAAAAATTTAAAAAGTTGTTCCATTTTTATTTCTATAATATGGGACAATAAATACTAAGAGTTTGACATGAATACGATAATGGAATGAATGGAAAGCCTCATACATACATACATGCATGCATGCATGTTGTAAAACTTTTCTTTGCCAAGTATGTATTTGGTGTGCCTGACTGGTATAATGGATTTTCTATTATGCTACTTGAAATGTAAGTGAATTGCAGCATTGCAATTATATATGTGGTTCGTTGCTGCTGCTGTTGTTGTGCATAGGTGGATTTGGTATTGCCAACCAATTCGGCTTTGTTGTTGACTAACATGGCTGCATCTTCTTGTGGCACAAACTCACAAGAGATTTGGCAGACTGTCTGACAGTCAGCCAGAAAGTCAGGCAAGCAGGCAGGCATGTAGGCAAGTTAGTGCCGTGTAGAGCAACATACTTATATATGACTTTATGTCTGCATTAGTGGGAGCTTAGAGAGTCAGTGTCGGTTGGCGGCTTAGTTGGTGTGAAGTAGATTTACTGCTTTGTTCTCCCTTTTTTCTTCTCTTCTTCACAAACACGTAAATATGAGCACACAAGCAACTTCTATTGCAACGCAGTCCAGTGATGGTATTTGAGAATTTTCGTTTGGTGCCTAAATGATGCAAAAAGTGCCAAAAAAAGCTTTAAAAATGCCAAAAAAAATTAAGCAACATGCAAATGTTTCAAAAAATATGTTCAGCTTTTATTTCAAATATTTATACATTTACACCCTTATTCTAAACTTTATAACAATAACAAAATTGTCACGAAACTGGTGTGAATGGAAATTATTATAGTTTTTGTATTCTAAGAAAAATTGTCACAGCAAAACTTGACAAAATTGTCATGTAATAAAAAGCACATAACAAACAATATTTTCATTTGTCAACAATTTAAAATATAAAAATTTTGTTTTCTTTTGAAGAATTTTATAATTTTTCTTCACAGAAATAAAATATGAAATACCTCATTCATATTTTGAGATATTATTTTAAGATGCATCGAACCTTTTACCGATTCTAAAATTCCTGCAAACTCCTCCAAAAGATTACGTATTAACATGGGATGTTTGGGGCTAAAGTTGTTAGGAATAAGCTCAGGGTGCTTGATGCTAAAATTTAAAGGAAACTCCAAGTGCTTAGAACTAGTTCTCTCGTGGTCTGCGGTTCCTGGACATTTTTTTAAGTTTTCATTTCATTTAATATGTCTTAAAATTGATAATTTTATTTTATTTTTGGCAAAAAAAGCTTTCACCATTGTATGGTGAAATTTTTAAAACTTTTGCTTGTCATAAAAAAACTAGAATACCATAACAAATTTTTTAAAAATTCCAGTGACGGACAATACAATAGAATCAATTAAAGTTTTTCTAATTTTATCCCCATTCTTTTATTTTTAAAGATCAAAATAATGATTAAATTGTCCCCGAAGAACTGGAAGCTGGTCCAGAAAATTGTAGAAATTTTTAGTGTAGCGTTTGTTTTTTAATTTTTAATGAAAAACCAGCGATATCGACCTTTTATAAAATTATATAGAAATTTTCTTAAAAAGTGCCAAAATTCTATGAAGAGTGCGATCGATGGTGCCATTGAACATTCAATAGTGCCACGAATGGCACTTTTGTGCCAATTTTACCAACAGTGACGCAGTCTCTAAATGCATTTTACGTTCATTGCCGTTCGTCGTCGTCATCTATTACTTTAGTTGGCTTTGGCGCGTCATGCCTTCTTTATCCTCTTTGCCAAAGTTAAAAAAAAATGTCTAAGCTTAAAACATTTCTACATACTACATATAGACAATTTTGTAGGCCAACGACTTCGTGTTGCAACAACAACAGTACCAACACTAAGAGCAAGATATAAACAACACCGTCATATACATAATCTCCTCTCAACCCCTGTTTCCCTCTGAGTGGAACAAAGTTGTTTTGTTGTAAGTCTATGGAATCAGACACCTCTTCTAACTTTACTTGTCTTAGACAACGTCAACAACAAAAGAAACTCCATCAGTACTTTAAACGAATGTATTTTTTAATTTAAACATTCTTAATTTAAATATCTAGTTTAAGAAGGATTTGATGATCGCAATAAATTGCGTTGAATGGAAAATTTGCAATTAAACAGCAGAGGTAACACAATAAAAGTCCAAAAAATGTAAAGTTAACACGAATTTGAATAATGTCGTTGGATCGCTACTTTATAAATATATTCATATATCCGGACCTGCACGCTTTAATTCGAAAAATTTCGTTATAAAATAAGCCTCCAAGTAATTATTCGGATTTTCTTCGTAACCCGATAATCTAAAAAAATTTTAAATTAATTGAGCAAAATTCTATATAAAATAATATAAATTTTTATTAAAAGTGAAGATAGAATATAGGATAAAAACCTAATCCCAGAAGTCGGCTTGCTGTTCAGTCCCCTGTGGCGGGGGTTTCCATGAAACTCGAGTTTGTTGCTTTCACAAGTTTATGGACAACTTTTTATTAAGCTTTCACTTATAATTGAAGAATTCTTGAATAAATATTTGACAAGAAGTACCATAAACTTTTTCGTATTTAAAAATCGCCAATTTTTAAAGCTTTTTCAAATAAAACCATTGTAGACTCATTCGGCAGAGACACACATCCATCAGTTTAAAATTTTGATTTTTTATTGACTATTATAGAGAGAATACAGATTCGTGGTTACAACCGAATTTCTTGCAACTAAATGGTTTGGTTGCAATTTTGGTAAACTGAAGTATTATGATCCAAACAAAATTCTGTTGTACCGACAAATAAAAATATTGGTGGCTGCAATCAAACTATTCAGTTGTAAAAATTTTTTGTTACGATAAATCTGCTCCCACTGCGTGGTATAGCAAAATTATATTTTCCTTAAAATATTTTGAGCATTCAAAATCATCACTTCTTCATAAAAAAAGGAGTTTTTGGTTCATTTGAATTAATTTTTGTATATTTTATTAAAAAGTTATCTAAATTCTTTAAATTTCTTATCCTCTCTTTGTAATCTCTACTTTCTAAAAACGCATTTTAGAAAAAAATTCCAGGGAATTCCCGTTGCATTTCCCGGGATTCCGGGACTGAAAAAGGTCGGGAATTCCCTTCAATCAAATTCCCGTGAAAAACTATAACTATCAAGTTATATTGTTTATGTTACTATAAAATCAATACCTACATTTTTGGTGGTTTTGTATCGGAATGCATGTTTTGAAGGGTGGCCCGCTAAATACTTCTTACATATGTATGTATATCGCTCAAACTATGCGTATTAAAGAGTTGAATATGGGAGAAATAATTATAAATTTGTTAGAGAGTAATTTTAGAATCTGACTAGAGTTTTAAGTCGTCCTTTCTATAATATTGGTAAAAAATCGTCGATGAATTATTGAAGTACCGTACAGACCAAACATTCTCTTTTGTGAGGTATTAATATGTTGCTTGTTTCAAATTACTTTATTTGCTTTTAATTTCATTGAGAAATGTCAAGCCTAAACCAGATAAACGCAGTGTCGACCGCAGTGCAACGTTTTGTCGATAAAGCAGGTTTTTGTATTTTCTTTATTTGTCAGTGCCGAGAAATTAGAAAATTTTCTTAATAAACAAGAGCTGTTTTTAAACAACATTCCGAGGTCCGAGGCTTAAATAAAGAAGAAGAAGTAAAAAAAACGAATTACCTTTATGTTATCAATCTAGATTTGCCTTGAATCAATGTAGGGCATTGTACGGTGAAAAAGTGCATGCCCATTTCTTATTGAAGTATTTATCTGAAAATTAAAAAGATCTAGGCTTTCATATGAGGTAAAATTTGTAAAAATGTGATAATTTAGTCATTCCCAAATTTTCAATATAAGCTGTTTGTTCGACTTAACTTTATCCATTTACTCAGAAAAAAATTCTGAGTTAACGAAAACATGTTTCAGACGAAAAACTAACACATTACCTTTTGTATGCACGTTAACTTGCAACGCGGATAATTACTAGGGTATTCAATTAATCGGCTTTTTATTTTAATCGATTAATCGTACAAATAATTATTCATTTCTTTTTTTCTTAACCGGTTAATCGAACAAAATTTTAAAGGTAATCGATTAATCGAAAAAAAAATTATGTAAAATAATATACATACACTTGTTGGATTTTTATTAATTTTATTTAAAAAAAAGAACAAAAATAAATTTAGTAACTCTTCTGAAATTCATAAAAATAAAAAAAAGTATCATCTTTCTTTAATTTTTAAAAATAATTTAAACAGAAAGTGGTATTAATCTATGATCTGGAGTCAAACTGAAAAACATTCATTTAATAAAAAAAATTTAATAATTGAGATCAGATTTTGCCAATATTTTTATTTTTTCTGTCCCCTTTTTCACATATTAAAACTTTATCCAAATCGGGGAGAACCAACCGCAATGAGTTAACGAAGAATATAAGACCCCGTACATTAATTTGAATCTCTTTCGTATACATTGAATCATACATGGGAATTTTTCATTACCATTGAAATTTCATTACCATTAGTTCATACTAATGACAATGACAAAAATTTCATTACCATTTAATGGTAATGAAATATTTTTCATTAGAAAAATCATTACTAATGGTAATGAAATTACACTAATGTGTAACAAAACTAATTACAATTGATTAAAATCCATTTGTTTACAAAAAAATTAAGACAAATGAAAACGAACAACGGGTTTGGCCGGGGAAGTTATAAAACATAATTTTTTAAGGAGGATCCATTCCATTCAGTTAAACTTTACCTGGATACAAATAACAATGGAATGGAAAGTAATATTTAATTTCAAATGAGCATGAGCCTGAATGAGCATATTCCATCTTCGATTTCAGCTAGTTTTACTCCATTTTTACGTTTTTCTGTTAATGGCAATTATTTTTTTAATTTAGTCATTATCAATGGTAATGAAATTTAAAATCATTGTCATTAATCAATGAAATAAAATTTTAGAATCATTACCATTATTTAAAAAAAATGGTAATGAAAATAATTTCATTACAATTGATATCAATGCAATGGTAATGAAATCATCAATTAATTAGTCCATCTAATTAATTAGTCCCATGTATGCATTGAATGCATAACAAACGTAAATGTAGAGAGGAATTCTATTGAGAATTGATTTTCCCTCTACGTTTCCGTACCTCAATTCCTTTATTTTATTTAATTTTTTTAATTCAGAGTGCTCACTAAACAAGCTTTAATACATTGAGCATTAATTATAATTAATAATTCTAATAATCATTAATTACAATAATTATTAATGCTTTTGTTTAATATCAACGTTTAAAAATTCGTAAAAACTAATTAAAAATTTATTGTACGTAAATAGATTTCACTACTTTACTAGATAATTCACAACAACAGAGTAGTAATTGAAGATGACAAAGCAAACTGTGATAATTTTATGCTGTTTTTGTTTTTTCTTTGGGATTTAAAAACATAAAAACATAAAATTCTCATTGAGTTGAAGCTAACAAATATTTCTAGACATTCTAAAAGGTCATCCCTTAATTATTTTTTAGGCCAGAATGAAATCCGGATAGGTACAAGTCTACAGCAAATTATTTATCACAATTTTTTAAAAAAGTTTTGAGATTTTAGCACATTTAATTTAATAAAAAATTTATATTTTTTTAAACATTTTTGTAATTTTCTACCAATTTTGATTAATCGATTAATCGTATGACATTATTCGAATTATTCGTTATTCGAAATTTGGAGATTTTAAATTATCCCGTGAAAAAAAAAATTATACTAAATTATATAAAATTTAATCCGGAAAATGGATTGTATATAAACGAATAAAAAATATATTTGAATAGATATAATTTCATCCAATTTTATCGGAGTTTTGGTCTTATTCAATTGCATTAAATTTTGTTTGTTTATATGAATATGTATAGTGTAAAACGATCAATTAACTGAGAGAATTATCTGAATGCTATTAATAAATTTTTGCACAAAACCGATGAAATTTCACTGGGCCTCGTCCATTGAAACATTTTATTGAATTAATGGAATTTTTGATAAAATGTTGTGAAAATGTGCATTTTATTTATTAAAAGTTTCACACACTTAATGGAAAATTTTCATTAAAACTAAATTCATAAAATATATGAAGATTTTTCACCAAATTTAAGAAATTTTTCATTTACCTTGTGAAGAAAACTTTATTATTTTACTAAAAAATTTCATTAAAACTGGTCCAGCAAACTTCTCTCTATGTGGGTTATATAATCCGTTATCAGTTATTAGTAACTACACAGAAGAAAAAAATTAAAATCATACAGAAACAACGATTACTAAGATAGAAAAAGCTTTGAAATCACACAAATCTCAGGTTTTATTCTTTTTATATAAAAAATTGTCTGCTTATCTTTAAAATCGAAAAACAAATTAACTTAAATATGAAAAAGTTTAACTGTAACTTACTTTAATAAGGATCAGTATTATAGTCACCAATTAGAAAATTTTGTTTCAAAGTTTCTTACTTAAATAAAATATCCTACTAAGTGATGACTAGGGCAAGGAATTTCATGCACTTAAAAATGGAAAATATGCGCCTAAAATATGCGGTTAAAAAATAAAAATATGCATTAAAAATATAAGAAATATGCACTAAAAACTATTATTTTTGCAAAAATAATGCACTCTAAAACTTAAAAATGTATTTAAGTTAGTTATTTTGCAAACAGACACAGAACTCGAAGATTTCCCATAGGTCAATAAGGTTTTAAGAATGTTTATTTTGATTGAATCAAAATATGAAAACGTATAAATTTTTTATATTTTTTTACAAAATAAAAAATGCTCCTAAAAATTAAAAATATGCACAAATATGCATTAAAAAGCCCAAAATATGCATTAAAGAGGCACCAAATATGCATTCAAAGTCAAAATATGCAAAAACATGAATTTATGACAAAATATGCAAAAATATGCAACTATAAATCGATGCCATTTTGTTCTAAATTTGATGATTCGGATAAATATTTAGTCCATATTAGTTTTGGACTATCGAGAAAAAACATGCATTTGCATGAAATTCCTTGCTCTAGTGATGACTATAACACTAGCTCTAATATTCATACTTTATTTACAAAGTGTTCGTAAAAAATCAAATGTTAATTAAAATCTGATATAGTAATTGATTTAACTATAATTTTTTTTGTATGTAGTTACTTTTCTTATTATTTCTTTCATTGGATTTAAGATTATATATTGTAATTAAAAAGTGCCACATTGGTATGTCTGATTTATCCCAGAAATGAAAAAATTCTGGGTCATTAGAAACCCTAGATGCAACATAACATATAAGCTCAGCTTTTTAATTTTGTATTGAATTATTAAGTATATAATTGTATTTAAATCAACAAACATTTTGTTCGATTCGAGGTAGTAAATAATTTTATCTAAAATATTCTTGGGTCACATTTAGTTTTATATAGTGTTGTTCGAAGCAATATAAAAATGTATCTTCAACGGGATATAATTTGATCAAGTATATGTATCTGTATACGGCATATAAAATGATATAAGAGAAAATATTTTTTAGGATATGATTATATAAGGCAACGAATAAGAAAAATTTGAAAATCGGAATCCTAGATAAATTCATATTTAATTTTATACGTTGTTATTACTCTTTAATATGAATAGATACATTGGATCAAACCTAACTTGATCAAATCTAATCGTTTTTTTACGGGATTCGAAAAATTTTTGAGAAAATTTGTTCGATTAATCATATTAACTTTCTTTTAAAATCGCTAAAAACAAATAAAAATTTGGTCCTGTTTAAAGTGCTGCAATTTTAAGTCTGGTGACTATTTGTAGATAAAAATAATGCAAGACTTAAGGAAATTTTATAGGATTTCCAAAAATATACAGTTTGTACAGAACCGATCAGTACTGCCTAAATTTTACTATGTAATTTGATAAAAGGTTGATATCGCTAATTTTTCGTTAAAAGCCACGCCCACTTAAAACAAGTGACAAAATGAAAAAAAACAAACATTACCCGGTGAAAAATGTCCATATATGAACATGTATGGATCCGAAAAATGAGGTAACACCTAAGTATATGTTCACATATGGACATATATGAACATATACATTTATTAAATATATGCGAATACATGCGAACGTTGCTGTCCTTTATTATAAGGTTGTACTATAGATATAAATTTATGTATGACATTCAAATTAGGCGCTACATATGTTCATTTTTTTATTCATGGCATTAGATATAATTCCATATTTATCCATATGAGTTCCTTTTACACATATGGAAAAATCTATTCTTCCAAATATGTTCATATACAAGTCACTTTTGCATAAATTGAATATCATATACTTTCATATTTGTCCATATATGAGTGCCTGTTCCATATATGAAATAACAGATGCCTCCATATATGTCTGTATATGAAATCTTTTTCCATATATGGAATCATATATACTTCGATATATGTTCATATAAAATCCATATATGTTCATAAAAAATCCATATTTGTTCATATGTGTCCATACATAAACCATATATGAACATGTTTGAGCGTATATGAACATTTTTCACCGGGTACGTTAAAATTTTCTGAACCATCTCCTTGCCTTTCGTGGCGAATTTAGCCACTATTTTGATCATTAAAAATCATGGATGGTAACCAAAACGATGCGATTATCGGTAAGGGTAACGCTATTTCAGATTATTTCGGTAACGGTATTTTAAGGGTAACGCTATTTCATTATTTCGGTATCGGTAGTCAGTTGAAAGGGTTTTGAATCGATAACGGTATTTTAGCGGTATTGCCTGCCAACCCTGTTAATAATAAAGGCAACAACAATAAAATGATAAAAAACTTGAATTGACTTAAATTCGTGGCCACAACTGTACATTTTACGGGGAAGCATAAGTTTGAAAAATTAATACTTATATTTTTTTACAAATTCATCTATGTATATCTGTAAAGCTTTTATTTTTTATAGTAAAAGGAAATATTATCAAAACCATTCTTGCGGTTTAAAAGTTGTGATTGAAAATGTGAGGACACCTTAAAAATCTTTATGCAAATTTTTCCCCTTCAATACAAATTTCAGTACATTTGACGAAACAATAAAATGTTCAATTTTGTATAAAAAATTTCAAAGTGTCCTCACATTTTGACTCATAACTTTTGAACCGCTACACCGATTTTGATAATTTTTAACCCAAAGCTGACTGGGGGAATAGCAAATAACCTGGTTAAAAATAAATGGTCAAAAAGAAAGATAATTCGCGTTTTTTGGGGTCCTTGGACCCAGATTTTTCAAACACAAATATCTTTTTTATCAAGAGCTAATCTAGAAAAACGGCTAGCACCACTGGATTCAGCGTAGGTTATCCCACCGGGACACAGCGTAGGTTATCCCACAGTGTTATCAATGTTGAAAACTCAACGGTTATAGATTTTCGCATCTAACATAACTTTTTCTACGTTTCTATGATATCTGTACTTTATTTAGTTTTTTCAAATTTTGTTTAGTTACAGGGTGAACCAAACAGAATTTTAAAGTTCGATATTTTTAGCGAAAGTGAGAGAATACCTTATGTTTATTGTAAATTGCTCTTACTTTTTAAATAATTATCCGATTTTAAAAAAAATTGGCTCACATCAAACCTTGGATCTTCTTTAAGATACTTTTTTCAAAAATAAATAGTCTTCTTACAGAAATATTGCCAAAATGTAAAAACATTATTAATTCGCGAATATTTTAAAAAACACTACTTCCATTTTTTGCTTTAACAGAGTTAAATGCACTATAATCCCAAAACTTGTTTAACGAATTATGAAAATAATTTTTTGTAATCCTGTCTATTGATTTTTTTTTGTAAGTTTGTGGTGATAGAATATATTGTCGTGTATGTCATGTCAAAAAGTTAGAGGACGACGTTCTCATATTCAGTGTGTTCGTTTACTTAAATTTCGTACTACTTTTACTACAATTGGGAACAAGCTTATTATTTCCCTAGAATTGTTAAATTTTTAATTTCTACTGCGTTTATCGAAAAACTTCCTTAGCAAAAGTTTAATGATTTTTTGCGAGCTTTAATTTTCTGACATTAGGGTTGTAGCAACTGAGATCTGGTGGTTAACTACTAGAACGGGATACTTGAGGTCAATGGCCCTTAGAGCAAAACCCTGGTCTCCTCGAGAGAAAAACATCAATGTATCATACTAAGATCCGACTGCAAATGTCAAAGATAACGAAAAATGTAAAATGGCGACCCCTACGTTCGGCAAACATTTTTTTTTTTTTTTTTAAATTGCCTTGCAAAAATACTTTATATTGGAGGGTGTACGGCTCACTTTTTTTTTTGCCTGTAAGGTGGTACGGTCTAATGGACAGGCTTCGTCAGGGGTTTTCTAATAATTTGTATTAGTGTTTATACACATATGGTCAAAATAATAAGTACAGCCTAAAATATTTTTTTAAAGGCTCGTAGCGGAAAATTTATTTAAATTAAAAGAAAAAACAAATACTATTTTGTTTTGTTATACCATTAGAAATAAAATAAATACTAACGCTGTTATTCAAAAAAAACTTTTTAATTTAGCTTTAAAACATGAATTTGCTAAATCATTCATTATCTCTATTAAACCTTCATTAAAAAATTGTATTCAGAAACATACATAAAAGTTTATTAATTTTGTTTATAATTCTGGCAACAAAGATATTTGTATATTCTCTCTTTTTATTGGTTGTGATACATGAATTTAGTGAACGATTGACTCGGTAATTATAGGTAAATATATTGTTTTGTAAATTTTTTATTACAAATCAAAACATATTAAAAAAAACGATTTTTAAACATTACTGAGAAGTAATAATGGGAACAAATTGTGTTAAAGAATTTTTTATATTACGAATACTGAAAGTATTCGAATATCGAGTATGGATTTATTGTAAATGCATCACTATTTTATTGAATTTGTTTTCATTTTCATGCAATTTTGGGAAAGTTTTAGATAAAAGAGTTTAGTCTTGGGAGTTTTACAGTTTTTTTGTTTCGGTTGGATACAAAATGTTATATTCTATCTATTCTTGGGTGGATGACTCTTAAACAATTCATTTAATCATTTTAAATTCACGTTCTTTAGTTTTTTACAATGTTTTTCTTTTTCCAACTTTATCCAACAGATATTTTAGGCTATACCCTGCTTTAAGGGTTTAATAAATTTTTCTTTATTAATCATTTGTGAATATTCTTTTTGCCAAATTAGCTTAAAAATCTGTAATTAGGATATTTTAAAAGTTTTTGAATAACACAGTGAAAATAACAAAAATTAAATTCAGTCTTGTTCAAAAAGTAAGTATTAATCAAAAAACATTGGACAAAATAATAAATACAATACATTTAGTTAAAATAAGCAAAACACTAAAAAATTCATATTTTGCTGACTCTTTTTGGCATGCTGGCAATAAGCTTCCTGCAGGTCTCTACTGGTATTTCATACCAAGTTTTTTGAACAAAATTCCATAACTGATCCTTATTTTTAAAAACCCTAAAGATTTTCGATGGGGTTTAAGTCCGGAGATTGACTACGCGAGTCAAGAAGGGCCCCATGATTGTCTTGGAACCAATCCTTTAACAACTTAGAAGTATGCTTTGGATCGTTATCCTGCTGGAATGTCCATCTAAGAGGCATACTTTCCTCAGCATATGTCAACATCGTATTTTCCAAAATATCTTTGTAGTGGAATCTGGGGGGTTACCGCGTAACTCGATTCGAAAAAAATTTTTCCAATTCGTATATTTTACCTTTTGTAAAAAGAAAAGTTTCAGCAAAAATCTTACTTTTTGAATTTTTATGTGTAGTGTACAAGGTTTAGGATAAAAATAAATTAAAAAGTATAATTTTTATACAGAATTATATTTTTAACAATATTTGCAAGATTTACGAATTCGAAAATTTTTTTTCGGTTACGCGGTTACCCCCCTGTTCATAGCGTCGGTAATTTGATGTATCGGACCAACCCCATACCACGAGAAACAACCCCAAACCATAACATTGCCGCCCTTGTGCTTGACCGTTTTCTTTGTGAAGCGAACATGGAATTCCTTACCCTTAGGGCGTCGAACATTCCGAGCATAGTCGTTTCCAAATAAATTTTTGTTTCATCGCTCCACAAAATGTTTTGCCATTAGGCTTGCCAGATCGAAATTGGCAAAAAGCTTGACATTCAGATGAAAAAGCTTGATTTTTCTTGACATTCAAAAAAAAGGCTTGATTTTTCTTGACAATTTAAAATTCAGTTAAATTAGCAAAAAAAAAATTCCAAAATCGACTTGAAAATTTAAATGATATTAATTTATACAGATTTTCTACATTCTTTGTACCACACTTTTTAAAGAAATGGGCCCATATGTGTCAATGTATATGTCTTTTGGCAATTCTTCAAAAACTTCCCGAAGGCAGCAGTAATTTGTATTCAACATATTAGTATTATTCTTTGACAATAACGAGTTTTTTATATTTAAAACAGCAATTTGCTAAAAAACTGATTTTTCTCCAAAATCATATCTTTTTTTCTAAGTATTTTACAGCATTTTGTAAAAATTGGTTAGCTTCTAATTCAAACGATTCCTTTTCATTCATAGAAAGACTTTATGCTTTACTACCATGGAAACAATCATTTATCCGTAAAAATTAGTCATGGTACATTTAAAAACAATTAGTTTTTTTTTTTTTTTTGCTAATGGTTAATTTTTCTTGATTTTTCTTATCAATTTGATGGAAAAATTTCTAAAATTCCGTTTTAGCTTGACAAATGACATTTTTTCTTTATTCTTGACACGCATTGAAAAAGCTTGACAATCAAGCCAAATCAAGCCCTTCTGGCAACCCTATTTGCCATTCTTTTTCACCGTCTGCTCCGGATCAATTGGAATGACTTCTTGCAAACACCAACCTTGCCTTTAAATTTTTTTTGTCGAAGCAAATGGACTCTTTTGGCTATCCGTCCTGATAAATGAGATTCTTGTAGTCTACGACGAACCGTTCGCGTTGAAATTACATTTCCAATATCTGCTGAAATCGCTCTTGAAGACACAAATGGGTCCCTCTTCGCAAGAGTTAAAATACGGATATCTGTTAATTTTGAAGTTTTTTGGGTCTTCCGCGAGTTTCGACGGGCTTTAAAGCATTTTGTACAAAAAATAGCGACCGATTAATAGTTTCTGCTATAGAACGAAGACTTTGGCCACTTTCTCTTAATCTTGAAACAATTTTTCTCTCCTCCGGAGAACAATGACTTTTTTGACCCATCGCTGATTTGTATACTATATATTTCGTTATGAATAAAGACAACAGTAAAATAGCTAGCCGTTTCAAAAAACTAGAGCAGACTGCGAAAATATTAAAGAATTCAGCAATGTATATATTATTTTGACGCAAGTACTGAAATCACACCTGTACAAAACTAACACACAATGAAAACAATGGGGAAGCCCCAGTTTTGTTTTTACTTTTAAAGGCATTGCCAAATTAAAGTTATTTAAATAAAAAAGAATTGCCATGTTTACTTTCCGTTAAAGTAACTAAAATTAAATATAATGATAAAATAAGCAGATGTACTTATTATTTTGACCATATGTGTGTATGTATGTTATTGTCAGATTGTCTCTTTATGAAAATTTTTCAATAACCCGTCGGCTGTAGGAATCGAACATGTGCCTATTCCTACATTACAAACATACCTATACTAATGTGCGACCGCTTAGCCATCTCACCCAAGTAAAGCCTTGAATGCAATGTAAATAATTCATAGTTTTCTTTCCTATTCCGCTTTCTCTTATTATTGCTACTCAGAAGTTATCAAACGCAGACACATACAAACATTCTATTTTTAGATTTTTGTTTGCCTTCCAATCTCTTCCGTGTCTCCTTTTTCGCAAATGTTGCCAAATTGACGTAAGGTTTTACTTTCAAGAGAAGGCAGCTTGCGTATATATTGGAAACGAGTTGCCGTAGGGCAAATTTCATAATATACTTTACTATAGTGTTGTTTTAACGGCTGCAATTAATATGCATTTAAATTAATAAATAAGAATGTCTAAGATGCAGAGTAATATTTTTGTTTGCCATATTGAGTTTTTTTTAAAGAAAAACTAATATTGGCTGAACATGACTATAAATGTTTTTATGCATTTTTACTTTAGAATATCCCGAGTAAAAAAGTTTTGATATAATCATATATTATTTTATTTAATTATATATAGTAACTTATAGTTACATATGGCCACATATGCTTTTAAATTGAAGCATATATACTTTTATATAGTCATTTATTAAATATTTTTTCCTCAAAGGTTTTAATATTGAGACATATGTGATTTTATATTATTACATACTGGCCTACATATAAGTGTATGTGCTATATATAAGTACATAAAGTAACATATAAAAGATATAATTACATATACGTTTATATATAATTTAGTATGACACTACACATAATAATATAAAACTATATATGGAGCCATTTAAGAAATATTATATAATAGGTGTTATATATGATTATATATTGACGGATATGAACCCATATATAACTTAGTATGGTTTCATATCTACAATATTTCATGCTTTCTTTTATATATAACGATATAACGTTCTTTATAAAATCATCTATAATTATATATCATCCCACATTAGCAATTTTTTCAAAGTGATTTTATATAAAAATATATAAGGTCCTTTTAAAACCGTATTGTATTAAATGTGGTTCCATATTAAAAATGATTTTGAACTAGTTTAAGATTTAGTAATTACTAGCGATTGGCGCATGACACGATCGTGAGTGAAGTTGTTCACAAGTGATCGTGAGTAATAATTACTATACCAAAGTAATTCGCGCGTGAGCGTGAGAATATATAATTCGTACGTGAGCGTGAGTAAGAATATATAACCCGTGCATGATTCGTGTGTGAGTTTATTTTTTGCATCATGTGTTTTTAGAAATTTTTACTGTTTTGCGTGAGAATTTTCTGATTGTGAGTAAGTTTTTAATATACTCATGTCTGCGTGAGTAAAGGGCGGATTATGGGACCGTAAACGTAAATGTGATGTAACTGTACCGTGCCGTAGCTAAAAAGTACACTTATAGATTATCGTAAACGACATTACTATTTAGCATCTATTTCATGTGGTTTTATATTTTATTCTAAATTTTTTCATTTATTTGTTAATTTTTATTCCTTATCTGTTGTTTGTTGAACTCAGCCTTAAGACACGAAATGCTCGTGCGTGAGTAATTTGTTTTTGTTTAGGAGCGTGAGTCAAAATGGCTAACGCGCCCATAAAATTAACAATACTGAAGCTTTAATATGGAATTCTCTATACTATAACGCACACTTGACTGATCTCTTATATCTTGGTTGTATATCACAATCCTATTACGTTAAAAATTTCAGTGTTGTTAACCTTATTTTAAAATTACTAAAAACAAATAAAAATTTGTTCATGTTTCATGCACTGTCATGGTAAATCTGGATAAAAGTAATGGAAGATTTATCGAAATTATAGGATATCCAGTAGACCTGGGGGTTAATCATTACATTTTGTAATTAATTACACATGCATTTACACAATTACATGTAATTGTAATTGAAAAAAAAAACTCAATAATTAATTACAATTACAAATTATTTGTAATTGTAATTCAAAAAAGAACAATTACAAGTAATTTGTAATTTGAAAAATGTCAATTACATTTTTTGGGAAAATAAATAATGACAAAAAGCACAAGTAAGCCCAACATGACGTATTCTTTTTATACGCATCCATGCCTATGCAACCTATCCCAGTCAGATTTTTCTACAAAATTTTAACAAAAAACACTTTTTAATTCTAAATGTAATTGAAATTTGTAATTGAAATCACTTTCAATTACAATTACTAGTAATTTGTAATTGAAAATTTTCAATTGCAATTACTTGTAATTTCAATTACAAATTACAAGTAATTGTAATTGAAATCCCTCAGGTCTGATCTCCAGATATTGTATATCTTTTTTTATTTAAAAATATAATTTTGTATATTGTTTGATATGGTCATATATATTATGGTAAAAATATAGGGTCAATATTTAGGTATAATTGTATCAAACTATGTCCACTTTTATAACATTTTATATAATTTTATACAAAAAGATATAGTTTTATGTAATTGGATGAGGACAAAATTCGGATACAATTGTATCGAATTGCATAAAATTGTATCAAATTGTACCAAATTGTATACAATTGTATACAATTCGATACAATATGATACAATAAGACGTTCTCATTTTTCGGATATAATTATATCTAATTACATAAAAGATTATATATAATTAAATATAACTTTATATGGCTCCATATCATTTTTTTTTACTTGGGATCATAAAAAGATGAGAGATGGAGGAATTCTGACTTTAGATTTGGATTTAGTGTGCAAAATACCTTTTAAAAAGTATATTCTGGACTTGTGGTATTGACTTTTATCAAACTTTGACTTTCTGTGTATGAAAGAAAATAAAAATTTAAACATTTCCAACAACATAATATGAGAATCTCGTACTTAAATTAGCAAATTTCTCGAACCCTTGGATATCTCATTATACCCTACACCACTATGTGGTCAGGGTATTATAAGTTTGTGCTGATGTTTGTAACACCAAAAAATATTGGTCGTAGACCCACCTTATAGTATACCGATCGGTTCAGAATTTTTTTTTATTTCGATTTAACGATGTCCGTCTGTCCGTCAGTCCGTCCGTCCGTCTGTCTGTCTGTCTGTCTGTCTGTCTGTCTGTCTGTCTGTCTGTCTGTCTGTCTGTCCATGCAATCTTGTGCGCACTCTACAGGTCGCAACTATTAAGATATTTTGATGAAATTTGGTACGCAGACCTATGTTGGCCCAAGGACGAACAAGTTTGATTTTTTTGAACATCGGTCCATGTTTAGACCTAGTGCCCATATAAGGGTCCTACCAAAATTATACTGTTTATACGCTGCAGGTCGTAAATATTAAGATATTTTGATGAAATTTGGTACACAGACCTATGTTGGCCCAATAACGCAGCCTATTGATTTTGGTGAACATCGATCCATCTTTAGACCTAGTGCCCATATAAGGGTCCTACCAAAATTATACTGTTTATACGCTGCAGGTCGTAAATATTAAGATATTTTGATGAAATTTGGTACACAGACCTATATTGACCCAATAACGCAGCCTATTGATTTTGGTGAACATCGGTCCATGTTTAGACCTAGTGCCCATATAAGGGTCCTACCAAAATTATACTGTTTATACGCTGCAGGTCGTAAATATTAAGATATTTTGATGAAATTTGGTACACAGACCTATGTTGGCCCAATAACGCAGCCTATTGATTTTGGTGAACATCGGTCCATGTTTAGACCTAGTGCCCATATAAGGGTCCTACCAAAATTATACTGTTTATACGCTGCAGGTCGTAAATATTAAGATATTTTGATGAAATTTGGTACACAGACCTACATTGGGCCAATAACGCAGCCTATTGATTTTGGTGAACATCGGTCCATGTTTAGACCTAGTGCCCATATAAGGGTCCTACCAAAATTATACTGTTTATACGCTGCAGGTCGTAAATATTAAGATATTTTGATGAAATTTGGTACACAGACCTATATTGACCCAATAACGCAGCCTATTGATTTTGGTGAACATCGGTCCATGTTTAGACCTAGTGCCCATATAAGGGTCCTACCAAAATTATACTGTTTATACGCTGCAGGTCGTAAATATTAAGATATTTTGATGAAATTTGGTACACAGACCTATGTTGGCCCAATAACGCAGCCTATTGATTTTAGTGAACATCGATCCATCTTTAGACCTAGTGCCCATATAAGGGTCCCATCAAAATTATATTGTTTATACGCTGCAGGTCGAAAATATTAAGATATTTTGATGAAATTTGGTACATAGACCTATATTGGCCCAAGGACGAAGCCTATTGATTTTGGTGAACATCGGTCCATGTTTAGAACTAGTGCCCATATAAGGGTCCCCCCAAAATTGGCTTGGTTACAAACTGCAGGTCGCAAATATTAAGATATTTTAATGAAATTTGGTGCGCTGACTCACATTATAGAAAATTTTGACACGAGCCCCATTTTAACCCATTCGAATTTCGGATCCAAACAATACACCAGAGTGGTGTAGGGTATTGTATAGTCGGCATGCCCGACTTTAACCTTTTTACTCGTTTTGAATTTTTGATGTGTCATACAAGACAATATGTTCTATCACCACAAATTGTTTGAAAAAAATCAAAGATGTGTTTTTTTAATGTTTTTATAATGATGCATTTTTGCAATTTTTCTGTAAATTCTACGCATGATTGAAAAAAAGTTTCCAAAAACAAAAGATTTGACCTTTCATATGAGCTAAGATTTTTAAAAATCGGATAATTACTTTAAAGGCTAGAGTATTTTTTAAACATAAGGTATTTCGGTCACTTTTGCAAAAAAAATTTAGTCATAATACAGCCTGAACTATGCCGGATCTAAATACAGCTAAAATCGTTTAGAAAATGTTTGGATTGTTTCAGTTATTTCAAAATTTAAAGCGTAATTTCTCTCACTTTTGCTTTAAATATGGAACTTTAAAATGTGATACAAGGTGAACCACGCGGAATCTTAAAAATCGAAATACAGCACAGATACCATAGGAATGTAAAATATAGTGCATGTATTATTTTTGAATAAAATTTAAACACATATCGTACATTTCAAAAACGACTAAAATCGGTTTGGAAATTTTGTGAAGTAATAAGAAAATTAAAAAAAAAATGGATACTTAATTTTAATTCAACCAAAATGAATTTGGTATCAGTTGGAATTTAAGTTAGTTCTGAAAGGAATTGAAGAATTTATGTTTTGATACCCTGTATTTCATTGCATTAGTTGAATTTGTAAAGATTAGGCTAGATGAATGTGTTGACCCTGTATACCACTTGTTATTATTTGCTGTAATTTTCTTATATGTACACAATGTTTTCTGGTTTTTCTTCTTTTTCCACATTTTGTTGTATGTTTCACGCATGCATGCAATTTTCAGCAGTTGAACAAACCAACAACCAGCCACCATTAGAAAAGAAGAAGAAAACTTATTTTACTACTTCTTTTTTGTCTATATATACATACATACATACATATTTTTTTTGTTTTGATTGAAATTGAGATTTTGCTTTAACACAGTGTTGTTGTTTTGTTGATACCGGGCTTTGTGGCTGCAGTGGCCACTACTCTATACCACTTGAAAGAATTCATTCACATTTGCTGCTCCAAGCCTGTATTCGCACACAATACAGAATTTCTATTATATTCACACAAAAATACATACTTGCATTTGCAGTGCAAGCATTCACTCAGTCAGAGAAGCCCCAGCAATTCTATATACTTTATTTATATACTTGTTATTCTGTTCTTTTATGCTTTTGTTGTTGTTTAGTGAAATTCAGCTCCTCTTTAAAGAGTTGAAAATTGTGTTTTTTATGTTGCCTTTGCAGTGCTCGGGTACTTAACCGCCTTCCGCTTTTTGTTTAACAAATGTCTGAGTGGAGTTTGGATTTTTTTTTTCAAATGTTTTAAAATCATTTTCCCTCTGAACTATGTTTTTTCCAGTATGCTTTTTTGCTGCTGTAGAGTAGTCAAAAAAAAAAAACTATAATTAAAATCTTAAAAAAAAAATCCAAGTTGAAAAATTTTAACTTTTTGAAAATTATTAAATAATTTGTATTTTCGTACTTAATGTTTTGGAAAAAATTGCCAATATTTCAAACTAAAGGTGCTATGTATATGGTGTTCATTCGTTTAATTACGTGTTCTATTAGAAAAATCGTGTTATTGACTTGTATTGACTTCTTAAAATTTGTAGTTCAACATTTTAAAGAAGAAAATAATATTTGTTGATCATTTTTCAGAAAATAAAACCAAATACAAAAGCAATTTGGGTTATTTTTATAAAAAAAAAAAATGTTATCGGAATATGAGAGTTTTGCTAAATTGTTAACTACCCTACGGGAAATTTTAACAAACTGTCACCGAACTGGCCCCTTTATATGAAATAGACTGGTCACTTTTACATGGCGTTGTCATAGGAGGGGGAAATTTACCCCTTGTGACATGTCACAAGACAAATCCCAGGACAGGTCCCTGAACTTTGTTTTTTATGAGAGTTCAGTAACCTGTCCTAGGATTTGTCTTGTGACATGTCCCAAGGGGTCAATTTCCCCCTCCTATGACAACGCCATGTAAAAGTGACCAGTCTATTTCATATAAAGGGGCCAGTTCGGTGACAGTTTGTTAAAATTTCCCGTAGGGTAACGCCAATTATAGTTTAAAATAACTGAAAAATTGATTCTCTATTATCCAGTTAACGACAGATATTATTAGAGAAAGTTACCGATTAATTTCGGTAAAAATATAAAAATGCCAAAAAAATTTAAAGAATATATTTGTCAACTAAAATAAAAAAATTAAACAACTAAGGTAATTATTTCGAAAACTAACCAAATTTAATTATAATTCTGTGATTTTGAGCAATAGCGGTGTGTGTCCGTTTAAAGTACAGGGTACATTGCTGAAAATTACAAAAATTCTCAAGACAAAAAATCAAAATATTTTTTTGTGGAAAAAACTTTTACTTACATATTTAAAAAACAAAAAAAAACTTCACAAAACTATTTTTATCCCTTCGAGGTTTGTTCCGACTAGAGATGCCAAACGGGAAATCCCGAAATCCGGGGATTTTCGGGATTGGCAAAATCCCGAATCCCGGCATTATTTCTCAAAAATCCCGGGATTTTCTAATTTTTTAATATTAATATAAACGCAAATAAACAAAGTGAGCAATTTTAGATTACTTACGTTTTTTCTTGAATTTTCTCATATTGTCAAGAAATTGATGCCAAGATATTGGTAAAATTATAAATTAAGTAGATTATTCGAGTAAACTATGCAAAGACTTTGCAGAAAAATTTAAAATTTTGGTAAACAATATTAAGTTTTTGAGTAATACATGCGAAAAATCAAGTTTGTTTGTTATTTTACCGATTTATTCTTCCAAGCGAAATTCGATTTCTGAAACTGGGACTGTAAGTTTTGGCTGGGACTGTAAGTTTGAATTCTTCCATGAAAACATTTGATAACGATAACCAAATAACTTTGTTGTTGTAATTACACGATTTAGTGGGCAAGGTTATCGCAACGAATCTGTTTTAAAATCTGCTTACAAAATTATACTGGGCGCAAGTGTACTTAATGACATGCCTTCGTATATTATCCCAGCCAGAAAAATACAAACGGGAAAGCGATGGCAAAGTATTTTAACAGGTGGTACAAGTACTGACAAAAATTGCTTTCCCATTTCCAATATGATAACGTCAATAGACAAAAGGACCGGCAGTTCAAAAAGCGCCGGAAAAGTACTGGAGAAACAAAATTTTTAACTTTGGCAAAACGCTGCCAAAACCAATAAATAGGTGGTTTGGAATTATAGTTTCCAAAATCAAATTTAAAAAAAGTTCATATGTATCTTTTTTTTTGCCCTGCCGTGATGTTTTGCAAAACAAATACTGGCAAAACGATTTTTGCTAACGCTGGCAAAGCGTCCCAAATGAGTGTTCTGCCAGTCATTTATTTTTAATATCGCGGTTACCCAGTGGTATGCAAGTACTTGATTTTTTGTACCACTGTCAATTTCTGACTGAGATGTTTCAATATTCATAAAATGTACCACATTATTAATTAACAACTATTAAATAATTATAAAACGCTTTATTCTATAAAAAAAATTAGTTACATAACATAAACATTTTTAGAAATAAAGGAAAATTTAAATCCCGAAATCCCGTAAAATCCCGGGATCCCGAAAAATCCCGTAGTGCCAAAAATACCGGGATCCCGAGATCGGGATCCCGGGATTTCATACGAAATCCCGAATCCCGGGATTTTCAAATATCAATCCCGATTGGCATCCCTAGTTCAGACCCCACTTGTTGGGAGTTTTCGGTCTCTGCAGCGCAAGGGTTAACGATTTCATGAGTGACCCTCTTTCATAACATACTGTGTTCGTTTACTCTAAATTTTTACTACTTTTACTATTGTACAATTGAAAAGTTTTGTTTACTTTTTGTTTTGAATTTTTCCAGCTGTAGTAAAAGTAGTAACTTGTAGTAAGTAAACGAACACGCCAAAAGGTACACTCTAAAAAGTAGTTGTAAATTAACTACTATAATGTATTTATATAAAATTTTATGTAATATTACGTAAATTTCCTAAATTTAGACATCAAATGTGTAAACTTCCGCTGTACACATTTTGGACTACAAAAGTACACATAAAATGTAATAAAATTTTTTTTTGTTTATAATTACATATTTTGTGTGTACATTTAGTAGTTTGTGTATCATTTTAAATTTTTTTAAGGTATAAACTTTTTAGTTCACTGTGTACCGATACTTTTTCTGGCAAGTGTAGGTTCACCAAAATGTATGTTCACCAAAAAAAGTAAAAAAAGTGCCCCCTCAAAATACACCTTAATTTGTTTTATGATGATTCCCAAAAATTTTCGGGTCTAACAATGACACCTCACGAGAAAAATAACAATTTTTTAGTTTTTTGAAGAATTTTATATTTTAGCTGAGTACCATATACTCAATATAGGTATCATATGAAAGGTTTTTGAGGCATAACCACACATGTCCTTTTTTCAAGGATATTCTATAAAAAAAAACAAATTTTTTAATCTTTTGCACGGAGATGTTTGTGATTTAAATGTCAAGCTTACATATCCTAATCTATAGACGATTTCAGATTTTTTTGAAATTCGCGATTTTTCCCGTTTTATCAAAAATTCAATGTGGCCGAAACAATATGTTCTAAATAGGGCAATATACCAAAGCTTTTCTTTTGATAAGTAAATCATTGCTGAGTGGATATAATTTGGAACTTTGCAAATTTAATTAATTTTTCACGGTGCTCTGGACCAATTTTTGATAAAATTTTTGAGTTACTCCAACCTGCATTTGAATTCAGTTTCAAGTTGCCTGCTCGCGCATTTATAAAATTATTATAACTTCAACCTTTCATGTGACACCCACATTGCGTATATTGTCTTCAGCTAAAATGCAAAATTCTTCCAAAAACTAAAAAAATACCTTTTTAAAAAACGGTCCTGGTCGTGAGATCTCATTGTTAGATTCGAAATATTTTGGGAATCACCATAAAACAAATCAAGGTATATTTTGAGGGGGTGCACTTTTTTGCTTTTTTTCTGTCTATATAAGCTGATTCGCTCTAATATACATAAATCTCCCTATGTTCGTCATATATGTCCATACATTAGAGTGGTAAAAAAAACATGAAAGTTGGAATTCGCGATCTCCACAATGTTGTTCCTATTCCTTAATGTCAGTGATGTTAGATAGTGGCAAAAAAAACCTGGTATAGATGTCGCTAAAAGCTGGTATTTGAAACAAAAAATTGGTATACTCAAGTATTATACCAAGGAGAACAAAGGGGATCTTGCTCCCATTCAGAGCGATAGCTTTGTTTATGGTGTTTTTGTTTTTCACGTACACTCAACCAAAAAAATCTGTAATGGCTACTGAAAATTTTGCTGTTATTACGGGAAATTTAACTGTTTTGAGGCCAGCGGTATTTTTTGCTAATTTTAGCAACACATGTCTGTTGATCTGTAGTACAATAAAATTAGTAGAAAAAATTAGTAGCCGCTACTAAATTTTAGTAAAATTTATGTAAAATGCAATTCAAAATCGATTTGCTAAAAACAGTTAAAAAACTTACTAAATATCATAATTTTAGTACAATGAAATTAGTATAAATAATTAGTTGCAGCTACTAAATTTCAGTAAATTGCTGTAAACTGTAATTTAAAATCAATCTGCTGAAATTAGCAATAAATTGTACTAAAAAATAAAATAAAAACTGTAAAATATAAAAAAAAAATTTTTTCTTTCGATTGTAACAAGCGTATAATTACTTCATCGTACTTGAAATTTGGAGTCAAAATAGCAAACGGTTCTCCAGTTATTGCCGTTTTATGCATTGGAGATGCAATAAAATTTTCTGGGTGTTATTTCTAAACTAAGAATATATCAATAGTAAAAAATATAAACTAAACAAGAATTGTAAACAATCAAAAAAAAATAAAAATATTTCTAAATTAGTGTATTTTTCTGCTAAATTTAGCACTCGGTTTTGAAAAATTAGTAAAATGTTTTGCTAAAATCAGCAGCGAAAATTAGTAAAAAAATCCGTAATTTGTAATAAGAGAATAGCAAAAATGATTACTAAAAATAAAAATTGTACTAATAATCAGTATAAAAATAGTATAGTGCGATTGAAAACTGTTTACAAATTTTTTTACAAACTACATTCAAAGAACAGCTGTTCTCATAAACGACAGAAAATGGGATATAAGTCATAGTTAAGTCGGTACGCTACAACTACAAATATGTTGTATTTTGTATGATATAAAAATATATATTTTTTTTAAAACAAAATGTATAAAAAATAGATTGTAGCTTGTCGCCACACTTGTGAATAATATTTCAAGTTTTGTGGCGGTTAAAATGTCAGTAAAACAGCTGTTTTCGTTTCTACCTTTACACTTTTAATAAAAAAAAACAAAATTGAAATCGTAAGTTATAGAAGTTGGTATTATTGCGTACTAACACAATTTTTAGTTGGTACATGGTACAAGATCCTGAAAAATGGTATGTGTACCAACAAATTGGTACGTCTAACATCACTGCTTAATGTCTAAAAACTCTCTGTGCCAAGTTTCAGCTAAATCTGCTTTTAGTAATTTATCTCTAGAGTAATTTATACAAAAAGTAGGGTTGACTTTAAATTGAATTATTTCTTAACCTGTAGGCTATTATTTAAAAATTTTTTCTTTCACACATCTTTTACACATCTTTAAAAGTATATATACAATTTAATAGTGCAAAAAAAACTTTATAATTTTTACAAGTAAGTTTATTAGGATCTTGGACTTCAAATAAAAATCATTATATGTATAAAGAGTTTAACATGGCAATTTGGTCGCGATATTCGTTAATGAAGTCCAATTTTTTTAATATATCATAATCTCCGTGTTTCTCCTAAACTAATGAAGATTTGGCCTACAGCTTCGTTTTATGGCGGGAAGAAAACCAACCACAGGACTTTTGGCTATTCGAATGTTTAAGGGGTAAAACTGTGCTCAGAAGTTTGAAACAGAGTAGGAAAATAAACTCTAACGAACCGTACTTTTATGGTTCCGTACCGCACATCGCGAACACAGTACACAAGCATATTGGTTGCGTAGAAAACACATACGCTATTCTTTCCAATTGGTGTTAGTGTTTATACACACAACCCGAATTCGGAACGCTACGAGGTGTGTATATGTATTGAAAGTACAGTACATAATCGTAGCGTTTGAGTTCATCAGACAATCGTAGTGTACCGCATTCGGTTTGTATACAAACACACAACCGCTAAAACGATAAATACGGTATGTGTTCCTTAGCTGTACCCAGTGTTGCCATATAGCCAGTTTTAACTGTTTTTTACAGTTTTTTGGTATGGCTAACAGTTTTCCAGTTTTTTTATGTAAAAAACTGTTTTTTTTTTAAATTCATGGATTTTTTACAGTTTTTTCATATTAAATCGGCACATTTGTTTGATTTTTATTTTTTTTTTATTTTTTAAACTAAAATTTAAGAATTAAAACATAAAAGTGCTTATGCATAATAATTTGAAAGCTCTATAACATGTTTATAAAATGAATTTCGTATAAAATATTTGTTTTGTAAGCCATTTATGAATTTAGAAAATGTTTATGCATATGACCCAAAAATTACAATAAATCTTTCATATTGTGCAAAATTAGGTACAAATCGAAAAATAAATGAATTTAAAAATACCAATATAATACTACAAACTATGCTTACTGGAAAACCGAAATATTTGTATAACAAATTTCATAAAAAAATAGCACGAAATAAAATTGGCTAAGCCTTATCTGACACGCCATAGACCCGATGGACATAGACCCGAACTTTTCACATCACTTCTTAATGAAGGATAATTTAGAAATTTATATTTTTTGAAAAAATTAATACAATGTCTCATCAAAAAACTCCAAAATTGATTTTTTATTTTTTTTTTAATAAATATTTGCCAATTCTCGATAACAATTTACTACTATTTTTTCAATTATGATCAAGGACAATTCCAAAAAACGCAATTTTTTCAAACACATAAGTAATTCCCGACATAACAATAATCAATCAAATGAAAGTCAATATTATGTGGAATGCATTCCACATCAATAAAGAACATTTTGAAGTACAACATTAACCAGTAAAGTATTCTATCCTAAGTCAGGGGTTAATTTCGGAAGGGTGATTCGATTAACTTTTTTTAACTTTAGAATTTTGGGCCTAGGAGACCAAAATTCTAAAAAAAATATTTTATTAGGAGGCTATGCAAAAAGTCGAGTACTATATCAAAGGCAATTAAATTATTTAAATCTCGATCTTTTGAAAAGTAATACCCTGGGATAATATTTAATCCCATTATACTTCGGGATCCCAGAATTTCTATCTGCTTTTTAAAATTTTTTCGAAAAACAGTTTTTCTATAAAGAATCAGTTTTTATTTACAGTTTTTCTAAAAAAATATATGGTAACACTGGCTGTACCCTACCCTACATGTTGTATACAGTTTATTTTCCTACTCTGGTTTGAAAAAATCGATTTTCGAACGTCATTTTTGGTGGGTAGGAGGGGGAGGGGGCAAAATATGTAACATATTTTTTCCTAATTTGAGGACTCTTAACAAGAATCTAAAGTCAAAATAACAATACATCCGCAAACAAAAAGTCGGTAGTGAAAGGGTTAAATCTAGTCCTAATTATTGTGAAGAAAAGGAATTTGAAATTAAAACTTAAAAAAATTAAGTATCGTCATATTAGATTTTATTTGTTGTTTCAAAAAGGGTTGATAATTTTCCTGATAGACAATACAATTGTTTGGTAGCCATCACGCTAACTCTTCAGTTGTCCGCAATAAGAAAATTATAGCTTTACTAAACCAACCGAGACATTACATTAGGTACAAAAATCAACGGGACGAGAATTTTGTACTTTCGTATATTAACTGTCTGATTTGGTATCATAAAACAAACCAAGGTATATTTTTAGGGGGCACTTTTTCCTTTTTTTCTGTCCATATAAGGGGAGTAGCTCTAATGGACATGAATGCATGTTTATGAGCATTCACGAACATACATCTAACCTATATTGATCCATATATGTCGATTGTTAGGTGGGTAGTGAATTAAAAAAAAAACAAATTTGTCAACAACTGTTTTAATTTTTGCATTAAAAAATGCAAAAATAGTTTCTTCGGACTTTCTATATTTTCATATATTTAGGGTACTTTTATGTATTGTTGCTTTCAAAAAGGAGTTGATTTATAGCTAGTTTTACCAAATCAGACAGTTCATATACAAAAGTACAAAATTCTCGTCCCGTTGATTTTTTATACCTTTTGTAATGTCTCGGTTTGTGTAATAAAGCTATCATTTTCTTATTGCAGACAACTGAAGAGTAGTGCGATGGCTACGAAACAATTGTATTGTCTATCATGAAAATGATCAACCCTTTTTGAAACAACAAATAAAATCTAATATGACAATATCATATTAGAATTTGGACTTGAGGTAGAACAATATTCTAACTAAAAACAAATTTGTATAAATATTTTGGATATCAAACATGAAAACTTTTAATTTTATTTTTGACATCCCCTAGATTTTGGGTTCGTACTTGTATGAACCAATATTTTTTTTTTTTTGCAGTTTGTCACTTCATTTTCTTAATTATAATAATAATAATAAAGTAAAAACTCCTTAATCGTGGAAAATAAACCGGGTTTTTAATTAACCGATATGAATTGTATATGCAACGAGCACCAGGGTAATGTATGGATCCATTACCTTGGAGACGATAAAGCAGGTAGTTAAAGGTTCTCTTAAATTTTATACATGAACTGAGAAAAATATTATATTGTTTATATTTTAAGATAAATAATTGAAATTTTGTATTATTTATGAATAATTTAATGAATAACACAAAGGAAAATTTAATTAAAAAAGCTAAAAAAAAATGGAAAATATTTAATTAAGAGTACCACTGTTAAAACGGTTTTAACCTTTTGTAACAACATTGTAGAATGCCATGTATGGCAATGTTGCTTTTAATATTGCAGAACAAAATTTTTATATTTAATCTCGATAACAAGTCTAATGTTCATTTGCACTTGCAATTTAAAATATCCAGTTATAGTCTCTTTAAAATTTTTTCTTATGTAATATTATCGTTTAATTGTTTAATATTTAATAAATTTATTTCCATGTATGATATATAATCCGCAGATTTTTGTTAAACTGCATATTAGAATTTAAAACTGGGCTACCACATCTCAGAGTTAAAATTAACGGCAGATTGTGTAAACAAATACAAAAATAAATTTGATATTCATTATGAAAACCTGCTTAAGTTTAAATATATTTCAACAAAATTTATTCTTATTTAAGTGTGTTGTCATCTATCACATAATTGTATTATTCTACAACAGAGACGCGAGCCGCTGGTTAGTAGCCGCCACCGGCTTGCACATTTTCAGTTTCACATATAACATCAAACAAGAAATCAGATTTTTTTTTGTTGGAAAGCCTAAACCTTTAGCTTTAATTGAAGATATCGATCATAAAAATCGAGTAGTAAAAAAAATTACATATGAAGGTGCCTATGCATAATAATTTGAAAACCTTATAACACGTTTATGAAATGAATTTTGTTTTATAAGCCATTTATAAATTTAAAAAGTGATTATGCATATAACCATAAGGTTAACAACAGGTTTTGCTAAATTTTAGTGCAGTATTAAAATTTTTGAACAACTATGGGCTGGTAACTTGTCTTAAAAGTAGACAAAGCAAAACACTATCGTTTTCCTATGTTTTTCCATTCATACACTCAAAAAAATAAGTTAGTAACATTAATGTTTTTTTGCTGAAGTTGCGTTTTACAGTAACTGACTGTAGTTTATTAAAAAAGTTATCCGTACATTTATTTTTAAATGATTATACAGTTCAAATGAAAAGAAATATATTTTTCAACTGTTTTTGTCTTTTATTAAAAAAATAAATTACATATAAATACGGATTTTTTGTTACAGTTAATAATTTCATTTAAAATGTTTTGTTAAAAAAACCCCCTTTTAGATTTCTAGGTCAGTTAAAAAAACGAAATAAACTAAATATCGTTTATTCTTACGGATTTTGTAGTTCATTTTTTGAAAGTTAAGAAAACGAAATAAATGAAAAATCATTAGCTTTTTAAGGATTCGGTAGTTAATTTATTAACATTTAAAAATAAATAAAAAGTTGTTTTGATTTAAATGAAAAGTTATGAAGTTTTCAAGTGATTTTTCATTTATTTTAAATTACATTTTCAGTTAATTTAAACTGAATTTAATGAGTGTATTAGCAGACTTTTTATTAATTAAAATTTTTTTTTTTTATTTTACTAAGACACAGCAAGAAGTCTATTGGATTTAATTTAGTAAATATTCATATCTAATCACCTAAGGGTTAGCAAAATATTTGCAAAATTTTCTGCTAACAATCAGCTCATTGATTTTCCGCAAAATGCTTTTCCTGATATTAGCAACTTTTCTGCAAGCAACCTTCTACTAAAAATTTCCTGACACTGTAAGCGTTTTGGCTGAATTTACAGATTTTCTTTTTTTAGTGTACACTAGACTGGCCCGATAAATATCAAACAAATATCTAAACCCGTTAATTTATTTCCTTAATAACCCTACGGGAAATTTTAACAAACTGTCACCGAACTGGCCCCTTTATATGAAATAGACTGGTCACTTTACATTCTCATAAAAAACAAAGTTCAGGGACCTGTCCTGGGATTTGTCTTGTGAAATGTCACAAGGGGTCAATTTCCCCCTCCTATGACTACACCATGTAAAAGTGACCAGTCTATTTCATATAAAGGGGCCAGTTCGGTGACAGTTTGTTAAAATTTCCCGTAGGGAACATTTTCCTATATCCACTTTAAAAATATTAATATATCGACATAATTAATATTTATAAATTAAACTATTTTAAAATAATATCTTCACGGAGAAAACAGATTCATTGTCACAACTGAATTCTTTTCCAACCGAAGAGTTTGGGGGATCCACCGATTGTTTGTGCCAACAGAAATTCGGTAAGGACAACAGAATTTCGATTGGAACAATATATTTAAATTGTGTCGGGAATACATTTGATTGTGACAACCAGTTGGCAAGAACTTCGGTTGTCGCAACGAATCTATTTTCTATGTTTTCTACATAAATGTGCTGTTATTCTTCGAGAAGTTTTCTAGCTTCTTCATCTAATTCAATTGAGATAGACTTTCATTTTGATGGAATATTGGACAAATATGGATCTGACGAACACAGCAAAATGGTAAGAAGGTCTTCATTAGTAAAACATCTAGACATTTTTCTAAGTTTTTGAAGGCAAACAGTCTGTTTTTACAGAAAGTATATCACGGTATGGGGGAAAATGGGGAAGTTTTTTTCATTGGTTCGTTTTCGTAACTCCATGTACTCAATTTTTGTCAATTTTAAATCCAAAAAACGTGCTAACGCTTCTTCTGGGTTAAACTTATGATCTTTAATTGGAGTATGAAAACTGTTAAAAACTCTTTTTGTGCGACTGGGGCCCGCTTCTTCATTTTTCCCAATTATTGCAGTTTTGTCTTTCTTATTTTGTGTTGGACGTATTTGATGCAGATACGATTCCTTTAAGAGTTTGTGAGAAAATCCATCATTTACCTTTTCAAGTTTGCGCCTTCAGGACCGTTCACTACATTCATTAATTGATTTTGCTGGTCTCCCATTTTTCCTACTTCTATTTTCACTAGTAGTGGGTAACTTTTGGAAAATAAGTTCATTTTCCAACCATTTATTATGTAATTGAAAAAACTTCTCTTTGCCCTTTATAACTTTTTTTAAAATTAAAAAAAAAAATCTGGCATGTGATGAAAATCGAACGGTTTCAAATCGATCGTTTTTGAAATTTCAATCCTGATTATTTCGTATTATTTTTAATTTAAAAGCGATAAGAAGACGTAAATCGATATATCTGATACAACTTATTATATAGATAAAAAACAAAACTACCTACTTGTTTGCCTTCACACTTTTTTTGTACAAGGAAGCATTTTCAAGCTAAAAGGATGTAAACTGAAAATTTCGTAAATTTGAAAAAATTAACTTTTTAAAACGGAAAAAAATATCTGAAAAATTTTCAAAAATACATTTACGATATGGCATACCTTATCGATAATAACAAAGCTAGTTTAAAGTCTCTACTTGTAAAATGAATTAAAATTTTTGCTCTAGGACTAGGGTTTGGGGTTCGGGAATTCCCGCCCGGAAATCCCGGGAAAAGTTTGCCGGGAATTCCCGGGAAAATAATGTATTTTTCCCGGGAAAACGGGAAATTTTAAAAATATTAAATTTTTTAAATTGTATTTGTTTGGAATAGGATTTTTTAATATTAGTCATAAAAAACATTTTAAATACCAAAACAAAAATGTCATTGTTAAAATCTTTTAAAAGGGAATCGACTTATTTGACATAAAAAAAATATTTCCCAAGTAATTAGGAGCATTTCAACTAATAAAGATTTTTCGAATAACTTATTCAAAATTTAAGTAGTAAAACCTAAAAACTTGGTAAAATGTTTAAAAGAAATATGAAAAAAAAGTTTTGTTTCTTACAAATAATCGCCCTTACTATCTAAATTTTTCAAATGAATATTTTAGTTAAAGTCGACTTTAGTTAAAATATTGGGCAGTATACCCTGACTTGGTTTATTTTTGGAGCATTCTGATTGGTTAATTTATTTTCAACCAATCAAAATGTTTGAAAATATAATAATTTTTTAAGGTTTTCATACATAAAATTAACAAAATCGTATGATTAAAAATGAAGTCGACTTTAAATTTAAAATACTCCTTTATATTAAGGGCCAATAATTTTATAACTAACGTGTTCATTAATAAATGTGATATTTTCAAGTAAGTTTACTTTATTTTAATACACCTGCTTTCAAACTAATATATTCTTTTATATTAAAGAATAAAATGTCAGGAGTATGGAAATACTTCACAAAAAAGGACAATGCAGCGCAGTGCAATATTTGCCCTAAAAGACTAATGGTTTACGGAGGTATCTAAATTTGGTTATCCGACACTTAAATTTGGATCCCAAAAAAAAAAAAAAAAAAAAAATTGATGGTCATGCAACTTCTCTTGAAGAAAACAACAACAAGAATAACGTTCCAGCTAAAATTAGCAAAGTACCCGAAGAAAAAAGTGTAATCTGAATAGGCATTGAACGTTTTATGGTAGGGTAAACATTTCCTGAAATGGTATCCAAATTAGCCGCAGTTGACGGAATGTCAATCCGCACCATAACTAGATCTTCGTTTATTCGAGAAAGTTTTTATAATAAAAACCTGGAATTTCCAAAAAACGAAACCGATGTAAAGAACATTATATTAAATAACTACAATCATGTAAAAGATATCATGATAAAAAAAAATATTGAGCAATATTTCTAACAATAGGAGATTTACTATAATCTTAGATGAATGGATAAGAATATCATAAAAGAGATATTTGAACATACCCGAGTAAAAATAGTTATATATTGTCATATATAATGTGATTGGGTTATATCTGACAATGAATGTAGTCACATTAAGACACATATCATTATATACAACTACATCTGATATTATTTTTTCAACGAATTTTTTCTATTGTAAATGATGTTATTACATATGCCCAAATCTGACTCCATATATAACTATATAAGCCATATAAAACTAATCAAAATATATGTAGTGACCGATATGATTATATATGGTTCGATACTATGTTATATAACACTGTATGTGTCGTCATACTAAAAATATATTCTTGTAATTTTATATAACTTTCTATATAATCCCATATAAATTAATATATAGTTCAACATCAAATTTAGTAGTCTGCAAATTAAGAGCTAATTACTCCATAGCCAAATAATTTTCACGTGATTTTTTTGCATGTAAAATCATGACAAAAGCATTTAAATAAATTTTTATTTTATTTTATAAAATTTGGGCTTTAAAAAATGTTCAAACTATACAAATTTCAATGTCAATTTAATAGCTGGTATGCATATAAAGTATACCTATTATCAGACAAAATTATATAAAATCAGATATTTTTATATCGAATTAGATATAATATGATGTCCTGGATATGGACAAATCTCGGATCAAACTGTATCAAATTATATCTAATTTTATATAATTAGA
This sequence comes from Leucophora obtusa, assembly GCA_949987735.1. NCBI lineage: Eukaryota > Metazoa > Arthropoda > Insecta > Diptera > Anthomyiidae > Leucophora > Leucophora obtusa. The sequence continues at coordinate 63,502,667 of OX465296.1, forward strand.
CACACGTAGATGACCCATTTTTCGGATCAAGTGGTTGTATATGGGGACTTATCAAAAAAGATTTAATTATATATACCACCATATTAAGATTTTTACCCGGGTATGTATAAACGGAAATAATTCATTTTATAGCGTGGGGTTGGTTTATATATCAGGAAGCTGTAATGCTGATGAAATAAGACTTGTAGAAATAAGACTAGAAGAGTTTTATTTGTCTTTGGAAAATAACATTGTGGCCACCATATCTAATGGGCCACAATGTTATGTAGCTAATGTCGGTTTGTTTCCGACAGTCCAGTAGTGGGTGCTTTCTGCTGGAATCATGTAATTCATTTGGCAGTGCTTAGAGTAATTTATGTGAAATCAAATGTTCGACATTCTGATATTTTTACTTTGAATTCTCACTACACAGACTGAATTTGTACTGAAATAGTGTTTTTTTTAACAAAAATTATTTATATAGGTGGTTTTCATTAACAATTTTGTTCAAAAATATTTCCCGGGATTCCCTAGAATTCCCGGGAATCAAATTTTTTATTCCCGTTTCCCGGGAAATAAAAAAGTCCGGGAAATCCCAAACCCTATCCAGGACTGAATAACGTCAGGATACGTCTTACGAATATCTTTCTAACTCAATAACTAAGAAATTTTTGAAATTAAACACAGATTATATTCTCAAAGCTAGTACTAAGCAATTAATTTCGTCAAAATTTAATGATGTTTAGTGCCAAATTCGCCAAATTTCGTAATTTCCAAAAAGCGAAAATCGCCATACGTCTGAAAGAACAACACCCAATAAGCACATAGGTTTTAAAAATTCAAGTGCTTTAAGTTTTGCTTGAAGTAAAGTATATTTCAAATTGAAGTAAAGTATATTTCAAAGCAATTGTTTATTTAACAAAAATATTTCCAACTTGAATTTTTGTTTCTCTTTTGCTGGAGTATGCTATTGAAATAAAATATAATGAAAGTTGTATTCAAGCCTTGAAACTGGAAATCAGGGCTGGAATTGAACTTATTTCAACTTGAATTCCAGTGAAATTGTTTATAGGGACACTAGATGAGCAATTTTCAGTACCTAATTTTTTACTGATAGTGTTATTTATAGCAAAAGCAAACATTTTTTGACTACTGGATTTCTTGATTCGTCTTCAACATTTATTTTGCTATATCGCCTAAATAAAGCAATAAATTAAAATTTTAATATTTGTTCCATAGTAGATATTTAACGCCAAATATATAGTTTAAAGATATATAGAATTCAAAATTATTAACAGCAACAAGTGTTTTGTACTTAAATAAACTAGTTTTGAGAACAATTAGAAAACATTAAAAATTATAAAAGTCGATACAAGCAATAATGAAGAAAACTAATAATACCTAATGACAATGGGTGTTTAATTCACAACGACAAACAATAATACACATAATAAATAGACTTTTATCCCATTAAAAAAATACCCATTTTTAATGCAATATAAGATCAAATTCACAAAAAAAAAAAAGATAAAAGGAATAAATAAAAATAAGTTTATTAACTTTTTTAAAATATTTCTGTTATCATAAAAAAAAACTCTTTTGAGTTTCTAATTAAAATCGCTCATTTTATTTTTTCGCCTCTTATCTTAATTGAAGGCGCAATTCAAAATATTTTTTAAAATATATTTTATTAAAGAACGCTTGGATTTTATTAGCGCATTACTGGAGTTTTCATTTTAATTGAACTCAAAACCGTACACAGAGAAAACAGATTCATTGTGACAACCGAATTTCTTGCCAACTGAATGATTTGGTAGCAGCAACCAAATTATTTAGTTGTAGCAATCAAAATTTGTTCCTGACACAACTCAAATGTGTGGTTTCAATTGAAATTTTGTTGTGTTAACCGAATATCTGTTCGTTCCTACAAACAAATAAATCAGTGACTCCAACCAAAGCATTCGGTTGGCAAAAAATTCAGTTGTCCCAGTGAATCAGTTTTTTGTGTGTAGGATTTTTTTCTTGTTGTATCTTTAAAGGTACAGTGAGCATTTAAGGCTTCATATTATAAATATAAAAACGTAACGAAAATAAGCTAGTGAAGGTAGAAAATGAACTCCAAATAGTTTTTTTTTTGGAAAATCATTGACTGTTATTTTACATAATTTTATTGTTAATATAGCAAGTTTCTATGAAATTAGGAAATAACTTAAAAAAATTTGAACTTTTATCGAAAAAATGGCTCTAGCTCCTCCGCGTAGTAGTAGTTGGTATGTACTTTTAGAGGAGAATATGGCCTTTCTGGCAATATTAAATCCCTTTTGATCCAAGTTGGTTAAGCTCCAATAAAAGCGAAAATTTTCGTTAAAAACATTCTCTAATTTAAAAATTATTAAAAAGACTATTGAGTAGGTCTGTAGAATAAAAAAAAATTATACCTGCTAAAAATTTATTTACAGGATAATTAAACAAAATTTACCTGAAGTTAATATCTCTGAAAAAAAACATAAGAACATTTGAACTGTGGAAAAATCTAAAGAATTTATAACTTTACAAAAAAAAAAAAAACAGATAATGGGTATTTTGAATCATGCTTTTAACTGTGAAATAATAAAAATTTAGCCTTGATTATTTGGCTCCATATGTTCTAAGATGTTTTCTTTAAAAAGAGATAATTGGTTTAAAAATCGGTTACAAAAAAAATTTACTTTTGTCCGCCTTCTCTAAATATGTACCAGTGTGCACCGCATGTTTTGCCTCTAGCCGCCGCTGCCTCTATTTTGGGTCGGCTTGCATCTCTATTCTACAGTCGTCGTCGCGACAACACCTCCACCCCTCGTAAGTAGGTTGTGTTGGTTGGCAGCTTGGTTTTTAAAAGAGATGTTTTTTTTGGAATTTAAGAAGCAATTTTATAATATGACTGCAGATATTGTTTGTTTTAACAAGCCAACCATCTAATATGTTAATATATCTCCACATAAAATGTCATGAACTGGTTTCGTTTTATTGTTTTATAATAATTTTTTTAAATTGTTTTTTTTTTTTTTGCAATTTTTGTCATAATTTTTTTTATCAATTAATTTCCTTAACGTGACAACAGCAGTTTCAGATTCAAACACGTCTATGACTTAGCAGAGTGTATAAATTCTACACTTTAGCATTTTGAAATGAGAACATAAAACACTAAAGAATCACTGTATTGTATCAGAGCTTCGAATAATGTATTCTTCTTGTGAGCTGTATTTTCAACCAAATACATATCCGAATTAAAGAATGGCTTATAATTTTTTTGATTTGTTATTGCATATTTTTCCATGATTTGTTATAAATATGTACATATGTATTTTGCTTTTTATGATTTTTATTGCATATTGTTATAATAAATCAAAAGAAAAGATTTGAAAGCCATAACGTCACTGAACAAATTGTTGCCAATAAAATCTAAATAAAAATTTTTTTTTGATTTCAAATTAATATTCAATTAAATTTTTAATTTAAAATGAGCATGGTGTCGAAAAAATATTTAGTTTACCAAGTACTATTGACTTGAAGTCAATATTGAATTCTAGTTTCTTATGTAATGTCTCGGTTTGTATATTCCCATCATCATTTTCTTGTTGCGGGCAACTGATGAGTTGGGGTGATGCCCACGAAACTATTGTGTGTCTGTCATGAAAATGGTCAATCTTTTCAAAACGACAAATAACAATGTTCTAACTAAATATATGAAAATTCTGTACATTTAACATTTTTATTCTTGCTATTCCTATTATTCAAATCTTTAACAAAAATAATCTGCTAATTTCAGCAGTTTTTTCTGCAAGATAATTTTTAACAAATTTTTCGTAGTTTTAATTAAAATTTTTATAGACTTTTTCTATTCGTGTACAAATATATTAAAGCCACAAGATAGCAATAAACCTGTGAAAATACACATAAAAAAATAATTTTCATATTTGAATACGAAAATCGCAGATTCAATAAAAAAATTTTTTGAATTTCCTGTGATGACGATTTTTGCAGAATTGATAATGAAAATTGTAAGCACGTTGTTGAAATTATTTTATTTTTCTGTCAATAAAGAAAGTTGTTGATTTGATTAAACACAATTATTGAATTTTTGTGATTTTTCAATGAAAGAATGTGTTGATTTAACACAAAGTTTTAATAATTTTTTTAATAAAAAACATGCTAAATTTTATTAAAATTTATTTATTAGAAAAAAAAAACAACAAAAACTATAAAAGGGTCAATAAAATTCTAAATCTTTCATATTACTAAATAACTTTATAATTTCATTAAACTTTTCCGGTTCACACATAATATGTGCAACAGCATCAAAGTCCAAAGAGCAACTAAATTATGAAACTTCAAAAGTAATAGACAAATTTACAAAAAGAAAAACAAAACATCATGCCTTGAAAAAAATCAAAATAACGGCCAAAATTAAAAAAATTTTATTTTTACTTTGATTCAAGTATTATGTTTATTGAAAATGAAAAATTATTCAATTATTTGTTTATCAAATGCATTTTGTTGAGTGTTATTTTTAAAAGTTGCAATAGTGATAAACATAATGTTTGAATCAAATTCAAAGGGTTATTGTATTTAACTTTTATATCAAACAAACGAGTTTGTTAAATTTTTTTCTGGTATATTTTTTTGTGTGTAGCAGGAAAAGCTACAAAAATTAGTTAAAAAAGACATTGAAATTAGCAGATTTTTTGCTAAATACTAGTAAGATAAGAACAGCAAAGTAAAACTGTTAAATTTACGGAATTTCAGTTATATATATTTGAGTTAAATTATGTATATTTGAGTTAAATTACATATTCAAAATAACTAAAACTTTTGTTATTTTTAACTGTTGAAAAACAACTACATGCATTAAAAATAACTACCAATGTCGTGAAATCAACTGATAAATTTTTACTACAAAAATATCAAAACAACTTACAAAATCGGTAAAAACTACTGTTTTTTACAGTCAATTCTTTTTGTTTATAAAAGTATATTTTAATAAAAAAAAAATAATTTTTTTTCTTTCGATTACAAAAGTATGTGTTATTACTTCAGACTATTTAAAATTCGAAGTAAAAATTCCAAACCGTTCTCCAGTTATTATGCTTTTATGCATTGGAGATACAATACAAGTTTCTGATTTTTATTTCCAAACTAGAAATATATCAATAATAACAAATATAAACTAAACAGGAATTTTTAAAATTCAAAAAATCAAGGACATAATAGTTATAAGTTTTCTATGATATTTTTTAAAAATAATAATAATAGTTAAATTTTTTTTTCTTACCCATAATTATTTGTTTCCAATTAATATTTTATTTCTTGATGGCCAACGAATTTTTTTTTTAGTTATTCATAATTATTACACTTCAATAAATATTTTAATCCTCTATTTGAAATAGTTACGAATAAAAAAGAAAGTCAAGATAATAATTACTCTTCAAGAAATATTTTCTGTGTTACTTAATAAAAATTATACTTTATTTAAGTACCCAATTGAACAAGTTTTTATAAATTTATATATTTGAGATTAAATAAAGCTTTTTTATCAAAGGAAAACATCCATAACCATTAGGTTAATAATTTTACAAAGGTTTCTGTAAAGACAAGTTTAATTGTAAGAATTTCCAAAATCCAAATTGAAATTTATTTTAAAAATGTTGCCATTTTTTGAAAATTAAATAGTTTTTATGCAAAAAAATTATTTTTTTATATTTCTTAAAAACTCAAAATTTTTAATTATTATCAAACACAAAAAAAAATATTATTTGCAAAATAATAATTATGAATAAGAGAAAAAATATTTCTTATACGAATTTTTTTTATTTTGCCAATAATAATTATGAATCAATTTTTAAAAATATTTCTTAAAACTGAGCAATTTTTTCGGTTCCAAAAATTTTGATAATAGCCGCTTTTTCTAATCACTTGGATTTAATAAATCCAAAAAGTAGTTCTAAAAGTGCTCAACAGATGGGATTAGATTCTCCTTATTTTAAAAAGAATTTTCTGTCCGACACTTCTTTCACCCTAATTTTTAATACCGAATTCGATGATGAAAGATTTTACTTTTACTTTAACTTTTAAGTTTTAATTATAGCTGTATTTTGTCTCATGTCTATCAACGTTAATTATTTAAAGCAAATATACGTTAAACCTATTGTAGTACAAAAAAATTTTAAACAGGTTATGTTTATAATTATTCCGTTATAATCGAACGTGCGTCAGCAAAAGTTTTTAGGTAGTAACGCGAATAAGTTACGTTATATGTGAAAATGTATAAACTTTGAGTTTTCAACGTTGATAATTATCCGTGTTGAAAGTTAACGTGCATACGAAAAGTAATATGTTAGTTTTCGTCTTAAACGCGTTTTTATGCACTTTGAGTTTTTTTCAGAGTTAACGGATATAGTTAAGTCAAAACGAGTAAAAGGGTTAAAGTCGGGCATGCCGACTATACAATACCCTACACCAGTCTGGTGTATTGTTTGGATCCGAAATTCTAATGGGTTAAAATGGGGCTTAGTCAAAATTTTCTATAATGTGAGTCAGCGCACCAAATTTCATTAAAATATCTTAATATTTGCGACCTGCAATTTGTAACCAAGCCAATTTTGGGGGGACCCTTATATGGGCACTAGTTCTAAACATGGACCGATGTTCACCAAAATCAATAGGCTTCGTCCTTGGGCCAACATAGGTCTATGTACCAAATTTCATCAAAATATCTTAATATTTGCGACCTGCAGCGTATAAACAACATAATTTTGGGGGGACCCTTATATGGGCACTAGTTCTAAACATGGACCGATGTTCGCCAAAATCAATAGGCTTCGTCCTTGGGCCAACATAGGTCTATGTACCAAATTTCATCAAAATATCTTAATATTTACGACCTGCAGCGTATAAACAGTATAATTTTGGTAGGACCCTTATATGGGCACTAGGTCTAAACATGGACCGCTGTTCACCGAAATCAATAGGCTGCGTTATTGGGCCAATGTAGGGCTGTGTACCAAATTTCATCAAAATATCTTAATATTTACGACCTGCAGCGTATAAACAGTATAATTTTGGTAGGACCCTTATATGGGCACTAGGTCTAAACATGGACCGATGTTCACCGAAATCAATAGGCTGCGTTATTGGGCCAATGTAGGTCTGTGTACCAAATTTCATCAAAATATCTTAATATTTACGACCTGCAGCGTATAAACAGTATAATTTTGGTAGGACCCTTATATGGGCACTAGGTCTAAACATGGACCGATGTTCACCGAAATCAATAGGCTGCGTTATTGGGCCAATATAGGTCTGTGTACCAAATTTCATCAAAATATCTTAATATTTACGACCTGCAGCGTATAAACAGTATAATTTTGGTAGGACCCTTATATGGGCACTAGGTCTAAACATGGACCGATGTTCACCGAAATCAATAGGCTGCGTTATTGGGCCAATGTAGGGCTGTGTACCAAATTTCATCAAAATATGTTAATATTTACGACCTGCAGCGTATAAACAGTATAATTTTGGTAGGACCCTTATATGGGCACTAGGTCTAAACATGGACCGATGTTCACCAAAATCAATAGGCTGCGTTATTGGGCTAACATAGGTCTGTGTACCAAATTTCGTCAAAATATCTTAATATTTACGACCTGCAGCGTATAAACAATATAATTTTGGTAGGACCCTTATATGGGCACTAGGTCTAAACATGGACCGATGTTCAAAAAAATCAAACTTGTTCGTCCTTGGGCCAACATAGGTCTGCGTACCAAATTTCATCAAAATATCTTAATAGTTGCGACCTGTAGATGGCGCACAAGATTGCATGGACAGACAGACAGACGGACGGACGGACGGACAGACGGACGTCGTTAAATCGAAATAAAAAAAAATTCTGAACCGATCGGTATACTATAAGGTGGGTCTACGACCAATATTTTTTGGTGTTACAAACATCAGCACAAACTTATAATACCCTGACCACATAGTGGTGTAGGGTATAAATACAGCTTATATTTTATATAAAACAGCGATAGACAGTCTGCCTTTTCAGTTTTATCACTTCAATTTATATTTTTCCACAATTGAAAAGTTCCATTGCAATATTTAATATTCACTAATTGGATTTGGATAAATCCAGTTTTTTTTTTTGATTTAATAAATCCCCTTTTTGTATGAAAAATTCTAAATCCAGGTGGTTAAAAAAACGCTAAATAATTATTTTGGGTCCTTGAAGAAAATTCAACGACTTTTTTATTTTTTAAGTAACTACTAAAAATAACTGTTTACTGTAAAATTACTCTTTTGGTAGTTGTTTATTATGATAATAAAAATAACTGCTTTAACCAACTGTTACGAAATTACAGTACTTTTCGTTAGTTGCTTTCTTAAATAACCGTCATAACTGTTGTTTTGCATTTTTCTATAGAAATACAACTGTAAAAACTGTTAAAAACAACAACTACTGATTACTACATAAACAACTGTCATGCAGTAACTGCCAAATTTTTTGAGTGTATAAGTTACTTTTTAATTTTAAAAGTGATTATTCATATGACCCTAGTGTGAAAGAACATATTGCTATTGAGTAAGTTAAGATCCATATAGAAAGAACTGGTTATATAACAAAATTAGAACGCGTTCATACGTGATCAGATTTTTAAAATCTCGACATTTTGAAATTTGAGTTCTTGAGATTCGTTTTTGGGCCCAGGATATTTTTTTTTTTAAAGAGAAGCAACACTCAGGAAATTCTTCCTATTAATTAACGTGTTACTTCTTGAAAGTGGATAGAGAAGAAGTGAAAGGTGGTGAACAATGAAGGAAGGGCTTCAAATATGGCAACACTGCAATTGCTATGGGAACACCGAAGGAGGACGCTGCGATATGTATGAGGGATAGAAAAAAATCATACATATTACTATTTTTCATAAATTGATGTTGCCATGGTTGGGCTCGAACCCGCAACCTCACGTGTAACAGTCCAACGCGTTAACCATTACACCACAGCGCGGTGTGATATCTTCTTGGAAAAGGTTGTTTACATCCCTTAATTGGAATTTCTGCCTTATCAATTTCAATTTAGTAAGTAAGAGCCCCACTTACTAAATGGGTAATATAGCTTTATAGGAGATAAGAAGGATATTTCTGGATAACGGAATTTCTTCAGGTTTAATTTGCTTTTAGTTTTTTGGAAAAATAGTTTTTCTATCACAAAATCAGTTTTCTTTAGATTTTTAAGAAAATATATGGCAACACTGCTCTCGATGTACCTACTATTAGCTAGTAATTGAAATTGACTTCATTGGAATACAAATTTGCATTTTTTTCTATTTTGTTTTATTGTGTTTTTTATAAAATGGCATTTCAATACATATATCGCCTTTGTACATAAAATGAATGTATCCCAAGCAAAGCTCTTTGATTTGAATGAATTTTGGATAAGTGTGATAGAGAAATCTAAGAACAATCTGCAATAAGTGGGAAAAAACTTACCATTTTTGATATTTTTTGTTCAGGAGCCTATCAAAATCTGACGAATTTCGAAGTAAAAACTGCAAAACAATAATTTGTTCGGGAAAAATTTGTTAAAATCCAAATTAGCATGAATATAAAAAAAAAATTCAGTAGGACATAATATGTGCATTAGCCTGGTCCAAAAAAAAAGTTGGAATTTTCACGCTCCACAACCCTACAAATATGCCACTTTGAAAAAAAATGTGGTCTGATCAAAAAAATCACCAAAAAAGTTTTGTTTACAGGTAGCACATCGCAATTGAAGTTTCGAGGTTGTACTTGTTCTATTATTTTTAATTAATTCAAAATAATGGAAAAAATGAGAAAAATTAAATATAATTACTATGATCGCGACATATCAAATCTAATATATTTTTAGGTGTACATTACGAATATGAAATCAAAATTGAAATGGGAGTCGCGGATTTCGCGAAATTTGAAAATTTTATACAAAAAATGTTCAACTTTGATCAGGATGTTTTCTTATATTTACCAATATGAAAATCGTTTTTGCAAATATATATCTGTGGAATGTCCTATTACGTGAGATAGGGTTTTTGGTAGCAATAAAATTATAGCAAGCTAAATAATAGCGAAAAATTAAAAAAGTCAAATTTTAAGTTTATTTGCAAGGATATCTGTTATCCTTTTTAAAATTAAAATCAGTGTTATATATAATGAAGGCCCTTGGTAAGTAAATTGCAAAAGTATAACTAATTGCATTTTTCGATAACACCGTTTACAGGTAATTAGAAAAATATCTCAAAAAACTTGAGTTTTTTTGAATTTTCAAAAACCGCGAATAATTCATAAACCACAAATTTAAATTTCGATTGCTGATTCATAATCTTCGTTAAAATAAAGATCAGATTTGAGAAATTTGCGCGTACAAGGTAAAAACAAGTTTAATTTTTAATTACATCTTTTCGGAAATTTAGAAAATTTGTCTAAAATATGTATTTTTTTGTATAAATTTAAAAAAAACCGCGTATTACTTAAAATTTATTTAATTTTTTTAAGTTTTGATTTCAAATTCCTTTTGTTCACATTAATTAAGACCAGATTTAAAAAAAATTGTTAAATAATAACGTGCAGGTTAAGAAATAATTAAATTTAAAGTCAACCCTACTTTTTGTATAAATTACTCTAGAGATAAATTACTAATTCTTAAAAGACAACTTTTTGTGCTACCCCTAAATAAAAGCGGACTTAGCTGAAACTTGGCACAGAGAGTTTTTACCAAGGTTGGTTACCGTTATCGTCAAAATACCGTTATCGCTAAAATACCATTTCAAATTGAATACCGTTACCGTTACCGATAACTCTAAAAAAATTTCCCAATACCGTTATCGTTACCGATACCGTTATTTTTTATGGGCAGTTACCGGTATTTTACCGGTATTTATTAATTTATATAAAAAATTACAATTTTTTAACTTTTTTATTTTATAATCTTGAGTTATTTTTCCAACAAAATTTATAGAAAATAATTTTAATTACTAAAACTACCAGCATTGAATTTATAGGTTAAAATTGTATTTTTAAGACTTAAAAGCAAGAATATGCTATGTTTTTACTTGTTTTTATATGTTTTTAACGTAATTTTTAATACCGGTACGTACCGGTATTGCTGTTTCGATAACGGTATACCGTTACCAAATCAATCTTAAATACCGTTACCTTTACCGTTACCGAAACAAACGAAATTCGATACCGTTACCGTTATCCTTACCGTTATTCGTTTCGGTAACCAACCTTGGTTTTTACACATTAAGGGATAGGGGCAACATTGTGGAGATCGCGAATTTCAACTTTCATGTTTTTTTGGACGACTCTAATGTGCATGATAATTCTGAGGTAAATGCAGTACACTTCCTATATATGTGTCAGCGCATAGAGAAAGGGACCTAAGGGTAAAAAAAATCAATTTTTTTTTTTTTTTGTGAACAACATCTGAGCATCGAATGAGAACGATTCCATGCTCTCCTGACCGTAGGTCCCTTTCTATCCTTAGGTCCCTTTCTATTTTGCGCGTCACATATAGAAAGCGATAACTTATTTATTTTTTTATAACAACTTAAAAAGAAAATCTAGAAGTACTGGTCGATGTTAGAATTTTTATTTCTACAACATATTTAAGTTTTCCCGTGTAAAAAAGTTTATATCTGATCAGATCTTTTTAGATCTAAATATATGTATATGATTGAATCTTATTAGATCCTACCAGATCTCATGAAATATGATCAGATATGGCATATGTGATACACCTTATGGCAAGATCTGATCAGATCTAGTTCCAAATCTGTTCATCTGAAGTTATCTGGACAATTGGGAGATCTTCCTGGCCAGATATGAGCAGATTTGACCAGATTTGACCAGATTTGACCAGATTTGACCAGATCTTTTCCATTGAGCTGTCACCAAAAAAAAATGTACAAACAAATTTTGTATTAGTGGGTAATAAGATCAAATTATATATATAAGGTCTTTAATGTTAGTTTAAAGTCAAAATCAAATTGCATCTCATTATATATGGTGCGTCAAATCTGCCTAGATCTGATCAGATCTGAAATTTGTCCCCAATTTTGAGATTAAATAGATGTCGTACCGTCAGATCTACTGAGATCTGGCCAGATCTGATCTTTTTTACACGGGTTCTCAAAATCGGAGTGTTCAGCTTGGAGTTCAGTCCTTGCTAACTAAAGTTCATTAACATATTCGTAAGAAAAGAAGCGCTAAACGTTTGTTTTCTTAATACAAAATAGTACAAAATTTTTGCGTTGGCGTATGTTGTTAATTAATCTTACTTATATTTGTATACATTAAATATAAATATAATTGTATGATAGTAAATACATATCGATGGTCATACGTTGATGTCTCCAATCAACTTCCTTATCTTAAGATGTTTAAAAGTGCCTGTTAAGTAGTATCATGTTATGACTATTGCTTTGTATTTTCCAACAAATATATTCAAATTAAGCCAATTCATATTCAATCTGGTTTTGATTATAATTAAGAGATGATAATGAGATTGTCTTGTGAATTAAACTACAATAAATAAAACAATACACTAATACTCGTACAAAAAGAAAATAAATCAGTTCGACATATGTATTTCAAACGAGTGTTTATTTTTTGACGCCTTTTGTTTTTAATCATAAAAATGTCGTTTACGATTTACATACGAGTTTACGAGTATCCTAATTATTATATAAAGACTGGCGTACTTATAATTTTCTCAAATTTAACAGGCATAACAGAGACTGATGTAAGCACGAAATTGGTTTTCAGACCCTACAAACATTTTGATAAAAGTAATCAAATATTATTTTGAACTTGTTTTCCTTCTATGATTTGGAAAGCAAATGGGCGATATTTGCAAAAACTAATTAAAAAATTTTATAAGGGCGGGTCAATAAGTCCGTGAATTTTTGAATGAAACACAGTTTTTCTTAGTAAGAAAAGTTTTTATTTTTCAATATAGTCGCCTGTTAGCTCAACACTTAGTCCAATGTTTCTCCAATTTTTTAATTCCCTCCAATAAATCTCTTTCTGCCAAGCCATTTCTTTAGGTTTGGAAATAGGAAATAGTCACTGGGGGCTAAATCCTGATAATACGGCGAATGAGGTATCAATTCGTAGCCCAATTCATACAATTTTGCCATCGAGACTACACATGTGTGCACCCGTGCATTGTCTTGATGAAAAAAACTTTTTTCTTGGAAAAATGGAGTCGTTTTTTTTTTAAATCGTTGTTGAATTGGTAAAGGCTATCGATGTGGATTATTTCGCGTGCATCCCAAAAAACTGTCGCCATGAGCTTGTTGGTTGATAAACCCATTATTTAGAATGTGGCTTGGTCACCACAGTTACAAAACGCCGCAAAAACTCATTCGAATTGCGGTTAAATAACTCTTATAAATCCGTTGAAGTTGTTACACGATTGCGTTTATTGTCAATTGAGAGCAAACGCAGCTCCTATCTGGCGGATATCTTTCTAAAACCCAACTGATCATTCACAGTCGAAACCACAGTGTCATAACTTGTAGTCTACACGAGACATCGATTTGTTCAACCAACGAACAATTTCTTGTTCGCCCATGAATTTGTCTCGTGTGGACCACTCTTGTTCATGTTTTGTTCTCGTTCATACAACGTTGTCAGCACAATTGTTCTCACACATGTGCAACAACAACCACGATGCCAGATCTAATTTTTACTTAGTGGCATTACTAAAAAATAAAGAAAATAAAAGAAAATGAGTAAAATGTTAAGAAAAAGTAAATAATTTGTATTATTATTGAATTTAATGCAATTTACTTTTTATTATTGTAAAAAAATTAGTGAAAAACACATTGAAAACATGAAAATAAATAGTTTCGTTTGTGACCTACTCCAACATAAAATAATGAATTGTCTGCCATTACGTATTCTCCACCCAAAACAAATGGACAAATTTTTTCCCGTTATTCTGCTGATGATTAGTTTTTGGGCAAACAAATCAATGTCTTGTCAAGACGCTAAAAAAAAATTGGTGAAAACTAGTAAACTTGATACACAAGGTTTTACTAATGTTTGTACTAACTTATTTTTTTGAGTGCAGTATGTTTTTTTCATAACCACATATCGGGTAATGATTTGGCTCAAAATAAATTTCAACTTAATCGAGTACACTCTTTAGAATTACGCAAATTTGTAGTACTTAAAAAAAAGAGAAAAAAAGACACGGCGTTTATCTAAAATGCACATTTTCTAAATTTTTTTCCTGGTTTTTGACAAAAACTAGTATGGAAATTATTTTTTTAAGCAAAAAAACAATTTAACAGTAATGTCTACAACATTTAACAAACAAAGTGTTAAAAAGGTTTTGTATATTGTAGAAGTTGCCCCTAAACATTTTTATCTACTTTAAATCTGCGTTTTTAAGTTAAGGGGTTCATATACGTTAAGGGGAAACAGTGTTGCCACCAGTAAAAGAAAAAATTACACAGCTGTAGTTCAAAAATTATCCAAAACCGTATGAAATTACACAAAAAATTATAATTTCTTATATAATTTCAAAATAAACTCTCCTGAGCACAGTGGGGAAGAATAACATTAATTTGTAAAAAATTTCGCCATTTCTTACCAAAGTTTTGCATTTTTTCTATTTATAAACCGATTTTTAAAGACTTAGCATTTTGTCATCTGCAATGTGCAAAACTAAAATTTTGCATTTTTGCAATAACCTGGTCTGAGTTTTTGCCTTCTGCAAAAGCAAATCCAGGCCAATTTCCCTGAAAAATATAACAAATTAGTCTATTAACTGAAGGGAATTTCAATTCAATATCTTTTTCAGGCTTAAAACGGGTTGCTTTTAAATTTGAATATTAATACAATGATATTTTATCCACATTAAAAGCTTCTTTCAGAAAAAAGTATTTATGTTTTTTTCAGAAAGGGTACTTCATTCAGATGCGTTGCATGCTAAAATATTACCTACTTGCTAATTATTCTCTCCCATACCCCTCAAATTTTAATCATAAATAAAAATATAACAATTTCACAAAAAATTACCGATATTTTTTTTAAAAAATTTGATACGATTCTGTTGAAATCTGCAACATGTTGGATTTACCGAATTCTGAAATATTTTGATTCTGCTCCACCTTGCTGCGTTCACAAAATTTTCGTCTGGTCAAGGCCCAGTGTCATGTTACTACAGCCAAAAAATTTTCACAGAATAGAAAGCAACATTCATAACAAACCCAAATTTTCCCACTTTTTCGCTGCATTTTTATATGGTCTTGCAAACCAAGAGAATTTTTAAAAGAAGCTTTACAATTATTTTCGCAAGAAATAAACAAAAGACGGAGCTTTAAACAAAACAAAAGAATACATAGCACCATTTTTGCTTTTTTCTAAACTCGGTTTAGTGTTGAACAAATTTACAAAATCATTCACTAGAAACTGGAGATTTGTGGTAAATGGTTCACACACAATCTCGTTTCGTCTATATATCGACTAATTTTTATTAACTTTCAAAAAATTTCCGGAACTTTTAAAAATTTTCGAAAATTTCTGCAAAAAGTGAAATTACACAAAAAAGTCATTATTCAAAAAATATCCAAAGAATGTGTAAACAGTCCCGTTTTCGAATAATTATTCAAAAAGTGGCAACACTGAGGGGAAATAACAGCTAGTAAAACATCTGAATCAATTAAAAACTACGTCACGTATTATTTGTCTCTATTCTGGTTGAGCGCTTAAACAATTGGATAAATAAAGTTTGACCACGCGGTTGCAGGCAATTATCCTTTACAACTAGATTTATATACTGCAAATGCAGTGCAGTTTTAACAATTTTTGTTTTTACATTTGATTTCTTTGTATTCTTCATTATTGTTAATGTCTTTCATGGATTTTTTTATTATATTTTACATTGTATTTAGTTAATTTAAGTTGAAAAAAATATATAATTTTATATACAATTTTGCTGATTGTTGGTTGTTACGGTTAGAACATCTGGCGCTAATGTAAACAATTCTCCAACATCGAATGTGTGTTTTCTGTTTCGTGTTTTTTATTGTTTTCTGTGAAATTTAACTCATTCTTCATTCACTAGAATGTATTTGTGATTTGTTAACAAAAAGTTTTTGTTGATTTTGTTTAAATGTTTTTTTTTCACCAAAATCACTTGCAATATCGTTTTTTTTATTTATTCTCTCTCGAGTTTCGAGTAACACGTGTTTAGTTATTAAAATTGTAAAAATTATAAAAACAAAAACAATAATTGTTGGAAATATTAAATTTGAGAACATAAAATGAAATTTAACAATATTGTTACACAGAAAGAGTTTGTAATTTTAACATCATTTGGAATATATTTAAATTAATAAAGTTTGCTATAATGTTGGTAAACTCAGTTACTTGCCAATAACACTATGCGACAGTCAAAATCGGGATGGGATGAAACCAACGGGAAATGTTATATCGGTCAAAAACAAGTCCCGGCGTTTCGCTGGGTCACCCCTAGGAATCGAGATATATCTTTTTTTATTGACATAACTCGAGAACCACTAGTCCGATTTTGCTCAAACAATTTAAAAAAATTAAAAATTACAATTCCTGTTCATATAACGTTTTTCTATATACTCAACAGTTTTGCCGGTAAAAATAAATGTTTGTTACCGCTACCATAAAAATCAATAACCTTTTGTTTATTACTTTTTTTTTATATTTTAGGAAAAAAATATTTTTTTCTTCATACATTTATTTTTACCTGCAAAACTGTTGAGTATATAGAAAAACGTTATATGAACAGATTAAAGGAATTGTAATTTTTAATTTTAAAATTAAAATTGTTTGAGCAAAATCGGACTAGTGGTTCTCGAGTTATGTCAAAAAAAAGACCACCAAAGGTCAAATCGATATATCTCGATTCCTAGGGGTGACCCAGCGAAACGCCGGGACACGTATAACTTCTTTTTTACCGATATAACTTTCGCCGGTAGTTTGAACCCTTCCCGATCACTGACCCCTACCATTTGTCTCACAGTGTAATCGATTCTACAATACTTAATATTTTTAATTTGGATGCTCGATACTATTAAATAATTTGCATTGAAATTTATTAAAATTTTAATTAAACACACATTTGGAAATTTTTTCACTTACACATTTGGACTCTTTTTCACTTACAAGGGAAGTCTCCCGACACGGACCTGCAGATCTTAATAAGCTTCCAATATGATCGATTCAATATTTAAGGGTTAAAAAATGGGCTCAAAGCAACTTCCACACCAATTTTAAGCCTTTTATTCCAAACTGGTTTTGAGTAGGGGTTTTCTTTTCCCGGACTTTTTCATTTCCCGGGACAGCGGGATTTTTTTCTGCTCAATAGAAAATAAATAAATCCGACATATGTTGTACTAGAAAAACTCGATTTCTATTAAAACACCGTCCGACAAAGTTCATCTTTGGTTGTACAAATGACAAAATCTACTTAATATATTCTGAAAGAAGGGCTAAATATAAAACATCCATGACTTCCACTTTTTCTAGAACAGTTCGTTTAACAGTTTAAATTGCGAACTACTATCTAGGTAATATTTTCGTTGTCGTTCTCTGTGCTTTATAAGTTGTCGATCAGAGTTGAATTCCATAGGAAGCAGCTGCAATACTTTAAGAATCAAAGTTCAAAGCAAAAACAGTAATAACAGAAGATAAAAATAGCATTGTTAGAATTTCGTTGATGTTAGCCTAATTGAGTTATTTTCTTTCAATTTGCTTATTTGTTTCAGATCAATGGAAGAAAGAAAAATGTGATATTTGATCTCAAATTGAACGAAAAACATTAATTAAATAGTTTTTAACTTTAATTGGTATCTTTTGAATATAAATTATGTATGCCACAACTATTTAAAAACAAATTATTTATTTTGCATAGTTGCATTTTAAATTAACATATAAAGAAATCCAAAATAATTTGAAAAAGCATCTGCATAATATTTAAAAAAATACAATCGAGAAGGAATATCAGTTGAAATTTAAATGAAATTATTTGAAGTGAAAAAACCTCAAAATACTCAATTGAAAGTACGAAAATATCACTAATTTTTTAATGTCTAGTTTTTTTTTGGTGGTATTTGGAACTGAGATACGGATGTTGAAGTGTTGTATATATTGCATTATTTGAACAAAGATCACCATTTTAATAAAAACAAAATTTTCTGAAGTTCAAGTATTTTTGTTGGTAAACTTGGTAATGGCTGATAAAATTTATTTTCGGTTTAACTTAACCAAATTCAACTGACATCCAGGAATAATTTGGCCCAAATAATATTTTTTTATACTAATTCAGTTTATTAAATTTTAAATCGCATTTTTTACTTTAAAATATTTCTTATTTAAATTAATTTCAAATCAATGCTTTAAATTTAAATTTATTTAGCTCCCAAAATTGCAATATGTAATAGCTAAAACTTGTGTAAAAGAATAAAAAAAAATCCCGGGAAATCCCGCACAAAATTCCCGGGATTGCGGGATTGAAAAAAGGGCGGGATTCCCGGGAATTCCCGGGACATAAACCCTAGTTTTGAGTAAAATTGTTTTAAATTTTTGAGAAAAAAATTTACAATTAACGATAGACCGATATCGATATCTTAAAAAAGTAGGGTATCATTTTCTTCGTCTTTAAATGTCTTTAAATGTAGTATAAGAAAAAAAATCTATTATTTTTTTTATTATTTATCAAAGTTTGTACTACGGTTGCGCAGAATTGGTGTGTTTGGTAAGACTAACAAGTGAAGTCTCCTGGAGTCAGATCTTAATAAATATTTTATATGTTTTAAAGGAGAAAAAGCTTAGGGACACGTGTATTTTTTTAGCTGTCCAATTTAATATTAAGGTGTTAACAAATTATGAATTACCAATTTAATTTGGTTATTATTCTAACTTTTTTACAAATTCAAAATATTAAGTGGTAAGTTTTAAGTTTGCACAACGTCATCATCATTGTTTCTGTCATCGCCATCATCGTTATTTTTTAAATAAATATAAATACAAGTGAATTCTATTTTTAAACATTTTTTTGGCTAATTTTTATTTCTGGTGTTTTTATCATTATTTTTAAATTATGTACCCACCTAAAAATCGACATATATATATGAATACATACAGGTTAAATGTATGTTCATGCATGCTCATAAACATGCATTCATGTCCATACATGGATACATAAATCTCCATACATGCATCATATATGTCCACACATGTGCATTGACGAAATTTGAGGTAATATTTACATGTGTTTACATGTATGAACACACATGAACACGCATGAACATGCATGATCATGCATGTAGATATTACCTCAAATTTCGTTAATGCACATTAGACCGTACCTCAAAAACAAAGTTCGCCGTCACCCTCCAATATGATGTATTTTTGGAAGGCGATTTCAAAAAAATTTTTTTTTTGCCGACCGTAGGGGTCGCCTTTTTCAATTTTTCGTTATAGCTTCGGCATTTAAAATCGGATTTTAAAGCGTGATATATCGATTGTTTTGCCTCGAGGAGACCAGTGTTTTGCTATAAAGGAAAAATCCAATTAAAAAAAAATTAAAAAGGCGACCCCTACGTTCGGCAACCAATATATAACAAAAATTTCTACTGGGTTTACCGAAAAACTTCCTTAGCAAAAGTTTAATGATTTTTTGCGAGCTTTAATTTTCTGACATTAGGGTTGTAGCCTGAGATCTGGTGGGTAACTACTAGAACGGGATACTTGAGGTCAAAATGTCCTTAGAGCAAAATACTGGTCTCCTCGAGAGAAAAACATCGATGTATCATACTTTAAGATCCGACTGTAAATACCAAAGATATAACGAAAAATGTAAAATGGCGACCCCTACGTTCGGCAAAAAAAAAATAAAAAATATTTTTTTTTGAAACCTCCTTCCAAAAATACTTCATATTGGAGGGTGTACGGCGCACTTTTTTTTTTTTTTGCCTGGAAGATGGTACGCTCTAATGCACATGTGTGGACATATATGATGCATGTATGGAGATTTATGTATCCATGTATGGACATGAATGCATGTTTATGAGCATGCATGAACATACATTTAACCTGTATGTATTCATATATGTATGTCGATTTTTAGCTGGGTATATTTAAAAAATCTTGTTTAAAATCGTTTAAAATTGTCGTTGAAATGCAAAATAACAATCCAGTTATGTTGTAATGTAGTCCCATATGTGGGACGCTTTTATTTCCAAAGCAATAATCAAATGAACATAATGTGGATATTCAAAGCGCGCTGTGATTTAATAGAATTAAATGGTTCCCGGCACTCGAGAAAGATTTACAAAAATTGCTCACTGTGCAACACAAACGAAACTGAAAACTTGCAACACTTTATTGGAAGATGACTCATATTAAATAGCTTCAGACTGCAGTGGTTTAATAAGGTAACAACCCGAATAAAAATAGTTATATATTGTCATACATTTATAATGAGATTGGGTTATATCTGACAATGAATAGAGTCACTTTAAGACACATATCATTATATACAACTACATCTGATATTATTTTCTCAACGAATTTTTTGTATGGTAAATGATGTTATTACATATCCCCAAATCTGACTCCATATATAACTACATAAGCCATATAAAACTAATCAAAATATATGTAATGACCGATATGATTATATATGGTTCGATACTAAGTTATATAACACTGTATGTGTCGTCATACTAAAAATATATTCTTGTAATTTAATATAATAACTTTCTTTATACTCCCGTAGAAATTAATATATAGTTCAACATCAAATTTAGTAGTCTGCAAATTAAGAGTTAATGACTCCATAGCCAAATAATTTTCACGTGATTTTTTTGCATGTAAAATCATGTTAAAAAATGATGCGTACGATTTAGAAGACAAAAGCATTCAACTAAATTTTTATTTTATGTTATAAAATTTGGGTCTTTGATATTGTTCAAACTACACAAATTCCTATGTCAATTTAATATCTGGTATGCATAAAAAGCATACCTACTATCAGACCAAAGTATATAAAATCAGATATTTTTATATCGAATTGGATATAAAATGATATCCTGGATATGGACAAATCTCGGATCAAACTGTATCAAATTATATCTAATTTTATATAATTAGATACATGCAGATGTACCATTTTTCGGATCAAGCTGTATGTGGTTGTATATGGGGACTTATTAAATAAGATATTATATATGACACAATATTAAGATTTTTACCCGGGAATATCAGAAGATGAGATAATTTTAATACTAAATGGTGAAAACAATTTTAACTGCCTAGTGCAATATATTATCAATGCTTTGGCTTACCGCACAATGATAATTATAGAATACAATAATTAAACTATAAAAAATGAAATCTTAATTTATATTGCTTTTAACTCTTTTTTTTCCGGCTAACGACTATTGTCAAAGCTGTATATTCTTTAAAAATTACGTAATGTTATTTTATTCAAAAACAACATTTTTTAAATAAAGAATTTCTACTACTGCTACTACTAATGTAACTTTTAACGATTTCTCTTTTTCTCTTGTCTATTTTCAGGTATGAACCAATAGCTGAACCAATAAATACTAATTGCTGACATATTTTTAATTTTACTTTCTGTATACGAAATGGTAAGAAATTTTCATGCACTTTATAAACCATTTATCCATAATCTGGCTACTATTTCTAAACAACTTTGTATTAATATAACTAATACACAGATAAAAATGTGATTAAATTTTAAGCGACAAAAATAATTGTTAAAATTAAATTTCCATTTCAACAATATTTTTAAATGGATCAATTAAATATTTTGTTGATATGACAAGTTTCCAAGCTTTTTTCAATTAAACTTGTTTGTTAAAAATCAAAAAACATATTTGTTGAACCTCAATAAGTTTTTTTCTGACTCGATCATTATCGTCAATTCGAGCCAATCAACTAGTTGCTTCAAATCGGTCTTTTTTGTTTTGTGATTCAAAATAAAAAAATTGATTTTGGTAAGATTTTTGTTCTTTTTATGAACTTCGGCTTGTTTTTCTTAATTTCGAACAAAAATATTATTTTCTAAAAAACCATTTCAATTTCAAACAATTTATTAGAAATATGTAGATATAAACAATTGTTTCAAGAACGAACAATAATGATCAGTTCATATAATTAAAATGGTGAATCCTTGAATTGAATTAGTTCGTTCATGAAAAACACAACTCTATTACACTATGCGACAGTCAAAATCGGGATGGGATGAAACCAACGGGAAATGTTATATCGGTCAAAAAAAAGTTATACGTGTCCCGGCGTTTCGCTGGGTCGCCCCTAGGAATCGAGATATATCTTTTTTTTTTTGACATAACTCGAGAACCACTAGTCCGATTTTACTCAAACAATTTTAAAAAAATTACAATTCCTTTAATCTGTTCATATAACGTTTTTCCGGTAAAAATAAATGTTTGTTACCGCTACCATAAAAATCAATAACCTTTTATTACTTTTTTTTAATATTTTAGGCAAAAAATATTTTTTTCTTCATACATTTATTTTTACCGGCAAAACTGTTGAGTATATAGAAAAACGTTATATGAACATATTAAAGGAATTGTAATTTTTAATTTTTTTGCGCAAAATCGGACTAGTGGTTCTCGAGTTATGTCAAAAAAAAGACCACCAAAGGTCATATCGATATATCTCGATTCCTAGGCTAGACCCAGCGAAACGCCGGTACACGTATAACTTCTTTTTTACCGATATAACTTTCCCCGGTAGTTTGAACCCTTCCCGATCACTGACCCCTACCATTTGTCTCAGAGTGTTATTATACACACACGTAAATTAAATAAAAATAATTTTCTTGCTCAAAAATTCAAATGGTTTATTAGTTTACAATGGAGAATCAAAGACAAGTGCACAAAAAAATTATGGAAGCTAACATATTCAAAGTAATCGATTGTGGACTCATACAAAAATTGCAACATTAGTACGCGTGACCAGGCCATGTGTTTCCAGAGTGGTGAAAACGTTTAACAAGAACACTCTAAAAAATGCTTGTAAATTCACTACTATAAAATGAGTAAATTTTTGTTTAATATAACGCATAGTGAGTAAATATAAACAAAAAATGCGCAAAATTATTATGTACGCACTTTTATATACAATAATACACAGATAATGTAATTACACACAGAGAAAACATATGCCATTTTCCAACTGAAATTCGGTTACATCTACTAAAATAGGTTGGTACAACTAAATATTGGTTATCACAACAAAATTCGGTTTACACAACTGAATTTTAGTTGCACTACCCAACATATTTAGAAATCACATTCCAATATGGTTTCACCAACCGAATTTATTGGTTGTAGCAACCAAAATAAGCTTAGCGATTCGGTTGGCAATTTTTTTTCCTGTGTGTATAGGCATTATATTTTTATAATTAAACATGTTTTGCGTACATTTCTTTACTTTGTTGATAATTTAAATTTTACGCACAAATTTTGTAAATTTACTAACTTGTAATAGTAATGAAAATACATAAATATTGACATTTATACACACAGAAAACAGATTCGTAGTTCCAACCGAATTTTTCGCCAACCGAATTTTTGTAGTTCCAGGTACAATCACTTTTATTTATTTTTAATACCATTGTAATTACCAAAATTTATTTACAATTTTTGAATTTTTGTTGTGTTAATAGATTACTTTAATGTTTGTGGATTATAAATTCTATAAATAGAAAAAACACGTTCAACAAAATTTACTTAAAAATTAAATTTTTTTATGTCGCTAACTTGTCAGCCCGTGGCTTTTCCTCTAAGCTAAGCTCTATTTAAATTTTTTTAGTCAAATTTCAAATTTGAATTTCTTCAGGTTTGAATATTTTGTCTATAAATAAAATTATATCAACAACAGAAAATCAGTTGTGTCTTTTAATTTGAATAAAAAAAAAAAATTATATCGCGAACCGGGATAGAACCGGCGACATTCCGTTTGTCAGCCCATTGCTTTTCCTCTAGGCTAAACTCGACATAAATTTTTTTGTCAAATTGCAAATTTGAATTTTTTCAGGTTGAGAATTTGAATATTTTGTTTTTGAATAAAATTATATTCACAACAGATATTCAATAGTGTCTTTTAATTTGAATCAATAAATAAATTATTTAAAAAAAAAAGTAATGCCTTGGTTGATGTTTGAACTCAAATCTCTAAGGCTAAAATGCTGTGTCTCTACCTCCTGCGCCACAGACACTTACATTTAGTTGTTGTCTAACTTAGAATTTAAATATGCATATGTATGAAACGAAAAAATATTATAAAATGTCTCAATATATTATTACAATTACAAAAATAATGGAAATTAATAGTTAAAGCTACTAAAGTTGAAATTTTTTTTTTTCAATTGATTGAAAAAACTAATACTTTGGATAGAGTGATCGATTTTATTGAAACACAACTGATACTAGATTTTTGCAGCCGATATTTTATTAAAATGGCTAAATCTTCGATGAATTGGTGGTTGTTGGTATTGAAGGTAATGTGGAAGTTAGTATTTTTTCAATATTGGTTAGAAAATCCAATATTTTGGATAATGTGACAATGTTTTGGTTCATCATATATATTTTCTGTTCAAAATAAATATAACTTTCCTGATGATGAATTTTAAATATCTGCAATTAAAATTATTGAATAATGAAAAAATTTCATTGGTTCCGATAGAATTCCAACCAATTTATTATCTGTGTGTAAAAATTCAAGAAATATTAAAATATAAAGTAACATGTTCCAAAATAAATTGTTTTGTTATAAATTTTTATTTAAACGTGTGCTAGCTTTATCTGCGGTGGCTTCAGCTGCATTAGTAATTGTTGTATATCTGTGCAACATCTATAATTAAGAGGTAATGATAAATTTTGTCTGTCTTTGAAAGATTTCGAATCATATTATTATTTCTTTCCAGGCTTCGTCCTTGGGCTGCCATAGGTCGGTGTACCAAATTTCATCAAAATATCTTAATATTTGCGACCTGCAGCGTATAAACAATATAATTTTATTAGGACCCTTATATGGGCACTAGGTCTAAACATGGACCGATGTTCACCAAAATCAATAGGCGTCGTCCTTGGGCCGACATAAGTCGGTGTACCAAGTTTCATCAAAATATTTTAATATTTGCGACCTGTAGAGTGCGCACAAGAATGTATGGACAGAAGGACAGACGGACATCGTTAAATCGAAATAAAAAAAAATTCTGAGTCGATCGGTATACTATAAGGTGGGTCTAGGACCAATATTTTTAGGTGTTACAAACATCAGCACAAACTTATAATACCCTGACCACATAGTGGTGTAGGGTATAAAAATATGATTATAAAACAAATATGTATTTTTGTTTAAGGCAATTTTTTAATTAAAAAATAAATTAAAATCAACAAATTCGATTTTTAAATTTTGCTTTGAATTTCACCAAACTCTTTTTTTGATATGGCAACATCGTTTGTTAAGATTTGCTTTGAATTTCAACAAATGTGTTTGTTGGCTATTTAATTGAAATAAATTCAACAATCAAGTAGCAAACACGTTGTTTGTATTTACAAAATCAATTATAGGCGCAATTTCAATTAAAAATTTAATTGTATTTATAAAAAGTTTAATTGTAGTTACAAACTAATTTTATCTGTGTACCCAACAAAACAGACATTACCAAGTAATTAAGCGAGTAAGTAGCTCGCAAAGGGTTTCACAGGTTACCAGGCTATTTACTTACAACATTATTTTTGTTCTCGATGCCCAAAAATTCATGGGTGGTCTTTACCATTTACATTGTGAAATAGGTGCTCATGTTGGAAAAATAACTTTTTACCTTAGAAAATTTCCTATTTAGTTTAAAACAAAATAAATAAAATACTAATATAAAAAAGACTAAATCGGTACTTATTTAATCAATTACTTTGCAAGAATATATAAGTACACTCAGGAAATGCTTCCTATCAATTAACGTGTTGCTTCTTTTGGAAAGGGGATAGAGGAGAAGTGAAATGCGGTGAAAGATGAAGGGCTTCAAATATGGCAACACTGTAATTGCGCGAGATGTTGAATCTTAGAACAGTTGTTGCGCGCCATCTGATGAAGAGTTGGCGAACTTTGTAGATGCTTTTTTAGTTCATAGCCCTGTTATATTATTTTACTTCGGTGGAGTTAAGTGCTATGGGAACACCGAAGGAGGATGCTGCGATATGTATGAGGGATAGAAAAACTCATGCATATTAGGGACTCACCTTATATGGCAGAAAAAAAGTAAAAAAAAGTGCCCCCTCAAAATAAACGTTGATTTGATTTATGATGATTCCCAAAATATTTCGGGTCTACACTCAAAAAAAAAGGTCAGTAAAGTCAGCGAAAAATGTTGCTGTGTCAGCAAATTTTTAGTCAGGAGCGTGCTTGCAAAAAAGTTGGTAATTTCAGCAAAAGGTTTGCTGAAAATCAGCGAGCTGATTTTTACCAAAAAAATAGTAATCTTCAGCAAAAGTTTTGCTAACACTTAGTCGACTGCAAATGAAAAAAATCCTTGCTAAAATCACTAAACTTTTTGCTGAATATTAGTAGACTGAAAAAAACTCAAAAAACTTTGTTGTTTTTCTTTTTTTGTCATTTCCGTTTCCAGACAAGCTGCGACATCTATATCTTGTCTATCTATCCGCATTCATCGTCCACGTTATGAATGCGGTTATCAGCACAATTTTTGTAGCAAAATAAATTAGTAAAACATTAGTTCAGAATTAGTTTAGTGCTAAAAAAATATAACTAAAATTTTTGCTGAAAACGGAATTTCAACAAAAAAATTGCTGAAAACTAGTACACTTGATATACAAGACGTTTTACTAATTTTTCTACTAACTTATTTTTTTGAGTGTAGCAATGAGATCTCACGAGCTGGAACATTTTTAAAAAAGGTATTTTTTTTAGTTTTTGTAAGAAATTTGCATCTTAGCAGATGACAACCTACTCAATATGGGTATCATATGAAAGGGTTTTTACAGGCGCGTCCAGCGGTATATATAACATGTTCAAACATATCCTGACATGTCCAATTTTCAAGGATATTCTATAAAAAAAACAAATTTTTGACCCTTTTGTACGGAGATATTTGTGATTGAAGTGTCAAACTTACATCTCATAATCTATGGACGATTTAAGTGAACACGTTTTTCAGATTTTTTTGAAATTCACGATTTTCCGCGTTTTATCAGAAATTCAATGTGGTGGAAACAATATGTTCTAAATAGAGCAATATGGATACCAAAACTTTTCTTCTGACAAGTAAATCATCGCTGAGTGGATATAGTTTAGAATTTTGCAAATTTAATACATTTTTCACGGTGCTCTGGACCACAAAAATAGTCGCCAGACTTAAAATGGCAGAACCTTAAACATGACCAAATTTTGCTTTGTTTTTAGCGATTTTAAAAGAAAGTTAACAACACTGAAATTTTAATTATATTTTAACTTATCATTCCTGTTCTGCAGTAAAGATTTGTTAGTTGGTTGAGTAGTATTTGGTTTTTTTTTTTACAAAAACAATTGGAAAATTATTGGTTTTACTAATTTCTGGTTTATTTTATTAACAATTAAGAACAAATCAAAATTTAAATTTTATTTAATGAAGTGTTAATTGTTCTGTTTTTAAATAAAATTTATGGTGCCCGACCGAACTCAATTTTTTAACGTCAAATCAAACATAGGACAAAATTACAAAGTTCTGCTAAAACCGAAAAACATTTGAATAAAAAACCAGATTTTGATTGTTTATAAAAGTCTATTTATATTGGCAATAACAAATAGAAACGAAAAGACTACAATTTTATGTAATTTTTTAAAATTAAGAATATTGGAACATTTTCATATATTTCAAAATTGCAAAACTTAAAAAAGTTGTATTTTTGGCTCGTAAAAGAAAAACGAAGTAAGATACATATACATATATGTATGTGCACTATTTGGTCTGACACTAGAATTTTCATTCATTCCCAAAAATATTTGCAGCGGTCTTTACCTACATACTAGCTTGAGTTTTCGAAATGGGGAGCCCTGATTTTAAGTAGTTGTTAATTTATATAAAAAAGCTGTATAATAAAAATTGGTAAGTTTTATATGAAAAGCCACACAAAAACGGCTGGTTTTAAATTCCATATATAATAAGTCGACTAATGCACTCTTTTTTTATGCACTCAATATTAGCTGTGTTTGTGCGGCAAGCTATCAACGTTGGCCTATCTCATTCCCATACCAATTTGACGTTAGTAACGTTAAGAGTTAACACTAAACGTTGACTAATGTCAAATTTTTATGGGAATGACATAAACCAACGTTGATAGCTTGTCGCACACACACAGCTATTGTTTTATTCGAAATATGTAGCAGTGATGAGATTTGTTGCACAATTGTGGAATTTTTGGCACAATCGGAGGTTGATTGGTACACTGGCACAATCGATAGTATTTTGGCATGTTTTGGTTATCTCGAAAATTTACTAGAAAATGAATTTATTTTAAAACGAGTAAAAAAGTTAAAGTCGGGCATGCCGACTATATAATACCCTACACCAGTCTGGTTAAAAACCAACTAATGTTTGGATCCGAAATTCGAATGGGTTAAAACGGACTTGTGTCAAAATTTTCTATGAAATGATAAAAGAAGAGAAAATCGAAAATATAGCCCATATGGGCGATAGGTCCAAATATGGACCGATCATATCTAATCAATAGGCTTTGTTCTTGGGACCATATGAATAAGTGAACCAAATTTCATTGAAATATCTTTGTATTTGCGACCTGCAGCGTGTAAACAAGCCAATTTTCGGGGACCTTTATATGGGCACTACACTCAAAAAAATAAGTTAGTAGAAAATTAGTAAAACGTCTTGTATATCAAGTGTACTAGTTTTCAGCAATTTTTTTTGCTGAAATTCCGTTTTCAGCAAAAATTTTAGTTATATTTTTTTAGCACTAAACTAATTTTGAACTAATGTTTTACTAATTTATTTTGCTACAAAAATTGTGCTGATAACCGCATTCATAGCGTGGACGACAACCAGATAGACAAGATGTAGATGTCCCAGCTTGTCTGGAAACGGAAATGACAAAAAAAAGAAAAACAACTACACATATTCTATATTTAAATTTTCAGCAAATAAATTAACTAAAGCAAAATTTCGCTACAAGTTTTTTGAGTTTTTTTCAGTCTACTAATATTCAGCAAAAAGTTTACTGATTTCAGCAAGTTTTTTTTTCATTTGCAGTTGACTAAGTGTTAGCAAAACTTTTGCTGATGATTACTATTTTTTTGGTAAAAATCAGCTCGCTGATTTTCAGCAAACCTTTTGCTGAAATTACCAACTTTTTTGCAAGCACGCTCCTGACTAAAAAATTGCTGACACAGCAAAATTTTTTGCTGACTTTACTGACTTTTTTTTTGAGTGTACATCTAAACATGGACCGATTTTAACCAAAATCTAGGTCCAATATTTTTTGGTGTTACAAACATCAGCACAATCTTATTATACCCTCTCCACGGAGTGGTGTAGGGTATAAAATAACAATTCTTAATAAGCACATTCTTTAAAATTCTTTAACTTTTAGCTTCTGAGTATTTAATTGGTATTAAAAATACCGTTTCGAACAAACCAAAACCCAAGAATGTCATCACAGATATTAGCGAATAAGCACATAGGTTTTCAAAAATCAAGTGCAATATTTTTTATTCATTTAATGCGAATTTTAAACAATTTTAATACTATGTTAATATTTCAGTATATAATGGCAAATTTCAATTTTATATTTGACTAAATGAATGAAAAAAGAAATAATTTATCGTTCACCTATTTACTGAATTCAGAAAAATTTAAATTAATTCAGTTAGAATTCATTCAAAATATAATTAATTCAACTGCTTTATAGTTTTTGTGAATCAAACTAATTAATTCCATAAGAATACTATTGCGGAATGAAATTTATGTCAAATTACATTCATTTTTCAAAACTGAATTATAGAATTAATTCTTTTTAAGAATTGATTTATAATGAAACAAAATAGATTTTAAAATTTAGCACTTGTTTATTTAACAATAATTTTACAAAATTGTATATTTGTTTCCCTTTTGCTGAAGCATGTCTGAAATAAAATTTAATAAAAGACTTTTAACTGGAAAAAATGCAGGTATTTAACATGAATTTCAGCGAAATTGTTTATAGGGAATATTTGGAATTATTTTTATTTTATCTAAAAAGTTGTGCATCTAAATCAGTTCTCTAGTTTTGGTCGGAAAGCATTTTTTAAACTAATTTCTGAGTAAAATTGGAGTATTTCCCACACTTTTTGAAAATGGGAAACAAAACGCCACTCTGATAAAGACTTTTAGTTTTGGCACAATGAAAGCCCATTAGGCACATTTTAATCATAATAATTTTAATTTTACTATAATACTACATATTAATGTAGTATCCGACCGAACAGTTCGGCCAAAAAGCGACATTTGTTCGGTTTTTAGGTATTTAGAGACCATTCTTGAGAATTTCTGATACTGGGAAAATGTTTATTGAGCCGGTTTAATGCTATTTTCAATCCCAAATTTAAGGAAAACCCCGTAGTTTAGTAGTTAACTGTTCGGCCGCCAAACTTTTTCCAATTTTGCCGAACTTTCGGCGGCCGAACAATGAATTCATTGCTTAACTTCGGACTCAAAATGGATTCCAATCGGCCCAACTAACATTTTTGCATAAGCAAAATTTGTCCATAGTGCTTCAACATACCGAATATCGTGCAAATACATTTTGTGGCCGAACTGTTCGGTCGGACTCTATTAATATGCATAACAAGTGCTAAATTTAAAAGACAATTATATCTTACTGCACTGGTGTACAATTTAAATAAATACAAATACAATACTTGGCACAAAATATATATTTTCAAATCCCATCACTGATATGTAGCATATTTAAAAAAAATGTCCAATGAACAATATTTAGTCTAAAATTTACACAGCACTTTTTGACGGTCTTATGCATAAGAGGGTTAAGTAAATATAAACCAGGGCTAAAGCATTTCCATCAAGAGTAAAAAGTAATGAATAATAACTACACTATGCGACTGTCAAAATCGGGATGGGATGAAACCATCGGGAAATGTTATATCGGTCAAAAACAAGTTATACATGTCCCGGCGTTTCGCTGGGTCACCCCTAGGAGTCGAGATATATCTTTTTTTTGACATAACTCGAGAACCACTAGTCCGATTTTGCTCAAACAATTTTAAAAAAATTAAAAATTACAATTCCTTTAATCTGTTCATATAACGTTTTTCTATATACTCAACAGTTTTGCCGGTAAAAATAAATGTTTGTTACCGCTACCATAAAAATCAATAACCTTTTGTTTATTACTTTTTTTTAATATTTTAGGCAAAAAATATTTTTTTCTTCATACATTTATTTTTACCGGCAAAACTGTTGAGTATATAGAAAAACGTTATATGAACAGATTAAAGGAATTGTAATTTTTAATTTTTTTAAAATTATTTGAGCAAAATCGGAATAGTGGTTCTCGAGTTATGTCAAAAAAAGACCACCAAAGGTCAAATCGATATATCTCGATTCCTAGGGGTGACCCAGCGAAACGCCGGGACACGTATAACTTCTTTTTTACCGATATAACTTTCCCAGGTAGTTTGAACCCTTCCCGATCACTGACCCCCTACCATTTGTCTCACAGTGCTATTATTAAGTACTTAAACTGCAATGTAAATAACTAATAATCTCTTTCCCTTTTTCGCATCTCTTTTTGCTCCTTGTTCTGTTACAATTTAAATATTGAAATTTACACAATATTTCTATATGGAAATTAACTTCATATGTGTATGACATAGATGCTATTATGTTTATACGTATCGCTAACTAAAATGTCAAAAGGAAGGTTCCCGATCAAAAAAAATTATATATAGTCATATATATATAGTAATTGTCTTTTATAAAATTAGATATGAACCCTATATGCCACATATGGGCGCTGTGGTGTAATGGTTAGCGCGTTGGTTACACGTGAGGTTGCGGGTTCGAGCCCCTACCAAGGCAATATCAATTTATGAAAAATAGTTATATGTATGAGTTTTTTCTATCCCTCATACATATCGCAGCGTCCTCCTTCGGTGTTCCCATAGCACTTAACCCCACCGAAGTAAAATAATATAACAGGGCTATGAACTAAAAAAGCTTCAATAAAGTTCGCCAACTCATCATCAAATGGCGCGCAACAACTGTTAAAAATAAATAAAATTCAACATCTCGCGTAATTACAGTGTTGCCATATTTGAAGCCCTTCATCTTTCACCACCTTTCACTTCTTCTCTATCCCCTTTCCAAAGGAAGCACACATTAATTAATAGGAATAATTTCATGAGTGTTGCTTCTCTTTAAAAAAAAAAAAATATATAATGAGATATGGCAGATCTATTGTCATATGTAATTATAAATGATTATATATAACATAATATATTATTACATATGGTGGCATATAAGCTATATATTTTGAGATATAGTAATGTATGCCCTCTTATAAAAATTTATTGGTTGTATGGTGTCAGATATTTTTATATATGATAATTACATATGATTCCATATATGGTGCAAGATTAACAATATAATTTGAGATATGATTATATATGGTCCCACGTCAGTAAGATTTTCTATGTGTTTAATATATAATTATATATAGTCACGTACTACCTGAGAGACCCTACTATCGAATCCCACCTCGGGCACAAAAATAATTTTTTTTTTTACTTTTTTAACTGAATTTAATTTACTTGTAAATATTGGTTTTACAGATCTCAAAAAAATTAACCCATTTTCTGCCAACAGCACCTGCAAGTTATGTTTACTACAACTTGGGATTAATAACACTATGAGACAAATGGTAAGGGACAGTGATCGGGAATGGTTCAAACTACCGGGGAAAGTTATATCGGTAAAAAAGAAGTTATACGTGTCCCGGCGTTTCGCTGGGTCACCTCTAGGAATCGAGATATATCGATTTGACCTTTGGTGGTCTTTTTTTTTGACATAACTCGAGAACCACTAGTCCGATTTTGCTCAAACAATTTTAAAAAAATTAAAAATTACAATTCCTTTAATCTGTTCATATAACGTTTTTCTATATACTCAACATTTTTGGCGGTAAAAATAAATGTATGAAGAAAAAAATATTTTTTGCCTAAAATATTAAAAAAAAGTAATAAACAAAAGGTTATTGATTTTTATGGTAGCGGTAAAAAACATTTATTTTTACCGGCAAAACTGTTGAGTATATAGAAAAACGTTATATGAACAGATTAAAGGAATTGTAATTTAATTAATTAATTTTTTTAAAATTGTTTGAGCAAAATCGGACTAGTGGTTCTCGAGTTATGTCAAAAAAAAGATATATCTCGATTCCTAGGGGTGACCCAGCGAAACGCCGGGACACGTATAACTTGTTTTTGAACGATATAACATTTCCCGTTGGTTTCATCCCATGCCGATTTTGACTGTCGCATAGTGTTATTTATCATATATTCTTTCGATTTAAGACTACTTTTCCCGAAAATAATTCTAAATACTTTAAATAAGTGGACATCTGAAATAATACAACTTTTTTAAGTATATTTGCCTCCTAAATAGGAATTTGAAGGCAGAAATGCTCTGTTAGATCGGTATTATATTTATTTATTATATAAGTATTTAATTCAAACAAATTTGATTAAAAACTTAGACATACGAATGAATTCGCAAATGTGGCCACTCGGTTTATTTGTTGATACATCCATATTTTCAATTGATATTCAATTGATTGACAATAAAAAAACAGTTTTCGAGATCCTTACTGGGTCTAACACTCTTGCATCTTTCTTGACGTGGTTATACTCAGACGAATGATAATTTTATATGGAATTCAAACCCAATTAAATATACAGTGACAATTCCTTAATGATGGGCGAAAGCACGTCATATCCTTCAACCAATTCGTCCCAATCGGTTAAACTAGGAGATCTAAATTTTATTAATACACGGTTTTTATGAAATTTTGCTGTTTTGTTAATTTTAAACTTTAAACGCGTTTGCCCACAACCATGAGTTTAAAATCGGCTGCCACTGTACAGCCAAAGCGGGTAAACCGATTTGAACGCGGTTTTTTTTCTTTCGTAGGCAACAAAAAACTCTAGTCCTTATCGTGGATATTTTTTTTTAATTTTAGTCATTTAAATGTAATATCCCCAAGTAAAGGTCTTTGTTCTTGCATTTTTTGTAATTCTTAAATTTGTGTGGCAACTTTGTTAAAAAAAAATTTTTTTAAACAAAAATCGGGCCACGAAAAAGACTGGCATTAAGAATGACTTTACATTTTTATTTTCCGATAATTAATGAAGGGTGCACAGTGACAGCCGATTTTGCCTTTTTTAAAAAAGGCCAATAACCCTGTCGGTTTTGGTTGGTGAAATTCAAAACTAATCATTTTTGAAAATACTGCAATAAAAGAATAAAATTAAAAAAATATTGTTAATTAAATTTTTGACAACCGGTCAAGTATGCTTTTAAAATTGCTGCTGTTACAGTATTTACCCCCTTAAGGCTATTTTTGCTGGAAAAAATCAATTTTTTTCGTTCTATCCCAATGAGCGTTTTTCAAAATTTTTTCGAAATCATATAATTTACAATTTTTTCATTGAAATTAAATGCAAAAAACACAATTCTGCATTGTCAGTTTTCGTCAAAGTGGAACATATTATGTTTTTCGAGCAAAAAGTAGTATTTACTGTTAAAATATGAGTAAAAAATTACTTTAGTATTCCCGGGAAATCCCGGGAAAGTTATAAAAAAATTCCCGATTCCCGGGAGCTCCAAAATGTCGGGAAATTAAAAACCCTAGTTGGGAATTGGAAAGAAATTTAAAATTTCGGGTTTCGGAGATCAAAATACGAAAAAAAAGTTTAAGTAGAAGGCTACTAACGGTGGGTCTCATACTTCAGGTTTAAACTTTAGTTAATAGTTAACCCAAAATTTTTTTGTTGTTTTGAGTACATTTTTTTGACATTTTCTTTTGTTTATAGTTAAGTTAAAGTTAAACCTGCAGTATGAGACCCACCGTAAGAAAAGTAAATTTTTGTTAAGTAGTGCTATTATTTTTTTATAAATAAATACATGTTAAGCCCTTTTACATTTTTGTTAACCCTAACCAAGTATAGCCTGGACTACACAGCGCGTTAAAATATTGCTGCTTTTGGATTATTTGATTTTAAATCTATATGTATCTGTATCTATGATTCCTTCTGTATCGTAAAAATTGAGTAGAATAGATGATGCTTATGATAACTAGGGCAAGGAATTTGATGCACTTAAAAAACTGAAATATACGCATACAAGAAGAAAAAGAAAAATATGAAGTTATTAATTATTTTTTTCAAAAATAACACACTTTAAAAAAATTTAAATAAATTCGATGAACTTTTTTCTTAAGCGAACATAATTCAACGCTTATCTACACGAACGAATTTACAAAATGGTAATTAAAATTTTTAACACCTTTCTCATACCAAATTTGTAAACACAAAAAAAAATTTCTTTTATTTTTTGTAACTTTGAATTTTTATTTTTAAACAATTTTTATATGAAAGATGACAATTTACAAACGAGTTACAAAATTTTCAAACAAAAAAATTGTTGGGAATAAAATTTCAATTTAAAAGAAAATCTGATTGCTTTTACAAATTCCCATTGTTGGCGCCTGCTGTTTTTTCTGTGTATAGAAAATATTTTGAGATTTTGTGTAAAATGTATTAATTTTTTTTAAATTGTTTAACAATTAATGTATAGTTTGATCTTTTTAATTGTTAATAAAGGTTCTTCGTGCTATTTGAGATCATATATTATCATAATTATCAAATTTTCTTTTAAATTATCTTCAAATTAAAGAAAGATGATACAGTAGTTTTGATTTAACTACCTTTTTCTTAAGTGCACATTTGCTATAACTGCACACAATTTTGGTTTCGTTTCTATTTTACAAAATTATGTACGCAATTGTCTTCTTTAAGTGCACTTTTTGTACCTGCGCATTTAAGATAACTGCCTTATATTTTTGGCAGTTTTACATTATTTTCATAAAAAAGATCACCATTAGCTGCCTCTTGTGTTTTGCTTTGTTTTTCAATTCTAGGAAAAATAACACATATAAAATAAATGTGTTGTCAACTTTTTTTGCGACAAAAATATCCTACTTTAGTCGTTTTTTAACCATTAAAATCGCAAGATCTGGTTCAAAGCACAAAGTTGTCATCATTAGTTTCATTTGTTTTGTTTCTTTGCAGTCTGTATTGGGATACCTGCACATTAAGGCAGGTAAACAATTTGACTTAGCTGCGTTTTTGGCTTACCTGCACAAAAATTCTTGCAAAAACTGGTTGTGCAGCTCAATCAAAATTACTGTAACATTTTTTACAAGTAAATTACAGAGAATAAAAATTTAAAAAATTCGATAAGGCCATCAGGGTCCTGCTACAAACCATCCTCAATATTCTATGCCTTTATGGGTTAATAACACTGTGCACGAATCGGAGATTTTTTTCCCGACAGGTGGGGCCCCCAGTGGGTGTAAACTAATTCGGGTACGCTGAATCCAGTGGTGCTAGGCGTTTTTCTAGGTTAGCTCTTAAAAAAAAAGATATTTGAGTTTGAACTTATGGTTTCAAGTACACCAAAATACGCGATTTTAAAATTTTTTACCCTTAATTTTTAGCTGAGTTGTTTGTTACTCTAACAAGAAGCTTTGTGTTAAAAATAATCAAAATCGATCTCGCGGTTCAAAAGTTGTGATTGAAAATGTGAGGACACCTCAAAAATCTTAATGCAAATTTTTCACTTCAATACAAATTTCAGTACATTTAACGAAGCAATAAAATGTACAATTTTGTATGGAAAATTTCGAAGTGTCTTCACATTTTCACTCAGAACTTTTGAACCGCTGCACCGATTTTGATAAATTTTAACCCGGAGCTGACTAGGAGAATAACAAATAACCTGGGTAAAAATAAATGGTCAAAAAGTTAGATACATCGCGTTTTTTGGGGCCCTTGTACCCAGAATTTTCAAACACGTCGTTGCCATTTTGTTTTAAATTTGGTAACTCGCATTAGTGAAGAGCGAGCGATGCGACATGTCACGCAATTCACGCGTAGCCGTGAGTAATGTTTACTAAATATACTCTCGTGAAGTATTTGTGAGTAAAAATAAATTACTCGTGCGCCTGAGCGAAAAACCACTCCTACGACCATTTATAATTCTGTTTAGAGATAGGCGCGTGACACGAAATGTTTGTGAATCACAAATGGTCATGTGTAATAACCAGAGAAGACAAAATTGCTATTTTAGCTTTTTATGCTTTTTATTACTTGTTTTACTCATATTTGCTTCTTTTTGCGTTTTTTGGGTTTTCCGTTTTTTAGCTTTAAAATAGCTTTTTCTTGAGATTTTTGAGCTTTTAATTGCTTTTTTTAAAACTTTTTTCCCAAAAATACTTTTTTCTCTTAACTTTGAAATAAAAAATAAAAAAACTATTGTTTTTCAAATTTTTTTACTTTTGCTTTTTTCTTGCTTTTTCTACAATATTTTTTTGCTTTAAACACATCAGATTTTGCTTTTTTCTGTCTTCTCTGGTAATAACTACTATACTATAATCACATGATTCGTACGTGGGCTTATTTTTTTTATCATAGAGTTTTAATAATTTTACTGTTCTTCGTGAGAATTTTGTAATCTTTACTCACGTGAGCACGGGTAGGAAAAAATGCACGTGCGTGAGTCGGCGTATTTTTTTCCAAAAACAACGTACCCGTCTCTCGGATAGATATTAAGTCAATAACCGATATAGACTATCGAGAAAAAACATTCATATGCATTGAGTTCCTTGCCCTAATGACGACCATTTTTGTTTTGTAGTGGTGTTGGAGATGGCGGTAGTTGTTGTGTGTATTTCTTTTGGTCTAGTCTTCAATACTTGGTAACTGAAATATTTAGCTTATGGCTACATTTTACTCAATTATTTTGTTGTTTCTGGTGTTTTCGCTTGACTTCTAGTTGCCAATATTTTGAGGGTTAAATGTTAAATGAGTTATGCTAAATGAATTATTTGAAAAATAATACTGATATACTTGTTGAAACTGATTTACTTCAAAATTCTTATTTGATCAAACTTTTTGCTTTACCCAGCAGAATTGTTTTGAACTGGTTACCTCTGAATTTGTTATAGAACAGGTCTTTTTACCACCGGTTCTATTGAACAGGTTCCAAACCCGATTCCTGGGAGTCAAAATGTAAGTTTTCACTGATAACTGAATTTCTAAAACCGGCTCCAAAGCAACCTGTTCTAGTTTGGAGGAAAAGAACCTGCTGCGTTTGGGACAAACTCAAACAAAAATCACCGATAATAGAACATAAATTAGAACAGGTTGCATGCATGTACCAGTTCCCAGCAAAATCTTTCATTACCAAATAAGTGGTTATATAATAGAAATTCATAGCTCCGCACAACTTATTTTTTGGCGTCTAAACTCATTATTTTTGTTTGGCGTGGTCGTTTTTATAAGTAGTCCCGCTTACCCGCTCGCTTACGAAAAAATGAGAAATAAGTAGTTATGAGATTTTGAATAATAAGTGGTTACACACATGCTTACAAAAAGTTGAATTATAAGTGGTTATCCGACTGCTTACTTGATTCTTAAAAATAAGGAGTTAGGCAAATAATATTATCTTAAGGAAATACATTCAGAAAAATTTAAGTTTTCTCTAGTGTGGAATTTTAGGACTCGTCATAAAAATTTAAACATAAAACTTATTTACATATAATAAAAAAATTTAACTGTGTAAAAAGTACTTATTTAAACTAATACGAGTAAGTCATTATTTTATATTTAGAAACAATGAATACAATAGGCCGTTATAAGGAAGTCATTATTTTATATTATAAAATAATGCAAAAGGTAATGATATATCATTTTTGGTAATGCAGATAGTAATGAGGTGTCATTACCAATATTTTGCTGGGTTGTTCTACAACCGGTTCTTTGCATCCGACAATTTTGCTGGGTATAATCTATTAATATTTAAAGAAATTGATTTAGAGAAAGTTACTGGTACAGTTAAACAGCTTATTTTGATATTTGCGTAACAAAAGTTATGATTGTCCGAAAATAATTTTAAAAATAGCTAAACTGGCCGTTATTTTAGTTTTTAGATTAAAATTTAAATACTTACGGCCATAATTACCAAATCGCAAATGGGTAATGTCCCTGGGCACGCCTCGTCGGAATGAATTTCAACTGAAAAGTGCGATCACCAAAAAATGTTTTTTTTTGATTATATATTTGGGACGTGTCAGAACAAAATTGTGATAAAAATCTTTTAAATTTGCAAAAATTAAATTTTTGAATTTATTTGAAAATTAGATAACGCATGACAAAAACACTTTGACCAAAATTATTCCTCGGGCAAAATACAATAACATTCCAGTGTAGAAAATTATTACCAGATACATATATGGCTATGTAACTACACACCTGGTAATGGTAACTACCCAATCAGAAATCGCCAGTGGTACAAACAATCAAGCACTGGCATACCACTGGGTAACCATGGTGTAGAAAATAATTGACTGGGAGAGCACTCATCTGGGACGCTTTGCCAGCGCTTGCAAATAGCGTTTTTGCAGCATTTGTTTTACAAAAATTTATAAAAAAAACCCACTGGCAAAGACTGGTCTAAGAGTGATATGCCAAGGTTTGCAACCAGTGGTTATCCAGTGCTACCTAGCCAATGCTACCAGTGGTACAAAAACCAATTCACTGGTAGAGCAATGATTTTATAAAAATGCTGACGCTTCGTTAAAAAAGGTTAATAGTCAGGAGGTTCCGAGTTCTATAAAATCAATTTTTTTGTTTGTGGGAAAGCCTCTTTAAGACCAACTTTTTGTTTGCTCTCCCAACGGTGGCATATTAGTTCGAAAAAACTTTTTGCCAGTGCTAGCATTTTAGCACAGCCAGTAGTTGTCCAGCGATTATTATATGTCTCGTTAGCTTAGTGGGTAGAGCAATCGTCTGCCATTCTGACGGCCTGGGTTCAAATCACGGCAGGACCAAAAAAAAATACATACAGTTGTAGACACGAATTTAAGTCAATTCAAGTTTTTTTTCTAATTTTATTGTTGTTGCCTTTATTTTTAAAGATCAAAATAGTGGCTAAATTCGCCACGAAAGGCAAGGAGATGGTTCAGAAAATTGTACAGAATTTTAGCGTAATGTTTGTTTTTTCAGTTTGTCACTTGTTTTAAGTGGGCGTGGCTTTGAACGAAAAATTAGCAATATCAACCTTTTATCAAATTACATAGTAAAATTTAGGCAGTACTGATCGGTTCTGTACAAACTGTATAATTTTGGAAATCCTATAAAATTTCATTAAGTCTTGCATTATTTTTATTTACAAATAGTCGCCAGACTTAAAATTGCAGCACTTTAAACATGACCAAATTTTTCTTTGTTTTTAGCGATAATACGACTTACTACTAGTGGTTAAAAATATGTAGGTACCAAATTCACATTATCTTTATAAACAAATAAGTAGTCGCGCGTAAGCTAGACTACTTATAAAAACGGCTTCGCCTAACAAAAATAACTAGTACACTCATAGAAATAAATCCGTAAAAATAGCAGAAAAAGTTACTAAAAATTAGTTAAAAATGATGCTGCAGAAAAAACTGCTAAAATTAGCAGATTTTTTTACTAAATACTAGTAAAATGAGAACAGCAAAATTAAAACTGCTAAATTTACAGAATTTTAGTTATATTTAGGCTAACTTTTAGTTAATTGAAAATAGCAAATTGTACTGTAAAATCTGCAGAAAATTTTGCTAAATATTTGTAGACTAAAAATAGCAAAAATAAACTGTTAAATCTACAAAATTTTTGCTATTTTTAAGCTAAATTTAGTTGAATGCAAATAGCAGTCTATTCTGCTAAAATCAGCAGAAATATTTGCTAAAAAATTGTAAACTTCTCTTTTCAAAAGGCTCGATTTTTATTTGCATTAAAAAAAAAATCGAAAAAAAAACTTAGAAAATTTTAAATTTTTTGGTGATTTTTTAGGCTACTAATTATTTAGCAAAATTTTTTGCTGATTTTAGCAGGTTAATTTGCTAATCTCCATTTACAAAAATTTAGCTCATATATAACTAAAATTCTGTATATTTAACAGTTTTAGTTTTGCTGTTCCTATATTACTAATATATAGCAAAAATAATCTGCTAATTTAGCAGTTTTTTTCTGCAGCATCATTTTTAACTAATTTTTAGTAGTTTTTACTAAATTTTTTACGGACTTTTTTCTATTAGTGTACTGACGCCGAATTATACGTAGCAAAAAATTTTAGTTTCATTATATAACCACTTATTTGGTAATGCAAGATTTTGCTGGGTTGATTCAATCAAAATATTTAGTTTTGTCTCATTATTTTTAAAAATAAACACTCTTAAAAACCTTATTGCCCTATGAAAAAGCTTGGAGTTATGTGTGTTTGCAAAAATCACTTAAATATATTTTTAAGTTTTTAAGTGCATTATTTTAGCAAAAATAATAGTTTTTAGTTCATATTTTTTATATTTTTAATGCATGCTTGTCTTTTTTAGCCGCATTTTTTAGGCGCATATTTTCTATTTTGTGCATATGCATGAAATTCCTTGCCGTAGTCATTACCTACATATATGCTTACCAGTTTCGACAAAAATATTGAGTCTAAAAATAGATTTTGAAAAAAATAAGTTGTATAGAAAAAAAATATTTTTTATAGTAACATTTTTTTAATAACATTCAAAAAAATTTACAAACAAATGTAGAACATTATATTTGAAATAATGATAGAAATAAGTCGTTATTGGTAATAAATTTTTTGAAATAAAGGAAAAAGTAACGAGTTATTACCCTACGGGGAAAGGGACCGGTCCAAAGTGACACGCAGGATAGGTTCCAAGGGAGCAGGGACCGGTCATTGATCGGTTTTTTTGTTTGAAAGAGACACGTCACTTTAACATGGCGTTGCCATTGGAAATGACAAACTGCTACAGTTTAGACACCTTGTGACATGTAAGGAGGTGTGTCTAAAAATACCCTACGGGAAATTTTAACAAACTGTCACCGAACTGGCCCCTTTATATGAAATAGACTGGTCACTTTTACATGGCGTTGTCATAGGAGGGGGAAATTGACCCCTTGTGACATGTCACAAGAGAAATCCTAGGACAGGTTACTGAACTCTCATAAAAAACAAAGTTCAGGGACCTGTCCTGGGATTTGTCTTGTGACATGTCACAAGGGGTCAATTTCCCCCTCCTATGACAACGCCAAGTAAAAGTGACCAGTCTATTTCATATAAAGGGGCCAGTTCGGTGACAGTTTGTTAAAATTTCCCGTAGGGTAGCTTTTCAAATAAACTAATAAAAAATCAAGAATTACAAAAAATCTACTTCGCGTCAAAGAACCCAGCAAAATATTTCATTACCAAATAAGTGGTTATATAATAGAAATTCATAGCTCCGCACAACTTATTTTTTGTCGTCTAAACTCATTATTTTTGCTTGGTGTGATCGTTTTTATAAGTAGTCACGCTTACCCGCTCGCTTACGAAAAAATGAGAAGTAAGTAGTTATGTGATTCTACATAATAAGTGGTTACAAACATGCTTACAAACAGTTTAATTATAAGTGGTTATCCGACTGCTTACTTGATTCTTAAAAATAATGAGTTACACAAATACTACTAGCTTTAGGAAATACATTCCGAGAAATTAAAGTTTTTAACACAAAACATATTTACAAGTAATAAATATAAATGTATAAAATTTAACTTTGTAAAAAGTACTTATTTAAATTATTGTGAGTAAGTCATTATTTTATATTTAAAAGCAATGACTACAATAGGCCGTTATTAGGAAGTCATTATTTTATATTCCAAAATAATGCAAAATGTAATGATATATCATTATTGGTAATGCAAACAGCAATGAGGTGTCATTACCAATATTTTGATGGGAAGGCTCGATAACACTACCTTCTGCTTGTAAGGCAGACATTAGTTATACCGTCTGAGCTAATGTTGCTTGTGCATGATGACTGGCTGATGGTAAAGTTATATATTTTTCGTTTCTGTTCAAATAAAAAAGAAAAAACAAACACTACAAGCAAATAAAAAATAATGGAAAAGAAAAAAATAGAAAAGAAAACAACATTAACACACAATGGATAGTGCATGGAAGTGTTGAATATGCCCCCGATTGATCGGTCATGGGATAGGTCCTTTAATGGCAGTTGACTCGTTTTTTTGCGTTGGGCATAATTGAATTACAAAATCAATTAAAAATTAGAAAATTACCTCAAAAACTCTGATAATATAAATAAAAATTTAGAAAATTTCCCTTAAGTTAAAAAGAAAAGTTAAATGAAATACCAGTTGTTAAAACTAAAGCTGCTTTAACATTAAGAAAACGTTGAATACAAAACTTGAAATTTCTTAGCAAAAAATTATAGAAATTTAAAATAAGAGCTAAAGCAAATCGTAAAAAAATAAAAGCTAGAAATAAATAAAAGGGTAAAATAAATAAAAAAAAAAACATTTTAAAAAATAAGCAAAATTTTGTTTTTTATTTCGGTATCGATCAAGTTTTTTAAAAGCAACAGTGAAAATAACAGATCAGAAAATTAATTCATTCTCTTTTGTTCATATTTGTACTAATTTAGTAATATGCCTTCGGTTGACCGGTCACGGGATAGGTCTTTGGAGGGCAATTGACTCCTCATTCCCGGTAGGGTACTGACTCCTTATTTTATATTTTAAAATTATACAGAAAGTAATTCGGTGTCATAATGACATGGTTACTACTTCTTCACTGGGATTTGATTGAATGGATTTTGGAAACCCTGTGTTTGTTCTAAATAGATTCCATTACCTGTTCACTAAAAACTCCGAGTCATATCTGTTCCACACCTCGTCGATTTAACAACCACAACAGTATTATGTATAAAAAAGACGTTACCGCTATTATAAATTTTTATAATAAATAGAGCTGTATAAAGAGTGCGCCAATAAAAAATGTAACACAGAGAAGTTTTTCTCGTTTTTATGGCATTACCGTTCTCCTTAGCAATTCGGTCTGGAATTTCTGAACTTCGAATGTTTTAAGCCCAACTCAAAAGCTTTTTCACCTTTTTGACTTTAGTTTTGTTCCTAAGTCCTTTTGCTTTACCCGTTCCAGGCTTTCTTTCAAATATTAGATCCTTGTTGAACTTTTTGACTACGCTGGAAACACATTGCCTGCTCACGCTATTACATCTGCTGTTTTTTATAGGTCCACAATGGATTATTTTGAATAGTTTCAACCAAGGTTGGCCACCGATACCTTTATAATACCTTTATCCGTTTTAAAACACTTTCAAATTGATAACCGATACCGATACTCTTAATTTAAAAAAATACCGATATTCAAAAATCTTTTCCCTTAATACCGGTATCGTACCGATATTGAATCGGTTTCTAACAAAATAAAAAGAAAAAGTCGATTTTAAATCGCAA
Organism: Leucophora obtusa; assembly: GCA_949987735.1. Lineage (NCBI taxonomy): Eukaryota > Metazoa > Arthropoda > Insecta > Diptera > Anthomyiidae > Leucophora > Leucophora obtusa. The sequence goes on from OX465296.1 coordinate 63,547,433, forward strand.
AAGTCGACTATTATTTTAAATTTCTTACCATACAAAATATTTAAAATGTACCTTAAAATTCTGTTTTAAATTTGAAGTTTTCATTTGTTTTTATTTTATATTTATTTATTGTTTTCAAATTTTGTTTACATTTATTTATAAATTTCCTTTTTATTTTTGAATATTTTGTTTTGATTTTCAATAAAAATAAACAAAATTTTTGAATGCCCAAGTAAAAAAAATTGATATGGAGCCATATGAAGTTATATTTAATTATATATAATCTTTTATGTAATTAGATATAATTATATCCGAAAAATGAGAACGTCTTATTGTATCATATTGTATCGAATTGTATACAATTGTATACAATTTGGTACAATTTGATACAATTTTATGCAATTCGATACAATTGTATCCGAATTTTGTCCTCATCCAATTACATCAAATTATATCTTTTTGTATAAAATTATATAAAATGTTATAAAAGTGGACATAGTTTGATACAATTATATCTAAATATTAACCTTATACTTTTTATCATATTATATAGGACCATATCTAACAATATACAAAAATTATTTTTTTAAATAAAAAAAAAAGTTCAATTACTTGTAATTGTAATTGTTCTTTTCTGAATTGCAATTACAATTAATTGTAGTTGAGTTTTCTTTTCAATTACAATTACATGTAATTGAGTAATTGCATGTGTAATTAATTACAAAATGTAATAGCAAATTGAAAGAAAATAACTCAATTAGGCTAACATCAACGAAATTCTAACAATGCTATTTTTATCTTCTGTTATTACTGTTTTTGCTGTTATTTTGTTTTAGTTTTTGCTGCTTCCTATGGAATTCAACTCTGATCGAAAACTTATAAAGCACAGAGAACGACAACGAAAATATTTCCTAGATAGTAGTTCGCGATTTAAACTGTTAAACGAACTGTTCTAGAAAAAGTGGAAGTCATGGATGTTTTATATTTAGCCCTTCTTTCAGAATATATTAAGTAGATTTTGTCATTTGTACAACCAAAGATGAACTTTGTCGGACGGTGTTTTAATAGAAATCGAGTTTTGCAAGTACAACATATGTCGGATTTATTTATTTTCTATTGAGCGGGAATTCCCGGGATCCCGGGAAATTCAGAAAAAAATCCCGCTGTCCCGGGAAAAGAAAAACCCTATATACAACCAAGATATAATATAAAAAATCAGTCAAGTGTAAGTTATAGAATAGAGAATTTCGTATTAGAGCTTCAGTGTTGTTAATGTTATGGGTGCGTAAGCCATTTTTGACTCATGCTCCTATACAAAAACAAATTACTCACGCACGAGCATTTCGTTTCTTACTCAGCACACATGAGTATATTAAAAACTTACAATCAGAAAATTCTCACGCAAAACAGTAAAAATTACTAAAAACATATGATGCAAAAAATAAACTCACACACGAATCATGCACGGATTATTCTTACTCACGCTCACGCACGAATCACTTAAGCAGTGTTGCCACCAGTAAAACAAAAAAATACACAGCAGTAGGTCAAAAATTATCCAAAACCGTATGAAATTACACAAAAAATTAATATTTTTTTAGTTTAAAATAATGGTTTTTTTTTTTAATATGTTTCTCTTTGAACTCTTCTGCGCACAGTGGGGCAGAATCAAAATAATTTGGAAATAATTCGGCCACTTCTTACCGGCTGGTTGGATTGCTATGAAATGTCACAATGTCATAGTTAAGTTTTGAGGACGGAACCCATGGACGTAACAGGAGCTCGACCATTCATCTCCAAAGAAAGCCACCTCTAAAGTGTGAAAATTTCGAAAGCTTGCCATTTTCCGATATATCTACAGATTTTAAAAACGTAACACAAAATTATATGCGGAAGAAAGTTGGCAAATGGTGTTTGAATTACAATCTTATAATATGTGCTAAATTTGGAGAAAATGGGTTAATATTTAGACACAGTTTACCTACAAAGGGCATATAAAAAGTCAATTATAAAGTGCCAGTTGTAATAAAAATAGCGCTTGCATGTTAACGAAGACTGAATTAATCAATTACTTAAATATATTTAAATCTGCTCAACTGTGCTGCTGTAGGAAAATTTTTGTCTGATCAAAGCCCAGTAACTGTTACAAAAACTTTAGAAATTACAAGTTTTTTTCAGTCATGAGAAAGTCTTAATCATAATAAACCCAAATTTCTTTTGCTTAATTTCAAATGGTCTTGCCACCCAAGACAAAAATAAATATTTTGCATTCAGTTTGACAATAGTTTTCTAAAACAACTAACAAAATATGGGGTGTATATACAAATACAACATGTTTTACGTCGTCTAACTAAATTGGCTTTCGTGTTGCAAAAATTTACAAAAATACAGCAGAAACTGGAAATTTATAGTAGATGTTACACAAACAAACTCATTTTATCTACTGTTGGACTTGAAAGCATGGAATTTAGTTAATTTTTCAGTAAAAAGCGAAATTACACAAAAACTACACAAAAATGTCACTATTCAAAAATTATCCAAGGAATGTGTAAACGGTCCCATTTTTGAATAATTATTCAAAAAGTGGCAACACTGCACTTAAGTATAGTAATTATTACTCACGATCACGTGTGAATAACGTGACTCACGAACATTTCGTGTCACGCGCCAATCCCTAGTAATTACTAAATCTCAAACTAGTTCAAAATCATTGATAACATGGAACCAAATACAATATAATGCGGTTTTATATGGACCTTATATATTTTTATATAAACTCACTTTGAAAAAATTGCCTATGTGGGATGATATATAATTATAGATGATTTTATAAAGAACGTTATAAGTTATATATGGGTTCATATTCGTCAATATATAATCATAACTAACACAAATTATAAAATATTTTTTATATGGATCCACATAGTTTTATATTATTATGTATAGTATCATACTAAATTATATATAAACGTATATGTAATTATATCTTTTATATGTTACTTTATGTACTTACATATAGCATATACATATATATGTAGGCCAGTATGTAATAATATAAAATCACATATGTCTCCATATTAAAACCTTTGAGGAAAAAATATCTAATATATGACTATATAAAAGTATAAATGCTTGAATTTAAAAGAATATGTGGCCATATGTAACTATAAGTTACTATATGCAATTAGATAAAATAATATGTGATTATATCAAAACTTTTTTACTCGGGTGTATATGTTTGGCATTATTTTAAAAGTTCTATTTTAAATATTTTGTATGGTACGGTAAAAACAAAACCTTTGCTTTAAAATAAAGTCGACTTTAACAAAAATATACCATTGAAAAATATTCATAGTAAGGCTCATTGTGTTTTTTTACAACAACATATAATTAATTGAGATAACACAATTCTTCAATAATACCGGTACGTATTGGTATTGATGTTTTCGGTATCGGTAACACCAATACCGATACAAATGAAATACCGTTACCGACACCAATACCGAAATAAACAAAAAATCGATACCAATACCGTTATTCGTTTCGGTTGCCAACCTTGGCTTCAACAATTTTTTTTGGGCACTTGTCTTTGATTTTCCAAACTAATCAACCGCTTGAATTTGACAAACTGCTGCATTTGAAACCCGACAATTTCTCAATAAAGATATTTTGAACAATAAAAATTATTTAATTAAAGGTGGAAAAAGTTATTAAGAGAAATGTGCGTTACACTTTTTAATGGCGCACTTCTTTTTTCTAAAAACCATTGTTTACGATATTACGATACATTCAAGGTTACGATATATACCAACAAGTTTTCCCAAAAACAAATAATACCGATTTATATATGCACTTAACTCTCTAATGTCCAAGGCCGCCAAAAGGCGGTCTTTAGATTTTAAATAGTTTTTGGATAAATAACAATTTTTTATTAAAGAAGTTGTATTATATCCATAGAAAACTTAATTGCCTACTTTTTTTTTACCTTCAAACCTTTTTTGTATAAGGAACGGTTTTCAAGCAAGAAGCATGTAAAGTGAAAATTTATAAAATTTTAAAAAATTAAGTTTTTAAAACAGAAAAAAATATTTGGAAAATTGCCAAAAATACATTTACGATCTGGCGTACATTACCGATAATAACAAAGCTATTTTAGAGTCTCTTATTGTAAAATCAGTTAAAAACTTTCTCCAGGCCTCATTTTTGGAATGCTAACTTATTTTTGTATTTTATAATATTTATTAGATCTGTCAAGAATATACAATAAACAGTTGATGGTAGAATTTGAGGGTGTTAAATTATTTTTAATTAGTTCTAAGATAATTACGTTTTTGAATCATGGTTGACAAACACTGTATAGTTTGGCTATTTTTTCTTAGTTTCGATCAGAAATATTATTATTTTCTAAAAAACCATTTCTACTTCAATCAATTTAATTTTTAAAACCGAATAATGATGTTCCAGTTCATTTCATGCAAAAGATGCAAAAGAGTGAATCGTTCAAGTGAACTAGTTCGTTCATGAACGACATAACTCTATTATACACTCGCGTAAACGCTTATAAAAAATTCTAAGGGGGTTATTTTGTAAAACGCAACGCCTTGCGTTGCGTTGTTTTCCATACAATTTGTTTTTGTTACAATAGCGTTTTACAAAATATCCCACTAAAAGTGTCGAAATTAAATAAAAAAATAAGAAAATATTAATTAAAAAAATAAGTATTTTGTGTGTTTAGGCCGGATAATACAATGTCCAGTTAAAATCTAACCTAAAGTTAAATTTAAAATTTATGTGGTAAACAACAACAAATGTGTCAGTTAAAGTCCCAGTTAGTAGCTAACAGGACATTGTGTTAAAGGGGTTAGATAAAAAAATAAAATAGCAAAATGCATAAACAATAGGCGTTTTTTTTAATCACTGGATTTATTTTATTTTGTTAAAAATCTACGTTTTGGTTTTTAATTTTCAAAATTTTATATTTTTATTCAAATCTAACGCTTATTCGCTAATATAATATGAAAGAAAAAATTTAAATTTTGCACAAATGCAATTTCTGTAATTAAATTAAGCGTAATCCAAAACAGATTTATTTATTTTATAAATCCATTTTGGAGTTAGCTGAACTCAATTCCAATGTTCACATTTATACAAAATTCAGCGATTTTCTTTCACATTATAATAGCGAATAATAATTAGATTTAGATAAAAATATAAAATTTAGGAAATTAAGAAACGAAATGTGGATTTTTAAACAAAATAAATAAAACCCTAAAATAAGTCTAATGATTAGAAAAATGCCTAAAAGTGTTAATTTCTGTAACAGTCTTATAAATCAAATTAACATGACCATAAATTTATGATTTTATTTAAATTAGATTTTTTATGATTAAAATTTTGAAAAATATGAATTTTTTATTAAAGGGTTGTTTTTCATTAAAAAAATAAATAAAAATCACCAAATTTGATTGCTTAATTTTGCTTTAAATTTGAACAAACTCGTTTTTTTAAATTTGAATTTCCACAAATGTGTTTCTTGGCAATTTAATTGAATTCAATTCAACAATAAAGTAACAAACATATTGTTTGCATTTAAAAAATCAATTGTAGGCTCAATTTCAATTAAAAGTCTTAATTGTATTTAAAAAAAGTTGAATTGTATTTACAAACTATTTTTATCTGTGAATAAACATCACAATCAAAACATTTGTCAGTGCTTTTATTTAAGAAAGAGTTTTAAAAACCTTTTTTAAAAATTTCATAATTTTCTTCATAAAATAAAATAATTAAAATCTTGTTCTTGATTTTGCATTAGGACAGTTTAGTTAACAATTATTTTAGTTAAACATTAATAGGAATAAAAGAACTAAACATGCTAAAATCCCAAAACTCATCTAACAAATTGTGAAAAATAATTATAGTAATATATCTGAATAAGGCGTACGTTACACTTTTGCACCTCACTGTGTATTTGTTTATGTATGATATTCTTTTTTTATAATGATTCTATAAACGTTCATTGACCGATGATCATTTCGAGTATTTTATTTAAAAGAGAATCGTTCATTTGACTGTTTTATTTGTTAGTATTGTTTATTTGTATTCAGTTTATTTATAAATGTTAATAGGTTTTGATGTTTTTTGCTGTTATTTTTGCATTGGGTGATAATACATACTTTTTTGTTCGTTTGTAAAACTCTTCATCTGATTCAAACTTATGATGAGTTGTCATTAGAGTGTCCCGATAAAGTGCTTATTTGCCAATCCAAGAATTTTTAATTACTTTTCCTGCATTTAGCTCATTTTACTTCTAAGCAGAGGTCGTGCTGATTATTGAGTTTGGAATAACCCTAAATAAAAAATTTGTTCATACACAAAAAATTATTTTTTGCCTCTGTAGAACTGTTCCGAAATTGTGGTGAAATTTTAGATCAGTTTAGTGGACAAGAAACACGATTTTCTAATTACGCGACAAAGTGTCATTTTATAATTAATCTCAAATGTAAATTAATTTTATGAATTTTAAATGTACCGGTCCATTGTTCAACCATGCATTTGTATGACTTTATTTCCTTATTTATAAGTCATTACTTTGTAAAATATTTTTCATACGCGTTTGCATTCTGTTTTAAAGTGAGTGATGGTGTTATCAGTCAGCTAAAAGTCATTCCTTCTACAACTGTTATCATCGGCATTACTATTTTTGGGTGTATATGTATAGGTGATTCAGAACTTTTAAATAATAAATTCTATAATCGGCGATTCCCCGATTAATCGCATGGAAGAAAATATTTATTGCCAGCAATAAAAATTTGGTATTGCGAAAGTTTCCTTCGTCGGGAACAACTGTTACCGGAATGCAATACTTCCAGGTAATTAATACGAAAGCAATTCCCTAGGACAGCGTTGACAAAACTATGACAAGCGTGTCAGTAGTGGCACGCGAGTGGATTTTAGGTGACACGCGACGTTTTGTTGAATATTTCAATAAAATTTAAACTTTATTAGAAGATTAGCAAAAAATTCAGTTAAATGATAAATTTCGCTACAAAAATGTGTGATTTAACTCAAATGGTGAAATATTTCATAGACATTGTAAACCGTCTTTTAAAATTATAAAAACTCTGTATTGAAACCATTTTTTGTCTACAGAAATATGGTTAATACAGAACTCGTCAGAAAATTGTGGGAAAATTTCTAAAATTCTAGATTGAAAGAAGTTTAAATGCCTCATAATCGGAGAAATAAAAGTACCACAAAATTACACAAAAAAGGAAAACAGCTTGTAATAAAATTGGATCTAAAAAATTAAGTTTTTTTCCGATGGAAAATAGGTGCTACGAAGTAACCCTCAATGAAATAAGTTAGATCTGATCTGATATGTATATAACCAGATCCAATTGGATTTTGACCTTCATCTAAAATTAGAGAACTTATATTTAAAATTAGATCTTCTTACCGAGTAATTCTTCAAACAAAATTTGTCTGTACAATTTTATTATATTGGTGCTAGAGGGTTTCCCGGGATCCTGCCCTTTCTTTTCAATTCCGCAATCCCGGGAAATCCCGCACAAAATTCTTTTATAGAATGTTTACCTAGTCTATAATAACTTTCCAAGCTTTATTTAAATTTAAAACATTGGGTTTTTTAAAGTTAATTTAAATGCAAAATATTTCATATTAAAAAATGTGATTTAAATTTTATTAAACTGACTAATAAACTCACTAATTCAAATAATATTATTTAGGCCGAGCTTTTTGGATGTTGAACTTGGTTTAGTTAAAGCGAAAACAAATTTTATTAGCCATTACCAAGTTTACCAACAGAAATTCCTCGGATTTTTTTTATTTAAAATGGTGATCTCTGTTCAAATAAAGTAATATATACAAAATTCAAACATCAGTATTTCAGTTCCAAATACCTCCAAAAAGCTCGGCATTAAAATTAAAAAATTCGTCATACTTTCGTATTTTCAATTAATATAAGTATTTTGAGTTTTGTTTTTTACTTCAAATAATTTTATTTATATTCAATTGCTATTCCTTTATTTAAATTGTTTTTATACCCTACACCACTACGTGGAGAGGGTATAATAAGTTTGTGCTGGTGTTTGGAACACCAAAAAATATTGAACTTAGAACCACCTTATACTATACCGATCGACTCAGAATCACTTTTTATTTCGATTTAACGATGTCCGTCATTCCGTCTGTCTCTCTGTCTGTCTGTCCATGCATTCTTGTGCGCACTCTACAGGTCGCAAATATTAAAATATTTTGAGGAAATTTGGTACACCGACTTACGTCGGTCCAAGGACGAAGCCTATTGGTTAAAATCGGTCCATGTTTGGACCTGGTGCCCATAAAAAGGTCCCCTCTCCCCAAAATTGGCTTGTTTTCACGCTGCAGGTCGCAAATACGAAGACATTTCAATGAAATTTGGTTCGCTGACATGGTCCCAAGGGCAAAGCTTTTTTCATTTTATAGAAAATTTTGAAATTTAAAATTCCATTTTAACCCATTCGAATATCGGATCCAAACATTAGTTGGTTTTTAACCAGACTGGTGTAAGGTATTATATAGTCGGCATGCCCGACTTTAACTTTTTTACTCGTTTTTTAATGTTATTTATTTTTAAAATAATGCATCAGATGCTTTTTCAAATTATTTTGGACTTTTTTATATGTACGTTCATTTAAAATGCAGCCATGAAAACTAAATAGTTTATTTTTAAGTAGTTGTGACATAAGAAATTTCTATTCAAAAAATACCAATTGAATTAAACAAAAAAAAAAAAAATATGTTTAAGGTGTGTGCGGTGTCGCTAAATTGGAACTAAACTAATTTTCCAAAAATAGATGCCTGATTAAAATAAAATATTTGCGGCAACCAATTTTGATGTTCTATTCAGTTTTATAAAAATTATTGTCAAATTTCTTTTTTTATTTTCGCACCAATAAAAAATTGTTTATACACAAATATCTAAAAAAATATATTTGATTTTTAAATTGTCAAAATATATATTTCTCTATGACAGAACAATAAGAATATGCTTTCAAATAATTTAGATCAAAAAGCATATACCCAGTGTAGAAAATCATTACCAGATATGTGGTTATATAACTACATACTTGGTAATGGTAACTAGTTACTTTTGTTATTACATTTCTTATTACCTTTATATGGCGATGTCGCGAAAAATAATGAGTTATGGTTACACACCAGCATACGAAAAATCAAAAAATATATCGTTACCTATGTGCTTACCAGTGCTGACAAAAATAATAAGTCTAAAAATCGATTTTCAAAAAAATAAATTATATAAAAAAAATATTTTTTATTGTATTTTTTTTTTTAAATAAAATTTCTTGGTGCGGGAATCGAACCTGGGTCTACAGATTGCCAGCCAATAGCTCTACCATCTGAGCTATACCGACATGTAATATTTAATAGATAAAAACATAATTGACCTGCTGCACACAAGTAAGCTTACTCGCCAACATACAAAAAATCGAAAAATATGTGGTTACAGTGTTTAAAAAATATTGAATCTAAAAATAGATTTCAAAAAATTTAAAAAAAAATCTAGGAAATTATTTTCTATTTGAAATTATGATAAAAATAAGTCATTATCAGTAACTCATTACTATATGTTTTAAAATAATGCAGAAGGTAAGTGGGTGTCATTACTGGTGGTCCAAAAAATAATGATATGTCATTACCGTTTCTACACTGGGTATAAATGGCGTTACCAACTTTTTTCAAAAATATTTTAGTTTAGTTATAATTTAGCCTGTTCCCACAAGCCCTTAATAATATTTTAGTGTTTACTTTTTAAAAAAGGGTTTGGGCGAATTTGCCTAAAAATTAGTGTGAAAAACACTCGCTTTTAAACTTTTTTTAAATATAATTATGGACCAATACTGGACTGAAGATCTGCCTAGAACCAGAATATCTAGAAATAGAAATTTTTGGATTTCATATTTCAGAAATATTTAAGCAAAAAATCGATCTTAGTTCTGAGTTTCATGTAAGAAACGTCTAAAACGTGATGAGGTCGCAAGTTCGATACCCGGTGGCGGCAATAAAAAAACTTTGTAAAATAAAAAAAAAATGATTTTTTTTGCGAAGATTTTTTTTAAACTTTTAATTGGTGAAAAAAAGCTTCCTTTGCACTCGTTCAAAAAGTATTGAAAAAATATTGAAGTGGGAATACTCCTCTCCTATGACAACTCAATGTTAAAATCATTAGTGTTTATGTTAAAAAAGAAATACATCTAGATCATCAATTGTATTGCTTTTTCTACTGCTTCGGCAGCTCTTTTTTTGCTGGGTAGATTTTCTCATGTGTGCAACCGAAAGACCATACTTTGTGGGTCGGTTTTTTTTAATATAAATCGAGTTTTTCAAGTACAACATATGTAGGATTTAATTACTTTCTAACGAGCGTGAATTCCCGGGATATTCTAAAAAAAGTCCCGCTGTCCCGGGAAATGAAAAAGTCCGGGAAAGAAAAACCCTAGTGCTAGCTCAAGTGAATAAGATCTGGTACCAAATCGCGGCATGAAAATCGCCCAATTTTCCATATCACTTTAGATATGAATATATCTGGCACTAGCTCTGATCAGATCTGGCCATAATGTGTATCATATATGCTAAATAATATACGATCAGATCTGGCACTCGATATAATTAGATTCAATTATATCTATGTTGATGTAAACAGATCTGATTAGATATATGCCTTTTTACACGGGAGGATATACTGCCATATGCACTCAACTAAATTTAGCCCAAATATATGTAACAAAGATTTTGTGACATAACAGTTTGTTTTGCTATTTTTAGTATACTAATATATAGCAAAATTTTCTGCATATTTTACTGTAAAGTTTGTTATAACTAAAATTTTGTCAGTAATTTTAAAAAAATTTTTAGTACCTTTTTCTGCTATTTTTTAACGTTTTCTATGAGTCTATACATATGTATATCTATATCTACATGTTACAATTACCCTTTATATTTTATATCGTGAGTGTAAGTCTAAAGGTATGGTTTGGATTTTATTACCAAATTTTCATTTTAAATTTTAAAAATAATTCATTCATTGAAAATCTGCTATACAAATGTTTAATCATTTTAAATGCACATTTTACCCGTTGTCGTCTGCTTCAGTTAAACGCCCTTTTTTGTACATATTTGTGCAGCAAAATTTGTACTTTCGATTTCATAAACGCGCGCACAGTTCTACTCATTATTAAACACATTATCAACAACAACAACACAACAGAACGAACCGCCGAACGAATAAAACGTTCTTTCTTAACTCCCAAATGGTGTGGCCATATTAACAGTTTTAACTTTATTATGGAATTCTTAACAGTTTTCCAGTTTTTTCATGAAAATTAAAAAAAAAAAAAAACATTTTTTAATTTATGACTTTTTGTAGCTTTTTCATGAATAGATTTGTTCATCTTCTTTTTGCATTTTTGTTTACATTAAAGATTTCCATACAAAAATTAAAAAAAAATGTTCGTACCCTTAGAGAATTATTTGCATGATATTACAAAATTTTTCCATAAAACGAAGTTTCACTGGAAGTCGGAAGTTTTTTATAAAATGGTGTGACAAATTTCATTTTATTTATTATAAGTTTCATACACTCAATGAACTAGTTTCATTAGAACTATATTCATAGAATATATGAAGATTTTTCATCAAATTTAAGAAAATTTTCACTTATTTTCTGAAGAAAACTTCATTATTTAGTTTACCGAAAAATTTCATTAAAACTCGTTCAGAAAAATTCCCTCTGTGTATTGTGGTAAAAGGTACAAATTCAAATATGGATCACTTATTTTGAAAGCGATTTGAAAAAAAATTGACGTAATGAAATCTTTTTAGATCCTAAAATTTTATGTAATTCTTTTATTTTAAGTTATTTTAAATAACACTTACAGCCTCCGCATTCATATGTTGCCTGGAACTTATTAACTTAACTTTCCTGTTCCCAAGTCTGTCATTTGAATTTTGCAAGCACGTACAATTTTCGCGAAATTTTAAACTTCATTACTTTTTCCAAAATTCATTTTTCAAGTAATTTTCAATATTCATATACTGTTTTCTATGAGTATTAACATATCATGTGGAAAACTAACAAATTACTATATTTAAGTTTAACATTTTTTGAAAACTTATTTTAAAATGTGGTATGAGTCCCTTCAATACTCAAGAAACGTAGATTTTCGCAATAAATGTGTTCTTTTGTTTTAGCACAAAAATTAAGAGGAGATGTATATAAAAACATTTTACAAAAGTTGCTATTTACAGTTTCAAATGCATAGAAATGCAAAAACTTTTAATTTAAAAAAATGGCTCATGCCACTTTCAAAATAAATGGTTCATATTACATTGTGGCATGATAAATATAACAAAATAGCTATTTGTTTTCAAAAATTATTTGTGGGGCACCTAAATCAGCACTTTATTTTGTGTCGTGGCTATGGTTTTTGGAAGTAATTCTTTTACAAAAAGAAAGTTGAAAAAAGTTGTTTTGTAGGTATGCTCACAAAAAAGATTTTGGATAAATAGCTATTTAAAAGGTACAGCTATGGACATAGAAATAGGACACTTCATACAAAATTATCTGCATGCATTTTTCTTAATAATTATAAAGCAATAATTATATTTATTTTCTATTATAGTAAACTGTAATCAAGTAGTCTCAGATTATATACATATAAAACTTTGCAATATTTAAAACATGCAAATATTTACAACAAAATTACTTTTCTTTATTCATATTTGACTTGGACATAAAAATAGGACACTTGCAGTAATTGTCAACATTTTACTCGATGCACTTAGTAATAATTTTCTTTTCATAATTTGCGTTTGAAATAAGTAAATTCTTTTCTAATTGTACCAATATCGGACGTGGAAAACATTGTAATCCAGAAAAACGAAGACTTATATCTCAATTCCACAACGAGATGAAATCTCCAACTGAAATTGCTAAAATTCTAAAGTGTTCGCTATTCGTATATGTTCTGCCGAAAAGAAATATCATACGCAAAATAAAGAACGTAAGCCAATCCGCCGTAAAACTACAACTTATCTGGACAGGACTGTATTACGCAAAAGCAAACTCAACCCTTTTATGTCCTCCCGCCAAATAAATAATGAAATCAGGGAAAAATTCAACGTTCAAGTATCAGACAGGTTAGTAAGAAGACTGAATGAAGCAAACTTATTTGGACGAATAAGTAGAAAGAAGCCTCTTCTTTCAAGAAAAAATATTAAGAAACGTATTGATTTCGCCAAAACCCACAAAGGAAATGAGTTCTCCTTTTTTGAAAAATGTGCTTTGGAGCGATCAAACGAAGGTAAATCGTGTCGGACTAGATGGTAGAACATTTGTACACCGCCCAAAAACCCAGGCTTTAAACCTTAAGTACACTCAGAAGACCTTGAAACACGGTGGGGGTAATATTATGGTATGCGGGGCTTTTTTCTGGCGTGGTGTTGGGCTTATCGTAAAAGTAGAGGACAAAATGGACATGTTTCAATATTTGAGCATTCTTAAGAATGTTATGGAGCCATTTGCCTATGAAAATATGACAGTTAAGTGGATATTTATGCAAGACAATGATCCGAAGCATTCGTCGAACATAGTGAAGGATTGGTTTTTACAAGAACAAATTAAGGTTTTGGACTGGCCAGCCCAAAGTCCGGACCTTAATCCAATAGAAAAGAAAGATGCCAGAGATTAGTTGAGGGTATGCCAAGAAGATGCGAAGCGGTTATTGATGATAATGGATACAACACAAAAATTAGTGTAATATTAACGCTAAAAAAATAATAATTGTTTTAAAAAGCCAAAAAATTTACGGTTTTTTGTAAAAATATAAAATGTGTCCTATTTAGAAGTCCAGGTATTTTTATTAGTTTATACATATTTACCAATATATGTATATAAAATAGTTGAAGGATTTTTATTTAAATAAAGAATGAATTATAATCATTAGGGCAAGGAATTACATGCAAATGCATTTATCCGACTCATCAAATTTAAAACAAACTGGCATCGATTTGTAGTTGCATATTTTTGCATATTTTGACATAAATGCATGTTTTTGCATATTTCGACTTTAAATGCATATTTGGTGGCTTTTTAATGCATATTTAGTGCTTTTTAATGCATATTTGTGTATATTTTTCATTTTTAGTAGCATTTTTTATTGTGTAAAAAAATATAAAAAATTGATACGTTTTCATATTTTGATTCAATCAAAATAAACATTTTTAAAACTTTATTGACCTATAGGCAATCTTCGAGTTCTGTGTCTGTTTGCAAAATAACTAACTTAAATATATTTTTAAGTTTTAAAGTGCATTATTTTTGCAAAAATTATAGTTTTTAGGGCATATTTCTTATAATATTAGTGTATATTTTTCTTTTTTAACCGCATATTTTAGGCGCATATTTTTCATTTTTAAGTGCATGAAATTCCTTGCCCTAATAATCATCTATAATAACACTTCCCGTATATGAAATAAAAAGTTTTATTTTTGTTTTAGTTTTCAAAATAAATAATTATGTTTCTTAACATATAAAAGTGTCCTATTTCCATGTCCATAGCTGTATTTTGAATACTACGTTTTACTTTATTTTTTACACTGAGTTTATAAACTCACAGATTGTGATTTTTTTTATAATATTGATCATTCACACTGTCTATTTTGACATTTATGGTAACATTGAAAAAAATTATTGCCAGCATTGGAGATTGTCCGATAATCTGCCGCATTATTACATTTATTTTGTATGGTAATCTCGTAAATTTTTCCAGATATTGCCCTAAGATTATGACTGAAAAACTTACTGAAAAGATTAATGCGGAAAAACATTGAAAAAATTTATTTTATTGTACTACAGAAAAGTAAACAAACGCAAAAACATTCACCTTTACTATAAAAAAGAAAAAGTCGATTTTAAATCACAAAAGTCGACTATTATTTTAAATTTCTTACCATACAAAATATTTAAAATGTACTTTAAAATTCTGTTTTAAATTTGAAGTTTTCATTTGTTTTTATTTTATATTTATTTTCCCAGCAAAAATATGTGTAAGTCATTCAAAACAAACAATTTTTAAATTGGTTACAATGGAGCGATAAGTGCTCTTTTTCTGCTTCGAATGTATGTGCTTTAAAACAACTTTCAAAAATGTATATATAATGTTGTTTTTTTCTTTGTAAATGCATTTGTTTGTAAATTACGAATTTGTTAGAGATTCCATTTTTTATCTCTAAAAAAACAAAATAGTTAATTTTATTAACGTACTTTATTAATTTACGATTATTTTTTAATTATTCGTACATATTTTAAAAAATATCTCAATTACAATTCCCATTGAAAAAGGGAAGGAAATA
Source organism: Leucophora obtusa (assembly GCA_949987735.1). NCBI lineage: Eukaryota > Metazoa > Arthropoda > Insecta > Diptera > Anthomyiidae > Leucophora > Leucophora obtusa. The sequence continues at coordinate 63,562,844 of OX465296.1, forward strand.
AAGAATTGGATCCCGTTGAACCTCCTGGACTATGACCCAAATATGAATTTTTCTTTTCACTAAATGCAAATATATAAAGGTTAACAATTAAAATGTATTGTTAAGGGTCTATGAAGTCGCTCGCGTGCTTTTGCACCGTGCACCAAAGAAATATGTTAATAAAATTTGTTGCAATGTTAACATATTTTATCGTATACCAATCAAGAGGTTCGTTAACAGAGGCTGGTCCCTTACCTTTGCTTATATATTAAAAGTTCTATAAATGTCACCTGCTTTAAATGTCGATATGCTTTAATTGCTATTACACCTTAAAAGTCTTAAAATAAATAATTCTATAGTGACAAAAAATATATTATTTCTTCAACTTAAAAATAGATTTAAAAAAATAACTGCCGTCAATTTTAAAATGTACATTAAAGTTCCAAATTTTAATTAAAGTTAAAATTTTGCTAAATGAAATTCTTCAACATAAGAATTTAACTAATCACGATTGCAAATTATAGCGTTGGAACTTAACGCATCGTTTAATGAAAAAGTTGATTTTGAGCTAACGATGGTTGACTTGCAAAATTCTAATGACGACATGGTATTCGCTTCGAAATATGTCTGGGGAAAAACTGTCCTCCAACTGTTCTCGGATTCTTTAATGAATTTAAAGCTAAAATTTCAATCATAGATCTGCGGATTCAGCAAATTTATAATGATGGCCTTATTACTGTAGAGTTGTAAAATGAAAAAATAGTTTCCAAGTACGCTTTAATATTCTGAAAATTCCTTGAGTAATGTTTTTAAAAAAAATAATCAATCAGAGGGTTACATATAACTTTTAGGTCCATCTTTTAGGACGTAGATTATCTTTAAGCTTAGTTTAACGCAGTTTATAACTGGAATACTGCTTCTAAAATCTATTTTATTTTTCGTTTTCGGTTTAACTAAACCAAGTTTAACTGACATCCCAAGAATTCGGTCTTAATGTATTAATCTTATTTAATTCAATATCGTAGCTTTTTCGAATTTAACGACTGAAGTAAACATGTTACAAACTTATTTAAAAAACTGTTGAACAAAAATAAAAAAAAAAAATGGTTTTGTCTGATTTTGACTTAATAGAATTGATTCAGATGCAAAAGAAGTGTTTCCTTAATATTGCCCTAAAAATAATAATAAATTGAAGCTTTTGTTACACAATAGGTTCAGAAATGGGCTCTGTAAAGGCTAAACATTAGAATTGCCTCTAAAATATGCTATTTCAGACATTATAAAAACTACATTTAAATCACTTTGAAAAATGTATTATATTATATATTATAAAGAGTACTTCTAAATCACTCTAAAAATGCAAACAAAATGTACTCGTATTGATGTGATGAAAATGTGTATCTAAAAACCATACTTTTATTAACATCATGTAATCACTTTTAAATTACTAACAAAATGCTTAAATTGAACTACTGACATCATGGGACATCACGTGTAAAATAAATCAGTGTTAAAGCTAAATTGTAACTACTTCACAATCAGTTGATGCTATTCGGAGTGCTTTTAAAATAACTTTTTTGTAATGGATTTTTTTGCTGGGTTGTTTTCAAATTTTGTTTACATTTATTTACAAATTTCCTTTTTATTTTTGAATATTTTGTTTTGGTTTTCAATAAAAATAAACAAACTTTTTCAATGTATATGTTTGGCATTATTTTAAAAGTTCTATTTTAAATATTTTGTATGGTACGGTAAAAACAAAACCTTTGCTTTAAAATAAAGTCGACTTTAACAAAAATATACCTTTGAAAAATATTGATAGTAAGGCTGATTTATTTTATTTTTGTTTTTTAAATTTTAAAAGCATAATTATTGTAAAACAAAATAAAATTGTGATGGATGACGAGAAACTGAAACTGATAATCCAGAAACGACGTTATCTACAACATATTAATTTAAGGCTACAAACATTCAGTCACAGCAGCTTACACGTTGTTACGGAAAATTCTACACAAAAAAGTCTACGGAGCAGCACTTTACAGAAACATTACGGAACGCAGAGATGAATGGATTCTTTAGCGTTTTAATCCCAGGATATTTCTGCATCTGAGAATTTTTGGTATTCCCCGTTTTTTTTTAACAAAAAAAATTTTTATTAAAAAATATATGGCAACACTGCTCCCAAAAAAATTGATTCATTTATACTTCTTTTACTCGTATTGCGTCCACTTTTGTATCTGTTTGCGTTCGTTGGCTTTTGGTGTTATTTTTGTTTTTACACATTTCTTTTTTTTCTGCTATTTACATTTACCTCTTCTCTTGTTTGACATTCTCTATGTATTCTTTTCACGTTTTGTGTTTTGGTTGTGTTTTATTTGATTATTTTTTGTATTGGTACTATCTTGTGCATTTTTGTTTGGTTTCTTCCATGTGTAGACTTGAACGTGTATTAACCTCAACTGGAAATATTGCAACCTACAAATAAAAAAACAACAGCTAGTTGTTATTGCTGCTATTCCCGACCTAGCCAGCGATAATATTTGTTGAACACTACCGACCGCATCGCATAGCTCTCGCAGAACAACACGCTTGGATTTATTTATGTATATGGGTTGGTTTTTTTTTTAAATTCTTGTTTTGGTAGTGCTGGTCGGTCTGTCTGTTGTTACTCACTTAAACGTGTATGACAGTGCTTCCTCCAAATCGTTGTTATCAGAAGTTGTATTTAAGAAGAAAATTAAAGTGTATTGATGAGTGAGTAGTCGTCGACGACTTTGTATTGCAGATAAAGATCTTTCTACAAGGTGCTACAAAGTGATAATCACACAAATGACAGATATCAGTTTTATACTTAAGGTTTAATTTTGATCGGTTTTTAAATCCTCAACTTGTTACTCGAAAGATATTAAATATTTAATTTAATGATAATATCAGATTGCTTTTAATTGGGTGCCATATTAATAAACAACTCGTTATCCATATAACTTATTCTCTATTTGTTTTCCATACTTGTCTTACGCAGAAAGTGCCCAAGCTAAAGACTACAACCTTTTGATTAAAATCCCAGCAAAACCTTGCATTTAGTAGTAAAATAATGTAACAGGGCTATGAACTAAAAAGCTTCAACAAAGTTCGCCAACTCACCTTCAGATGGCTCGCAACAACTGTTCTAAACGTCAATATCTCGCGCAATTACAGTGTTGCCATATTTGAAGCCATTCATCTTTCACCACCTTTCACTTCTTCTCTATCCCCTTTCCAAAGGAAGCAACACGTTAAATAATAGAAAGAATTTCCTGAGTGTTCCTTCTCTTAAACAAAAAAAAAAAATAGAAAAATCTAACAATATGCCTTTCTGAAATCAGCAGAGGTTTGTGCTTAATATTTTATGTTAGTTGATTTAAAAAAACTAATAGTCACTAAATATTGCTGATGATATAGGTTAAAAAGTTTTTTCAGAGGTAAATTGTAATTTGCACTTTGCTTAAATTTAACTCATAAGTATGTTGCTTATATTTCTGATATTTAATAATTATTTAGCAAACAAGTTCTGCTAATTTCAGTAGTGTTAATCGCGAAATCTTTTTGCTAATTTTTAGTAGATTTTCCAGCTATTTTTACATACTTATTTATATGAGTGTAGTTTCTGTTTAAAGCCAGATTCACAATGCTGTAGTACTCCACTCTGAGTGGATTTTGTTCCTTTCTTTTTTGCACTTACATATTTTTTTTGTATCATGCTATCTCTGTTTTACACACTCAACTCTGCAGCTTGGAATACTCCAACATTGAGAATCCAGCTTAGTTGGTTTATTTCTTCATACTACAAGAAATAATCAGCCTGATTACGAGTGTCGAAATTTTCGACTCCATATAAAATAATTTTGTATATAATCGCAATTATAAAGAAATTAAACTCTAATGCTGGATTTTTTCAAATCTGACTGCTATATATGGTAAATCCAATTGTAAAATTGTTCAAAAGTTGTGCTTTAAACGAATTTTCAGCAAATTCGACTTAGTCTCGAATTCGACTACGACACTCGTAATAAGGCTGAATAAGTAGATTTATAATGAATTATTTGAATTTTTTTATAATTTGTAGGGTTTATTTCAGCTATTTATATTTAAAAATATGATGAAACAAGAAAATCCCGAAAACCCGAAAAATCCCGGGATCCCGATAAATCCCGGGATCCCAAAAAATTTTAATTTTCAGAAACCCGAATCCCGGGATTTGTAAAAACCAGTCTCCTTCGGCATCCCTAGACGGATTAAGTGCTTTGGGAACATTGATGGAGGATGTTGTGATATGAATAGGGATCGAAAACTTATACATATTATTTCTTCAAATTAGAAATTAATCACAATTGGGTTTATGCATTAATTCTTGTTGTTTTTCATTTAACTGTATTTAGTTTTATTTTTTTGTGGCACTATTCTATTCATCTTTGACATAGTTGAAAAATTAGTGTTCAACAACTCTGTAATTTGTTGTGTGTATTATTCACCCGAACATTATTATTTTTATCCATTTGAGATTTTTTTTTATGGCTTTACAATGTCGTAGTCATAATTAATATTAAGTTTCATGGGTCTTCTCTGACCCCAGGCCACTAAGGGTTAAATATTTTTTAAGCAAACTACCGGGGAAAGTTATATCGGTAAAAAAGAAGTTATACGTGTCCCGGCGTTTCGCTGGGTCACCCCTAGGAATCGAGATATATCGATTTGACCTTTGGTGGTCTTTTTTTGACATAACTCGAGAACCACTAGTCCGATTTTGCTCAAACAATTTTAAAAAAATTAAAAATTACAATTCCTTTAATCTGTTCATATAACGTATATATATACTCAATAGTTTTGCCGGTAAAAATAAATGTATGAAGAAAAAAATATTTTTTGCCTAAAAAATTAATATATGAACAGATTAAAGGAATTGTAATTTTTAATTTTTTTAAAATTGAGCAAAATCGGACTAGTGGTTCTCGAGTTATGTCAAAAAAAAAAAATATATCTCGATTCCTAGGGGTGACCCAGCGAAACGCCGGGACACGTATATCTTGTTTTTGACCGATATAACATTTCCCGTTGGTTTCATCCCATCCCGATTTTGACTGTCGCATAGTGTAATTATAGTCTAACCAAATTTAAGTGATGTTTTTCCGAAAACTGTGTAAAATTTGATGAAAACTTTCAAATTTTGTTTAATTTTTGACAAAATGAGCAATTTTTGTAAAATGTCCTGGAAAGAAGTCGCTCCAAACACAAACTCGAAAAACATTTTTCCAATTTATTTATTTTAATATCAACTATTATGTGGTATAAATAGCAATCGACATCTCCAAGTTAGGCATTTTAAAAAATCTTTCAAATTAATTAATAAAAAAACACGTTTTTCCATGTCCGAATCATTTTCACTATATTAAATGAATAAATGGAATAAAAAATTTTATTTTATCGGGATATACATTAATTGCATTAAAGGAATTAAATATGCTAAAAATCCCAAACGTATTTAATAAATTGAGAAAAATAATCCGCTGCAGGCATGTCCCTATCCGGATTTCATTCTTGCCTAAGGAAATCGTCAGGGGACGACGTTTTTAGAATTTCTGGAAATATTTGTTAAGTTAAATTACAAACTCAATGAGATTTTTTTTTATCGTCTATTATCGTTATTAAACATTTAAAATATCAAAGAAAAAAAAAACAACAACAGAAAATTTTCCACAATTTGCTTTGTCATCTTCCAATGTACTACTCTGTTGTTTTGACAGATCTAGCAATGTAGTGACATCCATTCATGTAGAAACAACAATAGAGAACAATGTTTTCTAAAGTGTCAGTAACATTTAAATTTGCACAAGCACTTGCATATTAGTTTTTTAATTTTATTTTTCGGGATATACATTAATTGCATCAAAGGAATTAAATATGCTAAAAATCCCAAACGTATTTAACAAATTGTGAAAAATAATCCGCTGCAGGCATGTCCCTATCCGGATTTCATTCAATAATATTTTTCGAAATTTCGAATTTTGGGAATTTTTAATAGTAATACACTTTTTTTTACAAAATGGGCCATTTTCGTCCAACTTTCGACACGGGTTAACGTTTTTCAAAGAAAATAAAAATCGATTTCTTCCATTTGGGACCATTTCCAATAAAACTGGGTGGGGGGGGGGGGGGGGTGTAATGAACGAAAATCGACAAATCGCTATTTTAAGGGACAGTCTAGTACATACACATCCAAATTGCAACCGTAATTTTGGCTGCCAAAAACATTTTTTTTAAACAAAATGAATGAAACTAAATTATTTAGCTATTTTCTATATTTATACAACAAATTTTTTATTTGAGAAGCAGCGTAAGGATTTGATAAAAATGATAATAAATCTTATTATCATTTTTATCAAATATATTGTCAACGCAGTAGAATGGTTAAACTGCGCTTCTGAAGAGCTAGCACGTGGTGCGGTAAAAAATATGAATGTTTAGTTTAGTTTTTATATTATATATTATATTATTTAAATATTATCGTAGGCAGAAGAAAGACCATTAGAGGGTTAAATATTTTTTTTTTCAAAGAGAGTCGAAATATATTTATCATAAAATACTTGCATTTATTTTGTTTTATACTATATGTACCTTAAATTAAAGGTCCTCTGTCGATCCCCTTAATCACCCAGTGTAGAAAATCATTACCAGATATGTGGTTTTGTAACTACATACTTGGTAATGGTAACTAGTTACTTTTGTTATTACATTTCTTATTACCTTTATATGGCGATGTCGCGAAAAATAATGAGTTATGCTTACACACCAGCATACGAAAAATCAAAAAATATATCGTTACCTATGTGCTTCCAGTACTGACAAAAATAATGAGCCTAAAAATAGAATTTCATAAAAATAAATTATATAAAAAAAAAATATTTTTTATTGTATTTTTTTTTTTTTTTAATAAAATTTGCTGGCTAAATAGAACCTGGGCCTACATATTGCAAGTCAATAGCCCTACCATTTGAGCTATATCGACATGTAATATTTAATAGATAAATCATAATTGACCTGGTGCACACAAGAAGCTTACTCGACAACATACAAAAAATCAAAAAATATGTTGTTACATATATCCTTACCAGTGTTTAAAAAATATTGAGTCTAAAAATAGATTTCAAAAAAATGTTCAAAAAAATCTAGAAAATTATTTCTATTTGAAATAATGATAAAAATAAGTCATTATCAGTAACTTATTATTATATGTTTTAAAATAATGCAGAAGGTAAGTGGGTGTCATTACTGGTAGTCCAAAAAATAATGATATGTCATTATTTTTTTATATCACATCCCCACATCCCCGTTTCTACACTGGGATGTGATATAAATTCATCAAAGTGGATGTCAAGGAAAGGTAATTGAAAAATGCACAAAATATATTTTTTCCAATTTTTTATCTTCTTAACATCGGAGAAAAATGGTATTAGTGTATGTGCCCCACTGGCGAAGGATCCCCCCTCTACCCTACATATAATTTAAATCTTCTTAATTTTTATTGGCTTTTCTGACACATTAAAAAATGAGTTTTTTTTTGTTTTTCAAAAAAAAAAAAAACATGTTTAAAAAATTAAATTCAAAAATCGGTCACGACAGATTTGTGTGGAATTTTGTTAGCTAAAATACGAATTGTGGCCTGAAATATTATTTTCTCCAAAAAAAAAATGCTTTTGGAAACACTGTGCGGGGGTACACGGTACTATTGCAAGTAAAATAATATTGAAAAAAAGTATCTCCAAAAAAACTGATCGATCTTTCCATTCCAGCTTTTGCCATATTAATTTGTGCAATGCATGAATGCAGATGTATGCAAAAAGCCAGATAATGGAAATAGTATTTGTAAATTTATGTTGTTGTTATAATCATTATTACTGTAGTTGTTATTGCTGCCATTGCTAGTTATTAATACCTCAATCGAAATACACACGCAAATACTATGAAAAAATGCCATTGTATTGAATTACCCAGTAAACAAATTACATTAATAAAACTGTTTTGTTTTAGTAAACCAGTGTCAAACCAATACTTGGCATTTATATTCTTAATGTTTACATTATTGTTTGCTGGGCATAGTGTAATACATTTGTGTTATAGTTTATCACTGGGAATTGTTATAGAGAGATTATTGTATTGCAATTTCTCTTTATGCTGAAAATTCTATTCGGCATTATTTCAGAGTATTTAGTTCAACTGCTGTATATATGTAGGTTTTAGCAAACATACACATTTACAATTGCTACTACATAGAGCGCTTTTGCTACTTTGAACGACTGACTTTATGTCTAGCTGGATAGTTGACTAACTCACTGACTGAATGTGTGGTGTTGAGTTGGAAACAGTTTTTATTTTAAAGTCAACGTCCCCAGAGGCAATTATAGAAAATTTGTTTGCGGTAATATACATATATATGTATATTAGAGTGGGCCGAACTTTGCCGAATTGCGAATTTCAAAAACGGGGGGTACGGAAAAGTTGTATGCGTCCAGTAAACAGTAAAAAATAAAAATTTTGAAAATTGGTTCACGTTCAAGGTCCCCACAAAGCGGTTGAAATTTCGAAATTTCGGAGAGTTTAAAAAAAATCCTTAAATTTTGTTAAAAAAATATTTGTTGTTGTGATATATTATTTCTAATAAATTATAGTTCGTGAATCCAAAAAAAAAAAAAATAAAAATTTTTTAATAGGCCGAAGGGGTTCTGAAATATTGCTACTTGAATTTTGCTGAAAAACACGTTTTTGAGTTTTTCAGTCGAGCCTTCAAAAAGTTAGTTTAAAAATGTTTTTAATTTTTTTCATTTTCAAATCTACTATCTATATAAAATTATCTTTCATACACTCAAAAGTTTGAAAATGTTCAAGGGTATTCCAAGGACGCTGCGATAAAAGTTGTAAAAATTTTCAGAGTTAAAAGCAGAGCTTTGAAGAATTAATTCCTTTTTGAATGAATTCACTACCAATCGAATTCAATTTTCTCTAGAATTGAATGAATCCCTTTTCTTAAGTAATTCACTGAATTCATTCAACTGAATGCGTTCATCAAACAACAAATTCATAGAATTAATTCAATTCCAATAGTTCTTTTTATTAAATCAAATGAATTAATTCAGCGGTGAACGCGTTCAATTTTATAAATCGAACGGAAAAAAGTGAATTAATTCCTTACTGAATGAATTCACTACTGAATTTGTTCTATTTAATTTTCGTTCAGTGAATTAAAAAAACAAAATTACGTTCAGTGAATTAAAAAAAAAAATAAAATTACGTTCCGTGAATTAAAAAAAAAATAATAAGTTCACTGAATTGAAAAAAAAATTAAATAAGTTTACTGAATTCAAAGCCTGTTTTTCTGTTAGTTGGAAAATAGTTAAATTTATGAGCAATTTAAATTTGTGCCATTTATATGTCCATAGCTGCATATTTTGTACAAAAGTATATACATTTCCTACACTTAGAGAAATTTTGTTTATCTTATATTGGCTTTACTCATCTAGTTGGTAGTCCCGTGCTCAAAATTCATTAAATATGTAGTATCTAAATTCATATGCATAAGAATTTTGTGCATTTTTAAAAGAGTTTTATAAAACAAATTACCATTAAAAAATATTAATAAAAGCCCAACATTAAGTGTTGATTAGTGTGTATCTTATTTTTCAACTTGCGATTTATCTTTCAACTTGTGGAATTTGCTGAAAGTTGTCGAAATAACTCTGTTATCACCAAATTTTATACATGCTAATAAAAAATTATGTATGTAAAATTTTATACATACACTTAAAATAATACGTCAGTAGAAAAATCTGTCAAACCGGTTTCAAATCGATTTGACTAATTTTTAACAAATTTTTAGTTGAAACACTGATTTAAGCAAATATTTTAGTTATCTTCATTTAAGGTGGTGTTTCTAGATGACGTTTTGCTCCACACGAACGAAAATACAATAACAAAATACATGCAATACAAAAACAAAATACATGTAGTCACTCATTCGTGTGACAACCAATGTCAGACGAGTCTGGGGTCAAAATGATCCCAAATTTTTAAAATGTAAAAAGTTCCATTTGAAATGAAAATCGATATAAAAACTTTTAATTGAGAGCTTGGCGTCAAAATTTCCCATTTTTTTTTGTCTTAAATAACGCTGGTTGGCTGAAAAATTTACGTAGAAACCATAAAAAAATCAAAATTAACTACTTCACATTTTTTAAACAAGAATTTATGGTTTCTACATGCATTTTTCAGCAAACCAGCGTTATTTAACATAAAAATGAGTCAGTTTGACACCGTGCTCTCAAAAAGGTTAATTTTGATTTTTTTTTCTAGGAAATGCTTAATTAAAGGTTTTTATATCAATTTTCATGTCAAATGCCACTTTTTTACATTTTAAAAATTTGGGGTAATTTCGACCCCATGTGCCTATAAAGGTTAATTCCTAATTTTTATACCCTACATCACTATGTGGTCAGGGTATTATAATTTTGTGCTGATGTTTGTAACACCAAAAAATATTGGTCCTAGACCCACCTTATAGTATATCCACCCAGCAAAACCTTTCATTACCATGTAATGAGTTTTAGGTATTGAAATCTTAAGTGTTCACTAGTTACCTTTTAATTACTAAACTACTTATTTTAACATGGTGATGTCATTGGAGGAAAGTCATTACACTGATGTTACCTGTAAGTAGTTTATCAGCTGTTCTATAAATAGATGTTGAATATAGATTTAAAAAAGTATAAAAATTTAAAAACCAATAGGAGCTGACACGTATTGATCAGCGTACCCCTCGATTGTCAGGCAAACACTCTAACCAATAGACCACGACATCACTATGATTTTTATTGCTTTAACTTATGTACACATTTATTGTGGCAACTGTTATACATGTCTATTTTTCACAAAACTTGTTGTTATTAAATACTGCTTAATGAACATCAACATTTCTATAAATAGATGTTTAATATAAATTACAAAAAAAAAACAACAATGGAAGCTAACACGAGTTGAGCAGCGATCCTCATGTCTGTCAGGCAAAAACGATAACCACTAGGCTACGCCATAGTTATGGTTTTTAATGATTTAGAACATATATTATTGGTTTCACCTATTGTGAAATAGTAATGTGTGGGGTATAATTATCGGTAACTCATTACATTTAGTTTAAAAGTAATTCAACGGGTAATGAGATATGAGATCTAATGTAATGCATGTAGTAATGACCAGTCATTACCAAGGTTTTGCTGGGCATCGGCTCAGAATTTTTTTTTATTTCGATTTAACGATGTCCGTCTGTCCGTCCGTCCATCTGTATGTCTGTCTGTCTGTCTGTCTGTCCATGCATTCTTGTGCGCACTCTACAGGTCGCAAATATTAAGATATTTTGATGAAATTTGGTACACAGACCTATGTTGGCCCAAGGACCAACATTTTTTGGTGAACATCGGTCCATGTTTAGACCTAGTGCCCATATAAGGGTCCCCCCAAAATTGGCTTGGTTACAAACTGCAGGTCGCAAATATTAAGATATTTTAATGAAATTTGGTGCGCTAACTCACATTATAAAAAATTTTGACACAAGCCCCATTTTAACCCATTCGAATTTCGGATCCAAACATTAGTTGGCTTTTACCCAGACTGGTGTTGGGTGTTGTATAGTCGGGATGCCCGACTTTAACCTTTTTACTCGTTTATTACTATATATAAAATTTGGTGTTAACAGAATTATTTGGACAACTTTCACCAAATTCCGCAAGAAAGAACACATTAGCGGTATTCAGTGTTTGGTGCGTTTTAGGTTGCATCTGTTTGTTATGGCAATATTTATGTCATTGACAGTGAGCGGTACTTTAAGCAAGTTTGCAATGCTAGATGCAAATTAGGTAACAGCTGATATACAGAATTATTCGTCGTGAAAATTAACAAAAAGGTGTTTGCTTATTTTGTGAAATTGTTTTAAAATGCTTATGAAAAAAAAACTTACCTCTGTGTTTTCTGCCTCCTCCAAATAATCCAGAATAATTTTTATTTCATCTGGCGTCCACTTTTTGTTCGGTTTTTCTCTTTTTAATTTTTTATTTAGTGTTGTCGGCTCCATACCTTTAATTTTGTTTGACGATTCTCAATTATTGTTTACAAATGTCAGCTATTCGAGTATCAGTAATGCAAACGCAATATACGTAGCAAAAAAAGCTGTGCAGTTTTAGTATTGCGCAAAAGCAATGCTGTGACAATAGTAATTCTGCGTATTTTGTTGTTAGATTGCAAGCAAAGGCTACAATATTTTGCATTTGCACTTTAGCAAGACCATATGCATCAAACACTGAACTCCCTTATTGTTTTGATATACTTCCAGGAAAAAAATCGAAAAATTTCACAAATATCACCTTCGACCTTGGTAAAGAAAGGGTTAACGTTGTCCGAAATATATAGAACTGATGGTCAGATCTCCATTAATTTTTAAAAGTCAAGATTTTGTCATGCAATGTTATGTTTATTTGTGAAAACTCAAAAAACTTTGTTAAAAAATAGCGTTTTTCTTTTGAACCCATTGGCGTTCCAATTTAAAATTTTCACAGTCTGTAGCTGAAATTTTAAGTTATCTGCTTCAATAATTTAAAGAAAATTACAGATGGGTTTTTTGAGATATTTGCATATTAAGGATATTTTTCAAATTGTATTATCCTTTTTGCATTCAGCAATTTATTTTGAAAGTAGATTATGTAAGCATTACTAGGTAAAAATCTTATAACAATCGGATAACGCGTTCAATAGTTGTAATCATTTGAACATCATGTATTTTTCACAAATTTACTGAAAAAAATCAACTAAAAACAGCGAAAAAATGCGAAATGAGACAAATTTTAGAAAAATTTTAAAACAGTGAATTTCGTGATAGTCATGAGAATCTACAAACCGAATTTTGTCCAAATCCAGAGACCTTCTTCCGATGACTGTACCGGTTCCGTTTGGAATGATTCTATTATCTAAATTATTGGCCAAAATCACACTTTTCTCTAAAATGTTCAAATTTAAAACGCCGTTACTGTTAAGTTAAAAGAGGGATATGTGTAATTTTCAGTAGAATTATTCTCTAAGCTGTATTTAATAAACCTCTATGCGTTGATCACTTTTTTTTCTATTTTGTTGAACAAAATTTTAAAAAACTCAAAGCTAGAGTTTTGCAAATTTATAAAAAAGTCCCTTATTTGGCCATACCTGGGACTAGGTTATCATAATCCAACAGAGACAAAAATTTATATTTCAATATTTATGGATGTTAGAAATGAAACTAGAGTATAACAATGTAAATTTTTGGAAAAATATTATATTTTTACAATTTTCATAATTTATCTCATTTTAACTCTACAATGGTCTGAGGAAGTTGCAATTACTTAAATATTTTCCCAACCGATTTTGGAATTTTATACATTACCAGAAAGGTAATGCAGTCTAGATTATGATTCAAAAATACAGTTAATTAAGAGCCAGTATTTCAAAACAAAAATTTTCGCCTTGTAAATTGTATTTCAAACTTCAGGGCGGATGCGGCACGTGTTCCCGTTTCACGACCACCTTAATTTTTAGCACGGTGTATTTTTATACCCAAAGGCACATTTTTAGGGGGGGGGGGCGGGTCACAAGTCGTTATATTTTTCGTCCATATAACGAAGGTCGACCCTGTGTTGATACGAGTATATTCCTTTTTATGCATAAAATCTCAGTCGAGAAAGTGTAGTAGGGTTTCATTATTTTATTGGACTTCCGATAATGATACTTCTGTGGTCTGTGTCATAGATTACAGTCCCTACCTCTGCGTTACTACAATAAGAACATTGAATAATGCTTCCTTACCTTCTGCATTACTTTTAAACATTATGTAATGTATGTATGCGAGTACAAATATCCAACCCAGCAAAAAATTGTTAAACTGTTAGTGTCAAAAGAAACTGTACACTTTAGACTTTTATTTTTAAAATTTTATTTTACCAATTTGTTTTATCATTTATTTTAATATTTTATGTTTTTTATAAAATATATTTTCTCTTTTCTTATTTTATATTTTATAAAAAAAACAATAACACTAACAAAAATCTTACAATAACAAAAAATATACAACAAAAAATATTTCATATTACAGCGTCAAAAGAAATTGTACACTTAGAATAACTAAAGTATTTAAAGAATTTAGTATGGTGTTTGCTTTCTATTTAATTTGATTACAGCTTGCAATCTTCTGGGCATCGACATCTACTCGATTTCTGGTTACTTCGGGAGAGATATTTTTTTGCCATTCCTTTATTATCACTGATTTGCTGTAACTCTTCTTTTTATTATTTGCCGGTCCAGATGCCACTGCAAATGCTGTGGTCAGGTGATTGGGGGGGGGGGGGGGGAATGCTCCAGCTATTTTAGAGTACAGTAACGCAGCCATTATTTTACTATTTTTGGGTGTGATTGGAATCATTGTTTGTTCAACGACCCAAGTTTGATCCAAGCGAAATTTTTCAATACTGGGTGGCAAATTAACATATCTTTTAAAATGGTGAAGACACCCCCATATCATGAGAGAACCTCCACCGTGTTTCACCGTGCATTATACATTTTGATGGGAAAAAAAAAAATCCAGAATATTGTTACGAAATTGGATTAGTCTAATATACACAGAGAGAATTTTGGACGAGTTTTAATGAAATTTTTCAGTGAACTAATGAAGTTTTCTTCACAAAGTAAATGAAAAATTTCATCTAATTTTAATGAAACTTTTTCATTGAGTGTATGTGAGTTTTAATAAATGAAATGAAATTTTTTACAACATTTTATGAAAAATTCCATTAATGCAATGAAAAGTTTCAATGGGCGAGTTCCAGTGCAACTTCGTTATTTTTATGCAAAAATTCATTGATATCATGCAGATAATTCTCTCAGTGTAGAAAATTCATGAATTTTTGAAGAAAAATATCCTGAGAAACGGGATTTACTAATTCCGCCAATCTGGTAGCACTAGATTTATGTATAATGTTAAGTGGTTGGGGCTCTTCTATGAATAAAATAAAGTGTACGATTTGACTTAGCAACATTTTTGGCTTATCTGCACAAAAATTCGTGCAAAAGTTGATTGTGCAGCTATGTCAAAAATAATGTAGCAATTTTTGTAAGTTTTAATGATAAGAGCATATTTTTGAAAAAAATTCTAGTATTTTTTTTTAGCAAATATTTCTGTACTCCAACTTTACTGAAAAATTAAAAACGGATTTTTTCATAAAAATGTGTTTTGGAGCAAATTTTTGAAATTTCAACAGCATATTTTTCGTTTTTAGAGCATTTTTATGGGCTTAAAATGGATTTTTAGAGCCTATTTCTGGTTGTCCTGCTTATCAGTTATGCAGTTTACAGTATTGTGACTCCTTCAATCATTAAACCGATTTCACTTATTGTTTTTCCTTCAGTATATTATTTTAACACAAATTTTATCCAAAATTACGACTTGTGGGGAGGCGAATTAAACTTCCTCTTCATATTTCACAAAACATCCACCTACTAAAAATATATCAAATGCTCAATAGTCCCCTGTTTCTGTCCTTTAATTATCCCATCTTTATAATTTTTGAAGAATCAGTATTTTATGTTTTGTTTTAAAAATTAATTTAAACAATGGTGGAAGGTGTATTAAATTTCGTACATCTCAATTTAACATTTTTGCAAGTCTTTTTCTCTGTGTATATAACTCATATTGGAAACACAAAAACTAACAACATCAGAGGCATCCATATTTGGTACTAGTCCCAAAGCCAGCATCAACAACATTTTTGCCATTATTGGTGTGATATTTTTTATTTTGCTTATTTCATGACGTTGTGCCAGAAGTTGTACTGCAACCATCCATCCAATATATGTATGTACCATAGAGTACTCAAAATTTCATATAGAGTGGAATGTTCGCTCTTTTGGAATTTACCTCTTTCTTCAACACGAACACGAAGTCTTGCGTTCGAATCAGGGATGGAAAAGATTGTGCAATTGTATTTCTTTTTTTTTGTACATTTTGAACTTTGTTGTACTACTACAATTCATTTGGTAGAATTCCAAAATTTTCCAAATTTAACATTATTGTATTTCATAACAACTGGCTATATGTAGTTTAAAGTAGAAGCATTCTAATTAAGATTTGTAAATACAATATTTTCTGTTGTTATTTTGAGATAATTTAGCAGGCCTTTGTATCGTATATACTAGGGTGTTCAATCGATTAATCGTTATTCGATTAATCGAACAATTTTGCTCAAAAAGTGTTCGAATAATTTAAATTGAAAAAATTACGAATAATTCAAATAATTTAATACGACTAATCGAAATTGGTAAAAAATTACAAATGTGTTTAAAAATTGTTAAATACATTTCCGGATTTCAGTTTTGCCTATGCCTATCAGAGGACGAGTTTTTAGAATTTCTATAAACATTTGTAAGTTTAAACTCAAGGAAAATTTCTGTAATCATCTTAAATATCAAAGAAGAAACAAAAACAACACAAATCACAGTTCGCTTTGTCATCTTCCAAAATGATCAAAATCGGTCTAGGTGGTCAAAAGTTACGATTGAAAATGTGAGAACGCCTTAAAAATATCAATACAAAATTTTACATTTCAATACAACATTTAATTAATACATTTTATTTGGTAACAATTAGGGTTTATGTTCCCGTCCCGGGAATTCCCGGGAATCCCGCCCTTTTCTCAATCTCGCAATCCCGGGAATTTTGTGCGGGATTTCCCGGGATTTTTTTTATTCCTTTACAGAAGTTTTAGCTAGTATATTACAATGTTGGAAGTTTTATTTAAATTTAAAGCATTGATTTTTTAAATTAATTTAAATAAAATATACATTTGAAATTAAAAAATGCGATTTAAAATTCAATAAACAGAATTAGTATTAAAAAAATACTATTTAGGCCGAGTTGTTTTTTTGATATCAGTTGAGTTTAGTTTAGCTAAACCGAAAACAAATTTTATCAGCCATTATCAAGTTTACCAACAAAATTTCTCGTACCTTCCTTAAAATTATGATCTTTCTTCAAATAAAGCAATATATACAACATTTCAACATCAGTATTTCAATTTTAAATAGCTCCAAAAAATTCGGTATTTAAATTAAAAAAATTAGTAATATTTTCGTATTTTTAAAAGATATAAGTATTTTTTATTTCAAATAATTTCATTTAAATTGATATTCCTTTATTTCAAATATATTTTTTAAATTTTATTTATTTTAAAAAAATGCATTAAATGCTTTTTTAAATTATTTAGTTTAGATTTTATTTAGCCAGTTCGCACACTCCCTTTGTATATTTTTATTAAAAGATTTACGAATTTGCCTAAAAATTTTTGTGAAAAATACTCACTTTTAAATTTTTTCATAAAAATAATTCTGGGCGAATAGTTCTGAAAATCTACATAGAAATAAAATATCTAGAAAAATAAATTTTTTGGTTCCATTTTTAAATAATATTTTAGCAAAAATCGATCATAGTTTAAACTATAAAACTGGCCCTAAGTATCGTTTTTTATCGTAATACATAAACCAGGGCTGAAATTTTAAATTTGTGTAAGACACAAAACGAAAAAATAAAGAACATGGTCCAGAATTTCATATAAGAAACGACTAAAAATATTTTTTTAAATCTCTCTAAAACTTCATTATAATAGATTTATTTCACCGACCGAAACAAATTTGCACCCATTAATAAAGGGTTGTTCAACAGGGACGCTAGAAAAGTAGAAAGACAGGGACAGCAAACGACGCCATATTTCTTGCCGCTCTTTTGACATTTCTCTTCAGTAAGGTTTGCCATTTCATGATGGAAAGATATACGAGCCAACAACGAGTCGAAATTATTAAAATTTATTACCGACATTCGGAGTCAGTGGCCTCAACGTTAAGGGCGCTACGTCCAATTTATGGTCGTCATAATGAATGGCTTCGTCAATAAACAAAATATGCGTTATTGGTCAGACAGCAATCCACACGTACTCCATGAGTCATCATTGCATCCCGAAAAAATTACGGTTTGGTGCGGTTTATGGGCCGGCGGCGTCATTGGGCCGTACTTCTTCCGTGATGATCAAGATCGGCACGTTACTGTGAATGGGAATCGCTACCGTTCAATGATAACCGAATATTTTTGGCCCCAATTGATGATATGGACTTGGAGGACATGTGGTTCCAACAGGACGGCGCCACACAGCGAATGTCACAATCAATTTATTGCAAACCAAGTTTGGAGAACGTGTTATCTCACGAAATGGTCCAGTCGATTGGCCGCCTCGGTCGTGCGATTTGACGCCGTTGGACTATTTCCTGTGGGGCTACGTCAAATCTATGGTCTATGCCAACAAGCCAGTGACGATTGATGAACTTCGTACGAATATCGGCCGATTTATGCTAGAAAACCGTCGAAAATTGGGTTCAGCGTCTGGACTTTTGCAAGCGTGCCCGTGGTGGCCATGCACAAAAAAAATGGAAATCGATCTTCCATTGCCTTTTTAATTCGACTTGAGATGTCTGGGCTTGAACCAGTATTGGTAATAACAGCCCCAAGATAACAAAAGGAGTCTACCTCCTCTAGTGTTTCGTTATTAATCAAAAAGGGACTTGTGTTTTCTGACCGAATTCTCTAACTTTTGTCTTGCTGATGTTAATTTTTAGCCCAGCTTTTGTTGATATTTCCGATAGTTTCTGAAGCTTCATTGACATATCAGAATAGCTGTGGGAGAGGAGGCAGATATCATCTGCATACTCGAGGCCCTCTAACCTTTCGTGGAGGCCCCAAACAATACCTCGGTTTTCGATCATTGCTTGACTCATAACAATATCTAGCATGATATTGAACAGTAGTGGTGACATTACACATTAAAAATACATTACCTAATATTAATTCGCCACTTAAACTGTTAAACGAATTGATCTAGAAAACGTAGCTATTTTATATTTAACCCTTCTTTCAGAATATGTTAAGTAGATCTTCTCATGGATTAAACCAAAAAGTGGACTTTTTCCGACGGTGTTTTGATAGAAATTGAGTTTTTCAAGTACAACATAGATCGGATTTATTTATTTTCTAACGAGCAGGAATTCCCGGGATCCCGGGAAATTGTAGAAAAAATCCCGCTGTCCCGGGAAATGAAAAAGTCCGGGAAAAGAAAAACCCTAGTAACAATATAACAGAGCAATAAAATGTACCATTTTGTGTACAAAATTTCTAGGCACCGAAGTTGATAATCTTTAAAACAAAACTATTTGGTTAATAACAAACAACATGGGTAAAAATATTTAGCATGAAAATCGTGTTTTTATTACTCGAGAGTGTATGGTTGAAAATTAAATCCAATATAAATGTCTTAAGTAGATGACAACTTGATGTTTTCCTTCCATTTAAGTACTGCGTTAAGGTTTGCAAATTCTTCCTTTTGTTTATTTTTCATTAAATCTTATTTTTAGTTTTTAAAAAAATATGCAAATTAATAATGCAAAAAAAAATATGCACTTAAAAGAAAAATATGCAAAAATATGCATTTATAACAAAATATGCAAAAATATGCAACAACGCCATTTTGTTGCAAATTCTTTGATTTGGAAATGTATTTGGTCAAAATCATTGTTGGATTAATGACTACAAACATGCATTTGCATGAAAGTCGCTGCGCTGGTAATAAAGCATGTTTAGTGAGCACTAGACCGTACCTCAAAGAAAAAAGTTCGCCGTACACCCTCCAATCTGATGTATTTTTGGAAGGCGATTTCAAAAAAATTTTTTTTTTTTGCGGACCGTAGGGGTCGCCTTTTTATATTTTTTGTTATAGCTTTGGCATTTAAAATCGGATTTTAAAGTGTGATATATCGATTTTTTTGCAGGAGACCAGTGTTTTGCTTTATAGTAAAAATCCAATTAAAAAAAAAATTTAAAAAGGCGACCCCTACGTTCGGCAACCAATATATAAAAAAAATTTCTACTGGGTTTAGCGAAAAACTTCCTTAGCAAAAGTTTCATGATTTTTTGCGAGCTTTAATTTTCTGACATTAGGGTTGTACATTAGGGCAGTAGCAGCTGAGATCTGGTGGGTAACTACTAGAACGGGATACTTGAGGTCAAAATGTCCTTAGAGCAAATCACTGGTCTCCTCGAGAGAAAAACATCGATGTATCATACTTTAAGATCCGACTGTAAATACCAAAGATATAACGAAAAATGTAAAATGGCGACCCCTACGTTCGGCATAAAAAAATAAAAAAAATTTTTTTGAAACCTTGCAAAAATACTTTGAATTGGAGGGTGTACGGCGCACTTTTTTTATCCTGTAAGGTGGTACGCTCTGGTCAGCACCCTGCATTCGTACTATTCTTTAGCAAATTATATTATCGAAAGCATTAAGATTCGAATTAATAAAGGGCAAATTAAAAGCCAAATCATATGCAAATGTTTTTTTAATACTATTTAAAACGTAAAACAAAGAAATTTACAAATAAGTTATTAACAAGATTATAGTCAAAATACATATTTATTGACTCAGGGAAATAAATATACTTCCAAGGACTGTTTGATTGTTTTTTACTTTTATTTAAAAGAAAACAGGAAACTAAACAGGAATAACAATTCATGTAATAATGGTAATTCAACAATATACAATTCACTATATTTTACTGCTAATTAGCCAAATTAATTTACATTTCAGAAGGAAATAAATATATTACCAAAATCGTTAAATACTCTTTAAAGCAATTTTTTTTAAACTAACACCCTTATTCTTAACTTTATAACAATAACAAAACACATTGACCATTCACCTCAGTGTTGTCACAATTTTGTTATTGTTATAACTTTAAACGTGACATGAATGGTCAGTGTTGTCACAATTTTGTTATTGTTATAAAGTTTAGAATAAGGGTGTAAGCAACAATTGGATACTTCAGTTGCCAAATCGATTAATTCCACTTTCAGAATTTTACAAAATTTTATTGACTCCTAACCGTATAATATTCAAATCAAATTGCTCTGATAATAAATATTAACACTAAATGACAAAATTATAATTTAACAGGAATTTTAAAAAACAATATATTAGTATTTTCTCATTGAGACTCATTCATTTTTTGTTATGTAGTAAATCGATTTGGCAACTAAAGCATTCAATTAATAATGGGTGTGTTCCGTGGACATTCGAATAACCTCTTCCATTCTTCGTGGCATAGAATGCACCGAATTTTAAAACTTGGAAGTTCCGATTTAAATCCATACCCGAGTGAGTTCTTTTTTATCTATCTTAATTTATGAAATTGACGTCCATGTCTGTAAACCCTGTTGAAAAGTATTCCCCATATGTTTTCAACATGGACTGAGGGCTGGCCATTTCAATGTTGCTATGTTTTTTGAGAACACCACTAAGAAACAACTCGAGCTCTACGAATTGATGGGTGCATTTTCTTGTTGAAAAACGGGATGTGACAGCTCAATTTCGTTTATAACCAGGTAAATGTAAATGGAATAAAAAACCAAAAATTGTGCTTACACTTTGGTCACATAACACATTATTTTAACATGGGGGTGTCATTGGAGATAAATGGTTGCCTAATTCTTAACGGTATTGGCTCCAATAAGTGATTACTAAGAAAGTACTGAAATAAGTTGTTACTTGTAATATTATATTCGCTAATTAGCAATAAGGGCTAAAATAAGTACATACTTGTATGGAGTGAAATAAGTAGTTACACATTAGTACATATTTCATTGGTTACTAGGCAATAAAATAACACGTTACCAGAAATGACTTTAAACATTACAAATAATAAATTACTTAATTGCTTACATATCAACAATATCATAATCCCAGTGTAGAAATGGTAATGACATATCATTATTTTTTGGACTACCATTAATGACACCGACTTACTTTCTGCATTATTTTAAAACATATAATAATGAGTTACTGATAATGTCTTATTTTTATAATTATTTCAAATAGAAAGAAATTTTATAGATTTTTTTTGTATATTTTTTGAAATCTATTTTTAGACTTAATATTTTTTCAACACTGGGAAGGATATACAGTGGTGGCCACGAATTCAACACAATTCAAGTTTTTTTTCTAATTTTATTGTTGTTGCCATTATTTTTAAAGATTAAAATAGTGGCTAAATTCGCCACGAAATGCAAAGAGATGGTTCAGAAAATTGTACAGAATTTTAACGTAATGTTTGTTTTTTCATTTTGTCACTTGTTTGAAGTGGGCGTGGCTCTTAACGAAAAATTAGCGATAACAACCTTTTATCAAATTACATAGCAAAATTTAGGCAGTACTGATCGGTTCTGTGCAAACTGTATATTTTTGGAAATCCCATAAAATTTCCTTAAGTCTTGCATTATTTTTATCTACAAATAGTCGCCAGACTTTAAATTCCTGCACTTTAAACTTGTTCAAATTTTTATTTGTTTTTAACGATTTTTAATAAAGTTAACAGCACTGAAATTTTAAAGTGTCTTCGTTCAGTTAATTTTTTTAATTTTAATTCTTATTTTGTGTATTTCTTTGCTTAATTAAAATTTAGAATTTTCAGAATGGTGTTATTTGTTTATCATTGCACCAGTTGTCCCTTTTACAATTTTTTTTAATAGTAAAAAGAGAAGTTAATAGTAGACAGAAGCAGAAAATTTTATAAAAATATCTGTAAGAACCCAAAAATATCTGTAAGGGCCTAAAGGATTTTAAAACTTGTTTAATATTACAACTAAGAGTGGCTAATAACCATAAACGAAAATTTAATTTCTAACGAATTTTCTAAGTTCTAAACTCAATTATATATTTCAAGTGTAATTTGATTTCTAGGTGATTTTAATTTTCAAAAATTTCAGTTTTTTGTCAAACAAAATTTTCTGCAATCCGTTTTTGATATGGAGTATATTGTTTTACCCATTTTCTGCCAAGCATGGATTCCATGCTTATTTTCTGATAAAACTTGGTAGAAGGATAGGTAGACGTGTCTTTAGAGATATATATGTTGGTAAAAATGGACTAAACAATTTAAATACTGTATCTCATAATTTTGTTACTTGATTTTAACAGTGAAATTATATTTTAATACTTTTTGGACAAATTTTTAATTTATTTGTGCGGTTTCCTTGTTGATATTAGTTTTAAAAGGTCCCAGCAAAAAAACTTGGATGTAATGCTTTACAAACTACTTCTTCCACTGCTTCACAATTATCTGTTAGTGTATTTTTACTGCTTCTTTAGAAGTTATTCTGAACAACATCAACAAATCACTTCTTTCATTGCTTCTAAAGTATCAGTTAGTATATTTTTACAGCTTTTTAGAATTACTTCTGAACAACATCCAAAAAATCACTTAAGTATTGCTTCTAAAGAGTAATTGCCCTAAAAGTGATCGTAAAAAGTGACTTTCATATCATTTGGCATTGCCAAACAGAGGGTCGCGGGTTCGATTCCCGGCGGACCAATATTTTCTTATTTTTTTCCATTTTTTTTCTTATTCTATTAATTTTGTTTTAAATTCAATATTTTTTTAATTTTTAAAAATATGTATATACAAAAAAAGGTGAGAATTTGCTTTTTATGCACCTGTAAAAATAGTACTGAAAACAATATTGAATTGGAGTGTACCTTTTACACTTGTTTAATAAGTACTTTTATTGAAGAGAATAGGGAACAGTATCTCGCAGTAACAAAGTGGTGTTTTTATGTCACTCAACTTTCATATCAAAGAATAGCTCAGCGGTAGAGCGCTAGACTAGCAATCGGGAGGTCGCAAGTTCGATACTCGATGGCGACAATAAAAAACTTTAGTAAAATAAAAAAACAATTTTTTTCCGAAGAATGTTGAAGTTGGAGTAATTCTCTCCTATGACAACTCAATGTTAAAACCATTAGTGTTTATGTTAAAAAAGAAGTACATCTAGATCATCAATTATAGTGCTTTTTCTACTGTTTCGGCATCTCTTTTTTTTCTGGGGTTTTATTACAATTTTATAGATTATCGGAAAAGTTAAATATTAAAAGTAATTTACATCATTATTATTTTAATTTCCAAAGGAGTGCGCCATTCCAATACGATCTTAGACTAATTACAAAGCGCAACAATAATTTCAACCCCGATGGTTCCAACGCGAAATGAAAGTAAAATTCCAGAGGATTTTGCAAAATTAGCTCGTTTTTTATTTTATGACCTCTTGAATTATCTGTGTGGCTCGAAAGCTGAAAAATGTTGCACATTTTTGGAGTTAGGAACTGTCTCGCGTTCACGAATAAATTAAATTTCAACTGTTCTTTTCGGTTCTTTTATTTTATTCGGAATTATCAAACAAACCACTGACATAATATAATCTTATACTGATAGAAAAATCCTGAAAAAATAGCAAAAAAAAGGTACTCAAAATTAGCTAAAAGGGGCCCTGCACAGAAAGCTTTTGAAATTAGTAAATCCTTTTTTCTAAATATTAGTAAGATAAGTACAGCAAAAATGCAACTGTTATAGTAATATTTGAGTTAATTTCGTTTAATTGAATTGCAAATTTACCTTGCTAATATTGGCTAAAAAATGTTGCTGAATATTAGTAGAAAAAAAGCAGCAAAGAAATTGTTATATATTCAATAGTTAATTTATGTTTAATTTTATTATTATTTATTTATTATTAATTACTAAAAACAAGAGTACTAGCAAAAAAAGCTTTCGGCTCGGTCTTGAAAAAAAATTGAGATTATATTTGGTTTTGCATACTATTTTCTTGAACAGACCTGGGGGTTAATCACTACATTTTGTAATTAATTACACATGCAATTACACCATTACATGTAATTGTAATTGAAAAAAAAAAACTCAATTACAATTACATATTATTTGTAATTGTAATTGAAAAAAATTTCAATTACACATTACATGTAATTGTAATTGAAAAATAACATGTAATGGAAAACGAAGTGCTCGAATTAAGTAATTATAAAAAATCCAAGTAATTATGTCTTTTTTATGTATTTATTGTGGGAGAAGTAATTAATTACAAAAATTATCAATTCCATATAACAAAATTCAAAATAATAACAACAATCCTATTTATATAATTAAATACGGTGCTTTATTTTAAAACGAAAACAATGAAAGAGGTATTTATTAAATTTAATCTTTTTAAATTATTTTATGCAATCGTTAACCTTTTTAACAAGCATTCTATAAAAAAAATTTAAAACCCCCTCATTATTGCTATTTATGTTAACTTTACCTATCCAAAACACTTCAGAATTCTTTTTAAAAAATTTTTAGTTTTTTTTTAAAGTGTAATTGAATTCGGTTAAGTTGGAAATAATTAATTACAACTTAATTACAATTACTTCTAATATGTAATTGAACATTTTCAATTACAATTACTTGTAATGTGTAATGAAATTTTTTTAATTACACCCGGTTAAAAATGCTCATATACGCTCAAACATGTTCATATATGGTTTAAGTACACTCACAAAATAAATACAGTCACTTTTTGTTAGTTGATTCTGAAGTTTTTCCGTTGTTGTTTTTAAAAATAATAACAGTTGTTCGTAGAAGAAAAATTATTTTTAACTTTTTTCACAAGTTATTTAAAAATTAAAAAAAATAAAAATACGGATATTTCGTAACAGTCAAATTTTCTAGTCAATTTTTATTGTTTTAAAGTACAACTAAAAAAATTAACCAAAAAAGGTATTTTGTAGTAAAAGTTGTTTTAAATAAAAAAACAACAATACAATTATTTGAATTATTTTGATTTAAAATTTTTTAGTAAAATCAAATATAAATTTAGTTCTTCGCACCGTGTTGTTTGTTATTTTTATAGTAAAAATAAATTAACTTTAAGTTGATTTTACGGTTTCAATTATTGGTAGTCAAAAACAAATAAAAAAAATTGTTCAATTATATGAAAATGTGAGTAGACCGGTTTTTAACTGAATTTTATTCGTTTTAAATTGTATTTTTAGTTAATTTTACCTGCAAAATAATTTTTGTGTATGGACACATATGAACAAATATGGATTTTTTATGAACATATATGGAAGTTTATATGATTCCATATATGGAAAAAAATTTCATATACAGACATATATGGAGGCATCTATTATTTCATATATGGAAAAGGCCCTTATATATGGACAAATATGGAAGTATATGTTATTCAATTTATGCAAAAGGGACTTGTATATGATCATATTTGGAAGAATACATTTTTCCATATGTGTAAAAGGAGCTCATATGGATAAATTTGGAATTATATTTAATGCCATGCATAAAAAAGGAACATATGTAGCGCCTAATTTCAATGTCATACATAAATTTATATCTATAGTACAACCTTATACTCGTAATAAAGGACAGCAACGTTCGCATGTATTCGTATATAATTAATAAATGTATATGTTCATATATGTCCATATATGAACATATACTTAGGTGTTACCTCATTTTGCGGATCCACCAGGCAATTACAAGTAATTGTAAAATTTTTTTAATTACAATTACATTTTTTGTAATTGTAATTGGGGATACCTCAATTACACATTACATGTTATAGTAATTGTAATTGAAATGTAATGATTAACCCCCAGGTCTGTTCTTGAATGAATTTACATATTAATTTTACATTATTATCACAGATGTTTCCTAAGAGATCAGATGGAAGATTAGATCCGAAAATATTAGTTCTGGAGGAATTGTACTTGAGACACTCATCTAGAATGTGGGTAACGTTAAGCTTCTCATTACATGAATTACAATGTGGTGCTGCAGTTTTTTCCAGTAGATATTTGTGGGAGAATTTACAGTGTCCGAATCTGAGGCGTACTATCGTGTTAGTTTCGTTTCTGGAACAATTTTTTGGGTAGATTGCTTTGTTCCCCGTTGGATTAATAATTTTGTAGTCATGCTGGTAGTTGGACTATTTATGAATATTTAAGATCTTAAAGTATGAAGAGATGTTGTTTGATATATCTTGGTTTTCCCATGTTTGGAATTTCAGCAGCGGTCTACATTTTGCTTTTTCAGCTGCAGGGTAAATTGTCATTTTCGATTAACTAAAATATAGCTGATATTTTATAATTTAACATATTTTTTTTTGCTATTTGTATCTTTCTAATATTTGGCAAACAGGAAACTTTTTTGAATATTGTATGTTAGTTTATGAACAATTGAAATAATTTCTCGAGTGAACAAGAACATACTAGTGGAAAAAAACTATGGAAATGAACTGTGAATTATAATGCCAAATTCTAGTGATTTTTATTTTATGTGAAAATTTCCTAGTATCCTCACATTTTTACTTACTATTTCAAATTTTTTTTACGATAGACTAACACTCAGACGATGCCCCGTACTTATGCTAGTGCATTGTGTTAGAAATAGGAAAATAGAATAGATTTCGACAATTTTTACCACCAAACTGCTAATAACAAACAATATGAATAAAAAGCAACTGATAATGCGTCTTTGTGACGAGAACGTGATTAAAATAGACACATGTTTCAAGAGGCCATCAAACTAAAAACCAAGCTTAATTTGCAAACCACTTTGAGGGTTTTTTTTTTAGCAACAGTATACTTTCATTTCGCGTTTGAAACATTAATTCTGACCGCGATAATCATTTTGCAGGATCTTCTAAAACCGCAGAATATAGTTTTGTTAAATATACTGCAAGAAACTTCTTGGGACAATTCCGAATTTATACATGTATTTAGTTTACTGTCACTTCCACAATAAATTTATTGTTTCTCCTAAAGTACGCTTTTTCATGTACAGTTAATAATTTTAATTAAAAAAAAAAATTATGAAAATCCAACATTATAATGCTTAACTTAGGGTGGAAAAAAAATTGTAAATTATCGAATTATACCAAATTATCACCCTATAGTAACAGCTTGTGCATATTTTAAAAAAATTATAACAAATTTTTTACTGAAAACATTTGTACATTTTCTCAACATTTGGCCACCCCTACCTGGCCCACTTTGTAAAAAAGTAAAAAAAAAATATGGATTCTTTTTTCTGGTACACAGACTTACACACAGAAAATAAATTGGTTGGAATTCTATCGGAACCAATGAAATATTTTCATCATTCAATAATTTTAATTGCAGTTATTTAAAATTCATCATCAGGAAAGTTATATTTATTTGTGAACAGAAAATATATATGATGAACCAAAACACTGTCACATTATCCAAAATATTGGCTTTTCTAACTAATATTGAAAAATTACTAACTTCCACATTACCTTCAATACCAACAACCACCAATTTATCGCAGATTTAGTCATTTGAATAAAATATCGGCATCAACAATTTAGTATCAGTGTGTTTCAATAAAATTGATCACTCTATCCAAAGTATTAGTTTTTCTAATCAATTTAAAATTAATTTTTCAACTTTAGTAGCTTTAACCATTAATTTCCATTATTTTGGTAATTGTAATAATATATTGAGACAAGGAACAGAAATTTTATTTATCATAATAAAATTTTGGAATATATCATATTTTTTCGTTTCATACATATGCGTGTTTAAATTCTAAGTTAGACAACAACTAAACGTAAGTATCTGTGGCGCAGGAGGTAGAGACACAGCCTTATAGCCTTAGAGATTTGAGTTCAAACCTCAACCAAGGCATTACTTTTTTTTTTTAAATGATTTTTTTATTGATTCAAATTAAAAGACACAATTGATTTTCTGTTGTGAATATAATTTTATTCAAAAACAAAATATTCAAATTTTCGACCTGAAGAAATTCAAATTTGAAATTTGACAAAAAAAATTTATGTCGAGTTTAGCCTAGAGGAATAGCAATGGGCTGACAAACGGAAGGTCGCTGGTTCAATCCTGGTTCGCGATATAAATTTAAAAAAAAATTTTTTTTTTATTCAAATTAAAAGACACAACTGATTTTCTGTTGTTGATATAAGCTGTGTTTTCGACTTAACTATATCCGTTAACTCATAAAAAAAACTCAAAGTGCATAAAAACGCGTTTAAGACGAAAACTAACATATTACTTTTCGTATGCACGTTAACTTTCAACACGGATAATTATCAACGTTGAAAACTCAACGTTTATACAATTTCACATCTGACGTAACTCATTCGCGTTACTTCCTAAAAACTTTTGCTGACATACCTTCGATTATAACGGAAAAATTATAAACATAACCTGTTTACAATTTTTTTGTACTACAATCGGTTTAACGTAGATTTGCTTTAAATACTTAAAGTTGATAGGCATGAGACAAAATACAGCTATAATTGTATTTATAGACAAAATATTCAAACCTGAAGAAATTCAAATTTGAAATTTGAAAAAAAAAATTTATGTCGAGTTTAGCTTAGAGGGAAAGCAATGTGCTGACAAGCGGAGGGTCGGGGGTTCGATCCCAATTAGCGACAAAAAATTTTAATTTTTAAATAAATTTTGTGGAACGTGTTTTTCTATTTATAGAATTTATAATCAACAAACATTAAAGTAATCTATTAACACAACAAAAATTCAAAAATTGTAAACAAATTTCGGTAGTTACAATGGTATTAAAAATAAATAAAAGTGATTGTACCTGGAAATACAAAAATTCGGTTGGCGAAAAATTCGGTTGGAACTACGAATCTGTTTTCTGTGTGTGTTTATCTTATAATAAATATGACGAAAACTATTAATAGTAACAATAAAAATAGCCACTTATCAATTAAAAGTTGCGAAAAAAAAATTTATGTTTCCTATTTGCAGCCACATTTTATAAATTTTTTTTTCAGTAAAAGAGAGGCTTGCGTTCTACTTATTTTCTAACCTCTTTGTTTATGCCTAGCACGCATAACTATTCAAGATTTAAAAAAAACCCATAAAAAACAGCCAAAAAGCTAAGAAAAGTTTTTAGAAAGCAGTTTTCGCAATTGGATTTATAGTCTATTTTATTTATGAAAACTTAAGAAACTTGGCCATTTGGTATTTGATTTCAACAAAAACTAAATATTTTTTATTACATTTTTTAAAAAATGTTGCTTCGACGTATTTTGTTACGTTTCAAAATTTGTCAAATCAGCTACGTACCTGTTACCAGGTATATAGTTACATAACCACATATCTGGTAATGAGTTTCTAGACTGGGTAAGAATTTTGATAAAATATTATCTCAAATTATACATTTTTTATTAAATGCGCTAAAATCCCAAAACCTATTTGGCAAATTGTGAAAAATAATCTGTTGCAGGCATGTCCCTATCCGGATTTCATTCTTGCCTAAGCAAATCGTCAGGGGACGACATTTTAGTTTTTATGAATTTTAGAAGAATTACTAAAATTATTTTTGCTTCTTTTTTAAATAAATTATGAAAATTACCGCAAAATTTGTTTATTATTTTATATAATTTTTATATAGCAGGTATAAAGATAAAAATTTTATTTTGAAATCGAACTAAAAATGTTTATAGAATTGGATACTTTCAAAGCTCTGTCTACTCTAGATGAGTGTTTACTATTTGTTGGGAAAAAGCAATTGAATATTTTTTGTACTCAATTTTTTTCCAACTTTTCTTTTGCAAGTCTATGCTTTTGCTTTGCTGATGCGTTCATTAAACCCAATAGCTGTAGGCATTTTAAAGTGATAAAAGACAGGAGTTGCGGGAATATACCAGCCAACCTCATTTCGTTTTATTGTTTTCATGTTTATTTCATAAAATAAATATTTTATATACTACCCAGTCAGAAATTGCCAAGTGTTACTGAAAATCAAGTGCTGGGTAACCGTTGAACTGTAACTAAATTTCTGACAGAACACTTATTTGGAACGCTTTACCAGCATTTGAAAACGTGTTTTGCCAGTATTTATTTTACAAAAATTTCCTTGTTTTACAAAAAGAAGCACTCGCAAAAAATTGGCTTGGAGAGCTGTGCCAACATTTGAGAATTGTCTTTTCCAGACTTTGTGTTGCTTTTTTTTAATTTCTTATTTATTTTTGTTCTTATTAAAGATTGCTTTATGCCTGTACTGACATATTAGCGGGAGCAACTCGCAGCAAAATCTTTCATTACCAAATAAGTGGTTATATAATAGAAATTCATAGCTCCGCACAAGTTATTTTTTGGCGTCTAAACTCATTATTTTTGTTTGGCATGGTCGTTTTTATAAGTACCCAGTCAGAAAAATACAAACGGGAAAGCGGTTGCAAAGCACTTTAACAGGTGGTTCAAGTACTGGCAAAAAGTGCTTTCCCATTCCAAAAATGATAACATCATTAGACAAAAGGACCGGCTATTCAAAAAGCGCCGGAAAAGCACTGGAGGAACAAAATTCTTAAACGTTGGCAAAACGCTGGCAAAACCAATAAATAGGTGGTCTGGAAATATATTTTCCAAAATAAAATTTAAAAAAAGTTCATATGTATTTTTTTTGGTCCTGCCGTGATTTGAACCCAGGCCGTCAGATTGGCAGACGATTGCTCTACCCACTGAGCTAACAAGACATATAATATTTGATGTGATGGCTAAACACATAAATTACTGATAATAGCTGGACAACTACTGGCTGTTCCAAAATGCTAGTACTGGCAAACAATTTTTAGTAACTAGTATGCCAGTGTTTGGAGGGCAAAAAAAAAGTTGGTCTTGAAGGAGCTTTCCCACAAACAAAAAAATTGATTTTATAAAACAAAAAAAATTTTAAATTAAAAAAAATCCCAAAAAATATTTTTGCTTGCAACCGGATTTGAACTCGGAACCTTCCGACTACAAACATTTTTTAACGAAGCGTCAGCATTTTTATAAAATCATTGGTTTTCCAGTGAATTGATTTTTGTACGCCTGGTAGCATTGGCTAGGTAGCCCCTTTTTTTACAAAATGCCTTTTTGTGTATAGTAATAAAAGGTAAACATAGACAAATTTGGTATCAAATTAAAGGTATTTCAGATATCAATCTAACCGTGTATAAAATATGTATAATTATTCCCTAATTTTCTTGCAATTAAACAAAATGTCACATTTTTCTATATTTTGGTGTTTTGTTAAATAAGTTGAATATTGTTGGACATTTTTCAAGCATAGTTAAATAGGTCTTTAAAATACCTTTAATTTTATACCTAATATGCCTATATTTACTTATTATTTCTATGAATAAAAATTTTTTGAATAATAAGTGGTTACACACCTGCTTACAAAAAGTTGAATTATAAGTGGTTATCCGATTGCTTACTTGATTCTTAAAAATATGGAGGTCCACAAATACTATTGGCTTAAATAAATACATTCAGAAAAATTTAAGTTTTTCTAGTGTGTAATTTTAGGACTCGTCATAAAAATTTAAATATAAAAAATATCTACATATAATTAATAAAAATGTATAAAATTTAATTACCCAGTTAAATTTTATACAGTACTTATTTAAACTACTACGAGTAAGTCATTATTTTATATTTAAAAACAATTACTACACTAGCGCGTTATTAGGAAGTCGTTATTTTATATTATAAAATAATGCAAAAGGTAACGATATATCATTTTTGGTAATGCAGATAGTAATGAGGCGTCATTACCAATATTTTGCTGGGCTGTTGACCAGCTGTTTGTGTTATCTATCTCTGCACACAAAAAATTATTAGTGTAAATTTAGAATTCAAGATTTGTTTAAAATAAAATTTGTTTTTAAACAAATATTTAATTGTATCAGTTAAATATGTGAATTGTTTAATTGCTTCAATTAATCGTACACATTTTTAGTATTTGACAGTATCATTTGCGTGATAGGTGCAACATCAATTAAAATATAAAATATAAATGATTGACTAATTCTTTGTGTGTTATGGTTTTCCGACGCTTTTCAAACACCCAATCCCAATCGTTTTGGGATTGGGAAAGTATTTTTCTGACTGGGTATTAATCACTTATAAATATTAGTGAATTTATTATATAAACTGAGAATGTTATAAACTTTTTTATATATAAATTTATATTAAATAGTTCATTGTTTTATTTATTGTGGAATACCAGTATAAAAATTTTGAAAACATTACAGACTAACATATTTTTTTCACAAATAACCGCTGTTAAAAACAGATTTAAAAGCAACACCGCCTACTTATTCTGGGCGTGATCAATACAGTTGTATATTTAATTAAATTATTTCGTAAATAATTTATTCTTCCATAGCCTACTTTAAAATATTGTTTTCCTCAATTTATTATCATTTTATAAATTATTTAAAATACACACATGAAAAGAGTTACAATGTTTTTTTTGTTGTCAGTATTGTGGTGTTTTAAGTTGACATTTATCATCTTAAAACTTCTTCTTCTGTAAATTAATAAAACATAAATACAACACACGTACGGATCATAATGGGAAGAAAATCAAGTTCACAATTATTTGTCTTATTATGGCAACTTGTATTTACTCAAGTTGAAGTAAGAACAAAAAGAAAACAAGAAAAACCAAAACAAATTCAAACAACACAACATAAATAATGAAATTGTATTTAACAAGTCAAGATTTCAAATTCAATGACTATGTATTATTTTCTCTTATGATATTAATTAAAAATTACAAGAAATTTATAGTGGTATTGTCTGGCATGGGAAATTGTATTGTTAACCGACTTTGAATTTATAAATTGAAACTTTTTTGAAATTTCTAATACTACACTCATAGAAATAAATCCGTAAAATAAGCAGAAAAAGCTAATAAAACTTAGTTGAAAATTACCGTGCAGAAAAAACTGCTGAAATTAGCAGTAAAATAAGAACAGCAAAAATAATCTTAAAAAGATCAAACCATTTTGTGTCAACAGCATCTGCAAATTATATTTTTCATTAAGAGTATTTTAAATATATAATTAGTAGGGCGGGTCGATTTAATAATCGCCCATGGCTCAGTGAAAATCGTATTCTGGGGATCAAAATAAGAAACTTTGCCGAAGGAACCATACCTCTCAAACGAATTCTACTACCCCCAACTGTTGACTTTTGTCCCGTAGGGTCAAGTTTTGAAAAATCCCACTTTGACCCATTTAGAGTGCCCCAATCGAGTCCAAATGTATGACCGACCCCCACTAACTTTGGAGGGCCGATCCACCCATGCCAGTGGCACACCCCCTGGAACCCCCCAGGGGAGTTCCAGGGGGTGTACCACTGGCATGGGTGGATCGGCCCTCCAAAGTTAGTGGGGGTCGGTCATACATTTGGACTCGATTGGGGCACTCTAAATGGGTCAAAGTGGGATTTTTCAAAACTTGACCGTACGGGACAAAAGTCAACAGTTAGGGGTAGTAGAATTCGTTTTAGAGGTATGGTTTCTTCGGCAAAGTTTCTTATTTTGATCCCTAGAATACGATTTTCCCTGAGCCATGGGCGATTTTTTTGCCTCCCCACAAATCGACCCAGCCTAATAATTAGATATCATAATATATGTAACAGCGCATAGACAAAGGGACCTAAGGGTAAAAAAATCATTTTTTTTTATTTTTGATGTGGACAACATCTGAGCATCGAATGAGACCAATGCAATGCCCCGAAAGTGTTCCCTCCCAGATATATGCGCGTTTTATGAAAGTGAAGTCGACGATAAAGTAAATCTACTTCTTCGAATTCGTCCACCATTTCATCCTAAAACAAACAGTAAGAATGTTATCAGTTTTAAATTATTTTCGCGAATAACATCCCGAGTAAAAAAGTTTTGATATAACCATATATTATTTTATGTATTTGCATATAGTAACTTATAGTTACATATGGCCACATATGCTTTTAAATTCAAGCAGATATACTTTTATATAGTCATATGTTAGATATTTTTTCCTCAAAGGTTTTAATATGGAGACATATGTGATTTTATATTATTACATACTGGCCTACATATAATTGCATGTGCTATATATAAGTACATAAAGTAACATATTACAGATATAATTACATATACGTTTATATATAATTTAGTATGACACTATACATAATAATATAAAACTATATAATATTTCTTATATATATTTCATAATTTGTGTTAGATATGATTATATATTGAAGAATAAGAACCCATATATAACTTAATATGGTTCCATATCTACAATATTTCATGATTTTTTTTAATATATAACAATATAGCGTTCTTTATAAAATCATCTATAATTATATATCATCCCACATAAGCAATTATTTCAAAGCGATTTCATATAAAAATATATAAGGTCCATATAATATTATATTATATGTGGTTCTATGTTAACAATGATTTTGATTTAAAAAAATAATTTTTGTATATTGTTAGATGTGGTCATATATAATATGACCTAAAGTATAAGGTCAATTTTTAGATATAATTGTATCAAACTATGTCCACTTTTATAACATTTTATATAATTTTATACAAAAATATATAATTTGATGTAATTGTATGAGGACAAAATTCGGATACAATTGTATCGAATTGCATAAAATTGTATCAAATTGTACCAAATTGTATACAATTGTATACAATTCGATACAATAAGATACAATAAGATGTTCTCATTTTTCGGATATAATTATATCTAATTACATAAAAGATTATATATAATTAAATATAACTTCATATGGCTCCATATCTTTTTTTTTACTTGGGATAATAAGGTTATGTGAAAAAATTTTCGTACTAACAGAGTGATATTCACGATTTAAAAGAATTATAAATAAGTATTTATTATAATTCACAATTAATAATTTCAGAAAATAAAGCTGGATTCGAAAAACCGGGAGCAAAATTGATATCAAACTCATGGAAACACCGCGCTAGGTAGAAATAGTAAAAACCAACTACACAAAACAAGAGGTAGGGACGACCTACGCACGTTTTCAAGGTTGACCAACACGTTCCTGACGTCATGAGATGTGTCGCTTTCAAATGAGACCAATACCAACACGCTCAGTGATGGTACACCAAAGATACACGTATTTAAATCTTTAAAATGGCTCTCCTGAACAAAACCGGTTTTTACCCTTAGGTCCCTTTCTATTTTGCGCGTCACATATGATAATTTCGTTAAAGTTATGAATTTGACTTCTTCCAGGGCGAAAATAATTTTTTTTGTAATATTTCTACATAAGATTTTTGTAGTACACTTATTTTTTTACTTCTACTTTTAACACCAACAAAACAACTTGTGCAAAAGTGTTGGATAAGAGAAGTTTTTTCTGAAAATCCCTATAAAAAACTCTAAAATGAGAATTTTTTTACAAAGGATTGTAGAGTTTATACATGTCACACCTCATTTAAAAGACATTTATATTACTTTTTCATGTACATATGTTGATCTTATCTCATTGTTAGTTTCGCAAATACAGACTGTTGATATTTAGACTTTTGAGCCATATAAGTCGGGGCCTAGACCCTCCAACAAACATATATTTATTTTTTGTCTTCTTCGCTAAAAAAAATTCTGTGAGATAATAACCCCATCTGTTGCGCACTTTTAGATGCGCAAGATTCTCCCTATTTTAAAAAGAATTTTCTGTCCGACACTTCTTTCACCCTAATTTTTAATACCGAATTCGATGATGAAGGATTTTACTTTAACTTTTAAGTTTTAATTATATTTTATATAAAACAAACATTAGTTGGCTCTTAATCAGACTGGTGTAGGGTATTGTATAGTCGGCATGTCCGACTCTAACCTTTTTACTCGTTTTTATTTAAATTTTTTATAACAAACATAAAATCTAATGTTGGGAAATTCAGTATTAACCCTACATTACTCCCCTACCAGTATAAAACAATTAATTTAGATATTTACAAATTAATAATATAATTAAAAAAAATTAATTATTCGTACAAATTAGTAAATGGTTTATAAGTAAAACAAAATTTAAGGAAAAAAAAAACAAATATTTTATAAATGTGTTAAATATATGGGAGTATTAATTGAAAACTACCCAGACAGAAATTGCCAACTGTACCAAAAACAAAACACAGGCAGAGCACTAATTTTATAAAAATTACTACGCTTTGTTAAAGTCGGAAGGTCTCGGGTTCGATTACGGTCACGAACATACAGTTTTTTGTTTTCTTTTTTTTTATTTTTTTATATTTTTTTTTTTATAAAATTACATTTTTTTTTATTAAATTTAATTGCTTTTTATAAAATAAATTTTCTTAATTTTTTTTTTTACCATCTATATTTTGGTTTTCCTGACGTTACGCCAACGTTGGCAAGTGAGGTCCAGCAGACGTTATGCCAATGTTAATATGTAAGCCATTGTTATCATTCATTAACTATTTAAGCTATGTTGTACTACACGTCTCGTTAGCTTAGTGTGTAGAGCGATTGTCTGGCAATCTGACGGCCCGGGTTCAAGTCACAGCCCGATCATGTTTTATTTAAAGTAATTATAATTAACATTTTTATTCTAAACAAATTTTTTTCCCAGAAAAACTTTTTTTCAAGTTTTTTAGACCATCAATTTTTTGGTTTTTCCAACATCATGACAATGTTGGCCGCTTAGTGTCAACCAACCTTTTGCCGACGCTTGTAAGTTAGCTACAACTGCTGTTATCATTGATCTAATTTTTTAGCTATTAGATATTACAAGTCTTGTTAGCTTATTGTGTAGAGATCGCGGCTGACAACCTGGCGGCTTGGGTTCAATTCCCATCAGAACCATGTTTTTAAAAAAATACTAAAAACAATTTTTTTTTAATTTTTTTGAAAAAATTTTTTTTTAAA
This sequence comes from Leucophora obtusa, assembly GCA_949987735.1. NCBI lineage: Eukaryota > Metazoa > Arthropoda > Insecta > Diptera > Anthomyiidae > Leucophora > Leucophora obtusa. Next base: position 63,600,624 of record OX465296.1, read on the forward strand.
AATTTATTTTTAGACCACCGTTTTTTTAATTTTGACAAGGTTGTGAAAACGTTGGCAAATAAGCGCCAACCAACGGTTGGCCGCTTTTATCAATCATGTAACAGGACAATACTGTCAAGATTGTTAATCCCACCTTCTGCCAACGCATAACCGACCATCGCCAACGTTATGCCAACATTGTGCCGATCGTATTTTTCTGCCTGGGTAGTTAATTCTGAATGTCACTGTTTTAGAATGTGATTTAGTAGTATGTACTTCATCATTATGATGAGGTATGAGTGCAGGTTTAACTTGATCAATGTGGTATACTTTAATCAAGTTTCTTTTTTGAACTCTAAAAACCTTATCATTTCTTGGAACTACGCGATAAGGTCCTTCAAAGGGTGCAGTAAGACCAGGAATATTGTGAGCTTTTACGTATACAAATTCGCACGAAGAAAGATGTTTTGTTATAAATTGTTTTTCGACGTTATGGTAAACGATTTTAGATCTCACCTCAGAAAAATATTCCCAAAGCTTGCGTAAAGTTTCCTCAACAAGTACCTCAGAATCTCCTTCGATAACTAATTCCCCAGGTAATCGAAGAGTTTGACCATAGACCAGTTCTGCTGGAGAACACTTTAAATCAATTTTCAGGAACACTTTAAATCAATGGTAACATATCTGACCATTTAGAAGAGTTTGATGATCAAAAAGTATGATGAAGTATGAATCTTGTGTGTTCCAAGTAGTAATGTCAATTCTCGAAAAAGTGAACTGAGTACCCTGATCGGCAATTATTCTAATAGATATTTTAATTATTTAATTAGTAATCCGATGAATACAAACAGTTGTTATTTTCAATTCCAATAATTTTCTCCTCTATTTTTTATTTCAATTTTTTATAACAAACATAAAATCTAATGTTGACAAGATTATAGAACAAAGTGTCTTTAAAAACTCTAAAGGGAAATTCAGTATTATGTAGTACCCTACAACTACAGTGTAGACATCTTTAAAAGAATATATAAAATTTGATAATGGAAAAAAACTTTATTCTTTTTGTAAATAAGTTTATTAGGATCTTGGCCTTCAAATAAAAATCATTATGTGTATAATCAGTTGAACATGGCTATATAGTCGCGATATTTGTTAATGAAGTCAAATTTTTTTAATATATCATAATCTCTGAGAAAAGGGCGGTTTGGTGTTTCTCATAAACTAATGAAGACAGATAATTGAAATTTGGCATATAGCTTCGCTTTATGACGGGAAGAAAAACAACCAAAGGATTTTTGACTATTCGAACTTTTAAGGGGTAACACGGGGATGAGAACACCCAGAAAACAGATTCGGTGCTGACAACCCCATTTATTGCCAATCGAATGGTTCAGTTGCATCAAATGAATTTTTCGGTTGCGGCTACCGAATTATTCTTGATACAACTGAAATTCCGTTGCCACAGTCAAATTAGACCTGTCTCAATTGGTTTTCTGTTGCCACAACTGAAAAATTCGGCTACCACAACCGAACCATGTGATTAGCTACAAATGCGGTTGTCAGAACTGTATCTGTTTTCTGGGTGAAGTTTCAAAAAATCGATTTTCGAGTGTAATTTTTGGTGGACAGGAGGGGGATGGGAAGTCAAAAAACCATACATCCACAAACAACAAGTCGGTAATGAAAGGGTTAAAAACGATGGTAGATAATTTATTAAATATTTCATTTCGGTCAAAATCTTTTGTTTCGTACATTTTTTAATTTGTTTTGTATTTGTTTTTTATTTTTTATATACATTGATTATTTTTATGGCTTATAAATATCCATTAGTACCTGCCTCATATAACGTGCCTTGGTCCACCATCGAGAAATCGTCATTGGCTTTTCTTTAAAGACTGCGTGCAATTTTTCATCTTTGGATATATTTTTTCTTTTTGTTCTGCTGTATTATGCGAAATAAGATTTATAATAAAGACAATGATAAAAAACGCTCCCAAAAATTTTTGTTTACAAATTTAATGCATAGAATATTACTTTGTGACTAAAATATAATTTACAAAAAAACATGTGGAGCATATACTGAAGAGTATGCTCTATCCAAATAAAATATAAAAACAATTCGAAAACAAAATTTTTCCTAGAATCGATACCCCCCTTAAGGGAGTAAGTATCACACAAAGGGTTTCACTAGTTACCAGGCTATTTACTCCCTAAATTATTTTTGTTCGCGATGTCCCAAAATGCATAGGTGGTCATTACCAGAAAACTGCAGCTGCTGATTGCAAACCCATCATACGTAATCAACACCCGAATAAACATTCGTTTTTGTTCAAGCGCCGAATATACTCAAATACACATATTCGTTGCTGATTTTAAATAAATCAAACCAAATGATTTGCATCGTTGATTTAATCATTTGTCGCTTTCATACCATTCATTTCATTTATATTCGTTCGGATTAACGATGATTATTTTGATCTAGAATAAAATCAGAAAAAACAAAATTGGACGCGTATGAGTTTATTCATTATTGCAACCAAATAAAAGAAAAATAATTTTATAACAATAAAGAGGGTGTTTACAGTATCAGCAACGACTATATTTTGTAGAAACACCCCCGTTGGCCAAATAGTCAGTCTGACATGAAATTATCGTCAAGGATGTCTTCAGGACTTAAGAATTTGTCGTGTATATTACACTGTTTAGGACAAGTTCGTCGACAATATCATATATTTTGTCGTGTTTTCAGCCTTATTGACGACTAGATGAGCGACAAATTCACAAACTTGTCTTAAATAAGATTTTATTGAGGACAAAATGAGCCACCATTCCATCTATTTTGTCGCGTATTATATAACATTGGCGACTTGATGAGCGACAATGTCTTTAACTTGCTGTATTAAGAAAAAATGCAAAATAGCGGGACAAAAACAACACAAGAACCAAAAAAAGCGTAAGAAACAATGTAAAAATATTCAGTTGATTCTCGAAAGTGCGGGTGAAAAGTCATCGTATTTCAATGTGCGTGTACGTAAACATTTTATAATTAATAGCTGTCATATTAAATGCTCTTTACGGTAACTATAAAAAATTAAATTTTTCTTTTATGATTTTCAGACAAATTGAAAACTTAATCTAATATCGTGCCTTAATAGCAGAATCCACCAAAAGAAAGAGTAATTTATGAAGCCTTTATAAAAGAATTTCGTTTAGTATTCCATGGTTTCAAAACTACTTTTAATAGAGTAAATGGCAGAAATTAAGAGTAAGAAAAAACAGCGAAGTTGGGCAATCAAAGAAAACGACCAAAACGAAGAAATCAAATAAATGCTTATTACTAAAATAATTGTTTTAATATGTAATTTTCAAAATAATAAGATAAATTTTTAATTTCTATTTTAATTTTTAATATAATTTTAGTAAAAACTAGTTAAATTAATTTAAAACTAATCTCAAAAAATACATCCACAAATTTTATTTTACAGAAAAAATTCAAAAAATTGTATTTTTTCTATTCAGGAGTAGAATTTTTGTATTATAAATCGACTATATCTTGGCTGCTCGCTGACGATATAATACAGAACATTGTCGTTCACACTCTGGTCAACGATAATTAGGGTTTTTCTTTTCCCGGACTTTTTCATTTCCAGGGACAGCGGGATTTTTTTAGAATCTCCCGGGATCCCGGGACGTCTTTTAAATATATTATCTAAACATTAATTCTCCTTTCAAACGGTAAACGAATTGATTTAGAAAGAGTGCAAGGCATGGGCATTTTATTTTTATCCCTTCTTTCAGGATATATTGGAATTGTTAATGGGTGCAAACTTGTGTCGGACGGTGAAATAACAAATTTATAGAAATGAAGTTTTAAAGAGATTTAAAAAAAATATTTTTAGACTATTCTTGTTCTTGTTCTTTATTTTCCCTTTTGCGTCTTATGAAAATTTTAAATTTGAGCAATGGTTTATATAGTCAGAACTAAGATAGATTTTTTGCTTAAATGTTTCTTGAATATGGAATCAAAAAATGTATATTTCTAGATATTTTGTTTCTAAGCAGATTCTCAGAAATATTCGTCTAGAATTATTTTTATATTTTAAATGTGAGTATTTTTCACACACATTTTTAGGCAAAGTCGCCAAAATCTTTTTTATAAAAATAGACACTAAAATATTATTAAATAGTTTTATAACTTATACTGTTATTTTTTGAATAGAAATTTTTTATGCCACAACTACTTAAAAAAAAATCATTTAATTTTCATAGTTGAATTTCAAATTATTAACATATAAACAAATCCAAAATAATTTAAAAAAGCATTTGTGGCATTATTTTAAAAATAAATAAAATTTTAAAAATACAATTGAAACAAATATCGATTTAAATGAAATTATTTGAAGTAAAAAAATAATTATATCAATCAAAAATACGAAAATATTACTAATTTTGGAGGTATTTTGAACTGAAATACTGATGATGAAATGTAGTGTAATTGCTTTATTTGAACAAAGACCATCATTTTAAATAACAAATTTTATCTGAAGTACGAAAAATTTTGTTGGTAACCTTGGTAATGGCTAATAAAATTTGTTTTCGGTTTAAATAAACCAAATTCAACTGATATCAAAAAAATATTGAATTTGAAATCGCATTTTTTAATTTTAAATATATTTTATTCAAATTAATTAAAAAAAAAAATCAATGCTTTAAATTTAAATTAAGCTTCCAAATTGCAATATACTACTAAAACTTCTGTAAAAGAATAAAAAAAAATCCCGGGAAATCCCGCACAAAATTCCCGGAATAGAAAAAAGGGCGGGATTCCAGGGAATTCCCGGGACCCTAACGATAATTCAACAAAAAAGTCGCCTATATATTAATCGAAGACAGCGTGATGCATATAGTCGCCCATGTGATCGTCAACGACATTGTGAGCGATAATGTCGCCCAGATTTTCGTGTACGATTTCGCGGACATTTGTATGAAAAAGTCGTCGACGATTTACATGGACGGTCGCCAAAGTGTCGTTTACGATTTACTATTGTCGTGCACGCGTCTTCAAGGATGTCTTGCGGACATGGCCAACAGGGATAAGATTTTATTTTTTATTTTTTTTTATTTTATTTTTATTTTACAAAACAACTAATACTTTGATTTATTCAAGTGAGTTCAAATGTTCGATCAGTTTGATTTTATTCAACAGTTTGATTTTATTCAACAGTGTGATTTTATTCAACAGTATGATTTTATTCAACAGTGAGTTTTTTGAGCGATTAAATGTGAATAAAACATGTTCGACAGACGACTCAAACTGATCTGAACTACGCATTCAGCTGCATGATAGTGATTTTATTCAACATTGTATATTGTTGAGCGATTAAATGTGAATAACAATTTTAGTGTATGATTAAAACAAGAAAAAAGTTAATTTTGCTGTTCTCTGGCCATTACCTTGCAACAAAAGTGAGAATAATGAGTTACCAGCATGGTAACTCATAGTGAAAGAATAAGTAGTTACTTGCAGAGATAGGATAAATGGTTACCCAGAAGTTAGTGAATAAGTGGTTAGTTACCCTACATTGTGAAAAAGTTGGTCATGTTGTAAAAATAACTTTTTACTTGGGAACATTTTCTATTTAGTTGGAAAAAATTTCAAAAAAAATATTCAAATAATAATATATAAAAGATTAAAGCAGTACTTACTTAATCTATTAGTAGTAAGTAATTACTTTACAAGAACATATAAGTACTGCTATAACTTATTATCAGTAAGTCACTAATTTGTATTTTAAAGTAATGCAAACGTAATAACTAGGGCAAGGAATTCCATCCAAATGCATGTTTAGGTTTTTTGTTTTTTGTCGATAGTCCAAAACTAATATGGACTAAATAATTATCCGAATCATCAAATTTAGAACAAAATGGCATCGATTTGCAGTTGCATATTTTTGCACATTTTATAAAAAACTTTTTAATGCACATTTTGTGCCTTTTAATGCATATTTGTGCATATTTTTAATTGTTAGGAGCATTTTTTATTTTGTAAAAAATTTAAAAATTTGAAATTTTTATAGTTTGATTCATTTAAAATAAACATTCTTAAAAACCTTTTTTTTTTTTTAAGAGAAGCAATACTCAGGAAATTCTTCCTATTAATTATCGTGTTGCTTCCTTTGGAAAGGGGATAGAGAAGAAGTGAAAGGTGGTGAAAGATGAAGGGCTTCAAATATGGCAACACTGTAATTGCGCGAGATGTTGAATTTTAGAACAGTTGTTGCGCGCCATCTGATGGTGAGTTGGCGAGCTTTGTTGAAGCTTTATAGTTCATAGCAATGTTATATTATTTTACTTCGGTGGGGTTAAGTGCTATGGGAACACCGAAGGAGGACGCTGCGATATGTATGAGGGATAGAAAAAACTCATACATATTACTATTTTCCATAAATTGATGTTGCCTTGGTTGGGGCTCGAACCCGCAACCTCACGTGTAACAGTCCAACGCGCTAACCATTACACCACATCTCCTATGGAAAATCTTCGAGTTCTGTTTGCAAAATAACCGATATGGGCACTAGGTCTGATCATATATCGATTTTAACCAAAATTAACAGGCTTCGTCCCTGGGCTGACATAGGTTGGTGTACCAAATTTCATCAAAATATCTTAATATTTGCGACCTGTAGAGTGCGCACAAGAATGCATGGAGAGATAGACAGACGGACATCGATAAATATAAACAAAAAGTGATTCTGAGTCGTTCGGTTATTTACAAACATATATTTTTAAGTTTTAAAGTGCATCGTTTTTGCAAAAGTAATAGTTTTTATTGCATATTTCTTATATTTTTAATGCATTTTTTCTTTTTAGCTGCATATCTTAGGTGCATGTTCTCCATTTTTAAGTGCATGGAATTCCTTGCTCTAGTAATAACCTATCATTACTTGGTAATCCGTATCTTAATGACCTGTCATTGCCATATTTCTGCTGGGTATGGCAGAAGGAAACATAGTTTCTTGTTTCTGCCATATTTTCCTCTGCGTGAGTACATCTTGCGCCATGAATCAAACTCAGTATTTAACTGAGCCTATACCTCAACTACTACGCCAACCTCACACAAAAGTACGATACTTTATACTTCAATAAAGTGGCATGTGACAAAGTCAATTAAATTTTATTACATTGTATTTGTTTATTATTTTAAAATATCATGATACATTTTAAAAATTATTATAGAAGTATTCAATACAAAATCGCTGTCCATACGAACTTCAATCTCCATAGATATATTCCCAAAATACACAATGTTGCAACTTGAAATTTTTTTCACGGATTTTATAATTATTTTATTTTGCCTTCTTTGCGGTTATAAATATAATAATGGTGATAATGATGACGATGTAATGTCTCGTTTTAAACATACTTAATTGTAAAATCTCAAATGCTACTACTACTATCAGTTTAGCCACGATTAGTTGAGATTCTTTTACTTAACAAAAAAAGAAAGCAATAAACGTAAGTATATAGCATTGTGTGGTTGACGTTGTAGTTTTTCATTTGCACTTCAAATTCTTTTTTTTCGTAAAATAACGGTCTGGTTTGGCTGGTCGGTCTCCTGCCATAGTTTTCAGTGTTTATGCTGGAAGTTAGAAAAGAAAATCATATAAAAAAGTCACAACAGTCCAGAACTTTAAAGAATCGTTTTTGTTGTTTTGATTTTTACCACTAAGAATACATTTTCGAAAGACTGCCACTAACTCAAATATAACTAATATTCTATATATTTAGCAGTTTTATTTTTGCTGTTCCTATCTTATTAAAATTTAGCAAAAATAATCTGCTAATTTCAGCAGCTTTTTCTGCAAGGTAGTATTTAACTAAGGCCTGGTATCTCATGTAATATTAAACAATGATTAAGAAGAAAATCATTGTTTAGGTCTTAATTACAGTAACTTGTGGAATTTTAATCTCTGATTCTACTCTAAATATTGATTAAATTTAATTACAGAAATTTATGTGATTAAGCCCTTAAACATAGATTTTCCACCCTACAATTCGTGTTAGTACTTACATTTTTTACTAATGTTGGTAACTTTTTAAAAAGTTTTACGTATACCAATTATTTTCTAAAATAAACACCTTAAAACATCTCATTATGTCCTCTAAATGGTGTATATCTTTAGTAACTTGCCTAGTAATGTATATCTTCTCTAAAAAGACCAATTTTAACTAGGAAATTATTTGGCGGAAATTAGAATAAATGACAAACTGGATGGTTAGAATCGGTCATAATATTGATATTCCTTTAGCACAAATAAGCCACGATTCGTGGGGGTAAAATTTGACCAAAAAACGTGAAAACAAGTATTTTCTTGTGCATGTATTTAAGGAGTCTCAGAACAATTTTGCAGTGTTCTGCCAAATTTCAGCTAATGGATATAATTTTTTTTTATTATATTTTTTCACAATTTTTGAACCAATTTTTACTATTTATCAAAATTTACTTATAAAACTTAACTTACCACATGTCCATAGGTGACCATATCTTGAAATGTCGGACAGAGCCACTTAACAGAAGTTAAGATTTATGCATACTCTTGAGATTCTAATGTAATGAGAATTTTTAAAGACGTCATATATTTTTCCACCAGGGATTATTTTGGGATTCATATCTTTTATTCTCCACAAAATTTCTAAATTTTAATTTTAACAATCATTCTTTGGGAGATGTCACTGCATGTGTATATTAAATTTGATCAAGATATGTTTTTCTAAACCAATAACAAATAATGTACAGGCATAGGTTGATTTGTTTCCTTTTGGACCTAGTTTCCTAATTATTTCAAACTATAAAGTTTGGACTGAATGTAGTAAAAAAAATCAAAAATCATCTTATCCTTCATAAATATTTCTTAACAACACCTTCCTGGACTAAAATAAAGTTGATAATTATACACACTTACCCAATGAAAAAAATTAAGATATGCATGTAACATGCAAAAAGACACTTCCTATTTGAGGCATTTAGTGATTGCAGATTTAAAAAGTAACAATTTAGTCATCTATTGTATAATTTTATCACCCCGTGTCATGCGAAAAATTCAATAAAAAACTCGTATTTCGCGGGTTTTCAAAACTTTTTTATTTTCTTTTATTACTTATTCGTATTTCCAAATGAAAATATCTAAAATTAACAAATCATTGATTAAATTGTAATAAGTTACCGATATTATTTTAAGTAAGTTTAAGGTTTAATCAATGATTTCTTAATCAATAATTAATGTAAAATAATCATTGGAGATAAGATACCAGCCCTAAGTGTTAGTATTTGTATAAAAATAACAAGGATTTATTTTTAAACTAAAGCTACTTTGAAAATATAAAATATTCGTTGTTGAAGAAAGAGAAAAGGTAGACTGATATATAACAACGGTGGGCATGCGGCCCTTTGCTGATTTTTGTGCGGCCCTTGTTGAAATTCAAATTTAGTTTGTTTTATTAAAAAAACTTTTTGTTTAATATTTTATTTTGCAATTTTTTTAAATTTTTATTTCGAAAATTTTTAGATAAAAATTAGGTCCAATTTTATAGTCGGAATTAAGATCGATTTGAAAATTGCTTACTTACAAGATATTTAAAGGAATAATCTTGTTACATAAGTAACAGTTTTTAATTAAAATAGAGAAGTATTTAAGACAAAGGTCGATCTCAGTTATGACTATAAAACTGGCCCTTAATTCTTTCCAAAATAAATTCAACTTCTTTTACGAAACATGTCGGCATTCAGAAATACATGAAAAACTATCATTTCATAAATAAAGGGTGGCCCAACCATAATGCACGACAGTGATGGTATTTGAGAATTTTCGTTTGGTGCCTCAATGATGCCAAAAAATGCCAAGAAAGCTTTAAAAGTGCAAAAAAAAAAAAAATTAAGCATTATTTAATGTTTCGAAAAAAATATGTTCAGCTTTTATTTCAAATATTTATACATTTAGTTACTTTAACCCTTAAATGCATGGTGTAGCCATTTGGCAACATACCAGTTTCTTAATAAAAAACGCCACTTGATGCATAAAACTCAATTTTTGGGCATTGGGGCCCTTTCTGCACAAAGTGCTCTTATAAACTATAACTAAGATTTTTTCAACAGTTATAGGAAAAATCTTGGTTTTGCTTCGTATGTTTGTGAAAAATCTAAAACACGCGTTTTTTTTTACAAAAAGTGCAATATTCAAAAATGTTTGTTTAAATATTTAAAGTGGTATTCTAGCAATAAAATTAATTTTGGCAACAATAAATGTATAATTAATATTTCATATATTTTTTTTGTTTCTTTTTTTTCATACACGTTAAAATAATCACAATTTAGCTATTTGACAAAAAACCATATTTTTCAATAAAAATCAACTTTTTTATTTTTCTTGAAATGTACACGCCTTTAGAAATCATATATAAAAAAATGGTTAAAATTGTAGAGATCATGCATTTAAGGGTTAAGTAAAAAGACAAACAAGAAAAGGCGGGCAACTTATCTAAAAAGTAACCCGAGTTTAACATTACCTACCACAAATATTTTCATATAAAAATGCCATTCTTAACTATAGTAAAGCACTAAACTTACGTTATTTTAAGATAAGTTAGCAGGTCCAAGACTTTCAAAAAATTTTACAATGAAATTTGACAATACAATAGAATCAATTAAAGTTTTTCTGATTTTATCCCCGTTGCTTTTATTTTTAAATATCAAAATAATGATTGAATTGTCCCCGAAGAACTGGAAGGTGGTCCAAAAAATTGTAGATATTTTTACTGTAGCATTTGTTTTTTTATTTTGCTACCCCTTCTTAATATGCGTGGCTTTTAATGAAAAACCAGCGATATCGACCTTTTATCAAATTATATAGAAATTTTCGTAAAAAGTGACAAAATTCTATGGAGAGTGCCAAGGTGCCATTGAACATTCAATAGTGCCACAAATGGCACTTTTGTGCCACTTTTACCAACAGTGATGCACGATGTTAATTGTGAGTCACACCTTAACGTGAAGTTTTGTGCCCAACTTAATTTGGCATTTCTTTGTTTCAGTGTTTGACAAATTCAACCATGAACTATAAAATTATTTTTTTACCCCGTAATTCTTTAACTCTACGGTTTGGTGGTCAGTTGCCAAACTACCTCGGTTTTTACGATTTTCTCTGGGACTATTCACCTTATAACTTTAATAAAATGATTTTCTCATAGTCTACTAAATTTAGAAAAATTAAAAAAACCAAAGTTTTTTCTAAACTAAAAATTTTAATATTGTTTATATTTACCTCATTGAAAATTGAAAAATATGAAATTTCATAAAGCAAAAATTTTGAGTGTTGAAATTTTTAATACAACTTTTTTAAACTTTGATTTCACTTTTCCCTGTTTGACGTATTTCCCACTGCTATAAATATATTTTTATTGAATTCTCTCCGGCAGATTTCATTTGGACCTTAAAGAGTTAAACAAAATATTTAAACGGCTAATATGGATAAGATCTTTTAACAAATCTGAACAAAGATATTACGATATTTAGAATACCTCTTTAAATGTGAACAGATCTGGCACCAGATGTGATCCTATATGATCGTATCCGCAATAAATCTGTTTATATGTTTATTTGGCAATAAACATCACCCAATTTTTTAGATATCATCCAATATGATCATATCTGGCTGTCACCTATATGACACCAGATACACTGATAGAATTTTCGTTCATACTATTAATGAATCGATTTCATTAATCTGAATTCATTGGTTTAATGAAAAATTTTCATTGAATTAATGAAAAATTCATTAATTTAATGAATTTTTTTTATTATATATTTTCAACTAACCCGTAAGATATGCTATAATTTTTATAAGGGTTTTGAATTTGCTAATTACTAAAATAGACATATGTTCCAGTAATTAACGCTAGAGTTGCAAACTGAAAATATTTAAATATAAAAGTTCAAATAATTTTGTTTTTGCTATTTAGATCAATCGGTAATACGGTAATGTTTACATTCTGGAGATTGCGGGTTCAAGTCGAGTTCAGGGAGATGTCAAAAACGGTATAAAAACAAAAAAGAAATATATGTACAAATAAAAATTAATAAAATAAAAATAAATAATAAATAAAAAAGTAACTCAAAAAAATACATTTTTTTCAATTGGTTTTCATTTAATGAATACTTTTCATTGATTTAATGAACGCGTTCTTTTGGGGACTTTTCAATGAAAAAAAATCATTGGATTAATGAACAAATTCATTAATACTATGCACAAAATTCTATCAGTATATAATTACACTCAACAAATCTGATTAGATCTAATCTTTCTTATACTAGAAGTGAATTAAACGGTTTTATGGGTTTCCTGTACAGTTGTGTATTCGTAGATATCCCTTCTTGAATAAAATTCGTCGATATACGAGTATTTACTACAGTTTTTATTTAATGTTGTTAAGAAAAACTTCGTAAAGGAGGACTTATTGGTGTTGTAATGAGAGAAATGATTCGGTTAGATGTTATTTCGTACATTTTTTGCTCTATAGTTCGAACAGTTCATAATTTGATTAAATTTATTATTGAGCGCGTTTAAATCCCATTCTATTTTATATTTTAGAATGGGATTTATCTGTGTTTACCATGATTTTGAATGATTTAAAATGGATTAAGGATTATTTAAAAACTCTGTAACAATTACTTGTATTTATAAGTAGAGAAAGATAATAAAATAAAGCAAAAATTGAGGCAAAGGTATTCAATTCGTTCGTTTCTTCTATTACAAGTATTTACACAATTTCCTTTTTGGCAAACATTTTTATTAAATTTTTCCTAGTTTAGTATAAAGTAAGAAAATGTTTGCATTTTATTTTCTCGTTTTATTTTATTTTTTTTTTTCAAATCTTAAAAATATGAATGTGGGAATGTGTATAGTATTCACTCATACATACAAATACTTCTTTTCTGTTACTACTCAAAATGACTGAATGGCCAGATTTTGTTTTTTTTTTTTATTTTAAACGAGAAATGGAAAAACTTTATTATAAGGTTTTTCTTGCTTGGTTTAAAATATTTTTTTTCTACCTTCTCAAATTGTATATGTGATTGTAATTTTTCATCTCTGTTATGGTTGATGTATTTTCTGTACCATTTTCCAACTAAATATTTACTTAATGGGATTTTTTCGTTATATGATTTTTCTTAACAAAAAAAAAAAAATAAATTTTTGTGAGTTTCTCTTTACAGAATGTGGTTAGTAGTCTAGGCGCTGAAATTTTCTTTCTCTCGGTCTTGAACATTTTTTTTTTCTTAATTTTCATTTTTTGAATAGAATTGCATTGATGATGGTTTAATTATTTGTATAAATAAAATGTTAAACAAGATTTCCCCTTGAAAAAGATGCCTGAAATTGGTTTATTGAAAAGATATGAAGGTACATTATAACATTTACGTTTACATTATATTTCTGCCAGAGATTCTTCTTAATTTGCATGTAGTTCTTAAATGCTTTATGAAGTTTAAGGACTTTATAGAAGTTTAAACTTTTTTTAAATTCATTATAATTTAATTGAAAACGGATTCTAAAAAAATGTGTGTACTCCACCGAAAGAAAATGTTTACTTAAGTAATTTAAATCCACATACTTAAAAGATAAAAAAAATACCAGTGAAACAATTTTTAAAGAATTTTTGCGAAAAATCTATGATTTTATAAGCAAAATTTTTAAAATGCGAAACAAATTTTGATAAAATCAAAATATAAAAATGGCATTTCATATACATATATTGTATATGATTTTGGCAATCCCGAAAATCCCGGGATTCGGGATTTCCCGTTTGGCATCCCTAATATGAACACACATGATCATACGTTGACTTGTATATGATCATGCATGGGCATACATTATCATATACGTACATGCATAGTTCAATGTATGACCACACATGATCTCATATATTTCCATATATCTTTGGATCCGAAATTTGAGGGTATATGACCGTACATGTTCATATATGACCATGTATGCTCACATATGATTCATTTATGCTCATATATGATCATATATGGCCATATACCTCCATATACCCTCAAATTTCGGATCCAAAGGTATATGGAAATATATGAGATCATGTATGGCCATACATTAAACTTTGCATGAACGTATATGACTATGTATGCCCATATATGATCACATACGAGCCAATGTATGATCATGTATGCTCATATATATTTCGATTTTCACATGGGAATTGCAAATAACAATTTAACTTGCTGAAATCAGCAAAAAAAAAAAATTGCTAAATAATAGTAGAATGAAAATAGCAAAAAAAACTGTTAAATCTACAAAATTTTTGCTAAAATTTTCTGAAATTAACAAAACTTTACAGATTACTAGTGGACTGGAAAAAGGTAAAAAAAGGAGCAAATGAAATGAAAATTAATAAATAAAAAATAAATGTGAATTTAAAAATAAATTATTTAATTCAATTATCAGTATCAAATTGAACATATGTAATTATTATAGAGTTGTGTCGTTCATGAACGAACTAGTTCATTTGAACGGTTCAGTTCATTGAACGATATGACATCGTTCATCATTATTCGTTCTTTTGGTTAAATCGTTCATTTCGTTCTTGTTTTAGTCATAAAAAATTTGTATCCCTTTCTTATTAATTTTATTACAGAATTAAATGTTTTTCTTAATAATTTCAAATTTTTAATAAAATTGTAATTTTCTGACACTATTAGTATATGTACAATAAAATTAATATCAACATGTAATATGTAGTGTGTCAATAAATTGCCGAACGAACGACACCGTTCATGAATGACTGTTCAGACACAGCTCATGACAAAAAAGAACGATTGAACGATTTGAACGAACTAGTTTAATGAATTTTATTGAACGATATGACACGAGTCACCAAAAAGAACGATTAAGCCCAACTCTAAATTATTATAAAAAATAATAAAATAAATGTTTGAACGAAAAGTTGCATATAACATTTCAATATTTGAAATTTTTCTCCAGCACCAATTATGTTGGTTTTCCTTTTAAGTTTTTAAATTATTGCAGGGGGAAAAAATTTACTAAAATATCGAATGTTGAATAAATTTTAATAAATTCTGACATGAATTTTCTTTTTGTAAAAAGTAAAATCGTATTTCAATAAAATGAACGTTTTAATGATTTTTTTTATTATTTGTTTTGATGTTTTATTAAGTTGTTTCCAGAGTTTTCATCAGAACTGGCTTTGTTCAAATATGTTGACAAACTAAGTGCTGCTGCAGACTGGTCGTCCTTTGGGATTTCAGAAACCCTTCTTTTGATTTTCATTGTTTGCTCATCGGATATGTACTTCCGAATTTATTCGAGTTTACATTTTCACATCTAAAGATCCACCCACAGGAAAGAAGGTGTGGCGATTAAAAATATTGTATTTAAATGAGCTTAAAAAGTACAATATTGGGGAAAAAATTAGGGTCATCCCAGTAAACTCCACTTGCTCCCCAGAGATACATTTAATCACAATTTTCATATTAAAGTGGTTCGTCCAAAATAAACCTTGATTTTTGAAAATTAATGTATTACGATAAATATAAACTTTTCTCATAAATTTTAATAATTTAGATATTTTATGAGTAGGACAAATTTTCAACCATTTCAATTTAGCTTTACTTAAAAACTTTTTGCATTATTTTTGGCGAGTTAAAAATATGCAGTAATTTTTATGAGTCATTTAACATTCTGTTTATAAGCGCTCCAAAATTGATGCTTTAGTTTACAAAAAATTTGTAAAATTAGCAAATCTTCTGTTAAAAATTAGTAACTTAAATTCAGCAAAATACTGTAAAGTTAGCAAATTTATTGTTTAAAATTAGTAACTAAATTCAGAAAAAAAATTTGTAAGTTAGTAATGTGGAGGTAGCAAAAAAATTAACTACAAATTAAATTTTAACTAAAAATTAGTTAAAAATTTGATAAGTTGAAGTACTAACAGTTTTACTAACTTTTCTACAAACTTTTTTCTATGAGTGTACCCTACGGGGAAAGGGACCGCTTCAAAGTGGCACGCAGGATGCAAAGGGGCAGGGACCGGTCCTTGATCGGCCTTTTTGTTTGAAAGAGACACGTCACTTTAGCATGGCGTTGACATTGGAAATGTCCAATTGCCACGGTTTAGACACCTTGTGATACGAAAGGTGGTGTGTCTAAAAATAGCTTTTCAAATAAATTAACAAAAAATTAAGAATTAAAAAATTTACTTGGCGTCAAAGTAGGGCTCGATAACACAACCTTCTGTTTGTAGGGCAAACGCTCTACCGTCTGAGCTAATGTTGATTGTGCATGATGACTGGCTGATGGTAAAGTTATATATTTTTCGTTTCTGTTCAAATAAAAAAAGGAAAAGAAAAAACAAACACTAAAAGCAAATAAAAAAAAATGGAAAAGAAAAAAAAAATAGAAAAGAAAATAACATTAACAAACACGCAAATGGAAGTGCCTTGAATATGTCCCCAATTGACCAGTCATGGGATAGGTCCTTTAATGGCAGTTGACTCGTTTTTTGCGTTGGCCATAATTAAATTAAAAAAACCAATTAAAAATTAGAAAATTAGCTCAAAAACTCAGATAATATAAATAAAAATTAAAAAATTCCCCTTAAGTTAAAAAGAAAAGCTAAGTGAAATACCACTTGCTAAAACTAAACCAGCTTTAACATAAAAAATACAAAAATTTAAATTTCTTAGCAAAAAATTATAGAAAATTTAAAATAAGTGCTAAAATATGTAAATCGTAAAAAAATAAAGTTAAAAATAAAAGAGTAAAATAAACAAAAAAAATATTTTTAAAAATATGCCGCGAATTTTGTTTTTTATTTCGGTATCGGTCAAGTTTTTTAAAAGCAACAGTGAAAGTAACTGATCAGAAAATACTTAGAAAATGAATTCATTGTCTTTGGTTCATATTTGTACTAATTTAGTAATATGCCTTCGTTTGACCTGTCACGGGATAGGTCCTTGGAGTGCAATTGACTCCTCATTCCCCGTAGGGTAATTTTCTGGCAATGATTAATTTTAATATTCTATGTTTGAGCCATTTTTAAAGACAAATAGTGCTAAAGTGAATTGATAATATTCAAGGTGTTAAAAAAGTAATAAATGCATATTTTTTAAATTTTAAATGCATGCTTTTCGCGTATATATTTTTTATAGTAAAAAAAGCAATTGTTTACCATTTTTGTTTTATTTTCAAAAATTAAAAAAAAAAAATATATATTAAACTTAAATTAATTATAAAAAAAATTTAAAAATATTGTTCCTGCCAGGATTCGAACGTCTGATCGTACATATCAAACAACAAAACTTTCTAAATCACTTCTTATGATCACCTTGAGAGCAATAGTGCTGTAGAAACAATAACTAAGTGAATTTTTTGGAAGTTGTTCAGAATTACTTCTAAAAAGCAGTAAAGAAGTGGTTTGTAAAGCATGATTTATGATTTCCATTTTTTTTTGTGGGTAAATATACATATTTAAATGGTAACAAAAAAATCCGATTTCGAATAACTCAATTCTGTTATTTGAAAATTTCTCCAATAGCAGAGTGCTGGTTTGTCGATAGTGTTGTTAATACAAACTTGAAAATATCAGCTCAGAAAACACGTATAGGTGAAATTGAAAAATCATTTTAATGCCGAACATATGTAAATGCTTTACAGTTTTGTTTTCAGAAATTACGAAAAATGATCTGTTATTCCATAATTTTTTTTAAAGAGAAGCGACACTCAGGAAATTCTTCCTATTAATTAACGTGTTGCTTGCTTCCTTTGGAAAGGGGTTAAATAAGAAGTGAAAGGTGGTGAAAGATGAAGGGCTGCATATATGGCAACACTGTAATTGCGCGAGATGTTGAATCTTAGAACGGTTGTTGCGGGCCATCTGATGAAGAGTTGGCGAACGTTGTTGAAGCTTTTTAGTTCATAGCCCTGTTATATTATTTTACTTCGGTAAGGTTAAGTGCTATGGGAGCACCGAAGGAGGACGCTGCGATATGTATGAGCGATAGAAAAAACTCATACATATTAATATTTTCCATAAATTGATGTTGCCTTGTGTGTTGCAACCTTATGTGTAACAGTCCAACGCGCCAACCATTACACCACAGCCCCCACAATTAAATGGTGAATTGGTCCAAAATCGTAATTTCATGAAATTTCAACTTACATTACCACTGAAATCTGATTAATTTTCAGCGTCGAAACATCTATAAATAAATTGCTGTGTGAGGCAGCATAGCTTTTGAAATACTATCCTTTGTGACATTTTCGTGACTCGATTCAGTTGAAAGGAAAGGACTAGTATACACAATTTTCGTCATATAACGCCAGCATAGATTCCAACGCCAGTTCCATATCTATGAAATATATGTACATTAGAGTGTCCCTCAAAAATAGATTTGTCATTACACCCCCCAGTTTTATTGGAAATGGTCCCAAATGGAAGAAATCGATTTTTTTTGGAAAACGTTAACCCGTGCCGAAAGTTGGACGAAAATGGGCCATTTTGGAAAAAAAGTTACTATTAAAAATTCCCAAATTTCGAAATTTCGAAAAAAAAATATTTTTTATTCCATTTATTTATTTAATATAGTCAAAATGATTCAGACATGGAATTTTGACTTCATCGGATATCATTAACCCACTTTAGCCTGGAATCCAAAATGACCCACGAATTTGATAAAAATGCAAAAACGTGTTTTTTTAAAATTAATTTTAAAGATTTTTTAAAATGCCTAATTTGGAAATGTCGATGTCGAAAAAATAAATTGGAAAAATGATATTTCGAGTTTGTGTTTGGAACGACTGCTTTCCAGGACATTTTACAAAAATTGCTCATTTTGTCAAAAATTGAACAAAATTTTAATTTTAATCAAATTTTACACAGTTTTCGGAAAAACAACACTTAAATTTAGTTAGACCATAATTACCTTTACATTTATTTAAAAATCTTTAACCCTTAGTGGCCTGGGGTCAGAAAAGACCCATGAAACTTAATATTAATTATGACTATGAGATTGTAAAGCCATTAATTTGATAAAACAAAAATCTCAACTGGATAAAAATAATTATTTTATGTAACGTGATTAGGGTTTATGTCCCGGGAATTCCTGCCCTTTTTTGAATCCCGCAATCCCGGGAATTTTATGCGGGATTTCCCGGGATATTTTTTTAGTCTTTTGCAGTAGTTTTAGCTAGTTTTATTGCAATTTTAGAAGCTTTATTTAAACCCAGCAAAATATTGGTAATGCCACCTCATTGCTGTCTGCATTACCAATAATGATATATCATTACCTTTTGCATTATTTTGTAATATAAATTAATGACTTCCTAATAACGCCCTATTGTAGTCATTGCTTTTAAATATAAAATAATGAATTACTCGCAATAGTTTAAATAAGTACTTTTTACAAAGTTGAATTTTATACATTTATATTTATTACATGGAAATATGTTTTGTGTTAAAATTTTTATGACGAGTACTAAAATTACACACTACCAAAAACTTTAATTTCTCTGAATGTATTTCCTGAAGCTAATAGTATTTGTGTAACTCCTTATTTTTAAGAATCAAGTAAGCAATCGGATAACCACTTATAATTCAACTTTTTGTAAGAATGTTTGTAACCACTTATTATGCAGAATCTCATAACTACTTACTTCTCATTTTTTCGTAAGAGTGCGGGTAAGCGTGACTACTTATAAAAACGACCACCAAAAAAAATAATGAGTTTAGACGCCAAAAAATAAGTTGTGCGGAGCTATGAATTTCTATTATATAACCACTTATTTGGTAATGAAATATTTTGCTGGGAATTTAAAGCATTGATTTTTTTTTTTCATTAATTTAAATAAAGAGTATTTAAAATTGAAAAATACGGTTTAAAATTTAATAAACTGAATTAAGCCAAATTGTTTTTGGATGCCAATTGAATTTGGTTTAGTTAAACCGAAAAATATAATATTAGCAATTACCAAATTTACAAACTAAAATACTTGTCCTTCGGGAATTTTTCTTCTTCTTTAAGATGATGATATTTGTTCAAATAAAGCAATTCAATATCCCGGCAAACTTTTCCCAGGATATCCCGGGAATTCACGAACCCCAAACCCTAGTATTATACATACATTTGAATACTGTCAAAAATAAAATTATTTTGAATTTTTTTGTGTGTTGTTTTTTTATTTTCTGATTTACTTGTTTTAAAATAATACAAATTTAAAAAATTCTGTGTTTAATTTATAAAAAGATTGAAAAAGTGGCTAAATGGAAAATTCAGATATGGATAGTTTTAAAAGCTGCGTTTATTCAAATAAACAGGTAAAATTATAAATATACGCGATTACAAAAATACACAGTTTACGAGGGCATAGATCCAATTAGATGAATACCACTAATTTTATTTAAATTTATTTGAAGTTTTTGAAAACTATTCCTTTTCAGAGTTTTCAAGAACTTTCAAAAACACAAAACATTTTTTGGAGGCATTCTGCATTCTATGTTTTGACAATGAATTAATTATAATAAAGGTATTCACACTAGTTTACGAGCCCTCGTAAATATACGCTTACATTTTTATGTGTAAACTTTTTCGTGTTTATACACACATTTTAATTTTGTCAAAAATAAAATTACTTTCTATTTTTTGTTTGTTGTTATTTATTTTCTGTTTTATTTGTTTTTAAATGATGCAAATTTAAAAAATTTTGTGTTTTATTTATGAAAATATCAAAAAAGTGGCTAAATGCAAAATTTAAGTGTGAATAGTTTTAATAGGTGCGTTCATTCAAATAAACAGGTACATTTACAAATATACGCGATTACAAAAATACACGGCTTACGAGGGCATAAATCCAGTTAGATGAATACCACTAATAGCTTTGTTCCACGTACGTTACCGAGAAACCTTTATTTAACCAAAAAGCGTTCCTATTGTATATAAGTATTTATATACAATAAATTCATCGTTTTATCGGGTAATTCTTTAAACAAACTTTGTTTTTATATTTTTTTTTGGTGGCAGCTCGATGGCTAAGATCTGGTACCAGATCTGGTATCAAATCTGAAAGATCTGCTCATATCTGGCCATGAAAATTACCCAATTTTCCGGAACACTTTAGATATGAACACATCTGGCACTAGATCTGATCAGATCTATAAAGTGTATCACAGACGCCATATTTGATCATATATGATCTGATCTGGCTCCAGATTTAATTAGATTCAATCATATCTAATAAGATCTAAACAGATCTGATCAGATATAATCTTTTTTACACGGGCTGCAACAATTTACTTGCATGTGGAAACGTAGGATTAGTTAAACCCGATGACACTAGATTTTTCTTCACTTTTTTCTTGAATTTTTTAAGGTTTTTATTTCCCGACTAAAAAGGTTTTCATATAATCTTATATGATTTGATATAATTATAAATGTTTGTATGCGTGGCTTTATATAACCATATACATTTATATTAACACTTTGGTTTTATAAATATGTTTGATATAACGTTATATATAATCATATGCGATTTGGTCTCCAGCCATATATGTATTAAGAGATCTGCAAATATAGTTCATACATAATTATATGTAATGGCATATAAGCTTTTATAAACACTCTTATATCAAAATATATAACAAAGTTCCCGGGTAAAAATCTTAATATGGTGTCATACATAAGTAAATCTTTTTTGATAAATCCCCATATACAACGACATACAACTTGATCCGAAAAATGGGTCATCTACATGTGTCTAATTATATCAAATTAAATATAATTTGATACAGTTTGATCCGAGATTTGTCCATATCCAGGACATCAAATTATATCTAATTTGATATAAAAATATCAGATTTTATAAAACCTTGTCTGATAGTAGCCATACTTTTTATGCATACCAGCTATTAAATTGACATTGAAATGTCTATGGTTTTAACACCCAAAGAAGACCCAAATTTTAAAACATAAAATAAAAATTTATTTGAATACTTTTGTCTTCTAAATTGTACGCATCATTTTTTAATATGATTTTACATGCAAAAACATCACGTGAAAATGATTTGGATAGGGAGTAATTAACTCTGAATTTGCAGATAACTAATTTTGATGTTATATTAAATTAAATTATATTTTTAGTACGACGACATATACAATGTTATAAAACTTAGTATCAAATCATATATAATCATATCGATCACTACATATAATTTGATTAGTTTTATAAGGCTTATGTAGTTATATATGGAGTCAGATTTGGGGATATGTAATAATATCAATTACCTTACAAAAAATTCGTTGAAAAAATAATATCAGATGTAGTTGTATATAATGAAATGTGTCTTAATGTGACTCCATTCATTGTCAGATGTAGCCCAATCACATGATATATGACAATATATAACTATTTTTACTCGGGTTAATATAAAATTTTATTAATTTTATATATAATTATATCTGACATGATATCTAATTATACAAAATTTTATAAAGTTTAATTGCAATTTTTAAATTTGAAAATATGTTGAAAAATGAAATGTTGAAATAAATATGGTTTAAGTTCACCCGAGTAAAAAACATAATATGATGTCATATGTAATGATATCTAATTTAATATAATTGGAGATATGCTATGATCCGAAAAATGGTGGATAAAATCATATCGGATAAGATCTAAATATATTAAATCATATAGAATCTTATCCGAATTTTGACCCGATATAATCATATCTAATTTGATGTAGAAAGACATAGTTATATAACGCATTATATTTCAGGACCAAAACAAAAACTATTAAAAAGTACTAAAAAATAACACCATTAAGTTAAGAATTCAAAATTTAATGTTTATTTCATAAATGTTGTAAATGTGTAAATTCATAAATGTTTTATAAAATGTTGGTTTTTAATTTTTATTTAAAAAATAAAAAATTGTTTTTTTCGACCTTTTTAATTGATTAATTAGAAATTATGTTAACTCATAATAAGGAAATTGGCCTCGAACTGAATTAATAAATTTCTAATTAATGTTTTATAAAATTATAGGAGGTCACAAAACAAATTTTCCATACAGAATTTGTTTCATAAGCCTTCTATAACTTTATAAAGCATTTATGAATTAAGTATTTAGAAGTAGTTGTACATAATTGCAACCAAGCATTTTAAGCCTTCTCATATAGACTTGTATTCTACCAGTAAACTGTGTAAACCTGGTATGTTTATGAGTTTAATGTCAAATTTTATACATAAAAAATATGGCTTGTATTTATACAAGGTTTACAAGGAATTTACGAGTTATAATGAGTACGCCTTTTATATTTTGAAATCATACATACATAAATATATCTCAGAAAAACAGAATTTTTTTTTTTTACATTGAGCTATACTTAAACATATCTAAAACAACTTATAAAAAAAATTTAACATTGAGCTATATAAGACTTTATATGTTTAGCGATAAAGCCATTTTTAATTATATATGACGCTGTATTAAAATTAATATATATTAATATATATGGGGACATATATATTTATACTGATCTATATATGACATCATATAAGACATTTTTGGAAAACTCAAAGCTATACATAATTATATCCACAAAGATATAGTGTCACACTGGAATATATATAAACATATTGGTTCATATTAAATTATATAATTTCCTATATAACTATTTTTACTCGGGCAGTTATTTTTTCCGTGAAAAAAAATTTAATTCTGAAAGTAATTTTTTTATTTTATAAGACACATATTTTATAAGAAAGACCAAAACTCTAAACTAGAAAAAGTTGTTCCGACAAATTTTTGTAATGCTTTATTTTGTCAGCTATTTCGAAGTTTATTAGCAAAAATTTTTTTAAACATTTCATATGAATGAAAATAAGTGATCTCAAATAATGATCTATTTACTAAAATTTTATTTGAAAATCTTCATCAAATTATATGTATTAATATATAATTTGATGCAGTTAGATAGACCCATTTTTCGGATCAAATTATATCAGGTTAGATAACATGCTTATCTCGCTTGATATAATTATATATTCCAATATTCGGATCAAATTAGATATGGACGTATATATGGGTTTATATTTGGTGATATATGATTATATAATATCTTTTTTAGTCGGGTTGATTTTTTTCTGTTCCTTTTTATTTTTTTCGTAAATAACCAAAACCTTTAATGATAACAACCCTAAAAAAGGCAAGGAAAATGAGGAAAAAAGCCGTACTGGTTTTAAGAAGAACTTTTTTTTTGTTAAATCTGCAGACTTTCTTCGTCGGTGTAGTAATTTCGTTATTCGCGTTGTAAAAAATACAAGTAGCTGCCACAAAAAAAAATCTACATATTTTAAAATTATGTTAGCGTTATGTAAAAAAATATAAGGTTTTTGATACAGTTTTGTTTTCCATACATTTTAAAAGTATCGATAATTGATTTTGAATTTTCAATTACTCCAACACTGTCAGTGTTGGCTGCAATGTTGTCATTAAGTGAAAAGCTTTTAATTTATAATAACATTAAGAAAAACTTTAAACGAAATGTAAGTACAAATAATAAAATATTTATATAGTCGCAAAAGAGGAGTTGAATGTTTTTCGTAGGCAACTTTGTAAAAATATATTAAGTAAATTGTTTAAACTAACTCATGAACACCCCTTACTTATTCTGACTACGTTCTTCTTATGCTTTGTCATTTATTACTCAGGCACGTGTGAGTGTGTGTTGATGAACAGAGAAGAAAATTGTATTAGTACACAGAGGAAACAGATTCGTGCTTACAAACAAATTTGTTGTTAATCGAATGGTTCGGTTCTGGTAACCGAATGTGTTGGCTTGAGACAATAGCAAATTTGTCAAGACAACAGCAATTTGATCGCAGTAATAAAATTTCGGTTACCTCAATTCATTAACCACGCACTCAAAAAAATAAGTTAATAGAAAAATTAGTAAAACGTCTTTATATCAAGTGTACTAGTTTGTAGCAATTTTTTTTGCTGAAATTCCGTTTTCAGCAAAAATTTTAGTTATATTTTTTTAGCACTAAACTAATTTTGAACTAATGTGTTACTAATTTATTTTGCTACAAAAATTGTGCTGATAACCGCATTCATAGCGTGGACGACAACCAGATAGACAAGATGTAGATGTCGCAGCTTGTCTGGAAACGGAAATGACAACAAAAAAAAGAAAAACAACTCTACACATATTCTATATTCAAATTTTCAGGAAATAAATTATATATATATTTGTTCCTTTTACTCCTGCAAGGAGAATATAAATTAACTAAAGTAAAACTTCGCTACAAGTTTTTTGAGTTTTTTTCAGTCTACTAATATTCAGCAAAAAGTTTAGTGATTTTAGCAAGGATTTTTTTTTCATTTGCAGTCGACTAAGTGTAAGCAAAACTTTTGCTGAAGATTACTATTTTTTTGCTAAAAATCAGCTCGCTGAAATTACCAACTTTTTTGCAAGCACGCTCCTGACTAAAAATTTGCTGACACAGCAACATTTTTTGCTGACTTTACTGGCTTTTTTTTTGAGTGCAACTGAAAAATTCGGTTGCTACAAACGAACCATTCGATTGGCAATACATTTGGTTGTCAGCACGAATCTGTTCTTCTTGGTGTACAATATTTTTACTAAATGATTGATAAATTATATTACATGTTTGTTTAAATAGCTTATAAACATCAAACAATTCCAGAATCCAACTCATCCCACTCAGTGTAATATTACTTTGTGCACTAGAGTGGGCCGAAATTTCGATTCTGATTCTGTACGAGTTTAGAAAAGTTGTGAAAAAATATTCCAAATCAGGGGAAAATAAATTTTTTTAAATTGATTAATCACCCTTATTCTAGTTGTCGACGTCGTTGTCGTTTTTAAGTCAATATCACTTTCTTTCGACATCGACACCAATGTGGTATTCCGTAAAAATTTTGTAACGACGACGACTGTTTATCGAAAATTAGAAAAAAACAATCACTTTACTTTCAAATGTCGTTACCAAAAATGGCGACGACAAAATCAGAGTCGTTTCAATACAATATCTTCGTTAAATTTTCTTAGAGAATACCAAATATTAGCCAAAAGTCATCGATACATATCGATAACGACAAGTGGAATACCAATTTTAAAAAGACGACAAAATACGACGTCGATTTGTGTCGATTTTTTGGAACTTGGAAACGTGGATATTGCCACGTCTACAGGTGAACGAATTCAAAAATTTTTCACAAATTTTTTAACTTCGGCTCACTCTAACATACACACACATATTACTTATTATGAAATAAACATTTCACTCAACCAGACCAGACAATTAGGCGACCTGCCAAATAAGTACAAATCCCTGTTATTTTAATATACAACAACCAGCTGTACTTTCGTTCATGCCTATCAAAGTTAAGTATTTATATCAAATCTACGTTAAACTGACTGGAGTATACAATTTTTTTAAATAGTGAGTATTTATGATAGTTCCGGTATAATCGAACGTACGTCAGCGAAACTTTTTGGGTAGTAACGCGAAGAAGTTACGCTAGGTGTGAAAATGTATAAACGTTGAGTTTTCATCGTTGATAATTATCCACGTTGTAAGTTAACATGCATACGAAAACTAATATGTTAAATTTCGTCTAAAAAACGTTTTTATTCACTTTGTGCTTTTTTAAAAGTTAACGGATATAGTTAAGTCAAAAACACACCTATCGTCACTTAAAAAGCGAATAGATTTAACTGTAATTTTTTCATTTCAGGAAAAGCAAAAAAGTAAAAAAAGTTAGATGTTATAAAGTACAAACATACAATTTGATCCGAAAAATGGTGGATCGTTCTGTATTAATTTAGATCTACCTGGGATTTAATATGAATTAATACGATCGGAAAATGGGTTTATCTAATTATATAAAATTAGATTTATTACAAAAAGTTACATTTTATTTGATACCATTAGATAAAAATAATTCATTCAAAGATCGCTCAGATAATATTAAATGGTGCATTTTATTGAAATTACTTTTTGATTATCATAATGTCACATCCAATTTTATATGATGGGCTTATCTAATCCCATTTTTCGGATTGTATTTCATCATATTAAATCCAATTTGAATCTAAATTAATGCAGTAAGATCCACCATTTTTCGGATCAAATTTTATTTTGGGCGGCATCAAAAAAAGATGTGATATGTTGTACCTCATTAACTTTTTTAATCGGGTAGTTAAGATATTTCAGAAATTTGTTTACAAATTGTTTAAATCAGTGGTTCCTACAAACTTTTGGTTTACGGATTCCGCGAGACATTTTTACTACCTTACGCACGCCAATTTTTAAAAATATATTAATAATTTATAAAAAATCAAATTTAAATAAAATCATGAAATTAAGCTATAGTTTTTATCAATTATCTTAATTTTTGCATTAAAAAATACAAAAATTGTTTTTTTCGGAATTTCTATATTTTCATATATTTAGTTAGAATATTCTTCTACCTCAAGTCCAAATTCTAATATGATATTGTCATATTAGATTTTTATTTGTTGTTTCAAAAAGGGGTTGATCATTTTCATGATAGACAATACAATTGTTTCGTAGACATCACTCTACTCTTCAGTTGTCAGCAATAAGAAAATGAAAGCTTTCTTACTCAAACCGAGACATTACATAAGGTACAAAAAATCAACGGGACGAGAATTTTGTACTTTCGTATATGAACTGTCTGATTTGGTAAAACCAGCTATTTTTATCTAAAAATTAAACAGTTTTTATTGTCATTTTTTTTTATTTAAATTTGGTACCTTTAGTATATCTGGTAAGCGTTGACGCGTGTGAATAAAGGTAGCAATACACTACGCAATATCATTGTAAATATTATTGCCAATATTATTGAAATTCTGCACCTCTTGCAATTGTTCAGAAAATCTCAATTCAGAAAATATCAATTAGAATTCAGAAAATATCAAGTGATATTTAAAATTTCCATTTGATATCGAGAAAACATCAATTGAAGTTCATGTTATTGATTTTTTATTCGGAAAATATGATTTGAAATCAGAAAATATCAATTAAAATCAAAAAATATGAATTGTAATTCAAAAAATATCAATTCAGAAACACATCAGTTGTAAATCAGAATATATCAATTGAAATTCCGAAATCAGAATTGAAATTCAATGCAAAAAATGTGAAATTTTAATTGAATGTGGAATATTAATTCAGATGAGGAAAATATTACTAGAAATAGAGAATATACGAACTTTTACTCAGAAAACATCGACGAAAATTCAAAATATATTCACTTGACTTTCAGAAATCATCAACTGAGATTAAAAAAGCATCAACTAAAATGTTTTCAGCAGCTGCCTTCAACAAATTATTTTTCACAATTTTTTAAATAAGTTTTGGGATTTCAGCACATTTAATTCCTTTAATACACACAAAAAATAAATTGCTTGCAATTCTATCGGAACCAATGAAATTGTTTCGTTATTCAATAATTTTAATTGCAATTACTTAAAATTCATCTATGAACAGATAAAATATAGGATTAACCAAAACACTGTCCTATTATTATTATTTCTTATCAGTATTGAAAAATACTAACTTCTACAGTACTTCAATACAACAACCACCAATATATCGAAGATTTTCTCATTTTGAATAAAATATTGGCAATACAATATCAAATATTTTTTTTGGCATTTGCCATTTTAACCACTTTTCCACTTATTTTGTAAAAAACCATGTTTACAGATCCTTGCTAAAAAGCCATTTTGTCGATTTTTTAGACTTTTCACTAAAAAAAGTTTAAAAGTTTCATTTAATTTTTATATTTTTAACTTCGGAATGCGTTATCTTATTCAAGCACCTCTAATCCGGCATAAAAAATTTTCGAAACTATTAACCTATTGCGGCCCAACTCATGATTTTCTGTTTTTGAAATGGAGTTTTCCAAGGTAAAGGCTCTTTTCTCCTATTTAATGTACAAAATAAATATAATATTTTATTTATTATTAATTTGTAGCTAAAATAAGCCTTTAACCCTGCTTAGGGGTTTTCTCCTATGTGATAGGCAGTTAAGTTGTTTCGCTGAGTAAAGTTTTTCTGTGTAACCGGCCTTTGGCCGGGCTTAGGCATTTTTTTCCTATGTGGTAGGCAGTTTAGTGGCTTCGCTGAGTAAATCTTTTCTGTGTTATTAGGGTTTGGGATTTCCCGGACTTTTTTATTTCCCGGGAAACGGGAATAAAAAACTTTGATTCCCGGGAATTCCCGGGAATCCCGGGAAATATTTTTGAACAAAATTGTTAATGAAAACCACCTATATAAGTAATTTTTGTTAAAATAAAAACACTATTTCAGTACAAATTCAGTCGTGTGTAGTGAGAATTCACAGTAAAAATATCAGAATGTTGAACATTTAATTTCACATAAATTACTCTAAGCACTGCCAAATGAATTTCATGATTCCAGCAGAAAGCACCCACTACTGGACTATCGGAAACAAACCGTTTCATCACATTTGGCCCATTAGATATGGTGGCCACAATGTTATTTTCCAAAGACAAATAAAACTCTTCTAGTTTTATTTATACAATTCTTATTTCATCAGCATTACATATTCCTGATATATAAACCAACCCCAGGTTATAAAATTAATTTTTTCCGTTTATGCATATGTTCAAATAGTGGCCCTATGTTCCGTATAGGAACTACGGGAACTTATATATATATATATATATGTTCAAATATATCTTTTGTGATATTCTTGTCCATTCATCTAAGATTATAGTAAATCTCCTATTGTTAGAAATATTGCTCGATATTTCTTTTATCATGATATCTTTTACATGATTGTAGTAATTTAATATAATGTTCTTAACATCGGTTTCATTTTTTGGCAATGCCAGGTTTTTATTATAAAAACTTTCCCGAATAAACGAAGATCTAGTTATGGTGCGGATTGACATTCCGTCGAATGTTGGATACCATTTTAGGAAATGTTTGCCCTACCATAAAACGTGCAATGCATATTCAGCTTACACTTTTTTCTTCGGGTACTTTGCTAATTTTAGCTGGAACGTTATTCTTGTTGTTGTTGTTTTCTTCAAGAGAAGATGCATGACCATAATTTTTTTTTTTTGTGAACCAAGTTTAAATGTCGGATAACCAAATTTAGATACCTCCGTTAACCATTAGTCTTTTAGGGCAAATATTGCACTGCGCTGCACTTTAATTTTTTGTGAAGTATTTCCATACTCCCAACATTTTGTTCTTTAATATAAAAGAACTTATTAGTTTGACAGCAGGGGAGTTATTATGTAATTCGATTCGAAACGTACGGGAACGCACATAATGTCTAGTAAAAGAGCAAAATTAAAAAAAAATTATCTTTTTACAAGAGTTTTAAAATTTCCGAATTCGAACAATATTTTTCGAATCCGCTTACGTAATAACCCCCCAGGTGTATTAAAATAAAGCAAACTTTCTTGAAAATATCACATTTATCAATAAAAACGTTACTTATAAAATTATTGGCCCTTAATATAAAGGAGTATTTTGAATTTAAAGTCGACTTTATTTTTAATCATACGGTTTTGTTCATTTTGTGTATGAAAACCTTACAAAAATATTTTTATTGTCAAACATTTTGATTGGTTGAAAATAAATTAACCAATCAGAATGCTCCAAAAATAAACCAAGTCAAGGTATACTGCCACCCAATATTTTAACTAAAGTTGACTTTAACTAAAATATACATTTGAAAAATTTAGATAGTAAGCACCGTAAGTTGTTTGAGTTTCACGAAGGGTTGGCAGGCAATACCGCTAAAATACCGTTATAGATTCAAAACCCTTTCAACTGACTACCGTTACCCCTAAAATACCGTTACCGAAATATCGTTATCCTTAAAATACCGGTACCAAAATAACTGAAATACCGTTATCCTTAAAATACCGATACCGAAATAAATGAAATATCGATATCCTTAAAATACCGTTACCAAAATAAATGAAATAGCATTATCCCTAAAATACCGTTACCGTTATTTTTAATTTTCTGCTTTTGGTAATTTCACGTGGTTATTGAGTATTTTTTATACATTAAGTTGATAAATTGGTTGTTTTTAATCTCGTTTGTCTTTTGTAAAAAAAAAAATTGCGGGATGCATCGAAATAACTGACTACCGCTACCCTTAAAATACCGTTACCGATATAACTGAAATACCGTTACCGAAATAACTCAAATATCTTTATCTTTAAAATACCATTACCGAAATAACTCAAATACCGTTATCCTTAAATTACCGATACCGAAATAAATGAAATAGCGTTACCCTTAAAATAGCGTTACCCTTAAAATACCGTTACCCTTAAAATACCGTTACCCTTAAAATACCGTTACCGAAATAACATAAAATATCGTTACCCTAACGATAACCGCATTCGTTTCGGTTACCATCCAAAAAAAAAACTGTTATACTCCATATAAAAAAAATGATTTTTCACGGCAATCAGTTTCACGTGAATTGTGTAGAGTTTGTTTTCACGCAAATTTAATGTACAAGACTATTATTTTTCATGGGAAAAATTGACATTTTGTGTTTATTTTGATTGTGTGTTTGTTATAAAATTAAAAAAATTGTTAATTTGTTTAAATTAAATTGCAATTTGAGGCATTTAAAATTTCACTGAAATTTTTCCACGTGAAAAACAACTTACGGTGCTTAAGGGCGATTATTTGTAAGAAACAAAACATTTTTTTCATAATTTTAAACATTTTACCAAGTTTTTAGGTTTTACTATTTACATTTTGAATAAGTTATGCGAAAAATCTTTATTAGTTGAAATGCTCCTAATTACTTGGCAAAGATTTTATTTGTGTGTCAAATAAATTGATTCCCTTTTAAAAGATTTTAACAATGACATTTTTGTTTTGGTATTTGAAATGCTTTTTATGACTAAAATTAAAAAATCCTATTCCAAACAAAAACAATTTAATATTTTTAAAATTTCCCGTTTTCCCGGGAAAAATATATATTATTTTCCCGGGATTTCCCGGGAATTCCCGAACCCCAAACCCTATGTGTAATAGACTTTGGCCAGGCTTAGGGGGTTCGCCTATGTAGCGTTCGCATTTTTTTAATTTCGTAAATATTTTAATCAACAATCTCGCGAGCGTAGCGAGTGCGCTGAAATTCAAGCATATCTGTAAATAAAAAAAATAACAAATCGCTTTTTTGAATCATTTTCATAAGTTACAGTCCACATTAAACGCTAATGAATACAATCTTTTAAATTACTATTTTTATTTAATTGTATGTCTTCAGTATAAATATTGTAGCTCTGTTTTCTCTGTTTATATCCTCGTAATCATCATAATATGTATTTTGAACTTTATTTTTCTGTGTTCCTTATTTGCATGCAATTCAGTTCAGTTCGAAATATTAATTCTGTATCCCGGGGGGTGAGTTACAGAAGTATGCCTTCCTCCTTCCTGCCTGCCTGTCTGTCTGCATGCTGTCTTTCAATTTATTCTAAATATATGTTTTTTGAATGTGCAAAGGAATAGGGTGGTTTGTTTGAAGTTCGTATATATTTTCCTCCAGTTTTATTTTTTCATTTGAATCCATTGACTTTATCTTCTACGGGTTTCACAAACTTTGAGTCTGGGCGCTAAAGGATTTTATCTGTAGAGGCTTAAAGTATTTAGTTTCGATTATGTTGCATACAAGTTAAATACACAAATATTTATGTTTACTTACATCTAAATTGATTGATATGTATCTAAACAGCTTATGAGTAGATACATTTTTTCAGGGTGAAAGGGTGATTTTTGACAAAACAACCCACTACGAAAACATTATTTCTGCACAGAGGGATTTTTCTTGGACAAGTTTTAATGAATTTTTTCATTAAACTAATGAAATGTTCTTCACAAAGTGAATGAAAAGTTTATTCATTTTAACGAAAAAGCATCATAGTTTTTTGAAACTGGGTTTTTAATGCAACCTTTTCAATGAGTGAAATGTTTAATAAGTAAAATAAAACTTTTCGTATAATTTGATGAAAAACTGCATTCATTTAATAAAAAGTTTCAAGGGACGAGTTCTAGGAAACTTCATTAATTCAATGCAAAAATTCATTAGTATCATGCAGATAATTCTCTCAGTGTGTGGACTTTAGACAAAAGGACTTATTTATTTAACACCAATAAACTACTTTTAAAAAATATAGTAAACGCTACCATGTTTCGTACTCCAATATATAATAGTCATTTTCTTTTATAAAAATCGTATATGAATAATTAACTAAAATTTGAGGATATTTGGTACGTTCGAATCAGTTTTTATTTAAATTAGCTTATTTAAAGAAGATAACTTCCTACCTACTATAATGTCAGTAAAATTGCTCTGTGTGTAAATTTTAAGTTGTATTGTCTTAGGTGTGTTAATATTACACAATGTGCGTAATATTAATACACAAAAAGTGTGTAAAATTACATTAAAAGTGTGTATGAAATATTCAGAAACCTTACTTTAATGTGTAAATGTATTGTACCTTAATTTTGTGTCAAAAATCATTTAACTACACTTAAAATAATACGTCACTAAAAAAATCTGTCAAATGGGTTTTAAATCGATTTCACTAATTTTTAGTTGAAACACTAATTTAAACAAAGATTTATCTTGATTTAATACAATACTAAAAATCCTCAGTACTTTAACTAATTTTATAACTATTTTTCAAGAACTCATTTGTTAGATTTTACATATTTTGTTTGTTAAAATAGAAAGTAGATAGCGCAACCAGTGTACTAAAGATGGCGGCATTTCTTTCCTTACCAATTTTTTAAAATGAAAACTCAGAGAGAGAGGGAACAAAATTCAAGAAAATTTCGACTATCCCTAACTATTTAATACCCCCTTGAAAAGGTTTTCTCTATCCAAAAATGGACATTGGTATGACCTTGGACCTCAGAAATTTTTAATAAAAAATTTCCACTTTATCGTAGATTTTAGTTGATCTGAAGATTGTTACAATAATTGTTATTTTGTGTTCGGTTTTTAAGATCAAATATAACAAATAAAGAAAATAACTTTTCTATAACCAATGGTTAACAATTAATGCATTTTCAAGTGCAACCAAACACTTTCATCAGATTGTCTTTATGGGGTTCTCTCTTGGTAATAATGTATATTTTAGTTTTTGTATATGGGTGATATCAAAAAATGTGATAAAAACCATGTAACCAGCTAATTTCTAATGCATGGATTACATTTTTTTTAGAAAATGTTTAGCCATTTTTCGTTTTTGTACAAAATATAATTTTTGAGCGTGAATTTAGAGCTAAATTAAGAAATTTTGCTCAATCTGACAAATTAATTGCATTAAATATGCTAAAATTCAAAATCTTATTTAACAAATTGTGAAAAATAATCTGTTGAAGGCTGTCCATATCCGGATTTAATTTATGCAAATAAAAGTGAAGAAAAACTGTTTTTTTGTTAATTTAAAAAAATCCAAAAATAGTATTTATTAATTGGGCTAAAAATATCGGGATTTAATTATAAAACATACTTACGGTGGGTCTCATACTGTTGGTTTAACTTTGACTTAACTAAAAGAAAATGTCAAAAAAATTTACACAAAACAACAACAATTTTTTGGGTTCACTATTAACTAAAGTTTAAACCTGCAGTATGAAACCCACCGTTAAAGTCAACTGACTACACTTAAAATAATACGTCAGTAAAAAAATCTGCAAAAGGGTTTCAAATGGATTTGACTAATTTTTAACAAATTTTTAGTTGAAACACTGATTTAAACAAAGATTTAAGTTATCCTCATTTAATAAACTACTGAAAATCCTCAGTACTAAAACTTATTTTGAGTGTTAATTTACTAAATATTTTATAACTAATTTTTAAGAACCCATTCGTCAAATTTTACACAATTTATTGTTAAAATATAATATTTTCAAGTTTCTGTTATTACCCGTTAGATGGCGCTACCAATGTATCCGAAGTTTTAAAGATGTCGATATTTCTTTCCCTCCCGAATTTTTAAAATGGCCCATATCTTGAAAACTAAGTGAGATAGAGCAAAATGGCCAAAATAAAAACATAAAAATTCTTCGCTATTGAGAGGTCTAAAATCCTTCAAAACTACAAAAAGTTGATTTGTAAGTGTCCACATTTGACTAAGAGATGATTCCCTACTTTTAGATAATTTTTAACTCCATAATTTTTATATAAAGAGCCGCTGCTCAAAAATTGTCTGTTAAATGATTGTTGGTAGTTTTTACTGCTTTTAAAAAATTTTTAAAGAAAATCGGGAGATTCATCTTAAAAATTGTTTAGCCATTTTTTAGCTTTATTTTGGCCATTTCCCCCCAGAAGTTCAGCCATTTTTTGTAACCAAGTTCTGGCAACACTGAGTATAACAGATTTGTAGTTTTTCTGCAGCATGTAACATTCTCGAAATGAAAAAGATGTCTTTAACAAGATTTTAAAAAATGTTGTAAACTCCGTTCCTAATTTTTACACTAAACTATTTAACGAGTAAGAAAAACAATGTCATATTTGGATTCACCTTGTAGGCATCATACGATTTTGTTTCGGAAAGAAAATTCTGGCAAAGCGTTTTTGAAAGAAAACGAAAAGAGTACGCAAATGTAAACTCCGTTACTGCAAACTCCGTAACCAAAATTGTTTGCATCAGATTGCATTAAAAAAAATGTAGGTAATGTTTAAAATATTTTAAAATAACCATGACAGAGGTGATTCAACTAATATTTATGCGTCAAAAAATAATTGAACTAATCATTTTGCGTCAAATCAAAAAAAGTTATCAGTATTTTACCCTAAACTGCTGGAGCGAAAAACGATTGATTTTGCATTTCATTGGTTTGGAGTCGATATTTCGAGCCATTACTGACATTAATTTAACAAATTAAATTTGTTTCACAAACGCAACAGCTGATTGGATTTTATATATTATATATTTTTGAAAAGCATTTAAAAGGACCAAAAATACAAAATTAAAAAAAAAAAAAATTATTTCGCGGAATGAATTGTATTTTTATTCGCGAAACCACCAATTTGGTAAACACAAATTGTGTATTATTGAAAGGCATGTTGAAAACCCAAATAAATAATATTTTTTGTTATATCTTTTGCTTGTGGAATTGTAAACTCCGTTACCACAATAAAAATTAAAATTGTGCAAAAAAAGTTATTGCATCAACTTGTAGAAGAGATTTTTTGCAATAAGGTTTATAATGACTAATAGTGTCTGACCGAGCTCACTTTTTTAAGGCGAACCGAAGCCGAACTTTGTCCAAAATTACTTAGTTCGGCCGAAACCGAAGCCGAATACTTTTGTGTTTGAATAAAAATACAATTTCATGCAACTTTTTCAAATTCAAAAATGCAATTTCTAAAAATTTCTAAATTGCAAAAACAAAAAAGTTATATTTTTCGATCTATTTATTTATTTATATTTATAAATTACTATTCAAAATTAAAGAGCTAAATGTTGCAAAATATTGATTTATAGAAAGGTTTGGCCAACATTTTGCCGAACACCGAACTTGGCCGAACATCACTTTTTGACCGAACTCCGAAGCCGAATACTCGATCGGATACTAATGACTAAACTTACTGATTCCATTAAGTAAAAACCGAAATATTAACACTTTTTGCTTCTCACAAATTTGGCCCAAAAACTTATCACATTTTTTTATTTCATCCATATATAATTTTACCTTTCATTTGAATATAAACATGTGGGTACACACAAAAAAATAATTTTCAAATTTGAATACGAAAATCACGAATTCAATAAATAAAATTATTGAATTTCCTGTGATGACGATTTTTGTAGAATTGACAACGCAAATTGTAAGCATATTATTCAAATTATTTTCAACAGAGAAAGTTGTTGATTTGATAAAACACAATTATTGAATTTTTTGTGTTTTTTTAATAAAATTATGTGTTGATTTAATAAAAAGTTATATATATATTTTTTTTTTTTGAATGAGGGGTAAATGAATGTTTTTAGTTCGATTTCAAATCATAAGTGTATATCACTTTCTGTTTAAATTATTTTTTTAAATTAGAGAAAGACGATACAATTTTCACAAGCAAATTACAAAGAATAAAAAATTCTAAAAGAATTCGATAAGGCCAGCAAGACAGAATACGTATTTTCGGCTTTCGCTACCAAGCCATCATCAGTGTCGTTTGCCTTGATGGGTTAATCATTGATGAAGATTTACTTATGCCAAAGTTGAAAACATATATAATATGTAAACAATTCAACTAGGTTAACATCAACGAAATCTAACAATGCTAATTTTATCCTTTTGTTACTACTGTTTTTTGCTTTAATTCTTAAAGTTTCGCAGTTTGTTTTTAATAAAACAACATGATAAATTAAATTTAAATTTATTTATTAAAAAAAAAAAAAAAATTAACGCAAATTATATTGAATTTATAGGTCCAAAAAATTTATAAATGCATCATATTACTAAATAACTTTATAATTTCATTAAACTTTTCCGGTTCACATATAATACGTGCAACCATTAAAGTTTAAAGAGCAACTAAAATATGAAACTTCAAAAGTAATAAACAAATTAACAAAAAGAGAACAAAACATAGCATGCCTTGAAAACAAATCAAAATAACTATAATAATAATCAAAATAATTTACTTTGACTCAAGTATTATGTTTATTGAAAATTAAAAATTATTCAATTATTTGTTTATCAAATGCATTTTGTTGAGTGTTATTTTTAAAAGTTGCAATAATAGCTGTGTTCGGGTACTCAAAATTGGGATCCCGCGGGATCCCAATTTTACCAAAAAGTGTTTTCTTACTACACAATTGGGTAAATGAGAGCTGTCATGGGAGAGTAATATTCTTGTTCTTCTTGCACGAGAAAGCCCAGACTTTTTTTCGTGTAAATTTGGGTAAATTGTTTTAATCAGCTGTTATATGATCAGTTGGCTGCAACTAGTTCAATTGAACTATTCACTGATTTGAACCAAAGACCTAGTTCACAACTAATAGCTCTTTTAGTTCAATCCACAAATTATACCAGATATGAATCAGCTGATTTGGGCAATATGGCTGACAGAAAATGAGCAAAACAAAACCCAAAAATTTAAGAAAAACACAAAAGATAAAGCACAATAATCTAAAAAGAGACAGATATATAC
Source organism: Leucophora obtusa (assembly GCA_949987735.1). Lineage (NCBI taxonomy): Eukaryota > Metazoa > Arthropoda > Insecta > Diptera > Anthomyiidae > Leucophora > Leucophora obtusa. The sequence goes on from OX465296.1 coordinate 63,638,927, forward strand.
AAAAATTGGGCAATACAAAATGTATGGAGATTTTATATTTGTATCTCCCTCATGAATTGACTTCAATGTAAACAAAACCATACGGTTCGAGAATACTTTTTTGACAACTGTCATTGGTTTCACATCTGGTATTAATCTGTGGTTCAATCGATCATTTCATTCATTCAGAAAATATGTTTATCATTTACAAAAATTAGTATAATAGTTGCAAAAGCCTATCGGTGATTTTACAACTCCATAAAATTACTGACAATTTTGTGAAGACGCTTGTTTAAATGTGTTAAAGAGTTAAATATGTAAATAAATCGAAGCTTTTGTTTAATATTAAAATCTTTTCCAAATTTAATAAACTAAATAGAAATGCCTAAAAAGGAACTTTTTATTAAATTTTTGATTTAAAAAGGGGTTTAACTAGAAAAGCTATCTAGATTTTTACAACAAATTGAACACGAACTAGAAAGAGAGCTCACCAAAACGAACTATAATGCACAAATCTAATGACATTTGTTTTTCGGGCTTCAAATGTGGTTTTTCGCGTTCGTTTACTTTTGTGCATTTTTGTTATTTCGGGAGAGTATTTCTTGTTAACTCTCATTTTACCGAACTTTACCCAAAAAGTAAAGAAACAGAGCTATTGATAAACATAATGTTTGTATCAAATTCGAAGGGTTATTGTATTTAACTTTTATTTCAAACAAACAAGTTTAATTTTTTCGCGTATATTTCCTTGTGAGTAGATGGTGTTCAAGGATATTTGACTGACAGTGCAAGGATATTTGAATTTTTCTTATCTTAATCTTTTATCGCTAGAATTATAACAGTTGCTAATTAATTTTGCCACTCTTCATAATAAATATGTTATACATTAACTAGTAGACACCCTAATGAACAAAAAATGGCTTAAAACTTTCAATTCTGTGAAGTGGGTTCGCAAATATTTAAAAACTATATCAAAATTTATAAGTATGTACATTTGCACTTCCTTGCTCAATACAATGTTTTTACTTTTGGTTTCTGAATTTATAAAGAAAACTACTTGTATTGCATTTTACTAACTAAATTATATGTATTTGTGCTTGAAATACTACACAGAAGGCCAACCCGTGGTACGCTTTTTTAGAGTCCATTGCCACAGCTCCCAAAGTGTCTGTGGGTGGGTGGGCGTTAGAAACTTTTGCTTAAAATTACTTAGCTACGACACAGTGGTGTAAAATAAAAAAAAAAAAAAAAGTGGTAATAAGTAGTGTCCGACCGAGTATTCGGCTTCGGCTTCGGAGTTCGCCGAACACCGAACTTTTCTATAAATCAATATTTTGCAACATTTAGCTCTTTAATTTTGTATAGTAACTTATAAATATGCACATATTTAACTTAATTTGTACTTAAAGAGCGAAAAATACAACTTTTTTATATTTTTGCAGTTTAGAAATATTAAGAATTTGGTTTCCGCATTTTTGAATTTGAAAATGCATGAAATTGCATTTTTATTCAAACACAAAAGTATTCGTCTTCGGTTTCGGCCGAATTTAGTAATTTTGGCCGAAGTTCGTCTTCGGTTCGGCCTTAGAAAAGTGAGTTCGGTCGGATACTAGTAATAAGTATGGAACTTGTAAAGTACTGAATGTATTTTTCTGAAAATTGTAATGATTGTAGAGTAGGAGTCAAGTTTTCAGAATAATGTCTTAATAAGCCCATAGCTGAACCAGGGACGCAGCTAACTTTCTTAAATACTGACCGATTTTAAAAATTTTCAGCGTTTTAGATTCTGCTAGACAATACAAGAAAAAATGCTTCCATTAGTGTTTTTGTATCTCTTATAGTTTGAAAGATAATTCACTTCGAAAATAAAATTTTTCATTTATTGCCTCGACTCTTTTTGGTTTTTTGCTTCTAACTTTGTTAACACGTATTCGATTTTAATTCAAAGCACACCATTAAATTTTAGTTAAAATAAATATAAATAAAATATCTTTGAATATCTAATTCCGTTAAGTCGTAAAAAAGGTCTGAATTCAAAATTTTGAATTTTAACCAAAAAATCGTTAATTTTTCAAAAAATAAAAAATTAAATTTATAAAAAATTTTGTCGGAAATGTTAATTTTGTGTTTTTACATGGTAAAAACCCATCCTTTTAGGATGTGTTTAACGAACATTTTTTTTTCATTTTGTACATGTACCCTACATTTGGAAGTGGTCGAAACTCATAAATTTTCAAAATAATTTTAGTTACAAGCAAAAACCAAAAAGAGTCGAAGCAAAAAATTGAATTTTGTACAAAAATACTTATGCAGTTGTTTTGTCTTGTCTAGCAGACTCCAAAACGCTGAAAATCTTTAAAATGGGACAGTATTTAAGAAAGTTACAAGCCGCACAAGTTTTTCACACCCTAGTTAGTTAACTTTCGCCCCCTGTAGCTCCGTTTCTGGTTCAGCTGTATACTTAATAAGACATGATTCTGAAAACTTGACTCCTCCTCTACAATGATAAAAGTTTACGTACATTTTTCAAAATAGTATTTTTTAATACCTAAAATGACAAAAATGCACCTAGCCCGAATTATATTTTTCTTTAATTTGGGTTGTCACACGTGCCATTTTGGGCGTGTTTTGGTTTTTCGGACCTAGCGGATCTCCGGGGCCCCGGCCCCTTAACACCGTATAGAAAAAAAATTTTTCTTTTTTAATTCCAGAGGGGGTCATATTTGTTTTTTGTTTTGTTTGAGGGGTGCCCCATAAAGTGAAGTTTTGCCTTGTTTTTCTCATACACGTTAAAATAATCACAATTTAGCTATTTGGCAAAAAAACATATTTTTAAATAAAAATCACATTTTTTTAAAAATATTTTTTTTTTGGTATTTTTCTTGAAATGTACACGCCTTTAGAAATCATATATAAAAAAATGGTTAAAATCGAAGAGATCATGCATTTAAGGGTTAAGAGCTTAAGGTGAAATATTTTGTTCCATAAAAATGATGTAAGAATTCGCTTATACTTATAACAGTGATTGCACAAATACAGAAAATAAATGTTATAATTTATTACTTAAAATTGTGCACGGAAAATACACTATAGTGAAAACTCCTAATGCTATAAATGAAATATAAATATAGAAAAATGCGAATTCGAAAGTTATATTGTCGACAAAAATCTTGGAAAACGTTTTTAAGTCGACTTAAATTGTTTCCCAAAGTCGTTGGGAAACAAAAGTAGACAGAAAATTTATCTAGCGTGTGACAACGTGTATTATATATAATTATATCCAAAAAGAAAGAAAGAAAGAAAGAAATAAAGAAAGAAAGAAAGAAAGAAAGAAAGAAAGAAAGAAAGAAAGAAAGAAAGAAAGAAAGAAAGAAAGAAAGAAAGAAAGAAAGAAAGAAAGAAAGAAAGAATGGAGTATTATATAATTTTATCTAAAACGAAATTATTTTTTTTAATACACTCAAAAAAATAAGTTAGTAGAAAAATAAGTAAAACGTCTTGTATATCAAGTGTTTTAGTTTTCAGCAATTTTTTTTTGCTGAATTTCCGTTTGAAGAAAAAATTTTAGTTATATTTTTTTTTAATTTTTCTAATTTTGAACTATTGTTTTACTAATTTATTTTGCTACAAAAATTGTGCTGATAACCGCATTTACTAAAGTAAAATTTCGCTACAAGTTTTTTGAGTTTTTTTCAGTCTACTAATATTCAGCAAAAAGTTTAGTGATTTTAGCAAGGATTGTTGTCATTTGCAATCGACTAAGTGTTAGCAAAACTTTTTCTGAAGATTACTATTTTTTTGGTAACAATCAGCTCGCTGATTTTCAGCAAACCTTTTGCTGAAATTACTAACATTTTTGCAAGCACGCTCCTGACTAAAAATTTGATGGCACATCAACATTTTTTGCTGACTTTACTGACTTTTTTTTGAGTGTATAATAATATATATGTTACGTACTAAATAATTATATATAACGTCAATTAAAATTGGATTAACCGTATTTAACTGTAAATAAAATATACAAATACATACTGATTGATGTATAATAAGATCTAACTATTCCCAGCAAAAAAAGTGTAAGTGATCTTAAGGAATAAATTTTTCATTGTTTCCAAAATATCATTAATTTCTGTTTTTCCGCTTCTAAAGCAGTTCTTTTTCACAACTTCCAAAAATGTGATTTTGAATGAAATTAAGTCTTTTCAAATCTATCTAACTACAGATATTTCCATATAAATTTAACATTCATAATTATAACTATGGTGAAGCACTTAACTTTAATTATTTTGAGACAAGTTTAAGGTCCAAGTGATTTGCTTAATTTTTTTACGAATACAAATTAATTCCTATTTAAAAAGAACATTAAAAGGATCATAAAAGATTTCTTTTGTTCGGTTATTATATACAAACGTTTTTGCTCGGGTATGTATTTGTACCCTACACCACTATGTGGACAGGGTAAAATAAGATTGTTCTGATGTTTGTAACACCAAAAAATACTGCACCTAGACCCAATGATCGATTCAGAATCACTTTTCGAGTCTATTTATCCGTCTGTCTGTTTGACGGTCTGTCCATGTGTGCACGCTACAGGTCGCAAATACTTAAAACATGTCCCATTACGTGGTGCTTGGGCCAAATTTTGGTTATACCCCTAGTACGTTTATATTTGTATGTTGTTCAATTTCATGTTCTATTTGATGCATGTTTTTGATCATGTTTTTACTTATTTTTGTACATATTTATGCATTTAAGATTAACCCTAAAGTATTGAATTAAAATGTATTCAAAAGAAATCTGCCCTCGGTTGATTTATTTCTTATTTTTAAACTTCATTTAATAAAAAAAATTAACACCACAATATTTATTGAAAAATGTTAATATATTTTCTTTATTTTTTTAGGTACGCCGATAACTCCTGGTTTTAAATGAATGTGTAAGTTGTAGACAATTAAGCCTCATTTTCACAGTGTCCTATTAGCTACTAACTGGGACTGACATATTTGTTGTTGTTTCCATATAAAATTTAAATTTACCTGTTGGCCAAATTTTAACTGCATTTTCAGTAATCGGGGCTAAATGAAATATTCTTAAGAAAACCTCAGACGCTAATTCAGTTGGCTCAGTTTTAAAATTGTTTATAGAGAATTTTACAAAAAAAAATAATGAAACAAGTCAAATTTTATTGACTAAAGAAACAGAACTACACCTTTTTGTAATTCAGAAAATATCAATTGAAATTCAGAATTTGCATTTGAAATTCAGAAAAGAGCAATTGAAATTCAGAATTTCCATTTGAAATTCAGAAAAGATCAATTGAAATTCAGAATTTCCATTTGAAATTCAGAAAATATCAATTGAAATTCAGAAGATATCAATTGATATTCAGAAAAACATCAATTGCAATTCAGAAAATATCAATTGAAGTTCAGAAATCGTCATTTGAAATTCAGAAAATATCAATTAAAATTCAGAAAATATCAATTGAAATTCAGAAAATATCATTTGAAATTCAGAAAATATCAATTGATATTCAGAAAAACATTAATTGCAATTCAGAAAATATCAATTGAAGTTCAGAAATCGTCATTTGAAATTCAGAAAACATCATTTGAAATTCAGAAAATATCAATTAAAATTCAGAAAATATCAATTGAAAATTAGAAAATATCAATTGAAATTAAGAAAATAGCATTTGATATTCAGAATATCAATTGATTTTCTAGTGTTTCCAATTATTCGACGTAGGCGGTTAACCGGTTAATGCATTATTCGAAAAATAACCAAAATTGATCAACCGGTTATTCGGGTCGGTTAATCGACAAAATTGGCGATTAATCGATTAATCGTTTATTGCAAAGTTAATGTATTTGCTTGGATTTTTATCAATAAAAACGGAAATAACTAGTTGCGTTTTTAATAAATATTAAGTTAAGTCAACAGCACTGTTTAGTTTGTTCTGGATGTTCAAAGCACGCTGAGATTTTTTAAAGAAACAATCCTTACAATTTCAATTGTTTATTATGAAGGAATCTCAGATAGATATGTTCAGTGGAAGTATATATTTATGTACAGATTTTAAAGAAGAACGTTTGATGAAAAATACCGATTTTGTCTTAAAAAATTATTATTTTTATCGCCAACATATTATTTTCATAGAATAGATTTCAGATGTGTATAAAAACATCAAATTTTAAAAGCACACACCGTATTTCCCATCAAACGTTTGGAAAAGTTCCCATTTTCCAGCGCTGAAAGAGTTTCGAAATCTTAGACTTTTTAATGAGGATCATTTCTTAGGACCTATTGAAATGAAAAATGGGAAATATTTATATTATCCAAAGTTGTAAATAATTATTCCGTTTTCACTTAAAACAAAAGTAGTAAAATACTAAATAAAAAAAGGAAAACTACCGTTATTTCCAAAAAATAAAAAAACAAACGGTTAACTTGAAAGAAATTTTATTTTTTTGAGAAAGATTTAAATTGAAGATGGAATAAAGTTCGATCAAACAAGTTTTGTTTTCATTAAATGAAAATCCAATATTTCGGTATCGGTCAACATTTTTAGAAGCAACAGTGAAAATAACGGATTAGAAAATACTTAGAAAATTAATTCATTCTCTTTGGTTCATATTTGTACTAATTTAGTTTAGTAATTCGGTTAAAATAATTCGGTTAACCGGTCACTGTATAGGTCCTTGGAGGCCAATTGACTCCTCATTCCCCGTGGGGATGTTCTACTGTCGGCTTTTGGATTTTTACAAATTATTAAATTATAAATTGTCTATCGTAATTCCTAAATCCTATTGTGCTAAGCTGATCGAAAGGGATCAGCATTAGCGTAGTTTGATTGAAAGACTTGTAAATATAACGGGATATAAGAGCGAGTAGATCTTTGAGGAACATGAAGTTGAACATTACTAAGCAGGAAATCAGAAGAAATATAGAAATGTCACCATTAAGCAAGTTTATCATAAATGAAACATTTAGCATTTTCCTTTGGCTTACTAAAGTAGGCAATTTAATTCTATCACGCCAAATGGTATACGATGGAAGATCAGCATATGGGTTCCATGTTGAGTTTCCTAAACAGAACAAAAGGAATTGTTTCTGGACCGATTCAATACGATTGCTGATAACAGTACTTTCAGGTTCCCAGAGTATAGAACCATACTCCATAATTGGTCTTACCAGAGATGTATATAATTGCTTTGTAACCCCCGGGTCTGTAAATTCTTGTGCCCATCGCTTTATAAAAGCAAGAACACCACGGGCTTTATTTACATATCTAATTTGATGAAATACAATAACTAATCAGATACAATTTAATCCGAAAAATGGTGAATACAATTGTATCTACGTGAATCAAATTGAATTTAATTACTTTAAATTATATAAAATTTAATCCGAATTTTGACCAGACATTATTGTATTAAATAATATCTTAATAGTTAAAATTTGATGCAATTAGGTCCAATTTGATCAAAATTTTGGAATTTTTGTTTTTATTAAATATTGCACTGAAAAACAATGGGGGATTCACGTAAGGTTTCGTGTATTGTGTAAACTAAGCAAATCTAGTAACTTTTAGAGTTTTTATGTGAAACTGCATACATAAAAAGTATCTACTTATTAATGAGTACTTATAGCAGCTGTATAAGCTGTATTTTGCCTCATGCCTATCAACGTCATGTCAAGTCTTTAAAGCAAATCTACGTTAAACCGATTGTAGTATACAAATTTTTTAAACAGGTTATGTTTATAATTTTTCCGTTATAATCGAACGTACGTCAGCAAAAGTTCCTAGGAAGTAACGCGAATAAGTTACGTTAGATGTGAAAATGTATAAACGTTGAGTTTTCAACGTTGATAATTATCCGTGTTGAAAGTTAACGTGCATACGAAAAGTAATGTGTTAGTTTTTGTCTTAACCCTCTAACCGGCCAGCCCGCCTCCAGACGGGGTGTATTAAATTGACCAGAAATGCGCCAAAGGGGTATTTTATAATAAGAAATTATGCTTTTTCAACAGAAAAGAAAATTTACAACATTTTGTGTGAAGAATTTTTTTGTATACAATGCACGGTTTGGAAGCGAGAAAGTGTCAAAGATAAAATTTCGTAAAATTTCAAAAATTAAATATTTTAAAACAACCAAAAGTTTCAAAAATCTTAAAAACATATTTAAATTGACTAAAACAATTGATAGTGACCATAAAGTAAGATTGAAGCTTAAGCTATTCAAAAACTGCCTTACTTTGGTCCAAGGACACACAGGATTCCATAAGGACACCTTTAAAGGACATCGCCTTAACTTGAAAACGAATGGAAGGATTTTTCTGAAATTTGGTAAAAAGAATATATTTGGTATAAGTAACAAAGCTTATAAGTTTGGATAATATATATTGAAGTTTTGATGCGTTTCCGCTCAATTTCGCATTTTTCGAAAAAACGAAAATCGCTACATCCTCTTTTAAGTAACAGCACAAAAAATGTAATTTTTTTATTGCAATTACATCTTGGTAAGAGAAAAAATTTGTGCCTAAACCTAGTAATTTTTATGCGCTAGTTTTCGAGATTCACCCTTAAACTATTTTGGCCCATATCGCCTAAAGAAAAAAAATTTTGTAGAAGAACTTATTGTTTATTTTTCGTGAGGAACACATGGTATAAATTTCATTGCAAAAACGCTTAGGCCGGTTAGAGGGTTAAAATCGTTTTTATGCACTTTGAGGTTTTTTATGAGTTAACGGATATAGTTAAGTCGAAAACACAGCTATAGTATAGTTCAAGAAGAATCCATAAAATAAAAATATTCTTAATAATATGAAATTTCAAATAATTTTCCATAAAACATTACTGGATTTTTCACTGAAAGTGAAATTTTTATTTTGAAAGTGAGAAAAGTTCAAATGAAGCTTTAATTTTTGCGCTACTCATTTTAAAATGAGAAAAATACATACAAATTGTGATAACAAATTTGACACGAGTTTTTAATAAAATTAAATGTCTTGACATAATCGTTTAAATATCCTTCAAGCCTATTAATAAATTTGGTGCTACGTTATTCCTAAACCAAAATAATTACTGCGAAGAATTGGCTAACTTTTATTAATATGGCCCAATAAGTATTCAATTTCAAAATAAAATAATCTGTTGTTTCGATGTAAATTTATAAAATTTTAAATGATTTCTGGTACGAAATCCTTGTTGTTTCGATGTAAATTTATAAAATTTTAAATGATTTCTGGTACGAAATCCTATACATGTATTGTATAGGATTTCGTATGTATTGATACTATACGTATGTTAAGTATTAACTCTTTTAACATAATATTTTCAACGTCGTAATGTATGGGCCATCTTTAAGATAATATCACTCAGATTCTATTCAAAAATATTTTAAAGGTTTTTCATTTTCATGTTATTATTTTTTAAATCACTTGAACTTTATATCGCAATTTATTTTTGTAAAATAATATTTTCAAATTAAAAATGGATTGTAATTGATCTCGATAAAATCTTAAATGAAATTTGAATTGAACATGAAACTGGGCTATATTTGGTCTTACAATTTAAATTCCATGGTCGAGATCTGATTAAATATGACAACATATGTAAAAAGATATATTTAGATATTGGGTCATATAAAATTTTTTCGAAAGACGAAAATTACGTCTTATTATATATGTATAGTGCCATACAAAGCAATATATAACGAGACATAATTGTATTAAATAATATAAAATAATGTATACCCCGTTTTACTTGGGAATTAAAAAAAATGATGAATCAATTGCCCTACAAGGACTTATCCCGTGACCGGTCAACCGAAGGCATATTACTAAATTAGTACAAATACGAACAAAAGAGAATGAATTAATTTTCTAAGTATTTTCTGATCCGTTATTTTCACTATTGCTTTTAAAAAAACTTGACCCATACCGAAATAAAAAACAAAATTCGCGGCATATTTAAAAAAAAAATTATTTATTTTACTCTTTTATTTATTTCGAACTTTATTTTTTTTACGATTTGTTTATTTTAGCTCTTATTTTAAATATCTATAACTTTTTGCTAAGAAATTTTAAGTTTTGTATTTTTAACGATTTTTATACCCTACACCACTATGTGTTCAGGGTATTATAAGTTTGTGCTGATGTTTGTAACACCAAAAAATATTGGTCCTAGACCCACCTTATAGTATACCGATCGGCTCAGAATTTTTTTTTATTTCGATTTAACGATGTCCGTCTGTCCGTCCGTCCGTCTGTCTGTCTGTCCATGCATTCTTGTGCGCACTCTACAGGTCGCAAATATTAAGATATTTTGATGAAACTTCGTACAGACCTATGTTGGCCCAAGGACGTAGCCTATTGATTTTGGTGAACATCGGTCCATGTTTAGACCTAGTACCCAAAATTGGCTTGGTTACAAACTGCAGGTCGCAATTATTAAGATATTTTAATGAAATTTGGTTCGCTGACTCACATTATAGAAAATTTGGACACAAGTCCCATTTTAACCCATTTTGATGAAATTTGGTACGCAGACCTATGTAGGCCCAAGGACGAACAAGTTTGATTTTGGTGAACATCGGTCCACGTTTAGACCTAGTGCCCATATAAGGGTCCTACCAAAATTATACTGTTTATACGCTGCAGGTCGTAAATATTAAGATATTTTGATGAAATTTGGTACACAGACCTATATTGGCCCAATAACGCAACCTATTGATTTTGGTGAACATCGGTCCATGTTTAGACCTAGTGCCCATATAAGGGTCCTACCAAAATTATACTGTTTATACGTTGCAGGTCGCAAATATTAAGATATTTTGATGAAATTTGGTACACAGACCTATGTTGGTCCAATAACGCAGTCTATTGATTTTGGTGAACATCGGTCCATGTTTAGACCTAGTGCCCATATAAGGGTCCCACCAAAATTATATTGTTTATACGCTGCAGGTCGCAAATATGAAGATATTTTGATGAAATTTGGTACATAGACGTATGTTGGCCCAAGGACGAAGCCTATTGATTTTGGTGAACATCGGTCCATGTTTAGAACTAGTGCCCATATAAGGGTCCCCCCAAAATTGGCTTGGTTACAAACTGCAGGTCGCAAATATTAAGATATTTTAATGAAATTTGGTGCGCTGACTCACATTATAGAAAATTTTGACACAAGCCCCATTTTAACCCATTCGAATTTGGGATCCAAACAATACACCAGACTGGTGTAGGGTATTGTATAGTCGGCATGCCCGACTTTAACCTTTTTACTCGTTTTTTATTAGTTTATTTGAAAAGCTATTTTTAGACACACCACCTTACGTGTCACAAGGTGTCTAAACTGTGACAATTGGTCATTTCCAATGACAACACCATGTTAAAGTGATATGTCTCTTTCAAATAAAAAGACCGATCAACGACCGGTCTTCGCCCCCTTGCGACCTATCCTGCGTGTCATCTGGGAACGGTCCCTTTCCCCGTAGGGTTGTTATAGTTGAAGTACACATTTCGTTTAATAAAGAGTTAGTACTGTTATTTAGTATTGTTTATTTTCTCTATTTTTTATTTTCCCTGCCATTTTTTTTAAACAAAAATTTAGAAAATTATTAAGTTTAAAAAAAAAAATTATACTAAAGTTTTAACTGGTTAATCGATCTATTTTAACCGATTATTCGGGTCGAATAATTATTTGAGTTTTAAACATGGTTGGCAGACAATACCGCTAAAATACCGTTATCGATTCAAAATCCTTTCAACTGACTACCGTTACCCCTAAAATACCGTTACCGAAATAACTGAAATACCTTGATCCTTAAAATACCGATACCGAAATAAATGAAATATCAATACCCTTAAAATAACGTTACCGAAACAAATGAAATATTGATATCCCTAAAATACCGTTATTTTCAATTTTCTGCTTTTGATAATTTCACGTGGTTATTGAGTATTTTTTGTACATTAAGTTGATAAATTGGTTTTGTTTGTAATCTCGTTTGTTTTTTGTAAAAAAAAAATTGTGGTATGCATCGAAATAACTGACTAATGTTACTTTTAAAAATCCCAAAATAACCCAAATATCGTTATCTTTAAAATACCGTTACCGAAATAACTTAAATACCGTTATCCTTAAAATACCGATACCGAAATAAATGAAATAGCGTTACCCTTAAAATACCGTTACCGTAATAACATAAAATATCGTTACCCTAACGATAACCGCATTCGTTTCGGTTACCATCCATGGTTTGTAATTATTTGTTTCGACATTAACCTAAATATCGTAGAGGCGATTGATCGAGGAATCGTTAATCGATTAATCGATTCACATTTCTATTATGCTTTTACGGGAATATTCCGCAACATCTGTCAACTAATTTTTTTTTTTAACAATTATCCTGTTGAAAGTTAACGTGCATACTAAAAGTAAAGTGTTGGCTTTTCGTCTTAAATATGATTCTATGTTCTATGATAACGGATATAGTTAAGTCGAAAACACAGTTTCATAGTTAAAACAAAGGTATAGCAGTTAAATAGACGACAAAGCATATATCTTTTAAATAAATGAAAACCGAGTTATTTTTAGACGACTAACAAGTGCAGTAAAATAAACTAACATTTTCGTAAAAAATCAACAAATTTTTACTACAAAATTTTCTGATTAACTGACAAAATTGCTGTTTTTACTGTTACTGTTTGTAGGTGGTAAGAAAATATATATTTAAAAAATATATTTTTAGGTAGTAATAAAATATATGTATTTAAAAAATATTTTTTTTTCTTTCGATTGAAAAAAAAAGAATATGTAATTGCTTCATCCTACTTAAAACTTAAAGTCAGAGTTAAGAACTGCACTTCAATTATTACGCTTTTAGGCAAGGGGGATACAATCAAATTTTCTGATTGTGTATATAAGATTGTGTATATAAATAATAACAAATATAGGGTGTTTTTTTAAGCCCGATAGAACTTGAAATTGTAAAAAATAACACAAAGAATTAAATTGTAATCAAAATTTTTTTTTTATTGGAAAGATCAATACGTGACATTAACATTTGAAAATGATTTCGGGCATATGGGCACCGCGGCTGTTCTTGACGAAGCGCATTCTGGACGTCCAATTTTGGGCCACTTTTTCGAGCACTGCTGGCCGTATGTCACGAGTAACACGAACAATGCTGTCCTCCAAGGCATCAATTGTTGCTGGTTTATCAGCATAAACCAGTGACTTCACGTAGCCCCACAGGAAATAATCGAGAGGTGTCAAATCGCACGACCTTGGAGGCCAATTGACAGGTCCATTTCTCGAAATCAACTTATCGCCAAATTTTGATTTCAATAATTCGATGGTTGCGTTCGCCGTATGGCACGTAGCGCCATCCTGTTAAAACCACATCTCCTCCGGATCAATTTCATCCATATTTTCAAACAAAAAATCATTGATCATGGTGCGGTAACGATCTCCATTGACCGTAACGCGAGCTCCGGCCTCATTTTTGAAGAAATAAGGTCCGATGATGCCACCAGCGTGAAAACCGCACCAAACGGTGCATTTTTCTGGATGTAATGGAGTCTGTAGGGTCTCTTGTGGATTGGTCTCACTCCATATGCGGCAATTTTGCTTATTAACAAACCCGTTAAGCCAAAAATGCGCCTCATCGCTGAACACAATTTTACGTCTATAAGTTGCGCGAATCGACGACTGATTTTCAAAGTAAATTTGGATAATTTCGTAGCGTTGTTCAAGCGTGAGTCTATTCATGATGATTTGTCAGAGTATACTGAAACAAATAAAAAAAAATGTTTCATCAAAATTTAATTTTTTGTGTTACTTTTTACAATTTAAAGTTCTATCTAGCTTAAAAAAACACCCTTTACATTAATATAATTTAACTACAAAAATTAACTGCAAAACTACAGTTTAGTTAGTTTTTTTAATAACTGTGATAATAGTTATTTTGTATTCATGCGTCGAAACACAAGCGTAATTAGAGTTAAAATCAACAACTACTGATTCCTACAAAAACGACTGTCATGTAGTAACTGACAAACTTTTCTAAGTGTGTAACTAAAAAACATGTCCACTCGAATAACTAACCCACTTACCAATAGATGTTTCTTTATAAGCACCAATGTACTTTCTTGTAATAAGATTACAAAAAAAGCTTTTAAAAAACAGGTGAATTTATGGCGCGCTAGTAGTTTTACACAAAACACAAAAACTAAACGGACTTAATGCTCTTGTTGACCCACTTAAAGTAGACAGACAAAAGATTTTCAAAAAGGCGAACATAATATTAATTCGACACAAAAAAAGTCATGCAAAAACTATTTAAAAGAAAACCCCTTACTTATTAGACAAAGAGAAATTAATATCTTAAGTAGACCTAAAGGCAGGCCATATTTTAAACTTCAATACATTTAATTTATATACGTTAGTATGTCCCGATAAATGATTCATTTAAAAATTGGTTCAAGTGATACAAATGAGTTGAATACGGCAAAATTAAGTAAAAAAATTTGGAGGGCATCAAAAATGTAGACTTTTTAAGACACAAAATTTAAACTTTTTGTCAAAATTGGTAAAAGAAATTGACATTTAAGGAGTCTAATAATTTTATGTGCTCTACGGAATAATTCCAGTCCACACTTGCCTTTAAAATTCGTACAAGAAGAAATAAAAAAAATAAACTTTCCATGTATATTATTGTAGAAAAATGTGGCCGAAACAAAATTATTAAATTTTTTTCTAACGGCCTCGTCGTAACAAAAATTTTGATACCAGTTTTGTGCAAATATTTCAATATTTTTTATATTTTTTACCAATACAAACCAGCACCGCTAACTTTAAACGCTAATAACAACTGAAGATCTCATTCAAGCTTTTTTTTTAATACGCATTATTTAAGTGTTGTTTCACAATTTTTTCTAATCGGACGCCCTAATGTAGGTATAACTAAAAAATTACTGTGTATTTGACGTATTTGACAAAAAACTTCTATTCTTTCTCAAGTTTGCGAGAAATGAAAACATACAAGACTATAAATAATAAAATAGCATAGCATACTGCTGCAATGCAACGAGCGTAGCAAAAATCGCATTGTTATTTTTTTTTAAATTATTTTAAGAATGTTTAATTATTTTAAGAATAATTAAAATGATTCAGTTGACAGGATTTGAAGTCCTATATAAAATTATTTAAAGCTTTTTCTTATCTTTTTAACTTTAAATTCAATTTCTGTAATGTCAGAAATAAATTACCCCCATTTTGTATGACGCATCTGATATGAACTCAAGCATGTGTGAAAAAAGTAATCTCTAAGTGCATTAGAAGAAATCGGATGGAATTAAATGTCATACATTTTTTCAAGTCAATGATAAACAATATGTGTATGTATGACGTTCGTTCATCGTGTAACACACATGTTCACTTACAATCATACAAATAAATGTAAGTAGAATATGAAAGAAGAAACATAATAATACTAACTAATACATGTTTAAAAACTTGATGCGACAAGAAATGGGCGATTATATGCAATTTGATTCCAACGACATCAGCAATAACATGAATAATAACTGACCGACCGTTACAGTCTAATTCAGATACACGCACACATACAAATAGAGAACTTGTAATTACAGTAAATACTCAGAATTTTATATAAAAAATTGTTTTGTCAGTTTTTAATGTGGTGATTTTAAGTCAAGCGACATCGCTCTGAAAAGACCACATTACTCGAAAAGGAGCTCAAAATTCTCCCTCTGTGTAATCGCCTAGTATTTCATGTCAGATATCCAATATGGGTAGACAAAAGTAGAAAAGTTGACATACTGTCTCCTTAGATGAATCACAGCAAGGCAATCCACGTCGCACCTCAATTCGAGTAGGCCCTAATTTTTGCTTTAGATTTGTTTGGTCGTACCGAGGACAGCATACTGAAAATACTACATCTGTAATTTAACAAATTTATTTATAATTTTTTGCTGCAAATATAATTTGTTGAAATTAACAATATTTTGTGTTAAACATTAGTAAACCTGCAAATAATTTCTGTTCAATTACTAAAATTGTGTTAAAATCTTAGGAGTTCTGCGGATTTTTAACACATAATCTTAATTTCAACAAAATTTATATTTGGCCAATAATTTTGCTGAAAATTACACATAACCCTTTTTTAACTTAGTAGTGACGGCGTTTTAAACTTGAAAATTTTAGAGAAAAGTGTGTTTAGCTACACTCAAAATAATAAGTTTGTTGGCTGAACAGAAACATTTGTTACGTTAACAGAATTTAAATGTTAAATTTAACAAATCTAAATTTAAGTAAGAAATTAGTAAAACTACAGTTTTTTATGTAATTATACTGAGTCGTAAAATTTGTTCAAATTAAGGTCTCGGGACCCTCCCCGGGCCTAGTCCATACCATCTGAGGTCATGTAAGCGCACTCCAAAGGAGCAACTATTTTTTCCGTTTTGCTCTATATCGCTTAGTTTTCGAGATATGGGCCATTTTATATAGTGGACAATTTTTATTAAAAATTCCCGAGGGTCCAAGGTCTCACCTTTGTCGATTTTTGGATAGTGATAACCCCTTTCGCTGGGGTTTTCTACGGTTAGGGATAGTCGAAATTTTCGGCAATTTTGCTCTATCTCTCTTAGTTTTCGAGATATGGGCCATTTTAAAAAATCTGGAGGGAAAGAAATAGCGCCTTCTTTAAAACTTCGGATACACGGGTGGCGCCATCTACCGGGTAATAATAGTAACATGAAAATATTATATTTTAAGAATAAATTTTGAAAAATTTAACTAATGGATTCTTAAAAATTAGTTATAAATTGTTTTGAATATTAACACTCAAAACTAGTTAAAGTACTGAGGATTTTTAGTATTGCGTTAAATGAAGATAACTAAAATATTTGTTAAATCAGTGCTTCAATTAAAAATTTGTTAAAAATTAGTCAAATCGATTTGAAACCCGTTTGACAGATTTTTTTACTGACGTATTATTTTAAATGCAGCAGTAACAAAATCACTTCCGATTTTTTAACTCATATAAAAGAGATTGTTTTCCGAAAATTTGTTGAAACTCTGACAACGAGAAAAAACGTTTGTTCCTTGGGAGTATCTCTACATGCCACGTGAGATGGTCCAGGTCCGGGAGGTTCCCCAGATCCTATAATTTGAACAAACTTTACGTATCAGTGTAATTACAAATGAAACTGTAGTTTTACACATTTTTCACTTAAATTTAGATTTGTTAAAATTCACAAAAAAAAAAATGTGTTGAAATCAACCAATTTAATTTTAGCCATAAAAACAGGAACACATTTTGTTAAATTAACAAATTATTCTGTTTATTTTAAGTGTATTTACTGAAAAAACTAAAATCGAGTTTCAATTAAAATATCTTGAAATACAATTAAAAATTGAATTGAATTCGGACCAAATAAGAAATCGCTATATCAGTTAATTTTTTTTTTTTTTAATTTTATTGAAAATTTTTCAATTAAAGTTTTATTTACATCAATTTAAAATTTAATAAAAAATCATCAAAATTTTCAGTTAAGTTCTAATTATATCAATTAAAACTTTAAATAATATAAAGCAATCAATCAAGGAGCCCTATGCTCCTTGCAGGAGTAAAAGGAACAAATATATATAAAGTTTAAATTGAAATCCTTAAAAAAACCAATTAAAATTTTAGTCATATGTATTAAATCTCTAATTCAAATTCCAGCTTCAAATCAGTTAAAATTTTAATTAAATGGATTTCAACTCTAATTGAAATTCTGGCTTAAGACCAACTAGAATTTTAAATTTATTAAATTACACTGTGAGACAAATGGTAGGGGTCAGTGATCGGGAAGGGTTCAAACTACCGGGGAAAGTTATATCGGTAAAAAAAGAAGTTATACGTGTCCCGGCGTTTCGCTGGGTCAACCCTAGGAATCGAGATATATCGATTTGACCTTTGGTGGTCTTTTTTTTTGACATAACTCGAGAACCACTAGTCCGATTTTGCTCAAACAATTTTAAAAAAATTAAAAATTACAATTCCTTTAATCTGTTCATATAACATTTTTCTATATACTCAACAGTTTTGCCTGTAAAAATAAATGTATGAAGAAAAAAATATTTTTTTCCTAAAATATTAAAAAAAAGTAATAAACAAAAGGTTATTGATTTTTATGGTAGCGGTAACAAACATTTATTTTTACCGGCAAATCTGTTGAGTATATAGAAAAACGTTATATGAACAGATTAAAGGAATTGTAATTTTTAATTTTTTTAAAATTGTTTAAGCAAAATCGGACTAGTGGTTCTCGAGTTATGTCAAAAAAAAGATATATCTCGATTCCTAGGGGTGACCCAGCGAAACGCCGGGACACGTATAACTTGTTATTGACCGATATAACATTTCCCGTTGGTTTCATCCCATCCCGATTTTGACTGTCGCATAGTGTTATTAACTTGTATTATATTATTAATTTTCTTATGGTTTTGAGTTACTATTTGAGATAAAGTTTTGTAATTTTTGTATCTGCAAAATATGAATAATACAAAATAATATGATTTTAATACATTAGTTGGCTTCTAACCAGACTGGTGTAGGGTATTATATAGTCACCATGTCCGACTTTAACATTTTTACTCGTTTTAAAATCAACCAATCAGAACAAAGTGTTTAAGAAAAAATGTTCTGATTGGTTGGATTTTGAAATCTTAATCACAGTTACGCAGTTTTTGTTTTTAGTATGTTATCAATAATATTACTTATGGTAAACTAAAAATTTCTTTGAGACCATACTCATTTTCAATTGAAAATTAATTTCAAATCAAACAAAATTTTAACTGGAATTTTATTGCCAATAATTTTTTCTGTGTAGTTGTTCTTATTTATATGTGTGATGTGTTTTTAAAGCTTTTTACAAATACTCAAAGCATCAAGTCAGAAACAATCTGTCAAGTCTCTCTCAATCATTTAACCAATATTAATCTTTGTATTTTTTCTCTAAACATGGTGTGCCAGAACACCAAAAGCAAAAATGCATACAGTATTGGAAAAAATAATAAGAACGATAAAAATAAAGTTATATATTTATCGAAAAGGAGTTTTCATTTAATGAAGTTCTGGTGTTTACGAAAAGCATTACAATTAATATAATTTGTCTATTTATTTAAATAAGGTGGTTGGAAAAAACAAATTCTAATTTTTAATTGAATAGGAATGTCTGGGTAGAAACACGTATTCAGCATCATCTGGATCAAACTACGAAATTAAGCCAAATTTTCTCAGAGAAAAGTAGACAAATTATTAGAAAAATTAGTAAAACGTCTTGTATATCAACTACTAAACTAATTTTGAACTAGTATTTTACTAATTTATTTTCCTAAAAATAATAAAATTGTGTTAATAAACATATTCGACAAATTTTTCTTGTTTATTTTTAAGTAAATCCTGTTGAAATTGTGGAGGTCTGTACACCTTTATATTTTTTAAAGTTTTCTAAATATTCAACAATTATTTTTAATTTTTGCATTAAAAAATACAATAATGGTTTTCGGACTTTCTACATTTTCATATATTTTTTGAAACAACAAATAAAATCTAATATGACAATATCGTATTAGAATTTGGACTTGAGGTAGAACAATATATATGTTTTCTAAATATTTTCAAAATGAAAACAAAAACACAGTTTATAGATTTAAATTTTCAGCAATGAATTGAGTAAAGTATAATTTCTCTAAAAATTCTTTGAATTTTTTTCAGTCTACTAATATTTATTCTCCGACCCAAGGCACTTTTTGGGCCGATCGGTCATAATTTATCCCATTTTAACCCTACAATGGTCTGGGGGAATTGGAATTACTTAAACTTTTTCCAACCCATTTTGGATTTTTATGCCTTGTTAGAGAGGTAGTTCAGTCTAGATTACGATTTTTTTGGCATTTTCCAGAAATACAGTTACTTAAGAGCCAGTATTTTTTCACTTGTAAATCGTATTTTAAAATTTTGAAGGGCCAGAGATAGTTCAAAACTTCTTCCATTCAGCTGAAATTTTTTCTGGATTGGTTTTTCCAGTAACTTAACAAAATAAGCCCCAGCCAGCGGGATTCGGAGTAACTTTTCAATTAAGGACCAGTCTAATGTACTCACATGTATTAATTTACAAAAAAATATACCTCTGACAATGTTTTTGGCTATAACTCAGACAGGAATCGAGATACCACCCTGAATTTTTCTATAAATATAGAAGGGGGTTCTATTAAAAATATATATTTGTTTAGAAGTTTTTAAAAATGAGCATTTCGAGATATGGTTATTTGATCTCAAGAATCCAAGATATGACCTTTGACCCTTCCATGATAAAATCGATATGCCTACCATTTTAAAGGGCACATTCGTACCTAATAAATAATACCAATATGAAATTTTAGATCTTAAATAGTTTAATAGTTATTGTCGATTTTGTAATAATACTTTAGTCAAATTTGACCGGTTTTTCCAATTTTCGTGACGTCATATTTCGGAAACTGAAAGAGTCCGGGCTCTGAAATTTATGAATTAATGACATGTTGGCAAGTGCGACAGCTGTGGTAAATTTCATTGAAATCGGAGATGGTAAATCCAAAAATGCCAATTTTTTGTGTGAGTTGATATGTTTTCACCCATACATGTTTTAAGCAATAATTTATCCTGGTAACTTAAAATAGCCTAAAAACGTTAACTTACTGAAAATTGTATGCAAATTGTTGTTGTTTGGGCTGTTTTGGATAGTTTTGGATAATAATCGGTAATCGGCTATAAATTGGCCGATGCTGAATTTTTGCCCGAGTGCTTAATCGGTCGGAAACTACTAAATATTCAGCAAAAAGTTTTATTGATTTTAGTAAGAATTTTTTTCGTTTGCAATCGACTAAGTGTTAGCACAACTTTGGCTGAATTCAAAATTTTTTTTTGCTAAAAATCAGGTCGTTGATTTCCAGCAATCCGATTTTGATGTTATTATCAATTTTTCTGCCAGCACCCTCCTGACTAAAATTTGGTGAGTCTGCAAATTTTTTTTTGCTACTTTTACTGATTATTTTTTTTAATATATTAATTAAAACAATAATTGAAGATTTTTTAATTGTGATAATAACAAAAAGTGTGTAACCGATACGTTTATATATTTGAAGGACTGTGGGGTGTGTAAATAATAAATTTTTTGTGTTTAATCATACAGTTTGAGAAAAAACGATATAGGAATTAAGTGCTGAAAAAGATTTCTAATGCAATATTAAAAATTCAGTTAATATATTAACTGATTGAACTAAATGTTTGTTTAAAAACAAATCTTATTGTAAACAAATCTTTAACCCTCTAATGCCCAAGGCCGCTTAAAAGCGGTCTTCGGATTTTAAAAAGTTTTTGGCTATATAACAATTTTTTATTAAACAAGTTATGTTACATCAATTGAAAACATAATTACTCACTTTTTTGCCCTCAAACTTTTTCTGCACAAGGAACAATTTCCAAGCGAGAAGGATGTGAATTGAAAATTTCGTAAATTTGAGAAAATTAACTTTTTAAAACAGAAAAAAAATATTTGAAAAATCTCCAAAAATACATTTACCATCCGGCATACATTATCGATAATATTTAAGATAGCTTAGAGTCTCTAGTTGTAAAATAAGTTACAATTTTTGCACCAGGACTAACAGGATAACGTCAGGAACGTCTTACGAATATCTCTCTAACTCAAAAACTAGCTCACAGATTTTTTTGAAATTAAACACAGATTATATGCTCAGAGCTAGTAGTAACAAAATTAATTTTCTCAAAATTTTTGATATTAAGTGGCAAAATCGCCAAATTTTGTAATTTTCAGAAAGTGAAAATAGCCATAACTTCTGAAAGAACAACACTAGTTTCAGTATGTGATTTTATTTTACTGATAGTGTTATTTATGTGTATACCAAAAATGTCTGTAATGGCTATTGAAAATTTTGCTGTTATTACGGGAAATTTAACTGTTTGGAGGCCAGCGGTATTTTTTGCTAATTTTAGCAACACATGTCTGCTGTTCTGTAGTACAATAAAATTAGTAGAAAAAATTAGTAGCCGCTACTAAATTTTAGTAAAATTTATGTAAAATGCAATTCAAAATCGATTTGCTAAAATCTTAAAAAACTTACTAAATATCATAATTTTAGTACAATGAAATTAGTATAAATAATTATTTGCAGCTACTAAATTTCAGTAAATTGCTGTAAACTGTAATTTAAAATCAATCTGCTGAAATTAGCAAAAAATTGTACTAAAAAAACCAAAAAAAAAAAAACTGTAAAATCTAAAAAAAAAAAAATTTCTTTCGATTGTAACAAGCGTATAATTACTTCATCGTACTTGAAATTTGGAGTCAAAATTGCAAACGGTTCTCCAGTTATTGCCGTTTTATGCATTTTAAGATGCAATAAAATTTTCTGGGTGTTATTTCTAAACTAAGAATATATCAATAGTAACAAATATAAACTAAACAAGAATTGTAAAAAATCAAAAAAAAAAAAAATATATTTTTAAATTAGTATATTTTTCTGCTAAATTTAGCATTAGGTTTTGAAAAATTAGTAAAATGATTTGCTGAAATCAGCAGCGAAAATTAGTATAAAAATCCGTAACTTGTAATAATAGAATAGCATAAATGATTACTAAAAATAAAAATTGTACTAATAATCAGTATAAAAATAGTATAGCGCGTTTGGAAACTGTTTACAAAATTTTTTTCAAACTTTTTTATCTGAGTGTAGTATTTGACCATTCTAGATTCGTCTTCAACCTTTATTGTGCTATATCGTCTAAATAAAGCGATAAATTGAAATTTTAATATTTGTTCCATAGAAGATTTTCGATGCCAAATATATAGGTTAAATATTATCGTCATCAGAAGAAAGAGCATTAGAGGGTTAATTATATATTTTGGTTAATATTTTGTGTGTACGGTGCTTATGCCTTTAAATTATTCTATTTTCTAACGGTTTTTGGAAATAAAAAATCCTGTTCTGAGTTCAACTTCTTAGAAACTTTCTAAATTTGTAAAATCACACATAATTACAACTTGCAAAAATTACCAATTTTAAAAAAATTTGGGAATTTGAAATTTTATTTCCAACAATTTTTTTGTTTGAAATGTTTGTAAATTTGTTATTTTTCGTATATGAATTTGTTTAAAAATAAAAATTCAAAGTTAAAAGAAATATTTTTTTTTTGGATTCAAAAATTCCATTTTTTTTGTGCCCTTTTAAAATGTGTTTTTTTGTACTTACAAAAATGGTATGAGGAAGATGTTTAATAATTTAGTTAAAATTTTGTAAATTCTTTCTTTGCAAGCTATCGATGATGTTCTTATAACATTTTCCAACACTGTATGTCTAATATGCAAAAAAAAATCCATATATCCATATATGTACATAAAATGTACATTACTCTCACGTATATACATGCAAACATATTTGTAAATGGATGCATGTAAACGTCAAGACTAAATTTTTTCTTTACGTGTTCTTCTTGTTTGTCGCCGGTTTTTGTTTTCTGTGTTTTTCTTTATGTTTGTAAGTTCAAAGTCTTGTAACATGGTTTTTTTCTACATTTTATTCGTTTGTCAAAGCTGGAAAAGAACTAATTCTTTAATTCTCTTTAAAATGATTTTCAAAAATTTTATTCCATAAAAGCATTTTGCAATGGTTTCCTAACCCGGTGTCTTCAAATGCAACAAATTATATGATATGAAATGTCAAAACCATTGCAAAAAACGTCAAAATGATATCAATTGCAAAGTGGTGGAGAACCCTTGACCATTTCATGGCTAGAAAAAATTATCATAGATTTTTCTTCGAAAAACCAAAATTTTATCAAACATTAATTTTTATCTACAAGTAATAAATAATTCAACTCTTTCTCATCCTTTTTTTACCAAATTTTCTGTTATTTTTTTTTATTACAAAATTAAAATTAACACGAAAAGTGACATTTGATGGCAGGCGGCATCATTACAATAGCTGCTTGCATGTCCGCGATATCATGATATTGCAATAAAATTGAAATTGTCTTTACTTGAGATGACATTTGACAATTGCTTGCTATCATTTCATTGCGTGTCAACACACTAGATTATAGCTTTAATTTAGAAAATCCTTAAATTATTTTCTATGAATTCTTTAACCTTTTTGAAATAACAAATAAAATCTAATATGACAGTATTATATTGGATTTTGAACTTGAGTGAAAACAATACATATGGATATTTTAAATTATTTATAATTTTCTTAATTCTTTTAATAAAAAGGTGATAGAAAAGTACTACATACTTTCATTTATTTAGTGAAATGGATATATAGAAAAAAGATATTCTTAAAAAACTTTTATGTATACCTTATAGAATTCAAATAATTTAAATTTATATGTGGATATTAGAGATGGGCACGTGGGCAGAATTTTGCGTGATTCACGTTAATCACGCGTGAGTGTGAGTAAAACCTTAATTTACTCACGTGAACGTGAGTGAGTGTGAGTGGATGAAAAATGTTCGTGAGTGAGTGTGCGTGAGTAAAATTTTTGCGTGAGTCGACGCTTTTTTGGGCTTTTTATTCATATTTTCAGTAATTGTTTTAGGCGACTTTATATTTTTAGATATGTTTAATACAAAATAAATGCAAAATTTCATACTCGTCTACCCTCAAAAAAAAGTCAGTAAAGTCAGTAAAAAATGTTGCTGTGTCAGCAAATTTTTAGTCAGGAGTGTGCTTGCAAAAAAGTTGGTAATTTCAGCAAAAGATTTGCTGAAAATTAGCGAGCTGATTTTTACCAAAAAAAATAGTAATCTTGAGCAAAAGTTTTGCTAACACTTCGTCGATTGCAAATGAAAAAATTCCTTGCTAAAATCACTTAACTTTTTGCTGAATATTAGTAGACTGAAGAAAACTCAAAAAACTTGTAGCGAAATTTTACTTTTGTTAATTTATTTGCTGAAAATTTAAATATAGAAATTGTGTAGAGTTGGTTTTCTTTTTTATCATTTTCGTTTTCTGTACTACATCCAGACAAGCTGCGACATCTACATCTTGTCTATCTAGTTGTCGTTCACGCTATAAATGCGGTTATCAGCACAATTTTTGTAGCAAAATAAATTAGTAAAACATTACTTCAAAATTAGTTTAGTGCTAAAAAAATATTACTAAAACTTCTGCTGAAAACGGAATTTCAGCAAAAAAAATTGCTGAAAACTAGTACACTTGATATACGTTTTACTAACTTTTCAACTAACTTATTTTTTTGAGTGTAAGGTTTTCCAGGAAACGGGAATGAAAATCGAAAAGTATCAGTTTTTTGGTAATTTTTTTTTTATTTTGGTTTGTGTTATTAATATAAAAAGCGTTTAAGTCGTATATTATTAAGAACGTCAATTTTAAGAATAAAGGGATGGAAATATTTTAATTAATGAATTTTGGTTTAAATGTCTACTTTTTTAAGACATTTAGTTCTCTTATCAAATCATAAAAATCTATGATATACCTCCTGCCAACTTCCTTTAGGTCTTGTCAAGTTTCAGGCTAAAATATAATTTGCCAAGTTAAAAATACTTTTATGAATTTTAAGCAATCGCATTCTACTACTGTCAATTCTAACACCGATGATTTTTGTTTGAAATTGTCCCAAAAGCAACCCCTTCTATAGCTCCAAAGTGGAACCGGTTGCAATAGAATCAGTACTGGAACTAGTTCTAGAACTGATTTTACGTTAGTCTACGTCATCATAGTTCTGGAACCAGTTCCATGGAATCGGTTTCAGTGGAACCAGTTGCAGAACTAGTGTGGTTTGAAAACGATTGTAAAAAATTTTCAAGGGCATTTACAACTCCCGCCTGGGAATTTCCGAAACTCAAACCCTATACAGGGCGCAATTTCGAGTTTAATTTTTCTTAATTTTTTAATATTATTTTTTTCTGGGAAGCTTTTGTTTCGTGAATTTGCGTGATTCACGTGAAGTGGTTCACGTGAGCGTGAGTGTGACTGAAAGTTCAATTTACTCACGTGAGCGTGAGTGAGTGTGAGTAGTAATTTTTTCATCGTGAGTGATTGTGCGTGATTAGAAGTTTTTTCTCGTGAGCGTGAGTGAGTGTGAGTGAAAATTCACTCACGTACCCATCTTTAGCAGATATAGACTTCTGTGTTTAAAAATAAACTTGTTTGTAGATATGGGAAAATGTAAAATGTTCAAAAAAGTGGCAAAGAATGGGTATTTCGCTTCCAAATTGATATCATAGGTGGATATAATATCAGCAATGAATTTGCCATCAAAAACTCATTTTGGCCAAAATTGCAGATATAGAGTATTGAATATAGCGTCTCGATATAATAAAAAAAAAAATTGTTTTATGTTTCGTTAGTGAATGAACAATTCATGTTATGAGTTCATTTAATACCAATTATATCTTTGGGAATGATATTAACGAATAAATTTTTAAGGAATGATTTAATGGAGGATTCAAGTTTC
The DNA here is from genome assembly GCA_949987735.1 of Leucophora obtusa. Taxonomy (NCBI): domain Eukaryota; kingdom Metazoa; phylum Arthropoda; class Insecta; order Diptera; family Anthomyiidae; genus Leucophora; species Leucophora obtusa. Next base: position 63,665,464 of record OX465296.1, read on the forward strand.
AGGAATTAATTTAATATGGATTTAATTCTTTCGAAGCTCTGCTCGTTCATTGATTTTATTTGTGACAAAATTGTTCTTTGGAAACACAGTTTCGTCATATTATTATGAACACTTAAAATTTATTATATCTCCTATACGAAGATCTTATCTTTAAAATCACATCAAATTGAAAATCTGATGGAAAACTATATTTTCAATTACAATATCTTGGTCTTTAATGGAAACTACATATGTAGTTAATTAAACGATATACGATTTGTTAAAATCCGGTTAGAGTAATTCTACACTCAAAATACTAAGTCTGTTGGCTGAATAGAAAAATTTGTTACTTTAACAAAATTTATTCCTGTTTCTTGGCTTAAAATAAAATCCAACAAATTCCTTTTCATTGAAGAGTTAGAGGGTTAGAATGTTCCACAAAAATGTTCCTCGTAGTGTTTGATAAAAGTCCGCTCAACATATCATATACCTAAAATGGAAAGGTTCACATGATTTGAATACTAAACACTCTTAAATGATGAAATTTGTGTAAAAATCAGAATTTAGGCATTTCAAAAAATCCATTTTTTTTAATTTGTGGTAAAAAATAGTAACTAATTTTTTAATGATCTATTATATAACAGTATAAACTTACAAAAAAGGAAAAAATATCTAGTTTTATAAATTTTTTTTATACTCCATCAAACTTAAGTAATTTTAAAAAATAATTGTTTTGTAAACATATACTAAAATCCATATTTTAATTTAACTACAAATATATTGAAGTAATTACAAAACCAATCTTCGAATAAGTTTTTAAAAAAATGTATTTTTGAGAAATATTTTCGTGAAACAATTAAAACCCATTTTCTGTTAAGTCTCTTTTGCATAAAATTCTCTGAGTTTAGCGCCCTCTCTTGGCGGCAAAAGTAATCACACCAAATATTTTTTTTTTCACATTTGTTTGAGTTACTTTCTTATCTTTAAAAAAAATCCTTCTTTGATCACAATTTGAGACAAAAAAAAAAATTTTTTTTATTTTTGTCCATGGGACGAGGCATAGTGCGACGTGTCTGGCTGGATCAGTCTTTAGGAAATACAATAGATAATTTTTCATTTCTGTTTTAGTTCTTTTAAAAACTAATTTAAATTGTGTTTTCATATCATTCAGGACAAGGTTGCATTTTTTTTTTAACTGTTTAACACAACTCTCGATTAGCATGTTAATTCTGTAAGAACTTTAGCTTTCCTTACATCTCCCAAGAAAGTGGAAAATCGGTTCAAAACCACATCAATTCTACAACATCTTCCTCTATAATACCATGGAACTCCAATCCATTTCCCTGAATTCAAATTTTTATTTGAATAAAAAATAAATAACCTAGAGTTAAGACAAAATGAAAGTTAAAAAATTTAAATTTATTTATGTATATGAATCTGGAACTGCACACTGAGAGAATTGTGTACATGCTAAATTTACGAATTTTTACATTAATTGAATGAATTTTCGCTGGGATTTGTAACTTAATTGACTGATAATATGGAATTTTATGAAAAATTTCATATTATTTATTAAATATTTCATATACCCAATAAAAAATTTTTATTACAAAGAGTTATGAAGCTTTTTCACAAAATTTAAGAAATTTGTCATTCACTTTGAAAACTTCATTAGTTTATTGAAAATTTTCATTTAAACTCGGCCGATAAAATTCTCCCTACGTAAGTTAGCTCTAACTTTTGGTTATTTTGTTTATTGTTAATGGCCCTCAAAAAACCAAAAAAAAAAAACTTAGAAAATCAGAACAATTTTTTGTTGATTTTTGCAGAGTAAATTCGTATCTTCAATTGAGTGAAATTTTATTCAAATAGAACTACAATTTCTTATATCGATGTGTCAGTGTAAAAAGCCTTTACCTTGTGTACACTCAACCAAAAAAGTCTGTAATGCATGGTTGGCAAACACTAACCGTAAAATACCGTTAACGCTTCAAAACCCTTTCAACGAACTATTTTTAACCCTAAAATACCACTAACGAAATAACTTAAAATACCGTTAACCTTAAAATACACTAACGAAATAAATTAAAATATCGATAACCTTAAAATACCTAACGATATAACTTAAAATACCGTTAACCCTAAAATACCCTAATGAAATAGAATTACGTTAGGTTTTTTTCCCTCTAAAAAACATAAAAATTAAAAAAAAATAAGTTTGTATGAGTTTGTTTTGATTAATTACAAATGGTATTGTACGTATAGTTAGTACGGTCGTAATATTAAGTATGTTCGACGTAATTTTGGGTAAAGTCTGGTAAAATGAGTGTAAACAAATAATTATCTCAAAAAATGGTAAAAATGTTCATAATACCAGGAACGCACAAAACCACGCAGCAAAACCTTGGTAATGGATTAGACCTTTTTCACGCATTGTCTGGCAATGGGTACCCCTTTACCTTGGTTTTACTTACAAACCTAAATTAATAAGTTACTAATATTGTGATACATTAATACTTATGTGGGTGGTATGAAATAATGAGTTACCGATATAGCGATATATCACTACTTATTTGGAGGCTTTAAAATAATATATTACTGATATTGTGTTATATAATAACTTATTATTAAGGGTAAACAAACCCAGGTGGAAATTGAAGACGGTACAAAAAACAAAGCGCTGTGAAAGCGTTTGTTGTCAATGGTACAAAAAAAAAACGTTTTCACAGCGTTGAAAAACATTATTTTGGATTGCTTTTCGAACGTTCACAAACAGTATTTTAGGAGCGCTTTTCATCCAAAATTTACAACCGTTTGTGAAATAAAAACACTGTTAAAACATAGCTTTAAAGCGTTTTTCTAACGTTTGCAAAAAGTACTTTAGCAGTACTTTTAAAGAATATATAACCGATTATTTAACAAACACTGTCAAAACATTGATTTGCGCCTTCAAAATGTTCGAAAAAGTGCATTCCAATGTCAGAGTCCCCTTTTAAAGTGCTTGATCAAAATGATAAAGTTTTTTTTTATATATACATATATATAATTTTAATTATATTTTATTATTTATGTAAAAAGATTTATAGCAATCATTATTTATGTAAAAGAGTTATAGCAATTGTCTCATTATGAAAATTTGTAAGAATACACTTAACTTGAACTAATTTCCCAGCAGAAATTACTGCTTGCTTGGAAGCAGTTTTGTTAGGGAAAGTTGAGCAGTGAAACGATTGCATTATTGATGATATCATGCCTGATTTTTGTTCGAGATAGCTCGCGTGAAAGCACTTGTTTCGAGATCCGAAAAGACATGAATTCACCGCTTTTAATTAGTGCTCCTGTTTTTCTTTTAAAATGTCGATAATTCATGCCTTCTCGGAAGTGCATATAGCTTTTCAACTATTTAAAATCATGCCTTCTCAAAAGCACAATATTCCTGCATATTTTTCCATGAAGAGAAAATGCCTCTTATTTTTAGTAAAACCTCTTATTTTCATTAAAATAACTTTTTTTCGCATTTTAAAAAATTTTGATAAAAGACCCAGCAAAATATTTCATTACCAAATAAGTGGTTATATAATAGAAATTCATAGCTCCGCACAACTTATTTTTTGGCGTCTAAACTCATTATTTTTGTTTGGCGTGGTCGTTTTTATAAGTAGTCACGCTTACCTTCTCGCTTACGAAAAAATGAGAAGTAAGTAGTTATGAGATTCTGAATAATAAGTGGTTACAAACATGCTTACAAAAAGTTGAATTATAAGTGGTTATCCGACTGCTTACTTGATTCTTAAAAATAAGGAGTTAAGAAAATACTATTAGCTTAAGGAAATACATTCAGAAAAATTTATGTTTTCTCTAGTATGTAATTTTAGGACTCGTCAAAAACGGTAAAAGTAGCAGTAAGAAAGCAGTAATCGTTTTTACTGCTTCCACATTTTTGCTGGGTTTATACTAATATCAGCATAATTTTCATTAATTTTTTTTACATTATACAATCCAATTTCTTTTGATGAAAGTGGATACTTAAAAAGATCAGTTGTTTCATTACAAATTTGGCTATTTATCACAATTGTGTTTACAATGTTTGATGCTAAAAATTTCTTTAATTACTTGAATATTTCCATTACTGAGTAGGCATGCGTTGTCAAGGTGAGATGAAGTGAATTAAAAAAAAATTAACAATTTAATTGATAATTTTAAATGTTTAATTTTCTACATAGTTTCCGCAATTTCAATTGCTATAAATATTGTTTTACAATATAATACAATTTATAAATACAATTTCATTGTATTTATAAATTGGGATTTCAAAAGTTAAATGTTTCTACATACAACCGATTTGTTTGTTAATATGATACAATTTTAGTCGAAAATAACCCGACAGTACAAGCATTTTTTTTGTGTAATATTTTAAATAATTCAAAATCCTGAATAAAATACTTTTTATGTTTAAGTTTATCAATTTAAGTATATTTTTCATAACTTTACAATTAATTTTAATTCAAATTTAATAAAATATAATTTATTAAAAAATGTTAATATATAAAAATGTTTTAAAAAATGATTCCCATATTTGTATTTAAAACGATGGCAAAGTACTTCATTTGTTTATTTTCTAACGCTTTGACAGCGTTAAAATTGGTATGTTGTAATAACATTTAAAGACCGTCGAGATAGTACTTTGAAATTTGTTTTTGGAACGGTTTGACAACGATATAAAATACCACCCTGACACCGTAAATCATGCACTCAAAAAAATAAGTTAGTAGAAAAATTAGTAAAACGTCTTGTATATCAAGTTTACTAGTTTTCAGTAATTTTTTTTGCTGAAATTCCGTTTTCAGCAAAAGTTTTAGTTATATTTTTTTAGCACTAAACTAATTTTGAACTAATGTTTTACTAATTTATTTTGCTACAAAAATTGTGCTGATAACCGCAATTATAGCGTGGACGACAACCAGATAGACAAATGTAGATGTCGCAGCTTGTCTGGATGTAGTACAGACAACGGAAATGATAAAAAAGAAAAACAACTCTACACAATTTCTATATTAAAATTTTCAGCAAATAAATTAACTAAAGTAAAATTTCGCTACAAGTTTTTTGAGTTTTTTTTCAGTCTACTAATATTCAGCAAAAAGTTTAGTGATTTTAGCAAGGATTTTTTTCATTTGCCATCAACTAAGTGTTAGCAAGACTTTTGCTGAAGATTACTATTTTTTTGGTAAAAATCAGCTCGCTGATTTTCAGCAAACCTTTTGCTGAAATTACCAAGTTTTTTGCAAGCACGCTCCTGACTAAAAATTTGCTGACACAGCAACATTTTTTGCTGACTTTACTGACTTTTTTTTTGCGTGTGGTTATCATTTGGGTCGTTTTCACAATGCTCTGAAATTGTAAACCAGAATGTTCTACATACGCTAGTTTGACGGTTGAGAAAGCATTTTAAAGTTTTTTTTTCTGCAACGCTTTGAAAACGTTATAAAGTACCACCCTCACACCGTAAATCATAGTTATCATTTGGGGCGTTGTCAAAACGCTTTAAACTTGTAAATCGATATATTCTGAAAACGTTTGTTTTTACGATCGTATTTTTCCACCGGGGTAATAATCTGATATCTTTAAAATATACTACGAAATAACGTAAAATACCGATAACCTTAAAATACCCTAACGAAATTATTTAAAATACCGTGAACCTTAAAATACCCTAACGAAATAACTTAAAATACCGTTAACCCTAAAATAACTTAACGATATAACTTAAAATACCAATAACCTTAAAATAACGTAACGAAATACTGTTGAAATAACGTTATCACTTATCACTAACTTTATGAAACGGTTGCCAACCCTGCTGTAATGGCTACTGGCTACGGTATTTTTTTTATTTTTTGCTAATTTTAACAACACATGTCTGCTGATCTATTAGTAGAAAACATTAGTAGCCGCTACTAAATTTGAGCAAAATTGTTGTAAACTGCAATTCAAAATTGATTTGCTAAATTCAGCTACAAAATTTAATAAATATCAATATTTTTAGTACAATGAAATTAGTGTAAATAATTAGTTGCCGCTACTAAATTTCAGTAATTTGTTGTAAACTGCAATTTAAAATCAATCTGCTGAAATTAGCAAAAAAGTGTACTAAAAAATAAACAAACTGTAAAATGTAAAAAAAAAAATAAAAAAAAACCTTTTTCTTTCAATTGTAGCAAGTGTATAATTACTTCATCGTACTTGAAATTTGGAGTCAATATTGCAAACGGTACTCCGGTTATTACCTTTTTATGCATTGGAAATACAATAAAACTTTCCAAACTAAGAATTGTAAAAAATCGGCGAATTTTTGTAAATAAAATTTTGTTAAATTAGTGTATTTTTCTGCTAAATTTAGTACTCGGTTTTGAAAAATTAGTAAAATGTTTTGCTGAAATTAGCAGCGAAAATTAGTAAAAAAATCCGTAACTTGTAATAAGAGAATAGCAAAGGTGATTACTAAAATAAAAAAATTGTACTAAAAATCAGTATAAAAATAGTAAAGTGCGATTGGAAACTGTTTATAATTTTTTTACTAACTTTTTTATCTGAGTGTAAATTTGAAAAAATTAACTTTTTAAAAAAGAAAAAAATATTTGAAAATCGCCAAAAATACATTTACGATCTGGCGTACATTATCGATAATAACAAAGCTAGTTTAGAGTCTCTAATTGTAAAATCAGTTAAAAATTTTCTCCAGGACTCACAGGATAATCGCAGGATACGTCTTACAAACATCTCTCTAACTCAAAAACTAGCCAACAGATTTTTTGAAATTAAACACAGAGCCGAATTAATTTAGTCAAAATCTATTGATGTTTAAAAAATAAAATTTTAATATTTGTGAGATAGTAGATTTGAAAAGCGAAATATATACCCAGCGAAAAAAGAGATGCCGAAGCAGTAGAAAAAGCTCTACAATTGATGCTCTAGATGTACTTCTTTTTTAACTTAACACTAATGATTTTAACATTGAGTTGTCATAGGAGAGGAGTACTCCGACTTTAATATTTTTTCAGTACTTTTTGAACGAGTGCAAAGGAAGCTCTTTTTCACCAATTAAAAGTAAAAAAAAAAAAAAAACTTATTCACAAAAAAAATATATTTTTTTTTTATTTTACAAAAGTTTTTTTATTGCCGCCACCGGGTATCGAACTTGCGACCTCACGATTGCTAGTCGCTGAGTTCTACCGCTGAGCTATTCTTTCATATGAAAGTTGACTGGCATAAAATCACCTCTTTGTTAATGAGAGATATGGTTCCTTATTCTCTTCAATAAAAGTACTTATTAAACAAGTGTAAAACGTGCACTCCAATTCAATATTGGTTTGAGTATCATTTTTACAGGTACATAAAAGTCAATTTCTCACCATTTTTTTATATATACATATTTTAAAAAATTTTAAAATTAAAAAAATATTGCATTTAAACAAATTAATTATAAATATTAAAAAAAAATTAATAGAATAAAAAAAAATCAAAAAAAAAAAAAAAATAAAAAAATATTGGTCCCGCCGGGAATCGAACCGGGGACCCTCTGTTTGAAAATGCCAAATGATACCAAAATTACTTTTTACGATCACTTTTAGAGCAATTACTCTTTAGAAGAAATACTTAAGTGATTTTTTGGATGTGGTTCAGAAGTAATTCTAAAAAAGCTGTAAAAATATAATAACGGATAGTTGGGAAGCAATGAAAGAAGTGATTTTTTGAAGTTGTTAAGAATAACTTCTAAAAAAGCAGTAAAAATACACTAACGGATACTTGTGAGGCATTAAAAGAAGTAGTTTGTAAAGCACTACTTGCAATTTATTTTTGCTGGGTAGTTTAAATATAATGGTAATCAGAAGAAAGAGCATTAGAGGGTTAACATTTTTTTTCTATAGAATAAAAATGTTAATTATCTATATAAATGTTAATTAGAATTTTTTTAAATAAAACATGGTCGGGCTGTGACTCAAACCCGAGCCGTCAGATAGCCGGACAATGTTGTTAACATTATTTTAAAATCGCTAAATACAAAGAAAAATTTACTCATATTTTAACCGCTGTCATTTTAAATCTGGCCACCATTTGTGAATCAAAATAATGCAAGATTTAAGGAAATTTAATAGAATTTTCAACAATATTCAGTTTGTGCAGATCCGATCGGTACTCGCTAAATGTTACTATATAATTTGATGAAAGGCCGATATCGATGATTAAAAGCCACGCCTACTTAGAACGAGTAGCAAAATTAAAAACCAAACGCTACACAAAAAATTTCTACAATTTTCTGGGTCATCTTCCAGTTTTTCGGGGACAACTTAACCGTTATTTAGATCTTTAAAAATTAAAGCACCAAGCATAAAATTAGAAAAAACCATAATTGATTCTATTGTTTGTATTGTCCATCACGTATGTACATTAGGGTTCTCCAAAAAAAATTTTTTTAACCGGGCTACCCCCTTGAAATATTTATTTGGGTGTAAAACTACGTCTGCCAAAAAATTAGGATAATCGGACATCGGGAAGACGTGCCGCATCGGCCCTGAAATTTGGAACACTGATTACAAGGGGAAAATATGACTTTTTATGAATTTTCTCGAAAACATTGATATTTTAAAACTAATTCGAATTAAAAACACTAAAGAATCGCAATTTAGAGTGGATTCTCCTCGTAATAAAGCAATAAAAACTTAAATCGGTTAAAAATCAGCCGAGTTATAAAAATTTCCCCAGGCAACTGATGTGTCGCAGACCACTTAATCAAGAAATTCGGGTCCAAATTTTAAAATTTATTGAAATAATCTTTACAGAAACATTTGTTTTTTATAAGTTCCACGAACTCAGATAAGAATTATTTTTATACCCTACACCACTATGTGGTCAGGGTATTATAAGTTTGTGCAGATGTTTGTAACACCAAAAAATATTGGTCGTAGACCCACCTTATAGTATACCGATCGGCTCAGAATTTTTTTTTATTTCGATTTAACGATGTCCGTCTGTCCGTCCGTCTGTCTGTCCATGCAATCTTGTGCGCACTCTACAGGTCGCAATTATTAAGATATTTTGATGAAATTTGGTACGCAGACCTATGTTGGCCCAAGGACGAACAAGTTTGATTTTGGTGAACATCGGTCCATGTTTAGACCTAGTGCCCATATAAGGGTCCTACCAAAATTATATTGTTTATACGCTGCAGGTCGTAAATATTAAGATATTTTGAAGAAATTTGATACACAGACCTATATTGGCCCAATAACGCAGCCTATTGATTTTGGTGAACATCGGTCCATGTTTAGACCTAGTGCCCTTATAAGGGTCCTACCAAAATTATACTCTTTATAAGCTGCAGGTCGCAAATATTAAGATATTTTGATGAAATTTGGTACACCGACCCAAGGATGAAGCCTATTGACTTTGGTTAACACCGGTCCATGTTTAGACCTAGTGCCCATATAAGGGTCCCCCCAATATTATATTGTTTATACGCTGCAGGTCGCAAATATTAAAATATTTTGATGAAATTTGGTACACAGACCTATGTTGGCCCAAGGACGAAGCCTATTGATTTTGGTGAACATCGGGATATGTTTAGACCTAGTGCCCATATAAGGGTCCCCCCAAAATTGGCTTGGTTACAAACTGCAGGTCGCAAATATTAAGATATTTTAATGAAATTTGGTGCGCTGAATCACATTATAGAAAATTTTGACACAAGCCCCATTTTAACCCATTCGAATTTCGGATCCAATCATTAGTTGGCTTTTAACCAGACTGGTGTAGGGTATTGTAAAGTCGGCATGCCCGACTTTAACCTTTTTACTCGTTTTCTATTGTGTTTTGCTAACTCGTTTTATTTTAAATTAGTGCTAAAGAAGGTCAGAATTCTTAAACACTGTTTTCAAATCTACAATTTTAAATTAAAAGCAACGATTGGACTTTAAGGTTTTATTAAGAACATATTAGAGATTAAAAACTACAAAAATTGTAGGATTTCTTTTTTTAATTTGGCACCGGCAGAGATTTTCTTTGAGCGGATTTCGAGAAAACAGCAAGGTTGGTTCCTTTATCGTTATAATACCGTTATCGCTAAAATACCGTTTTAAATAGAATACCGTTACGAATACATCTAAAAAAAATTCCCAATACCGTTATCGTAACCGAAACCGTTATTTTTTTTTTTTTTTAAAGAGAAGCAACACTCAAGAAATTCTTCCTATTAATTAACGTGTTGCTCTTTTGGAAAGGGGATAGAGAAGAAGTGAAAGGTGGTGAAAGATGAAGGGCTTCAAATATGGCAACACTGTAATTGCGCGTGATGTTGAATTTTTAGAACAGTTGTTGCGCGCCATCTGATGGTAAGTTGGCGAACTTTGTTGAAGCATTTTAGTTCATAGCCCTGTTATATTATTTTACTTCGGTGGGATTAAGTGCTATGTGAACAGAGGACGCTGCGATATGTATGAGGGATAGAAAACACTCATACATATTACTAATTTTCATAAATTGATGTTGCCTTGTAGTAGTTACCGGTATTTTATCGGTATTTATTAATTTATATAAAAAATGCCAATTTTTTGACTTTTTTATTTTATAACTTGAGTTATTTTTACAAAAAAATTTATAGACAAGAATTTTAATTATTAAAACTACCATCATTGAATTTATACGTTATAATCTGTATTTTTAAGACTTCAAAACAAGAATATGCTACATTTTTACTTGTTTTTATATGTTTTTAACGTAATTCTTAATACCGGTAGCTGTTTCGATAACGGTATACCGTTACCGAATCAGTCTTAAATACCGTTATCTTTGCCGTTACCGAAACAAACGAAATTCGATACAGTTACCGTTATTCGTTTCGGTAACCAACCTTGGAAAACATCGATTTTTGGCATTTATTTAGCTTTTAGGCAAATTTTTCTTTTTGCTTTTAATTTCAAATGATTTTGGCCGGAATATAACAACGCAAGATTAAATACTTCAATCCTGAAAATTAGGGCAAAATTTAAATATATTAAATTGCCCATATAGGCCCCAACAGCACTTAAGGGTTAATTTTCTGAAATTAAATTAAGAATATTATTTTTACATCGAGAAAAATAATATCAAGAAGTTTAATGTACATTAGCTCAGGAATATCTGTTATATTAATATGTTAAAAAAAATTAAAATCTCCTCAAATTTGACCTCTGACCTTACACAGGGGCAATTTAATGTATTTATATTTTGCCCTAATTTTCAGGATTGAAGTATTTAATCTTTTGTTGTTATATTCCGGCCAACATCATGTGAAATTAAAAAAAGAAAAGATTGCCTAAAAGCCAAATAAATGCCAAAAATCGCTGTTTTTTCGAAATCCGCTCAAAGAAAATCTCTGCCGCAGCCAAATTAAAAAACGAAATCCTACAATTTTTACAGTTTTTAATCTCTAATGTGTTCTTAATAAAACCTTAAAGTCCAATCGTTGATTTTTTAAAATTACTTTAAAAAAATTTTAAAAAATTTTAAATTGTAGATTTGAAAACGGTGTTTAAGAATTCCGACCATTTTAATCACTAATTTAAAACGAGTTAGCAAAACACAATAGAAAAAACTATTTCTTATCTGAGTTCGTTTAACTTATAGAATATAAAAATATTTCTGTAGTATATTATTTCAATAAATTTTAAAATTTGGACCCGAATTTCCGATTAAATGGCCTGCAACACATCAGTTGCCTGGGGAAATTGTTATAACTCGGCTGACTTTTAACCGATGTAAGTTTTTTATTGGTTTATTACAAAGAGAATTCACTCCAAATTACGATTCTTTAGTGTTTTCAAGTCGAATAGTTTTGAAGTATCAATGTTTTCTTCAAAATTTAAAACAGAATTTTAAGGTACATTTTAAATATTTTGTATGGTAAAAAATTTAAAATAATAAGAGATTTCATATAAGCTCGTATTCTACTCGTAAACTGTGTAAACGTGGTATGTTTATGAGTTTAATGTCAAACTCCATACATAAAAAATATGGTTTGTATTTATACAAAGTTTACAAGGAATTTACGAGTTTATATGAAAACACCTAATAGCCGACTTTTGTGAAAAAAAATCGACTTTTTCTTCTTTATAGTAAAGGTGATAATTTTTGGTTTCAGAAGAGAATTTTACTTTCCAAACTTTATGAAACGCTTATTTTAGACTTGACCCTACTTTAACATATTGTTCGTTATTAAGCGAATTATACTGTTTTTGCCAAATTAGGTAAAACATATTTAATTAAACTCTTTAGAAACTTCGGTTGTAAGGGTTTAATTATATAAGAACTGTTTTTTATAAATTTTAGCGCAATATTCAAATTTTTTAACAACAATGGGCTGGTAACTAATCTTAAAAGTAGACAAAGCAAAACACTATCGTTTTTCTATATTTTTTCATTCATACGCTTAAAAAAATAGTTAGTAAAAAAGTTAGTAAAATTTATTTTCGTTTGCTGAAATTGCGTTTTTAAATAATAAAACAACAAAAATGCTGTACTATTAAAAAAAAATTTATTTATGAAGTTTTTTTTATTTTACAAAGATACAGCAAAAAGCCTATTGTAATTAATATAGCAAATATTAATATCTAATCAACTAAGAGTTAGCAAAATATTTGCTAAATTTACCAATTTTTTACTAACAATCAGCTCACTGAACACAGCAAAATGGTAAGAAGGTCTTCATTAGTAAATCAACTAGACATTTTTCGAAGTTTTCGAAAGCAAACAGTCTCTTTTAACTAGGGATGTGCGATTAATCGATTAATGAAACGTCCTGATTAATCAATTAATTGATTATTCAACAATTCTGATGAATCAAAAATATGATAAATCGATTAATCAGTTATTTCGATTATTTAAAATAATGATTAATTGATTAATCATGACTTTGATTAATCAAACTTATGAATAATTGAATAATATTTTATTTTTCTCCTTTAACCCTTTGAGGGCCATACATTTTCTGCCGAAGCGATTTTGAAGATTTTGCTATTTTCATAATCTCTGACCTAATAATGGTTATGCCAAGAAAAATTGGCTCCGTAGAACCCCTGATTACCCCTCATTTCGCTTGCCAAATATATTTGCCATTTGACGACCCTGCCGTTCCGGACGAAGCGATTTTTATTATTAATTTATTTTCATGATCTGGAATTTAATTATGGATATGTTACAAAAAATTGCCTCTTAGACCCCTTGCTTGCCCTCCATTTCGCTTGTCAAAGTTTGTGCTTTTTACCCCTTAAATCACGAATTCTAAATAACCAACTTCTTGGGCTTACAAGGGGAAAGCGGTACTAGGTAGGGATTTACCGCCTACTAAAAATTTGCTCCCCCAATTCTCCTTTACAAATCACCTTTGGAAATATTTACTCTATCTTTTGTCTGGGCATTTATAAGTGCGAAAAACCCTTGGGCAAGCATACTTGCCTATGGTCGTCAAAGGTTTAAATACGTCTTAACGCCAGTTCAATATAGAAACATGAAACTTAAGAATGGACATTAGTCAAGTCTGACCAGTGAGCAAACAATCTGTTTGATTTTATTTATTTGGAGCTATATAAGGTATTGCCACAAAAGAAAGATAATATTGCCGTAAGTTTTGATTTTTAAATATTTTTTTAATATTAATTAAAATTATTCAAGTTTTGATTAATCAAAATTCAAATTATTCGATTAATCATAATTCTGATTAATCAAATTTTCAATTAATCAATAAGATTTCTGAGTAATCATACTGTTTGAATAATCGATTAATCGCACATGCCTACTTTTAACAGAACGTTCGTTTTCGTAACTCCATATGCTGATTTTTTTTGTCAATTTTAAATCTAAAAAAAGTAAAACTTATAATCTCTAATTGGAGTAGGAAAGCTGTTAAAAACTCTTTTTGAGGCTTATTTTGTCTTGGACGTATTGGAAGTAGAAACGATTCCTTTTGATTTTGTGAAAAATTTCTTCATTTACCTTTTAAATGTTGCGTCTTTATGACCGTAAGCTTCATTATCAATTAGCAGGTTTAAACTTGTCACCCAATAAATTACAGTGATTTTTTCACAAAAAAAGAAGAAATCTTGCAAAGAAGGGTTAAGGGAATTATGCATACTGTTTTTGGCAAATTATGATAGCTTAAAAACGTTTAATTAAACTGTTTAGAAACTTTATGCATTCGGCCGTTAAAGTTCAGAAAGTTCCGTGCAGAAATGCTAAGAAGAACTTTGATGCCAAAAACAAGCAAAACTTTTTCAGAGTCCTTTTTCACTAGTAGTAAATAGTAGCATCTGTAGAAGCTTTTTCTGAAATTTGTAGTAGTTAATTTCTAAAGTGTGTGATTTAAGCAGTTCCCAATTTTGCTAAATGATTGCCACCCCAATACATACATTTTATGTATTTCAGTTTGAGCTGTTAGGTGGACAACATAACTCATGTAATATTTACAACAGATGGAAATAAATTATCATATTTATTACTTGTATTTATAAGGACTTACTTTTCAAAACCAACATACAGTTTTCATTAATATCATTTGGAGTAGTCCCATCAACGTCAAATTAAATACATTTGTGCCATCACAGCACATTGTATATATTTTTAAATTAATTATTATTAATATTTAAAGTTAAATATTAGCGATATTCACAATCTGTTAAGTGGCGGAGTACTCGAGCTGCTGGTGTAGTATAAAATACATTTTTATAATAATTTCAAAATACATGTGGATCAGGGGCACATATAGGGCCGACAGAAAAAATAAAACAATGGGCATTAATGAGCTGAATATGAGGAAAATAAATATACGAGTACTATTTTTGGAGTGTATTATTAGTTTGAGTCCTTTTTGAGTACTCGATACTTGCAACTAATACTCGATATTTTCAGAGTGTCATTTTGGATGGAAATAAGACACTGAGGGAATACACTCATCGAAATAATTCTGTAAAAATAGCAGAAAAAGTTACTAAAAATTAGTTAAAAATTAAATTAGTTAATGCTGCAGAAAAAACTGCTAAAAGAGCAGATTATTTTTGATATATATATTACTAATATAGGAACAGCAAAAATAAAACTGTAAATGTACAGAATTTTAGTTATATTTCAGTTAAATTTTTGTTAATGGAAAATATCAAATTAACCCGCTAAAATCAGCCAAAAATTTTGCTAAATAATTAGTAGCCTAAAAATCAGAAAAAAATTTAAATTTTCGAAGTTTTTTTAAATGCAAATAAAAATTGAGCCTTTTGAAAACAGTAGTTTACAATTTTTTTTTAGCAAATATTTCTGCTGATTTTAGCAGGACAGACTGCTATTTGCACTTGACTAAATTTAGCTTAAAGATAGCAAAAATTTTTTAGATATAACAGTTTACTTTTGCTATTTTTAGTCTACTGATATTTAGCAAAATTTTCTGCAGTTAACTTATATATAACAAAAATTTTGTAAATTTAACAGTTTTAATTTTGCTGTTCTTTTTTTACTAGTATTTAGCAAAAAAATCTAATTTTAGCAGTTTTTTCTGCGGCATCATTTTTAACTAATTTTTAGTAGTTTTAACTAAATTTTTTACAGACTTTTTTTATTAGTGTAGGGTATTGCATAAATTTTATTATTAATACCCAGCAAAAAAAATTGGTAGTATTGCTTTACAAACTACTTCTTTCGCTGCTTCACAAGTGTATTTTTACTGCTTTTTTAGAAGTTATTCTTAACAACTTAAAAAAATCACTTTTCATTGCTGCCAAATTATCCGTTAGTATATATTTTTACAGCTGTTTTAGAATTACTTCTGAACAACATCCAAAAAACCACTTAAGTATTGCTTCTAAAGAGTAATTGTTCTAAAAGTGATCGTAATAAGTGATTTTGTTATCATATATTTTTTATTTCTTTTTTTTTAATTTAAATTTTTTTAATATTTATAATTAATTTGCTTAAATTCAATATGTTTTTAATTAAAATTTTTTTAAAACTATGTATATATAAAAAAATGGTGAGAAATTGCTCTTTATGCACCTGTAAAAATAGGACTGAAAACAATATTGAATTGGAGTGCACCTTTTAAACTTGTTTAATAAGTACTTTTATTGAAGAGAATAAGGAACAATATCTCGCACTAACAAGGTAGTGTTTTTATGGAAGTCATCTTTCATATCAAACAATAGCTCAGCGGTAGAGCGCTAGACTAACAATCGTGAGGTCGCAAGTTTGATACCCGGTGGCGGTAATAAAAAAAACTTTTGTAAGATAAAAAAATATAGTTTTTTTCGAATAATTTTTTATTAAACCTAACCTAAAAAGAGCTTCCTTTGCACTCGTTCCAGAAGTACTGAAATAATGTTGAAGTGGGTGTACTCCTCTCCTATGACAACTCAATGTTAAAATCATTAGTGTTTATGTTAAAAAAGAAGTACATTTAGATCAATTGTAGTGCTTTTTCTACTGCTTCGGCATCTTTTTTTTTTGCTGGGTAATGCATGAACTGGTAATATCCTATTATCAAGGTTTTCCTGGGAAGCTTGTAGTTCAAAACTTTTTATGTCTGTGAAGATAAATGTAAATTTAACTAGCAAAGACACAAACCGATTTCGTTAACAGAGCTATGTTATGAGTCAACAGAGCTCTGTTAACTACTTAACAGTAACATGTTAAAATTTTTGGAATGAAGGGTTATGAATTTCAAGCATTATGGGCGATAGGGGCGTGGTCCGACTGACGGAATGAACACAATCTGTGAAGCAGGGTGTATATAACTTTCATCATTTTTTTTTTTTGAAAACGCACGTAAGGAATAAGTGTAAATAAGGTTTTAAATTCAGTAATTTTAGGCCAAACTGCGGGAAATGTTTGGAGCCACAACGGACAACTGGGAACAGGTTCCTCAATGGTGTATATACTGAAGGTAATACAAGTGATGTATGTTTCAGCCTTGCTATTGAAATCTTCCCCGTCAATTTAGAAAGTTCTAAAAAATGACGCTAAAATTTTCATATTCTATGTTAAATATTTGGATGAAACTGGTGGCCAGTATGGAAAATTGGACAGAGGTTCCTGGATGAAAATCATTTTACAGACTATATTATGGCTGAACTTTCCAATTCTAGTCCTGAACTTTTTCAGGTCAATTTAAAATTGGGACCAATCTAACATTAAAATAATGTCCTTTTAAGCGAAATTTCATGGGTGAACCTGGTGGTCACTATGGAAAATTGGACAGAGGTTCCTGGACGAAAACAATATCGTAGGCTATTTAAGAGGTCTAGTTTCCAGCCAATGTTTTGGAATTGTGCTGCTCAATTTAGAAACTTGTTAAAAAGGACCCTAAAATTTATAGAACCTATATTAAGTATTTGGATGAAACTGGTGGCCAGTATGGAAAATTGGACAGAGGTTCCTGGGTGAAAATCATTTTACAGACTATATTATGGCTCAACTTTCCAATTCTAGTCCTGAAATTTTCCAGGTCAATTTAGAATTGGGAGCAATCTAACATTAAAATAATGTCCTTTTAAGTGAAATTTCATGGGTGAACCTGGTGGTCACTATGGAAAATTGGACAGAGGTTCCTGGACGAAAACAATATCGTAGGCTATTTAAGAGGTCTAGTTTCCAGCCAATGTTTTGGAATTGTGCTGCTCAATTTAGAAATTTGTTAAAAAGGACCCTAAAATTTTTAGAACCTATGTTAAGTATTTGGATGAAACTGGTGGCCAGTATGGAAAATTGGACAGAGGTTCCTGGATGAAAATCATTTTACAGACTATATAATGGCTGAACTTTCCAATTCTAGTCCTGAAATTTTCCAGGTCAATTTAGAATTGGGAGCAATCTAACATTAAAATAATGTCCTTTTAAGTGAAATTTCATGGGTGAACATGGTGGTCACTATGGAAAATCGGACAGAGGTTCCTAGACGAAAATTGTGTCATAGCTAGCATAAAGGATATATACTCCGGTCGTGGTGGTAAAATCTTCATGGTCAACTTGGAAATGCATCAATTTACAACTTTAAAAAGTTTAAATTTATGTTAAGGAATGTAATTAAAATGGCCATCCAAAACTGTTAACTGAGCTATGTTAAGCATTTAACAGCGCAATATAAATAAAAATAATGCCAACCAATACTGTTAACTCAGTTATGCTAAGTAGTGGGAAATATCTGAAGCTACATCGGGCAACTGGAAACAGGTTCCTCAATGATGTATATACTGATGGTAATATAAGTGATGTACGTTCCAGCCTTGCTATTGAAATCTTCCCCGTCAATTTAGAAAGTTCTAAAAAATTACGCTAAAATTTTCATATTCTATGTTAAATATTTGGATGAAACTGGTGGCCAGTATGGAAAATTGGACAGAGGTTCCTGGATGAAAATCATTTTACAGACTATATTATGGCTGAACTTTCAAATTCTAGTCCCGAAATTTTCCAGGTCAATTTAGAATTGGGAGCAATCTAACATTAAAATAATGTCCTTTTAAGTGAAAATTCATTGGTGAACATGGTGGTCACTATGGAAAATTGGACAGAGGTTCCTGGACGAAAATCATTTTACAGACTATATTAAGGCTGAATTTTCCAATTCTAGTCCTGAAATTTTCCGGGTCAATTTAGAATTGGGAGCAATCTAACATTAAAATAATGTCTTTTTAAGTGAAAATTCATTGGTGAACATGGTGGTCATTATGGAAAATTGGACAGAGGTTCCTGGATGAAAATCATTTTACAGACTATATTATGGCTGAACTTTCAAATTCTAGTCCTGAAATTTTCCAGGTCAATTTAGAATTGGGAGCAATCTGACATTAAAATAATGTCCTTTTAAGTGAAATTTCATTGGTGAACATGGTGGCCAGTATGGAAAATTGGACAGAGGTTCCTGGGTGAAAATCATTTTACAGACTATATTATGGCTGAACTTTCCAATTCTAGTCCTGAAATTTTCCTGGTCAATTTAGAATTGGGAGCAATCTAACATTAAAATAATGTCCTTTTAAGTGAAATTTCATGGGTGAACATGGTGGTCACTATGGAAAATTGGACAGAGGTTCCTGGACGAAAATCATGTCATAGATAATCAAAAATGTACATTTTCCAGCCATTGTGGTATAATATTTCTGGTCAATTTAGAAATATTATTAATTTAACTTTAAACACATTATGTTAAGTTATAGAAATTAACAGGTGGCCAACCAATGTTAACAAAGCTGGTTAACAGTGTAGTATATTTTTTTAATCAGAAATTTATTGGCGGCAGGTATCAAGTGTTGTAATTTCAATATAGGGTTGCCCACTAAAATAGTAAAAATTGCATTAAAAAATATATGCAAAATTGTTTATTGACAATAATGTCATGATACAAGTAAAAACTGCATTTTCCAAGTCACATATAATACATTTTAAAATTAAATAAGAAAAATCCATGAAGACATTTTTAATGACAAAAATAAATGTTCCAAAGATGTTATTTCCATTCTTCTGGTCGTTTTAGAAATTGGAGCAATTTAATGTTGAAATTGTACAATTTTATTATGAAAATTCATTTAACATGTGGCCAACCAATGTTAACAAAGCTGTTTAACAGAGCAGTCATGAGAATAACATCATAGTATTGGCGCGCAAAAATATATTTTTGGCGGCAAGTACTCAGCGTTGTAATTTCAATATAGAGGTGCCCACCAGAAAAGAACAAATTTCATAGAAAAAAATACACATTTCAACATCAATATTGCAGTTCCAAATTAGTAATATTTTTGTATTTTAAATTAATATACATAAGTATTTTGCTATAATGACACAGATATTACCTTCAAAATGCCTCTCTAAATTATATGACAAATACTATTTAAGCTACTGTTAAATAAATCTCAATTATATACAAATCTACTTTTAATTTTCAATTTCCCAGTTTAGAAAAACATTACTAGATATTTGGTTATGTAACTGCTCAACTGGTATTGGTAACTAGTTAATTTTCTTATTACATTTCTTATTACTTTTGTATGGGGATGTCGCGAAAAATAATGAGTTATGCTTACACACCAGCATACGAAAAATCAAAAATATGTCGTTACTTATATATTTACCAGTATTGACAAAAATAATATACACCATTTTCAATTGTATTTCGGGAATTATCATTTTATTTCAGAAGTTATCAATTGTTTTTCAGATTTATCAATTGTATTTCAGAAATAATTAATTAATTTTCAGTTTTATCAATTGCATTTCAGAAGTTATTATTAGAAATTATCAATTGTATTTCAGAAACCGTCAATTGTATTTCAGAAATTATCAATTGTATTTCAAAAATTATCAAATGTGTTTCAGAAATTATTCTTTATTAACTATGAAATACATTTGATAATTTCTGAGATACCATTAATAGTTTCTGAAATACAATTAACAGTTTCTGAAATATAAATAATATTTGCCGAAATACAATTAACAATTTCTAAAATACTTTTGATAATTTCTGAAATACAATTAATTTTTTCTGAAATACATTTGAAAATTTCTGAAATACAATTGGTAGTTTCTGAAATACTATTGATAAATACGAAAATCTATTTTGATAATTTCTGAAATACAATTGATAAAACTAAAAGTCAATTGATAATTTCTGAAATACAATTGAAAACTTCTGAAATTTAGTGAAAATGGAGTAGATATTCAAAAAATAGATTTTCAAAAAATTAGTTTTATCAAAGAGTATACATAATAAAGAGATTGGGGGACTCTCTATCACTGAGAAAGCATTTGTTCTATTATGTGTCTTGGAACAGGAACATACTCAAACCAATATCACCCAGCAAACATGGCAATACGAAGAAGGTTCTCCGAACATATCACCAGGAAGAAAACATTTATTGCCGGTAATATCAATTTCGTATTCTGGAAGTTTTCTCCGTCGGAAACAACTGTTACACTAAAACAATACTTCCAGGAAATATGAAAGCAATAACTCATATGGAAGATAAAAGGGATATCGCTAAATAAACTCCCGGTACAATAAAAAAACGATTTAATTTTTTCATTATTAAATTTAAGCCTGAAAAACAATATCTGCATACATAATCTTTTGACCAACTTATAAATTATCTTGATTTCATCTTAGCCGATTTTTCCCGCGCAATTAATCTTAACTTTTCACGAGTTTATTTCCTATTTTTTCACATTGATAAAAGATTTCAAACAAATTTGCTTTATATTCCAAATGATACAAAGGTGATATTGCCGCAATATTGTCATAAAAAGTTATGACAAAAGATAAAATTTTTGAATTATTTTTTTCCAAATATCGCCGAATTATCTTCCAAGTGATAAAAGGAAGACAATTTCAAAGTAAATACTACTTGACTTTTTTCATTCAAATGACAAATAGAAGATATCGCTTTAATATCTTCTTGGAAGGTATCTTTTAAATGTTTGCAGGGTAATTATGTGCGCTCTTTGTATGACTCAAAACATCGATTGTAACCAGGGATGGAAAATAATAATTTAGTTATAAAAATCAAGAATGGAACTATACTATGGAATTATACTATTCCAACAGTATTATAGCCCTAGATTATGAATTTTAAAAAACCATACGTAAAAAATTGCAAAACAATATCGGAATGCGAAAAAAGGCTTTGGGGTTCAAAAAATTAATTAAAAGATATACATTCTGCAAACGATGCCAAAATTTTATTTTTTTGCAACTAACCACCAAACTTTGTTTTATGAAATGGGCATTATACTCCGTAGATTATAAATTTAAAAACCGCACTTAAAAAATTGCAAAATAATAGAGGAACGCGAAAAGAGACTTTGTGGTAGAAAAAAATAATTAAAAAACTAAATCAGCGATTAACAATCTGCAAATGAATACAATGACGCAAAAATTTTCCTTTTTGCAAATATTTTTTTCGCGATTTTTTTTTTTTTGCAAACTAAGCACCAAACTTTTGTGTATAAGATTTGTTACTATAGACCCTAGATTATAAATTTAAAAAAACCACACTTACAAAAATTGCAAAATAATCGCGTAAAGCGACAAAAGGCTTTATGGCCCAGCAAAATCTTTCATTACCAAATAAGTGGTTATATAATAGGAATTCATAGCTCCGCACAACTTATTTTTTGGCGTCTAAGCTCATTATTTTTGTTTGGCGTGGTCGTTTTTATAAGTAGTCATGCTTACCCGCTCGCTTACGAAAAAATGAGAAATAAGTAGTTATGAGATTCTGAATAATAAGTGGTTACACACATGCTTACAAAAAGTTGAATTATAAGTGGTTATCCGATTGCTTACTTGATTCTTAAAAATAAGGAGTTAAGCAAATACTATTAGCTTAAGAAAATACATTCAGAAAAATTTAAGTTTTTTCTAATGTGTTATTTTAGGACTCGTCATAAAAATTTAAACATAAAACATATTTACATATAATAAATAAAAATGTATAAAATTTAACTGTGTAAAAAGTATTTATTTAAAATATTACGAGTAAGTTATTATTTTATATTTAGAAACAATGAATACAATAGGCCGTTATTAGGACGTCATTATTTTATATTATAAAATAATGCAGAAGGTAATGATATATCATTTTTGGTAATGCTGATAGTAATGAGGTGTCATTACCAATATTTTGCTGGGGGGTCAAAAAATTAATTAAAAAACTTAATCAGCGATTTACATTCTGCAAACAAATATATTGATGAAAAAATTTTTCCTTTTTGCAAATTTTATTTTTCGCGATTTTTTTTTGCAACTAGCCACCAAACTTTGTTGTATAAAATGTGTATTATAGTCCCTAGATTATAAATTAAAAAGAAACGTACTTAAAAAATTGCAAAATAAAAGCGGAACGCGAAGAAAGAATTTGTGGTACAAAAAATTAATTAGGAAACGTAATCAGCGATTTAGATTCTGCAAACAAATATATTGATGCAAAAATTTTCTTTTTGCCAATTTTATTTTTCGCGGGTTTTTTTGCAACTAGCCACCAAACTTTATTGTATGAAATGTGTATTATAGCCCCTAGATTATAAATTTAAAAAAACGCACATAAAGAATTGCAAACTAATAGCGGAATTTGAAAAAAGACTTTATGGTACAAAAATTTAATCCCTAGGTTATATATTTAAAAAAACCGCACTTAAAAATTGCAAAATAACGTCGGAATTTGAAAAAGGCTTTATGGTACAGAAAATGAATTAAAAGAGGTAATCAGCGATCGACATTCTGCAAACGAATATATTGTTGCAAAAATTTCGCTTTTTGCAAATGTTTTTTTCGCAATTTGTGCTAATATTTGCTAATATCTAAATATTTAATTTTTTTTAACGAGCCAAAGAGGAAGCTATTTTTTAGTTACTTACATTTTTAAATATGCAAGAGCGATCTAACATTTTTTTGTATAAGAGCCCGATTAAGTGAGCCTTTTACATCCCTGATTAACCAGTCGGAGTTCGTTCCTGTTCCAAGCCGCATAATATTTTTTCAAATAAAAAATATTGAGAGAGTTGCAAGTTTCTTTGTTATAGAATTTTGTTTTAATAAAGTACGCTCGTGACGGGATAGCTCTACCATCTCAGCTATCTCGACATGTTATATTTGATATATAAAAAAATAATTGACATGCTGCACACAACTATGCTTATGCGACAAACAAAAATCGAAAATATTTACTATATCCTTACCAGTGTTAAAAAAATATTCTGCCTAAATATAGATTTTCCAAAAAATTTAAAGAAAAATCTAGAAAATTATATTTGAAATAATGATAGAGATAAGTCATTATTGGTAACGCATTATTTTTTATTTTGAAATAATGGAAAAAAATAACTAGTTGTTACCCAGTGTAGAAATGGTAATGACATATCATTATTTTTTGGACTACCAGTAATGACACCCACTTACCTTCTGCATTATTTTAAAACATATAATAATGAGTTACTGATAATGACTTATTTTTATCATTATTTCAAATAGAAAATAATTTTCTAGATTTTTTTTTAAATTTTTTGAAATCTATTTTTAGACTCAATATTTTTTAAACACTGGTAAGGATATATGTAACCACATATTTTTTGATTTTTTGTATGTTGGCGAGTAAGCTTACTTGTGTGCAGCAGGTCAATTGTGTTTTTATCTATTAAATATTACATGTCGATTTGTAGACCCAAGTTCGATTGCCGCACCACGAAATTTTATTTAAAAAAAATACAATAAAAAATATTTTTTTTTATATAATTAATTTTTTTGAAAATCTATTTTTAGACTCATTATTTTTGTCAGTACTGGTAAGCACACAGGTAGCGTTATATTTTTTGATTTTTTGTATGCTGGTGTGTAACCATAACTCATTATTTTTCGCGACATCGTCATATAAAGGTAATAAGAAATGTAATAACAAAAGTAACTAGTTACCATTACAAAGTATGTAGTTACATAACCACATATGTGGTAATGATTTTCTACACTGGGTATTTTCGTCAAAAATATATGGGCAACAAAAACAAATTTTCGTTACTTTGCTTTCGTTTACACCATTTTCGTATTACATAAACAGGGGCTTACATAGAAAAAAAATTCAAAATAATTTGAAGAAAGCATCTGATGCATTATTTCAAAAATAAATAAAATTTAAAAATACAACTGAAATAAAGCAATAGCAATTTAAATTTAAATAAAATTGTTTGAAGTAAAAAAAAAGTCGAAATACTTATGTATATTAATTTAAAATACGAAAATATTACTAATTTACTAATTTGGAACTGCAATATTGATGTTGAAATGTATATTTTTGTATGAAATTTGTTCTTTTCTAGTGGGCACCCCTATATTGAAATTACAACGCTGAGTACTTGCCGCCAATAAATATATTTTTGCGCGCTAATACTATGATGTTATTCTCATTACTGCTCTGTTAAACAGCTTTGTTAACATTGGTTGGCCACATGTTAAATTATATAACTTAACATAATGCGTTTAAAGTTAAATCAGGGGGTTTCCATCAGCTGCTTTTAAAAATGCTTAATGAGCCAAAAAATTTCACGCAAGAAATAGAGGAACAACAGAAGGAATATGAAGAAAATTAACAGCGAATGAGATAAAATGAAGTAATTCGGGAAAACAAAAGAAAAACAATAAAATCGTTTTTACAACAAAAAAAAAAAAAACAAAAGTTAAAAGCAAAAAATTTATTTAAATTAATTATTATTTATTTCCTTATTAAAGTTGTTTTTGTTACCGTTTTATTCAGTAATAAATTTCACTTTTCTTTTGTTTTTCTCATTCTTCACTGAAATTAACAGACCCGAGCATCCATACAAATAATTGTGCACGAGTTAACATAATTTCTTGGGAAGAAAACTCTTCCCTTAAATACTCTTTGGTTAAATTAATAATATTTCCAAATTGACCAATTCTCCACTGTAACTACCATCCGAAAATGTTACCTAATTAGTTGTCACTTGTAAGAATTTTCATAATAAAGTTTTTCAATTTCAACATCAAATTGTTGGAATTTCTAAAATGACCAGGAGACTGGAAATAGCATCTTTGGAAATTATATACCCTAAAGCACCAATGATCAAACTTTCTTCCAGGAACCTTTTTCCAAACTTTAGTTGTGACCACATTAGTTTTCACTTAAAAATTCTGTATGAATTTTCATAATAAAATTGTAAAATTTCAACATTAAATTGCTCCAATTTTTAACACGACCAGAAGAATGGATATGGCATCTTTGGAACATACATACCATATTGTAAAAAGGATAAATATTTCATCCCGGAACTTTTTCCATGCCTTTGTTTTTGTCATTAAAATGTCTTCATGGATTTTTCTTATTTAATTTTAAAATGTATTATATGTGACTTGGAAAATGCAGTTTTTACTTTTATCATGACATTATTGTCAATAAACAATTTTGCATATATTTTTTAATGCAATTTTTACTATTTTAGTGGGCAACCCTATATTGAAATTACAACACTTGATACCTGCCGCCAATAAATTTCTGATTAAAAAAATATACTACACTGTTAACCAGCTTTGTTAACATTGGTTGGCCACCTGTTAATTTCTATAACTTAACATAATGTGTTTAAAGTTAAATTAATAATATTTCTAAATTGACCAGAAATATTATACCACAATGGCTGGAAAATGTACATTTTTGATTATCTATGACATGATTTTCGTCCAGGAACCTCTGTCCAATTTTCCATAGTGACCACCATGTTCACCCATGAAATTTCACTTAAAAGGACATTATTTTAATGTTAGATTGCTCCCAATTCTAAATTGACCAGGAAAATTTCAGGACTAGAATTGGAAAGTTCAGCCATAATATAGTCTGTAAAATGATTTTCACCCAGGAACCTCTGTCCAATTTTCCATACTGGCCACCATGTTCACCAATGAAATTTCACTTAAAAGGACATTATTTTAATGTTAGATTGCTCCCAATTCTAAATTGACCTGGAAAATTTCAGGACTAGAATTGGAAAATTCAGCCATAATATAGTCTGTAAAATGATTTCCGTCCAGGAACCTCTGTCCAATTTTCCATACTGACCACCATGTTCACCAATGAATTTTCACTTAAAAGGACATTATTTTAATGTTAGATTGCTCCCAATTCTAAATTGACCTGGAAAATTTCAGGACTAGAATTGGAAAGTTCAGCCATAATATAGTCTGTAAAATGATTTCCGTCCAGGAACCTCTGTCCAATTTTCCATACTGACCACCATGTTCACCAATGAATTTTCACTTAAAAGGACATTATTTTAATGTTAGATTGCTCCCAATTCTAAATTGACCTGGAAAATTTCGGGACTAGAATTTGAAGGTTCAGCCATAATATAGTCTGTAAAATGATTTTCATCCAGGAACCTCTGTCCAATTTTCCATACTGGCCACCAGTTTCATCCAAATATTTAACATAGAATATGAAAATTTTAGCGTAATTTTTTAGAACTTTCTAAATTGACGGGGAAGATTTCAATAGCAAGGCTGGAACGTACATCACTTATATTACCATCAGTATATACATCATTGAGGAACCTGTTTCCAGTTGCCCGATGTAGCTTCAGATATTTCCCACTACTTAGCATAACTGAGTTAACAGTATTGGTTGGCATTATTTTTATTTATATTGCGCTGTTAAATGCTTAACATAGCTCAGTTAACAGTTTTGGATGGCCATTTTAATTACATTCCTTAACATAAATTTAAACTTTTTAAAGTTGTAAATTGATGCATTTCCAAGTTGACCATGAAGATTTTACCACCACGACCGGAGTATATATCCTTTATGCTAGCTATGACACAATTTACGTCTAGGAACCTCTGTCCGATTTTCCATAGTGACCACCATGTTCACCCATGAAATTTCACTTAAAAGGACATTATTTTAATGTTAGATTGCTCCCAATTCTAAATTGACCTGGAAAATTTCAGGACTAGAATTGGAAAGTTCAGCCATAATATAGTCTGTAAAATGATTTTCACCCAGGAACCTCTTTCCAATTTTCCATACTGGCCAACAGTTTCATCCAAATACTTAACATAGGTTCTAAAAATTTTAGGGTCCTTTTTATCAAGTTTCTAAATTGAGCAGCACAATTCCAAAACATTGGCTGGAAACTAGACCTCTTAAATAGCCTGCGATATTGTTTTCGTCCAGGAACCTCTGTCCAATTTTCCATAGTGACCACCAGGTTCACCCATGAAATTTCACTTAAAAGGACATTATTTTAATGTTAGATTGCTCCCAATTCTAAATTGACCTGGAAAATTTCAGGACTAGAATTGGAAAGTTCAGCCATAATATAGTCTGTAAAATGATTTTCACCCAGGAACCTCTGTCCAATTTTCCATACTGGCCACCAGTTTCATCCAAATACTTAACATAGGTTCTAAAAATTTTAGGGTCCTTTTTAACAAGTTTCTAAATTGAGCAGCACAATTCCAAAACATTGGCTGGAAACTAGACCTCTTAAATAGCCTACGATATTGTTTTCGTCCAGGAACCTCTGTCCAATTTTCCATAGTGACCACCAGGTTCACCCATGAAATTTCATTTAAAAGGACATTATTTTAATGTTAGATTGCTCCCAATTCTAAATTGACCTGGAAAATTTCAGGACTAGAATTGGAAAGTTCAGCCATAATATAGTCTGTAAAATGATTTTCACCCAGGAACCTCTGTCCAATTTTCCATTCTGGCCACCAGTTTCATCCAAATACTTAACATAGGTTCTAAAAATTTTAGGGTCCTTTTTAACAAGTTTCTAAATTGAGCAGCACAATTCCAAAACATTGGCTGGAAACTAGACCTCTTAAATATCCTACGATATTGTTTTCGTCCAGGAACCTCTGTCCAATTTTCCATAGTGACCACCAGGTTCACCCATGAAATTTCACTTAAAAGGACATTATTTTAATGTTAGATTGCTCCCAATTTTAAATTGACCTGGAAAAGTTCAGGACTAGAATTGGAAAGTTCAGCCATAATATAGTCTGTAACATGATTTTCATCCAGGAACCTCTGTCCAATTTTCCATACTGGCCACCAGTTTCATCCAAATATTTAACATAGAATATGAAAATTATAACGTCATTTTTTAGAACTTTCTAAATTGACGGGGAAGATTTCAATAGCAAGGCTGAAACATACATCACTTGTATTACCTTCAGTATATACACCATTGAGGAACCTGTTCCCAGTTGTCCGTTGTGGCTCCAAACATTTCCCGCAGTTTGGCCTAAAATTACTGAATTTAAAACCTTATTTACACTTATTCCTTACGTGCGTTTTCAAAAAAAAAAAATGATGAAAGTTATATACACCCTGCTTCACAGATTGTGTTCATTCCGTCAGTCGGACCACGCCGCTATCGCCCATAATGCTTGAAATTCATAACCCTTCATTCCAAAAATTTTAACATGTTACTGTTAAGTAGTTAACAGAGCTCTGTTGACTCATAACATAGCTCTGTTAACGAAATCGGTTTGTGTCTTTGCTAGTTAAATTTACATTTATCTTCACAGACATAAACTTTTTCCAAAACACTCTTATATCGAATTCTGTAATCGCTCCTGAATCGTAGAACACATGGAACCACTTTTCCAAAAAGTGGGCGAAGACGACGTAATTAAATATTAACATTTTTTCTTGCATAAAAAGTTCAGATGTTTTTCTATGTACTTAGAAAGTCTCAGCGTGTAACTCGACTTTATTTTGGAAAAAAGTTTCGTTGAATATAGTGTGTCTTCTCATATTAAAAAAAAAAATAAAAAAAAAATATTTGTTCTATAATCCATACCTCAGTACGTATACTTATTATTATATTAATTATACGTTGGATAAGTTATATGAAATAATATCCCAGCAAAACTTACTATTACCCGTTAATGACTTTGGTAAGAAGAAATAAGGGTAGGTAACCTCTTTTCTATTACGAAAGCTATTATTTTAACAAGGGCATGTCCATCGATGTAACTGCTTACCTAGTAACATGTTATTCAGAACTTACAGGTAAGGAGTTTTTAAAAAACATTTTGGTTAAATTTGAATTTTTTAAACTGAATATAAATTTTAAATTCGCGGGTATTCCAAAAAAAATAAAATTATTAAAATTTTCTAGAAAAACGAATAAAACATCCAAACGTATGAATTTGGTATTTACAAATAATGCAAGGGCAAGGAGTAAGGGTCCAAAGTAATGCAAGGGTAAGCGGTTTGATATATTACCACGTAATATGCATAGTAGTACCCATATATTACCAAAGTTTTGCTGGGATATCAAAATCGAATAGTAAATTTGCCAGTATTTAGCCGCTCCTACTTCGCCTACTTTTTTGAAAAAATCGAAGTTGTTCTATGCCTTATTCATATCATATTGGACAATAAATACTGTAAATTTAATATTAATCCGACATACATTTTCCTGTAGCGATATAGTTGGTATTGAAATACTCACATTTTGTTTTAGGTAAAAGTACTCGTTAAACTACTACTCTTTTATAAGGTAGATTATGAATACCGCTATTGATAACAAACACATACTTTTGCAAACATGCCTACATATGCAAGTACTTTAATTTTAAATTAATTATTCATAAATACCAACATGTCTATATTGTATTTCGTACATAGGGAAAATACTCAAACTAACAGACACTCACACACATGTATATCATTATCAACTTAATTGTGTTTGTGGACATCCTTTATATTTACATAATTTGAAAAACATAGTGCAATAATGTTTTTATTATTAAGGCCCTGTGCGAGGTGGCTAAATAAATTCTAAACTAAATATAAATTGACAAAAGGGTTAAAAATTTCTTTGAAATTTTTTTGAAAACTTTTTC
The DNA here is from genome assembly GCA_949987735.1 of Leucophora obtusa. Taxonomy (NCBI): domain Eukaryota; kingdom Metazoa; phylum Arthropoda; class Insecta; order Diptera; family Anthomyiidae; genus Leucophora; species Leucophora obtusa. The sequence continues at coordinate 63,695,873 of OX465296.1, forward strand.
AAATTTCATATAAATTTGGAAACCTGAATTTAGTTTAGGTTTAATTTAGCCAGTTCGCACCCATCCTAAGTACGTATTTTGGTAAAAGTCTCATTCATACTGATAAAGTTTTTTATGGTATGAATTATGAAAAAAAACCTTAAGTATCGACCACCGATACTATATATTTCGGGCACACTGATTTCAATGGCGTACTGCGTTTTTTCACTTATGGATCAGACTTTTTGCAATAACGGCCTAAAGTTTCGCAGGTTCTAACACAGTTTTTTAATAAAATTTATACATAATAAAATTCCAACAATTATTTAAATTTTTCATTAAAAAATACGAAATTGTTTTTTCGGACTTTCTATATTTTCAAATATGTAGTTATAAAATGTTGTACCTCAAGTGCAAATTCTAATATGATATTGTCATATTAGATTTTATTTGTTGTTTCAGAAAGGTTGACCATTTTCGTGATAGACAATACAGTTGTTTCAGTTTGTGTGTTCCAGTCATCATTTTCTTATTGTGAACAACTGATGAGTGGGATGATGCCTTTCTTTGATATGAAAGTTGACTGGCATAAAAATACCACTTTGTCATTGCGTGATATTGCGTTTTATTCCGTTTGATAAAATTACTTATTAAACATGTGCAAAATGTGCACTGTATTTCAGTATTTTTGCCAGAACTATTTTTGCAGGTGCATAAAAAGGGATTTTTCATCATTTTATTTCGTATATTTTTAAAAATTATATATTTTTAAAAATTTAAAAATAAAAAAAAATATTGAATTTAAACAAACAAATTACACATTTAAAAAAAATTTCACTTTTGTGGATAAAATTATTGATGGTATAAAATTAATAATGAAATCATACCAATACGAAAAGTAGAAAGAAAAAGTAGAGTCGAGACCTAACTGATAGACTAACTTTTGGGCGCATGACCCGGCTAAAAAGTTAAATGATTGCCGTGTTAAACTTCAAAAAAAAAAAAAATAATAATTTACGATTGCCCTTTTGAATACATCTCCAATTCGGAAACAATAATATCTGACCTAACAGACGGCTCGGAACCCGATCCATTCCAGTATAGGAGAACCTTTTTTACATGCGGTTTTATAGAATTGACAAGCTACTAGTAGCTTCTTTTGTAATTTTTCATAAGTCCAAAATGCATTATTTTGAATAATTTTATTGTGCAATTGTCTTTGATACTCCATTGTAAACTTACCCAGCAAAAACAGACATTACCGAGTAATAAAGTGAGTAAGTAGCACACAAAGGGTTGCACTACTTAAGCCCCGTTCACATGATCACACAAGTGCTTATACTTTTCTTCACACAAGTATGACAAAAAGTATGCTGAAATTGTCTGGTTGTCAAAAAAGTATAAAAGAAAATCTTTTCAGTGTTCAGACTGTTATCGACACACAACAAATAAATTAAAACAGTTATTTTTTCTTCTATTATTACTTTTTTCTACCACTATTTGTTTTTAATCTTTGTTTGACATTTATTTGTGAATCACACGACACTTGTGTTGAGACAAGTGGTAACTTTATGAAATATTTCAAAAAATAAATCTTGTCAAAAAAGTGTGACCGTATTTTAAAATGTGTGTACCCATTTTGACATGTGTGTAACGAACAGTGTTCACACTATTATACATTTTCGTTATACAACACATTTCTGACATGTATAACACACTTGTGTGATAATCTAAACGGGGCTTTACCAGGCTATTTACTCGCAACATAACTTTTGTTCGCGATGTCCAAAAATTCATGGGTGGACATTACCCTCTCGCTTACAAAACATGTGCGAATAACGAGTTACCCATAGTGAAAGAATATGTAGTTACTCACAAAGATAGAATAAGTGGTTATTCAGAAGTTACAAAATAAGTGGTTACCCTACATTGTGAAATAGTTGGTCATATTTCAAATATAATTTTTTTAGCTCGGGAAATTTTCTATTCAGTTGGAAAAGTTTTCGAAACAATTTAATATTGTAAATAAAATATCAATATGAAAAAGACTTAATCAGTACTTATTAAACCAATTAATAGTAAGTGATTAATTTGCAAGAATATATAAGTAGTTTTATAACTTATTATCAGTAAGTCATTATTTTGTAAAGTAAAGTTATGCAAAAGGTAATGAACTATCATTACTTGGTAATCCGTATGGTAATGACCTATCATTACCATGTTTTTGCTGGGCATAAATGAGTCGAATTTGATAAACTGATGAAGTTATTAAAAAAACTGTACATTGAACTTTTTAATCGCACACTCCTTACAATTAGGTGTAATATGGTCAAGTATTTTTGGTAGTAAAAAATATCAGCATATTGTTATGAACCCTCTAGGTGGCGCTAGGGGATGTGTCCGACTAGCTCCCGTCAGACCTCTCTGGGACCTCTCTACTTAACTACAAAACACATCTGGAGTTGGAGGAAGATGTAGTCCTCCAGCCGCCCTACCTATCCTTGGTCACTTATCTCCATCATAAGTATATACATATAATGACCCCTTACATAGATATAATCTATATAGTTTTCTTCATAGACTTTGTCAAACTACCTCCTTTTGCAGCAATGGAAGCCAGAAGGCTGTTTCTGTAATAAAGTTTGGTAATCCTGTACCGGTGTTCTGTAACTATGTGAGAAGTTACTCGCATAAAAATTGCAACTATACGATGTGTCTATGATATTTAAAACAGGGTGAGTCACAAAACTTTAAACTGAATATAAGTAAATTTTTTTACATACCTCTGGATAAATTTGACATTACTCACTCTCACTCTGTTTTAAATATGGCAGAGTTGCAATTTTTATGTGAGAAATTTCTCACATAGTTACAGAACACCGGTACTGATCGCATTCTGATCCATGGGTTGTATAAGTGGGGTCACGTTTGGTGGCATAAACATTACAGAAATAGACCCATTTTCAGATTTTAGTTCGTCCTCAGATAGGTGGCTTTCACTGGCATACCTTTTTTGGTTAAAAATTTTTCTACCTGAATTGTGTAAAATATTATTTGAGATAGATATTGATTGACACGACTTGAAAACTTGTACCTCTGGAATAAATGAACTATGAAACCAATCTTTAAAAATGTCAGCAGTCATCCACGCTGACTTAGAGTCAGAGTTTTGAAGGACTTAATTCAATTTAAGCTTAAGTCACGAAAAATTTAATTCCGAATTTAAAAATGTTCATATGCCATTCCGTTAAACCATTCGTAAAGAATTCATTCATAAGCTTTATTCCCAAAGCTTTAACAAATATTGAATGAATGCCCAACTTGAATCATTCAAATCGCATGTTCATTCACCATTTTACTAATTGAATGAAGAAATTTTATTATCATTTACTTAGTGCAGTGTAGTGTAGTTTGAAACTTGCACATAATCAAAATCAAAGCACACAAGCTATAATAAAGCATACAATACTATTTATTTATGTTAGATGAATTTTAAACGTTTTTAATTTGTATTATGCTAATATTGCAAATTTAAGTTATTCATTTGACTAAATGAATAAAAAAAAATCATTTTTCATTCACTTTTTCACTAAATGAATTCAAGCAAATTTGGTTTCATTCAGTTAGAATTCAATAAAAATAGAATTAATTCATATAATTTAAAGCTTTCGTGAATGAAGCTATCGAATTAATTCCATAAGAATGCTCTTACACTCTAATAAATATTTGTTGAAATGTACTCTATTTAAAGGAGGTAACTTGATACCTACATTAAATACTGTAAAAATAGACATTATGTTTAAAAATAAAATATGTAAACACAATGTGTTTAAAAATTATGAACACAATGTGTCTAAACGTACGTTTTAAATTGTATCAAAAAGGTACAGCAACATTATGGTATTGTTTAAATTCAAGTTTATTGTGTCTAAAGAACTTTTGTTTGTGCATAAAACTACGTTTTAAATGCTCAGAAATATGCATATAAAATTTGTATTTATTGAATATTTTATTATTATAAATAACTAGCGGGCGCAGCCCGCTACGTTGTTAGCTTGCCTTAAAGTTTAGGGGGGGGCTGTGCCCCCCCCCCCGACAATTTTTTTTAAATTCGCTTTTTATTTAATGTACAGTTTTTATAATAAAAGCCTTCACCCAGCCACCACAAATAAATAATTCTGCACAACAATGGGTTTAAAATAAATAAATATTTGATCACTTTTTCTCATGAAAGTGGATTGTTAGTAATGAATCCATAATAAATTGCAATATACGTGTGTATGTTAAGATAATTTGGTAAGTGCGAACTTAGGTAGATAGACCCGTAAGTAGTTTTGTTCATTTGTGTTTTGAATGAAAATAAATAACGTGCTTTACGTTGGTTGGAAAGCATTTTATAATATTAAAAATAGCGGGCAAAGCCCGCTACGTTGTTAGCGTGTCTTAAAGTTTTTTTTTTTTAATTCCAGTTTATGTAAAGGTAGACCTGGCAATTCAAGTAAATTCACAAATTCAGTTGGAAAATTTACTGCGTCGGTTTCTTCCACCGGTGCTTCGTTACATGAAGTTTAAATATCGGAATATATAAGTTCCATTCCTTTTCTAAGGTTTTTTCTCTTTTAGAAAATTTGTTTAACTTTTTGGAGAGTATGTTTCAATGCTACATAAGTTTCATATTCCGTGGATAGTGTTTTTCCCTCTTCTAATCCATTTGCATTGTCTATAATTTCAATTCCACTCGTTCAACGTTTATATCCATTTCATTCCACTTGTGTAGTGTTTCAATTCCACTCGTTACCTATTTAGTTTCTTAATTTTAGTGTTTCATATACACTTGTTCTTTAAGTTTTAGGTTTCTAGCTAAAGACGCAGACGTTAAGGGGGGGGGGGCAATTTTCCCCTTTTGAACCACCATTTTTACCACGTTCCTGTCCAAAGTCCTAGAAATGCCTTGTCGATAAGTTAAACATATTATATATTACAGGTTTCTAGCCGAAGGGTTCGGTTAGGCCATCAAGGGGGAGAATTATTCCGTTTTTACCCCTCCCGGTAGGAATTTCCAAAAATTCCGTCTAAGAGGACGTCTGCGTTGGAGGAGGAACCTACTACATACGTAATTTTAGGTCTCTATATCCAGCAGTTTGGCCAGGCCGTCAAGGGGGAAGTTTTTTCCCTTTTTACCCCTCCCGGTATGAATTTCCAAAAATACCATCTTAGGGGACGTCAACGTTGGAGAAGGAACCCAAATACCGAATTTAAGCGCCCTTGTTCCAGCAGTTTGGCCAGGCCGTTAAGGGGGAGACTTTTCCTGTTTTTGACCCTACCTGTAGACATTTCCAAAAATCTCATCTTAGCGGATGTCTACAATAGAGGAGGAACTTTAATACCAAATTTCAACTTCCTACCTCCAGCGGTTTGGGCAGGCCTCTAAGCGGCACTTTTCGCTTCATTAATCCCCATTTTTGCAATGTCCCTGTCCAAAAAGCACCTTCCCGGTAAGTGAGCCCATACTCCAAGTAACATATGTTTTACATTTCAGGTTTCTAACCAACTTTTACTATTTGTGCCCCTCTCGGTAGGAATTTCCGAAAATCCATCGACAAGGAATTTCAGCTTCCTAGTTCCAGCAGTTTGAGCAGGCTGTCAAGGGGGACACTTTTTCTTTTTTTGTCCCTCCCGGTTGGAATTAGGCTGGAAGAGGAACCTAAGTACCGAATTTCAGCTTCCTAGTTCCAGCAGTTTGGACAGGTCGTTAAGGGGCCACTTCCCCTTTTTGAGCCTCCATTTTATAACGACCCTGTCCAAAATTCAAAAAAGTATCTTTCTAATAAGTTAGCCCTTACTCCAGGGACCCACATTTTAAGCTTCAGGTTTCTAGCCGAAGGGGTTTTTACAGGCCCCCAAGGTGAGGCTTTTCTTCTTTTTGCCCCTCCCTTTAGGAATTTACAAAAATTCCATCTTCGCGGCTCTCTGCGATGGACGAGGAACATTCATACCAAATTTCAACTGCATTGCCTAAGCGGTTTGGGCAGGCCGTTAGTGGGGACATTTTTCCCTTTCAACCACCATTTTTACTATGTTCCTGTTCCAAAATAGAAAAATTACGTTGCCGGTGAGTTAGTCCTACTCCAAGGAATACATATTTAAAATTTTAGGTTGGCCAAAAGGGATTGGGCAAGCCGTCAGGAGGAGACTTACCTTATTTCCCCTCCCGATAGGAATTTCAAAAATTCCGTCTAAGCGGACGCCTACACAGAAGGAGGAACTCACATACCGAGTTTCCTTTTGGGATATCCTGTAGGGAATTCCAAAAATACAAACTTAGTCGATGTCTACTACAGTGGAGGAACCTTTATACCAAATTTCAACTTCTTACCTCCAGTGGTTTGGGCAGGCAAATTATATATTATTTTAAATGGAACTTTTTGGAAAAACGAAATTTTTTGGAAAAAGATACTTTGTTTTTACAAAGTACTTTATTTGTACTTTTTTGGAAAAGGTATTTTTTTTTAAAAAGGTGTTTTTTTTGGAAAAATTTATGTTTTTTGGAAAAAGGTACTTTTTTTGGAAAAGGTACTTCTTTTGGAAAAGGAGCATTTTTTTAGAAAAAGGTACTTTTTTTTTGGGAAAAGGTACTTTTTTTTTGGAAAAGATACTTTTTTTGAAAAAGGTATTTTTTTGAAAAAATGTATGTTTTTTGGGAAAAGGAAAATTTTTTTAGAAAAAGGTACATTTTTTGGAAAAAGGTACTTTTTTGGGAAAAGGTACTTTTTTTGAAAAAGGAATTTTTTTTGGAAAAAGGTACTTTTTTTGGAAAAATGTACTTTTTTTTGGAAAAAGGTACTTTTTTTGGAAAAGGGTACTTTTTTTGGAAAAAGGTACTTTTTTTTGGAAAAGGGTACTTTTTTGGAAAAAGGTACTTTTTTTGGAAAAAGGTACTTTTTTTGGAAAAAGGTACTTTTTTTTGGAAAAGGGTACTTTTTTTGGAAAAAGGTACTTTTTTGGAAAAAGGTACTTTTTTGGAAAAAGGAATTTTTTTTGGAAAAAGGTACTTTTTTTGGAAAAAGGTACTTTTTTTTGGAAAAAGGTACTTTTTTTTGGAAAAAGGTACTTTTTTTTGGAAAAAGGTACTTTTTTTTGGAAAAAGGTACTTTTTTCGGAAAAAGGTACTTTTTTTTGGAAAAAGGTACTTTTTTTGGAAAAAGGTACTTTTTTGTGGAAAAAGGTACTTTTTTTGGAAAAAGGTACTTTTTTTGGAAAAAGGTACTTTTTTGGGAAAAAGGTACTTTTTTTGGGAAATGGTACTTTTTTGGAAAAAGGTACTTTTTTTGTCCCCTTTTTGCCCCTCCCGATAAGAATTTCCAAAAATGCCGTCTCAACGGACGTCTACACCGGTCGAGGAACCTACATACCGAATTTCAACTTCATAGCTCCAGCAGTTTGAGCAGGCCGTCAAGGGGGAGACTTTTTCCCCTTTTTGCCCGTCCCTGTAAAAATTTCCAAAACTCCCGTCTTGGTGGATGTCTACGATAGTGGAGGAACCTTTATACGAAATTTCAACTTCCTACCTCCAGCGGTTTGGGCAGGCCGTCAAGGGGGGCATTTTTCCCCTTTTTAACCCCCATTTTTACAACGTCCCTGTCCAAAATTCTATAAAGTACTTTCCAGAAAAGTTAGCCCCTACTCCAAGGAACACATATCTTAAATTTCAGCTTTCTAGCCAAAGGGGTTTTGGCAGGCCGTCAAGGGGGACACTTTCCCCCTTTTTGCCTGTTCCGGTAGGAATTTCCAAAAATCCCGTCTTAATGGACGTCTACCCCGAAAGAGGAACCTACATACCAAATTTCAACTTTACTGGCTTCAGCGGTTTGGGCTGGGCGATGTTGAGTCAGTCAGTCACGTTATTCTTTTATATATAGAGATAGAGATTCATTCCTTCAATTAAAGAATTGAATTAAATTTTTGGGAATTCATTCCAAAAAGAAATTAATTCTTTAAAGCTCTGTTTGTAATATATGAAAAGACATCACGCATACATTTTTTTGATATGAAATAGAAATTCGCAAATTTCTCTAATGATTACTACAATGTTTGTTGGGTTAAAAAAGTTATTAATTACAGATAGGTATTACTTTCGTTCTTTTATTTTAAACAATAAATACATAAATATAAAATTAAATAATTATTTATTATAATAGCACATACTCACACACGCACACTTCCAAACAGATACATTATATTACAAACATACTGCTTAAAAAAATCCAAAATCCAATAAATCTCATGGGAAAAGTAATGTGGAAAAATACGACCGGCATAATGTTGGTATACCGTTGGCGATGGTCGGTTATGCGTTGGCAGAACGTGGGATTAACAATCTTGACAGTATTGTACTGTTACCCGATTGATAACAGCGGCCAACCGGCGGTTGGCGCTAAGTTGCCAACGTTTTCACAACCTTGTCAAAATTGAAAAAAGTGGTCTAAAAATAGATTTAAATTTTTTTTTTGCATTTTAGTATTTTTTAAAAAGTATGGTTTTGATGGGAATTGAACCCAGGCCAGGTTGTCAGCCGCGATCTCTACACACTAAGCTAATAAGACTTGTGAATTTCTAATAACTAAAAAATCAGATCAATGATGACAGCAGTTGTAGCTAACTTACAAGCATCGACAAAAGGTTGGATGACACTAAGCAGCCAACATTGCCACGATGTTGGAAAAACCAAAAAAATGTTGGAAAAACCAAAAATTTTCTTGCAAAAAAAGTTTAATTAGAATAAAAATGTTAATTATTTTAAATAAAACATGGTCAGACTGTGACTCGAACCAGGGGCGTCAGATTGCCAGACAATCGCTCTACACACTAAGCTAACGAGACATGTAGTACACAGAGCTTAAATAATAAATGAATGATAACAATGGCTAATATGTAAACATTGGCATAACGTTTGCTGGACCTCACTTGCCAACGCTGGCGTAACGTCAGGAAAACCAAAACATAGATGGTAAAAAAAAAAAATTAAGAAAAATTATTTTATAAAAAACAATTAAATTTAATAAAAAAATGTAATTTTATAAAAAAATAAATAAATAAATAAATAAATAAATAAATAAATAAATAAATAAATAAATAAATAAATAAAACAAAGAATTGTATGTTCGTGACCGGAATCGAACCCGAGACCTTCCGACTTTACCTTATTTTAACAAATCGTAGTAACTTTTACAAAATCAGTGCTCTACCAGAGTTTCGTTTTTCGTACAGTTGGCAATTTCTGTCTGGGTATATATAAAACCACACACCACATACCACACACAAACAGATGCACCCGAAGAACAAATTCGTGCTGGCAATTGAATTTGCTTCCAATCGAATGTTTGATAACAAAAAGCGAATTCTGCATTTAGGACTATAAAATTTTGGTTAACATGACTGAATTTTTAATCTTACGGTTAAATTTTGTCTGTCTCAGCTGATTTTCACAACCGAAAAACCTTTCGATCGAATCCTTCGGTTGGGGAAAAAAATTCGATTGCCCGTTTTTCTTTTATTATTATTAAGTGCGTTCCCGTACGTTAGCGCGGGTATCCAAACTTACCGAAATTTACTCAATAGCGTTCCTGTAATCGAAAATTGGGTAAATGAGAGCACTAATAAGAGTGTTTCTCTTTTTACCAAAATTTACCCAGACTTTTTCTTCGTGTAAACTTTGGTAGCTTATAAAATTAACCCAAAGGTAAATAAAAAAATTTGTGAAAAAAATTCAAAATTTTGATTAAATAAAGAAATACGCAAAAGAAACTTATTTTTTATAAGAATTAATTGAATAAAATCTAAAAGAACTTTTAAATGCAAATAAATATGTATATTTGTGAAATTTTGCAAACTGAAATAATACGCATTTTCATATTATTTGAAATAACTTTTTGGGCTAGAAAAATGTTTTTTTGCGTTCCCGTGCTATTGGGTAATTTTATAATTTTGTGAGAGGATTTTTTGCTTACTCTCATTTTACGGAACTTTACCCAAAAGGTATAGGAACACACTTATTAAATGTTATTAAACTAACTGCTGAACCATTGCTAACATACATACAACCAACATTAAAAAAAAGTTTACATATCGCTAGTCATAAGTTTGACAACGCGTAACCCACAAATAAATTATGACTTTAATTAACCCTCTAATGCTCTTTCTTCTGATAGCGATTTATGACTTTGATTGCAGGACTGAAGCAAAAGAACCAGTCACAGGACTGACACAAAAGAACGAACCTGTCACAGTTCTGACGCAAATGGAGCTGTCGCAGGACTAACCCAAAAGAACCTGTTACAAAACTGACGTACAAGAATCTGCCACAGAACTAACGTTAAAGAACCAGTCTCAGAACTAAGGCAAAAGAACCTATCACAGAACTAACGGAAACGAACTTGAAATGGACTTACCTCAAAGAACCAGTTTCCAAAGAAGTTCTTATATTATGACTTTTTATTATTAAATTTATTAAAATTAGGAATAAAACGCATAGAATAAAATAAAATATAGGATTAATTAAAAAGTAAATAAATATCTGAAAATCTATCAGTTCAAATAATTTTTGCTTTAATTTGACTATAATCAGAAAATAAAGAACAAAATTTAAAATTTCTGCGATATGTATGAGGGATAGAAAAAACTAATAAATATTACTATTTTCCATAAATTGATGTTGCCTTGGTTGGGGATCGAACCCGCAACCTTTTGTGTATCAGTCCAACGCGCTAACAACTACACCACAACGGATTTTGTCGGATTTTGATTTTAATTAGAATTTTATTCATTTTTAATTTTTCGAACTACCCGAGTAAAAGAAGTTAGATGTTATAAAATACAAACGTATCTTTTTTTGATATAGCCTCAACTACAATTTGATCCGAAAAGTGGTGGATCGTACTATGTTAATTTAGATACACCTTGGATCTAATATAATAAAATACGATCCGAAAAATGGGTTTATTTTACTATATATAATTAGATTTAGTACAATAAAGTTAAATTTTATTTGATACCATTAGACAAAAATACTTCACTGAAAGTTCGCTCATATTGCATTAAATCGTCCATTCTATTGAAATTAGTTTTTGATTGTCATTATGTCACATCCAATTCTATATAATTAGATAAACCCATTTTCGGATCGTATTTCATCATATTAGATTCACGGTGCATATAAATGAATACAGCATGATCCACCATTTTTCTGATCAAATTTCGTTTTGGGCAGCAGCAGAAAAAGATATGATTGCATGTTGTACCTCATTAATTTTTTTAATAGGGTAGAAACATACTACTAATGATAAAAATTAAAATAAAGAAAATTGTTTAGTAGATTTTTTACAATTTGGGGTCAATAAAAATTGATCTACATTATTGAAAATTCGGAGAAAAAAATCATTCATTAATTCTTATTATAATTCAGTAAAAAGTGAAATACTAAAGCAAATATTTAAGGGCAGTACACAGATAAAAAATGTGTAAATACTCATAAACTTTTTGTATATACAAATAAACTTTTAATTGAAATAGAGTCTACAAGTGATTTTGTAAACACAAACATGTTTGTTACTTGATTGTTGAATTTATTTCTTCAAATCAATTTAAAAAAATCGTCAAAATAATCCGGAGTTTAGTTCTGGCAGGTATGCCATTCACTAGGAAACCCTACAAATATTTCCTCCCAGTCAGAAATCGCCAGTGGTACAAAAAATCAAGCACTGGCATACCACTGGGTAACCACGGTGTTAAAAATAAATGACTGGCAGAACACTCATTTGGGATGCTTTGCCAGCGTTTCCAGGAAGCGTTTTACCAGTATTTGTTTTACAAAAATTTCGCTGGTTTATAAAAAAAAACCACTGGCAAAGAATTGGCTTAGAGTGATATGCCAAGGTTTGCAACCAGTGGTTATCCAGTGCTACCTAGCCAATGCTACCAGGCGTACAAAAATCAATTCACTGGTAGACCAATGATTTTATAAAAATGCTGACGCTTCGTTAAAAAATGTTTGTAGTCAGAAGGTTCCGAGTTCAAATCCGGTTGCAAGCAAAAAAATTTTTTTGGATTTTTTTTAATTTAAAATTTTTTTTGTTTTATAAAATCAATTTTTTTGTTTGTGGGAAAGCTCCTTCAAGACCAACTTCTTTTTGCCCTCCCAACACTGGCATACTAGTTACAAAAAATTCTTTGCCAGTACTAGCATTTTGTCACAGCCAGTAGTTGTCCAGCTATTATCACTCATTTTTGTGTTTAGCCATCAAATATTACATGTCTCGTTAGCTCAGTGGGTAGAGCAATCGTCTGCCAATCTGATGGCCTGGGTTCAAATACGGCAGGACCAAAAAAAAAATACATATGAACTTTTTTTAAATTTTATTTTGTAAAATATATTTCCAGACCACCTATTTATTGGTTTTGCCAGCGTTTTGCCAACGTTGAAAAATTTTGTTCCTGCAGTGCTTTTCCGGCGCTTTTTGAACAGCCGGTCCTTTTGTCTAATGATGTTATCATTTTGGGAATGGGAAAGCACTCTTTGCTAGTACTTGTACCACCTGCTAAATTGATTTGCCACCACTTTCCCGTTTGTATTTTTCTGACTGGGTTATTTCATTTTTTAACAAAGTTATGCTCCAAGAAAATGAAAATTAAAAAAAAAAATTTAATATTTCCAAAAGAATTTTTTTTAATTTTTTAAAAAAAAACTTTTGTCTGCAGCGTTAACTACCACAATTAGCCCCAAAATTATAAAAAACACCCTCATTTCAATTCTTAACCTCAAAAAATTAAAGTCCAAAAAACTTTTTAAAAATTTGCTTGATTTTTCCCAAAATCATTTCACAAAAAAAATGCATTTATCAGATCAAAAACAGTTTAGATAAACAACAAAAAAAAAAAGCAAAAACTGCTTTTTCAAAACGCGAGATTTAAAATAATAAAATATTCTATTTATTCTATTTTAAAAATATTATATTTTTAGCGATTGTTAGAAACACATTAATTAACTTAAATTTTATGAAAACAAAACAAAAAAAGACCTTCATAGAAGTTTGCGTATTTAAAAATCGCTCAATTTCGTTCCATTTTTATTCCATCCGCATTTTTATGTCTAAAAAATACCAAATATCAAAAATTATAAAAGAAAATGCCGAAAAAGAAAACTCATGCCCATTAATTAAATTTCCAAAACACCAATTTTGATTTAGATAACATCAATTTAACACTAGAAAATTTTACAAGAATTTCATTTATTGTTTTCCGAATTTAAATTGATATTTTCTTGTTTTCTGTTGACTTCTTCTGAATTTTAATTGATATATTCTGAATTTCAATATATTTTTTTCTGAACCTTTATGCTAATTTCACTTGAAACTTTCAAATGCATTTAATTACAAAATGTATTGTTTACCCCATGTTTGGTTATTCGTGATCGAGCAGGTTAATTAAAAAAAATATTATTTTGCTTAGGCTTTAGAAATTTAGTTTATCTTTAAAAAACAGCATAAGTAACATATAATATTTAAATTGTTCTAAAAAACTAATATCCGTGTATCCGGTAGATACATATTTTTTATGAATTAATGTTACCATTTAAATCTCGAACTTATAAAAATACACTGCATTTCATATTTTGATTTTGCAGTTGTTTTATAATAGAAAACATTACAGTAAAAATCATTATTATTTCCTTATACAGACAGTCAAACCTCTTAAAAACGTACATTAATTGTCACAGATAATATTTCTCTTATCGGGAAAAGTCACTAGTGTATTTTATTTTATTATTTATTTATTATTTTACAAATATTATTTTGGTACAGCAAAATTGTCCTTTATATGAATATGAGGTTTCATTGTATATAATATACTCGAGTAGGACTACATAAATATACTCGAGAAGGACTATATAAATACATATACACATTGTTAGCAAACTGTCATTGTGACAGTTAAGACAGAAATAATAAAATTGCAAACACATGATAAGCAAAATAAAAGCAAAGTCCTTCATTCAACACGAACATGCACATTAGGGTTATAAAAAAAAATTTGGTTATAAAAAAACTTGACCACGTGGCAAGAAATATCAGACTTCACTTTACTCAACAAGCAAAAAAAATGTTTGACAATGTTATTCAGCCAAAAAAAAAATAGCAGAAACAACTACTAAGAATAATATAAAAGTGACCTTGCAAAAAAACTCCTGAAATTAGCAGATTTTTTTTGCTAAATACTACACTTATAAAAAAAAAAAAAATTTTGTACAAAAGTCTGTTAAAAGCGTTCTGATTTAATTGAACTATTTTTTCTGTTATTTTGGCTAAAAAATTTATGATTAAACTAATATTTTTTGTAAATCCAATTTATCATAACAAATAATCTGATCCGTAATTTTTGATAATTTCTTTTTCTTAAGTTTTTAAATTTTTCAGCTAAGTTAAACCACAATTATTTCCAAACGATTGTATTTTTGTGTCTCTTCTATCAATATCACATGGAGATGGCGCTATATTAATTTTTTATTTTTGTATAGTCAAAAAATGGCTTATATCTCGGAAAAAATTCGCTACTATATACTTGCCTGTCTCTGGACACGGAGAGTCCAGAAAGTCAGATTGTTAGCGACAAATCAGGTAAAACTTGTGTTGAATTTAGCTCAAATTTCTTAGCTAAGTTGACTAAAATTGTGTTTGTATTCAGCAGTGTGAAAAATTTGGCTTACATGAATTTAGCAGACCATAATTCTCAACTTCATTGAAAATTCTGCTGGCGCGAATACAGGTACTATTTCCTGTTATTTTAGCAGAATTTTGAACTTCTTGTACGGGAGTTTTTTTTTATGAGTGTAGTAAGATAAGAACAGCAACAATAAAACTGTTAAATTTACAGAATTTTAGTTATATTTACATTTGAAAATTTCGCTAACTACAATATTAGTATACCAAAAATAGCAAAAGCAAACTGTTATATCTGCAAAGTTTTTGTTATTTTTGAATTAAATTTAGTTAAAAACAAATAGAAGTCTGTCTTGCGAAAATCAACAGAAATATTTTCTAAAAAAAAATAGTAAACTGCTTATTTCAGAAGGCTAGATTTTTATTTGCGTTAAAAAAAATCACAAAAAAGAAAAAAAAAACTGAAATTAAATTTTTTTATGAATTATTTAGCAAAATTCTTTACTGATTTTAACAGGTTAAGTTGTTATTTTCTATTAACTCAAATATAACTACAATTCTGTATATTTAAGAGTTTTATTTTTGCTGTTTCTATCTTACTAAAGTTTATAAAAAATAATAAACTAATCTTTAGTAGTTTTAACTAAAATTTTACAGACTTTTTTCTATTAGTCTAGTAAAACCGAAATTTTAAACTAAATTAAAAATTATAGCTATTGGTATAAAGCCATGTTTTTATTCGTTTGATCGCTCTCTCACTTGCTCTGTCAGACATTTCAAGAACTTCAAATTTGCAGTTAATAGGTTTATTAGGTTTTTTTTTTCCTATTTTGTATATTTATTAAAAAAAAATTTTAATATTTATTAAAATTTTTAAATAATTAGATCATTTCTAATCTTTTTACATGTGCATTTAAGCAAACATTTCTTGAATTGCAAATTACTTTATTTAGATTTGAAAACTATATAAAGGCTAAAGTAAAGTAAAAAACGCTGCAACGTTTTTATTAGTCTATTAAGGTAGTGTTTAATTAACTTTATTAATTTCAAAAAGTTATACCCCTAAACTGCATACACATAATTCCTATTACTGAGTAACATTCATTGGTTGTATATGTATGTAACTCAATCATACACAGTCGTATCCTTCCTTACCTGTCGTTGGTATGTTACCTAAATATGTGAATGTATTTTAAAATGAACAATAAGAATAACTGCAACATTGTTGATAAAAATACGTACACTGAACAAAACTTAATACAAAAAAAGTTTAAATAAAGTAAAATGTTCAGCTTTTTATAAACTTCGGATGTGTTGCAGACAGAAATTTAATATAATGTAGAAATAAATTCGAAAACTGCGAGAGATAGTGAAAAATAGACGGAAATGTGAATAACATATTTTTATTCCTCATCGTAAACCTGTAGTAACGGCATAATTATGAAGACCTTGAAAAGTTCCTTCACGAGATACATCTCGTCATCATGCTGCAGAAAAAAATTTAATATAATGTAGAAATAAATTCGAAAACTGCTAGAGATAGTGCAAAATAGACGGAAATGTGAATAGCATATTTTTTTTTCTGAATGTCCCGTATAAAATAGATTGATTTTAACTGATCAAATTAGATCTCAAAATTGTAAACAGATCTGGCTACAGATATAATTTTATACGGGCATAAAAATTACCCAATTTTTCAAA
The DNA here is from genome assembly GCA_949987735.1 of Leucophora obtusa. Classification (NCBI taxonomy): domain Eukaryota; kingdom Metazoa; phylum Arthropoda; class Insecta; order Diptera; family Anthomyiidae; genus Leucophora; species Leucophora obtusa. The sequence continues at coordinate 63,712,264 of OX465296.1, forward strand.
TATTGTACTTGATCTGATTAGATATGGCCCTAAAGTGTATTAAATATGCCATATCTTATCACTTAAGAACAGGATTGGCATCAGACATAATCGGGTTCAATCATATCCAATTAGATCAAAACAGATTGCATCAGATTTAATCTTTTTTAACACGGGGTCTTTAGAAATTTTGAAATCTATTTCTTTCAGTGTAATTTGTATATTTTACAATAAACAATAAAAAATATCATAAACTTAAAATTTCGTTTTAATATCATAAAACATACATTTACTTTACATTAATTTATAGTAACACTATAAAAAAAGCCCGCTACTTCGTTAACTGTACTTTTAAATATCAGAATATCAATTTTAACAGGTCGTCAGTTTTATGAAAGCATTAAAAAAAGAACTAAATGTGTTTTTACGATTGCTTAAGTATGTTTGACATTTTTTTTAAATTTTACTTTGTTTTAAGAATTATTCTTACACATTTCAAATCATTAGATTAATGCCAAATTTGGCCTCAACCTGACTCCGTTTTACACCTTTTTCCGATGTAATTCAGTGATATTAATTGTATTTCTGAAAACTCAACTGTTTTTCAGAAATTGTTATTTGTTTTTTAGGTATATAAACATACATGCGATATAAATCTGGCAGAGTTTGAGCTAATACCCCGTTCACAATCAAGTTTTGAGGCGATTTAGCGATTCGATTTGGAAACTAATGAAACTGTTCTCATAACTGTTGAAGGGATTTTCATTTTTATTATCTCGCTAACAGCTGTTTCGTTTTTTTTAACAAGAAATTCTTATATTCTAACCAAAAATTTAACAAAATATTTCAAAAAGGATATTCTTGATGGCCAGAACACAATATTTATTAAGTTTTGTTAAGATACAACGGTATTATTGATGCCTTTTTGTATACGGCTGAATAGCTTAAAGACGAATTTTTTAATTTTTTGGTGAGATCAAGATTGCAGCTTTTGAAGATCTGTTTACATAACATTTCTTTGCCGGAATGATGTTGCATTTAACACAATTGTACTGAAATACATATTTTAATTGATCTACGTTTTAGTTTTCTTAATTTTTAATATAAATTAAAATTAATTACTGTTTAGATTTTTTGTTTGGTTTCCATTTTACGCCATTACGGAATATGTTCAGAGCAAGCAAAAATGAAAAATCAACTCTGAATACAAGAAAAAGAGTTTCGAACCCTGACTTTTAAGAGATAATTGAGAGGTTTATAAATTATGAATTTTAAGTGATTATAAACAGAATATTTGTCCGAAATCGCTAGATAATACATGAGATAATGCAAAAAACTTCAAGATAACTGAAACCTTGTTCATGTGAATGGGGTATAAATTTACCATCTTTAATATTGCTGGTACTAATTTTTATCGCAAAAATACCGTCTGTAAGTGCCAATTATTTGTTTTTATTACATTCGTTATATTTAAAAGAATTTTTTTCTCGAAATAAAAAGTAATATAATTTTTAATAAACTGAAATGTTCATCTATAATTTAACAAGATTTTAGAAATTTGTGCTAATTAAAAAAAAATGTGTATGACAGAAACTATCATTGGTCTAGAGATTACATTTCGTAGCTGCATTTTGTTAAAGTCTCACCAGTTTTCTCTAGCATGTAAACGTTCCTTTAGAACTAACTAGATATATCCAACTGTATTTTCGAGTACTGCTGTTACTGTTATGGATGAACCACTTTCGAGAAAGAAAATTCAACTCTTAATACAGTAATTATCGCTTATATGCATTTCTTGATTTGCACGACTTTTAGTGTATACAAACGGGAAATGAAATTTTAAAAACTTGTTATATGCTTTTGTAGTGCGTTGTTGGGAAAGTTGAGTTGTATGAGCGATAAATCTTTATAACCGGCGTGCATATAAGCGGTTAATAGTGTAATATATTTTGAGCTCAGTTTTATTTTTTGTGCTCGTTTTCTGGCTGGAAATTTCAGAAATACAATTGATAATATTTGAAACACAAATTATAATATCCGATATTCAATTAATATTTTTAGAATTAACGTTTTAAAAAGAAATGTGTTGAATCTGAAAAACGATTCATAATTTCTAGAACACAAATAATTAAGGTTTTTAACAAGGGGTGTGCTATTTGTTGTATCGCTGTATCGTCCTAAGAAAAAACAGAGTTGTTAAAAATTAAATTGAAAAAATACATCGTTTGAGAATAGCAAGATATAACCTTTTTACGTATGTTTAGTGTCCTATGTTTGAGTGTGCTAACAGATAGAAAATCTTTGTAAATCATCGTAAGTTGTTTTTCACGTGGAAAAATTTCACTCGAACTTTAAAGACTTCAAACTGCAATTTAAATTATAGAAATTTACAATTTTTTAATTTTATAACAAAGCCACAATCACAATATACACGAAATATCACTTTTTCACCAGAAAAATAATAGTCTTGTACATTAAATTTGCTTGTAAACAAACTCTACACACTTTTCACGTGAAACTGATTATCGTGAAAAATAATTTTTTTTTATATAGAGTCCTTTAAACTCAACTAAAAATTTTAACAACTCTGTGAACAACCTAATTATTTTTGAACACAATTGATAATATCGAAAATACATTCCATCACTATTGAAATACATGTGATAACTTCTGATAATAATGTGACTATTCTGAAAATAATTTCATTTTAGCTGATTTCAAATTGATAATTTCTGAAAACAAATGCTAGTTTCTAAAAATCATTTAAGTACAATTTTTTGAATTCATTTTAGTTTCCAGAAATACAATTGGTATGTGCTGAATTACTCCGGAAAAAAGTGTCGAAAATTGGGTAGAATTATACATTTCAGCTCCAAAATATATTGTTCTATTACAAATTATTCAATTTTCGTCACAGAAATTTCTATAAGCCCAAACCACATAGTGAGAGTGCCAGTGGACAGTGGCAGTGCTGTCAAACTTTGTTCTTGAATTTCTCGAAAACGATTAATATTTTTAAAAATTTTTTATAGCGTTTTCTTTAAAAATAGCTCTTCTTTATTTCGAAACTTTTCTAATTTCTCGGCAGTGACAAATAGATAAGATACAAAAAACTGCTTTATCGACAAAACGTCGCACTTTGGTCGACATTGCGTTTATGTGGTTTAGGCTGCAGAAAGAATATTACTGGCAGTCTATTTTAACTGCTTAAAATAGCGAGCAAAATCAATATATAAAAGTCATTAATTGTCGATAAACATATCCAATTTAATTTTTGTGAATCCTGTTTGACAACGAAAATTTTCAACGTCATTAAAATTCTCAATAAAAAACCGCTGCAAGTTATTAGCCCCACTAAAAACTTTGCTAAAGTAAAAAAATAGGAAAAGAAATGCAGAACTCACGTCCTGTTAGAAATTACAGAACTCATGACACTCACGCCTTTTCCCTCTTAAAACCCATTGGTGGTTTTTAACGAAAATGCAAAAAGTTTCATAGCTTTGGGAATACATAATAGATATATACACTGTAAGTAGAACCCCCATGCCAGATTTGGAGTTCCTAGCTCCAGCGAGTTGGGCGTGCCACAAGGGGGCCACTCTTCCCATTTAACCCTATTTTTACCACGTTTAAATTGGACTTCCGAAAGTGTCTCTTCAGCTAATAAGTAAGTCAATAGCCCGGGGAACACATATTTATATGAATCCTAGCCGAAGGTTTTTGGGCACGAGGATAGTGGAGATATTTTAACAGGCTACGACCCATATTTTAAATATCAGAGTTCCAGCCGAATGGGGTGTGCCAGAATATTAAAAAGAGGGAGACATTTTCGTCTTTACCTTGACTTATATGGCAAATTTTAACTTGCTAGCTCTAGCTGTTTTTTTGTGTGATTAAGTGGCACCTTCTCTTTTTAAACACATTTTTACCATGTTCTTAATGAAAATTACGTAACGTACCTTGTCAGTATATTAGCCCATAACCCAGGGAACACATTTGTAATTTCAGGTTTCTGGCAGAAGCAGTTTGAGCAGGACTTTAAAGTTTTCAAATATCCCTTCTAAGCAAATCTATGGAGGAGAAAGCTAGCTCCAGTGTTTTTTTGGGCTGAATTAATTGTAGAAAGTCCAAAAAGTATAACTTTAGTAAGGTAAGGGGTTTGAATCGATAACGGTATTTTAGCGGTATTACCTGCCAATCTTGCTTCAGGACATTAGCTCGCTCACCAAGGAATACATATTTGAAATTTGAACCCTCATTTTTATCACATTCCTGTTGAGAATTCCAAAATATTTTGTTAATTTTTTATTTTTTTTTTTTTGTTAATTTTATTAACACGGTTTTAAAAAAATTGTAAAATGCATTTTGAAATCAGGGTGTGTGTGAAACGATAACAAAGTGCCATGATGAAAAACATTTGTTCTATGGTGAAAAAATTTGGAATTTTCCTGTGTGAAATGAAATCTTTTTCGACAATATAAAATTTTTGACAGTTGTAAATAATAGTGAAAAAAAGATATAAAAGGACACAAATATTTTCAGAAATATATGTATTCATTTGCTAATTGCAATTCTCCTACAAACCACATCGTTTCAATTAATGGAAGTTTTAGTTTTGCATAACAAAATAGACCAAGCCGGAAAGTTAATTTTAAATCTTTTTTGTTCAGAATTTTTTTTTATTGTTTCTTAATTTTTCTTTAGAAACTTTCACATTTTAATATTTCTATGCTTATGTCAAAAATTCTACTAGCCCTATGGGCTAATAAAATTTTATTCACCTCAAAACTGTCAAAAATTTACCATAAAGAATGCTTTGCTACCGTTTCACACACACCCTCAGACACAAAAATTAGCCAAAAATTCAGTAATTTGTAAAATGAGAATAGCAAAAATGTTTACTCAAGTATAAATTATTACTAACAATTATTATAAAAACAGTAAAGTAAAATTGGAAGCCATTTACAAATTTTTCTATTAACATTATTTTGCGTGTATGGGCCGGTTCCTTAACTTTCCCGTCATGTTTCTGGCGAAAATTCTAAAAAGTAGCTAATGTCTTAATTAGACCATAAGTGCAACACATATCCTAAATTTCAGGTTTCTGGCCAAAGCGGTCTGAGAAGGCCTTTTGAGTCCCATTTTTACCACAATTTTGGCCACAATTCCAAAAAGTGTCTATCAGTGAGTAATATTACTCTTTTATATATATGTATGTACATAAGAAAGATGTTAGAAGTAAAGAAAATACCTGTGCATTACGGAACCGACATAAATACAAGTGAACTTCGTAATCGTCATAAAAAATGTCATATCAAAATTTAAGTACCAAAAACAAAAGAAAAATATGTACAAGGAATGTACCTCCAACAAAGCTATTATTTTTTTTTGTGAGGTTTAGATATGGGATTTGGGAAAAGGTGTAATTTTTTTTTAAAAATTTTGTAAGTTTACACATTTGAAAAAGTTATTCTTCAAAAGAAGAAGTTGCATATAGCAGGTATTGTCAAAAAACTTAAATTAAATAAGTCCCAACAAATGTTAAATAATTATTAAATACCCTGCAAAAAGAGAACATCCACTTTTTAATGCATGACTTTTTTCTCTACACACAAAAAAAACTATAGGTAATATTGCCTAAAATTATAGGGTGATATCACCTATTTGCAAAGGCAACATAGAGTTTGCTATGTTTTACGGCAATATTACTATAAAAAATAGGTAATATCTGTTTGACTTTTATGTTCGAAAAATCACCTAAAAATTTTGTTAAATTAACTAAGAAAAATTGTTGTATTACCAATTTTAACGTAGGTGCATTACGGGTAGTATTACTTTGATACTGGGTATTTTTATTGCAAAAAGAACCGAAAATTATATATCTTTTTATTTTCTTAATTATTTTATTATTATTTTATTAAATCTGAATTTATTTATTAAGAAAATATAAAAATACATGCATATTTCACAAATGATTTAATTTTTCTACTGACAGATATTACAACAGCATTATTCTAACGGTTTTCTACACAAAAGTATATTTTAAGATTTAACAATAAATAATTTATGGATTTTTTAATAGAAAGTTTTTCGAATTCGATAGTTTTTCTATGGAAAAATTCCTCAGAATTTGAGTTTCTCTATAGGAAAAATTCCAGAAAATCTGAAAATTTGTTTATACGAAAAACTCTCAGATTTTGAAGACTTTTTCAGATAGAAAACTCCTCATATTCTGCCGGATTTCTTATAGGAAAAAGTCTTCAGATTCCTAAGATTTTTTATAGGAAAAACTCTCAGAATCTGAGGGTTTTTCTACAGGAAAAAGTCCTTATAATCTGAAGGGTTTTCTATCGGCAAAAGTCTTCAGAATATGAGGGTATTTCTATAAGAAAAAATCCTAAGAATCGGAAAGTTGTTCTATAGAAAATAGTCCTCACAATCTGAGGGATTTTCTGTAGAAAATATTGCTCAAAATTTTATATAGGAAAAAATCCATAGAATCTGAGTTTTTTCTATAGGGAAAAGTTCTCAGAATCTAAAGAGTTTTTATAGGAAAAAGTCCTCAGGACCCGACAGTTTGACGTTTTTCTATGGAAAACACTATAGGTTCTGAGATCTTATTGATAGTCTTAAGAGTCTGGAAATTTTTTCTTATACAAAAACTGTGATCCTAAAGAATTTTTCTAAAGGAAAATCTGTGGTGTCTGTGGGCTTTTATAAGATTCTAAAAAATGTTTTCTAATATTTTAAAGTTGAAAAGCTCGGGAGACTTAACGTTTTTCCCATAAAGAATTGGAATAAAAAATATCTTTCTTGTTACAAAATACGAACAAAATTCGATAAGATTAGATGATTAGCACTGTGGCTGTATTTCATTGAACTGTACTGGATTCCTTCCTTGAACAGAAAACCCTTAATTTGACATCACACATTAATCTGGTAATACAGATTGATGGAATACATATATATATACAAATAGGCTTTCTGGTAAAAATGAGGTTCTAGTTGGTATTTCTGAAATGAATAGAACATGTAAATTTTCAATTTGTTTTTGAAAAGATCAGTACTAAACAGATTTGAGAAGATTTAGAATTCATTTCCCATCGACCAACATCTGTTTATTATTTTTATTTATTGCTACCTACCGTATTACCAAAATTGTTCCCATTGTGTCCATAATATAAGGAAATAAATACATCAAATAAATTAAATTATATATGACATTCCGATTTTCAAATCAAATTTTCGAAAGGTAACCTTTTCTTATTAGTTTATATTACATTGTCAATAGGCAAATTTTTAACCTTCTGAAATAGGTAATAAAACAATTTTTTTAACTTTTATACAAAAGTTGGCTACCTATGCCAACCAAGTCAATACACCCTCGAGTATTTTTTTGTGTGTACATTTAAAATAAGATAATGCAAAAATAAAATAAAACAAATACAACAACACATAGCGACATGACGCACAAGCATAGTTTTCTACTGAAAAATTGTTAAATTTACAGCAGTATCGGATCTTTCCTATGACACGCATGTGTTAAATTCAATGATGGAAATGCCAAATTTTGAACTACTAACAGCTCCAGAAAAAACACAACTCAAAAACAAAAGTAGTTCAAATTTGGCATTTCCATCAATGTAGTTAACAAGTGCGTGTCATAGGAAAGATCCGATACTGCTGTAAATTTAACAATTTTTCAGTAGAAAACTATGCTTGTGCGTCAAGTCGCTATGTGTTGTTGTATTTGTTTTATTTTATTTTTCTATATTATTTTATTGGATGTAGAAAAAATAGTTATTCTTTTTGAAGTACTCCTTAATATTTTTGCTGGGTATATAACTCCCAAGAAAAGAAAATGTTTTTATACAAATGTTATTGACAATTACAAAAACCATGTGAATCTTCCATTTTAGGTATAGCTATGATGTGCTCAGCGAACTTATGTAAGACACTACGAGTAACATTTTTGTAGAACATTTTAACCCTCTGTTGTGGGTTGCCACTTAATTGGAATATTTTAAATACAAGTGAAAAAGCTCTATGGATATCTGAAAAAACTCAGATATCCCCACGATTAAATTAAATATGCATTATTATGCATAAATTTTAGTTAAAACCAACAATAATTTCCCATACAAATGTGTACATTAAAAAAGAAAAAAATAACTGAATAACAAAAAAAGTTGGACATATTCGGAAATGTTTTGTATACTGGTACATGCGTCTCCAAAAAAGCTTTTATTTAATCTTTGTCTATTTTTTTTTGAAATTATTAGAAATAAATTACAAAAAAAATTAATTAAAAGATATAAAAAATTGGGTCAGTTTTGACCCCACTTTTTTATCCCTAAACAGATTGCCACTTTTTAATCCCTATAGATTGTACCGCAATAAAAATTATAGGGGTACATTTTTTTTCTCCTCTATCACACATCCGAAACTCATTAAGAACGGTGAGAACCCATTACCTTCGTTTCTAAAAGAATTTATTTCTTATGGCTCTGATCTGTAATTGCATTTTAAAATTTTACTTATCAGACCTCATTAAAATATAAATTATGCATTTTTACTATACCTGCTGTAAAGAATATGCATGTATTTTAAAATGAAAATTCAGATCTGTATAAATAAAATTTTTAATTAATAATTTTATTAGCTAACTGTTAAAAACGTCTTACACAGTACAATAATATGTGATTTAAACACACGTCAATTTTAAGTATCTTTTCTTAACCCATATACATCCGATATGGTCACATGTGTATTCTTGTAAAAAATAATGAACATTCGACGTATTCATATAAGACCTGATGTTACTTTTCAATACCTGATACTACTCGATACTTCAACGGTTTTTATATTTAAATAATTGCAGAATGCGATCCTAGTGTGCGTTACTGGAGCAGACATTATTAGCAAATCCAAAAACGCTAATAACAATATAGCATATCTTAACGAGTGATTGAAAGTACATAATGAAAAAATTAATTAAATTAAAGAATTTTTCATTCATCTAATTTAATGAAATCGATTCATTAATAGTACGAACGAAAATGTTATCAGTGTAGCTTAAATAGTAAATACAATTAAAAATTTATAAAATAAATTTAATAAAAATAAATTTGAAAAAATCTTGATAGTAGGTATTGTGTGCTACCACAACATACAACATCCACAAATATAGAATAATGATGAATAATGTATTATCTTTTATTTTCAAATCCGCATTTTCACGCGAACTGTTACTATTAAATTGAACTAAAAATTTAAGTGGATGAAAAAACTTCAATCCAATAAAATACAGCCGTATTTTGCAAAGAAATAAACACAAACCAACAGAGTTTTCCAGAGTTTAAAAGAACGAAATAAATGTTTAAATAAATAAAGTCTAGCAATTTAAAACAAACGAACGAGATGGATCATTTTGAAACCAGAATTGTATTGAGAATATGCAAGTTAATTGTAAATATATTTGACATGGTTTTTTAATCACCTGGTTTCGAATTTTTCATATAAAAATTGGTTTTATTAAATCCAAAAAAAATTTGATTTATCTGGGTTTGCACGTAGCAATAAAAATAAAAATATTTGAAACAGCCTGTTAATTTAATGTTCGACGCAAATACATAAAATTTGCAAAACTATCAAATTAAATGTTTTTCTTAAAATGTTTTATATAAAATATGAACTACAACAAACAATGAGAAATAGCTGACAAATTTTCTTTGAAATTTTTTCACTCTACTGTAAGTAATTTAATTTAAATACTGTAGTGGAATATTTTAATTGTGTAAAAATATAAACTGAAACAATAAAACTAAAAAGGTAAAATTTAAAGTTACAGTAAAATACTTTCTCATTAATTTCGGTATTAACAAATAAGGTGAAAGAAGTGTTGGATAGAAAAATCTTGTTATAATATATGGAAACTATTGGACACTTTCTGAATTATTTTTTGGATAAGTTTACTCCACTCGATCCTTTTTAATATGACAACTAACACTTCCTTATTAAAGGTTATATTGTAAAATACTTCAAATATTTTTATTTCTTTTCAAAGATAGGTGGACTATTTTTACCATAAAATACTTGCATTTATTTTATATATACTGTACCCCTTTTCTGTATCTAATGCGAGAAGTTTTCGCATCGAGAAATGCATGGTCACCCTGCATTATACAGGCTGATTAAAGACGTGATAAAATGGACCGCAGTTTTTGTTGTAATTCTACAATCTCATTCAAATATTTATTTTGTTTTGAGTTTAAAATTAGTTGTTTTTACAAAATGTATTGACAACAGACATACATATAAATAGTACCCAAAGGGTCCCAGGAAAATTTTCTGTTCCAAAGAATCGGTTGTAGAATAGCTACTTTTCATTCACAACCACTTTTACTGTCGATTCTAACACCGATTCTTTTTGTTTGAAATTGTCCCAAAAGCAACCCCTTCTATAGCTCCAAAGTGGAACCGGTTGCTCTAGAATCAGTTCTGGAACTAGTTCTGGAACTGATTCTACGTCACCCACACCTTCATTATAGGATCCTAGGAACTGGTTCCGGAACCAGTTCCATGGAATCGGTTGCAGTGGAACCAGTTGTAGAATGGGTGTGGTTGGCTACCGATTGTAAAAAATTTTCCTGGGGTACTTTTATGTAATTGTTGCCTTCAAAAAGGAGTTGATTTATAGCTGGTTTTACCAAATCAGACAGTTCATATACGAAAGTACAAAATTCTCGTCCCGTTGAATTTTTGTACCTTATGTAATGTCTCGGTTTGAGTAAGAAAGTTATCATTTTCTTATTGCGGACAACTGAAGAGTAGAGTGATGTCTACGAAACAATTGTATTGTCTATCATGAAAATGATCAACCTCTTTTTGAAACAACAAATAAAAATCTAATATGACAATATCATATTAGAATTTGGACTTGAGGTGGAAGAATATTCTAACTAAATATATTTTCCCTTACTTTAATCGCGGTAACCCAAAAGCGTTCCCGTATTAAAGTGTGTATAATACTTTTTGGACCTAATAAAAATAATGGGCTTCGCCATTGGCCTAAAAAAGTGCCTTCGGTCGGACACTACAAAAAACCAAAAGCGGTCGGTTTTTTTTTCATTAAAAGAATCGGTTAACCGGTTTTCGGTTTTGAATAATCTTCATTGCACCCATCTTGCGGCAGCTTTCTATATCATTATCTAATTATTTCTTTTTATATCATTATCTAATTTTTTTTTCTTATTTATTATCTTTCTCATTTAAAGTATTAAATTCGTAATGAATTAGCAAAAAAAAAACTTAACATGAAGTTGTTTTAGAGTTTGTGTTTATAGAAATTTGAGTTCAGAAAAAAACATTTTTCTTTGTACTCAAAAAAAAAAAAAAAAAATAAATAAATAAAAAAGAAAATTTACCAACATTCATCTTCCACGTATTTTTTTATTTCATTATATTTTGTTGTTGTTCTCATTCGCATTATTTAAGGTGATTTTTTTTTCTTATATTTTCTTAGAGAAAATATATTTATAACAGTTTCTTACAACGTTGTTAACTTTGTATAAAAAATTATATTTCTATTGTTAAACAAATTTTCTTTAACTATTTACTCTATTCAATATCCTTCTCGGAAAGAAAAAAAATAAAACTTTTTCCGCTTAAGAAAATAATACTTTTATAGTATAAAAAGATTACATTTTTCAAAAAAGTTTATGGTGAATTTAATGGAACAAGAGGCTTTTTATATAATCACTCAAAAATGTTTGTCAGTTACTACATGACAGACAGAACTTGTTGTTGTTTACAGTAATTAGAGTTTTTTTCTATAAAAAAAAATACTAAAATATTATCAGTTATTAAAAAAAAAATAATAATGACATGCGTTGCAAAAATTTACAAAAAAATAACGCAGGGTTCAAAATAGTTAAATAACCCGTAACAGCAAACATTTTAGTGGCCATTACAGATTTTTTTGGTTAACTGTAGAATAATCGGGGAAAATTGTTTCTTTTTACATTTTTTATTAAAATACATTATTTAAAAAATAATATATATATTTTTTATAATTCCGAAAAAAATTAACTGTAACAAACTCTAACTTTTACCAATTTTGTCATTCGTTTCAAAATTTTGCTTGTAAAAATTTCGCATTATTTATACGACATTACTAGTGTTGTTTTCATTTCATTTATTTATTTTAAGAGTTAAAACTGTCTACATTTTTTTAGTTATTTTAAGTGCATCATATACCGTTATATATACTTTCAACTGCATCATATACCGCTGTTTTAACTGTAATTGTATGGTTAACCTAAAATATCTTGCTAAAAATTTGTTTAAAATAAAATTTGTTTTTAAATAAATATTTAATTGAGTCAGTTAAATATTTGAATTGTTTAGGGCAAGGAATTCCATGCAAATGCATGTTTTTCCTCGATAGTCCAAAACTAATATGGACTAAATATTCATCCGAATCATCAAATTTAGAACAAAATGGCATCGATTTGTAGTTGCATATTTTTGCATATTTTGTCAAAAATGCATGTTTTTGCATATTTTGACTTTAAATGCATATTTGGTGCCTTTTTAATGCATATTTTGTACTTTTTAGTGCATATTTGTGCATATTTTTCATTTTTAGGAGCATTTTTAAAATCATTTTTTATTTTGTATTGATACGTTTTCATATTTTGATTCAATCAAAATAAACATTTTTAAAAACCTTATTCGAGTTCTGTCTGTTTGGAAAATAACTTACCCAGCAGAAATTACTGCTTGCTTGCAGTTTTGTCAGGGAAAGTTGAGCAGTGAAGCGATTGCATTATTGATGATATCATGCCTGATTTTTGTTTGAGATAGTTAGCTTAAAAGCACTTGTTTCGAGATCCGAAAAGGCATGAATTCACCGCTTTTAATTAGTGCTCCTGTTTTTCTTTTAAAATATCGATAATTCATGCCTTCTCGGAAGTGCATATTATAAAGCTTTTCAACTATTTAAAATCATGCCTTCTCAAAAGCACAATATTCTCTTCCTCTTATTTTTAGTAAAACCTCTTATTTTCATTAAAATAACTTTTTTCCCGCATTTTAAAAAATTTTGATAAAAGAACCGCAAAAATATTTAAACAATCAAAATGTATTGCTCATTTCACGCGATGTAAACAATTAATCAACTTAGGCCTTTTATTAGTGCTGTTTACGAAGCTATACATTTTTAGAAGCGGTAAAAGTAGCAGTAAGGAAGCAGTCAACGTTTCTACTGCTTCCACATTTTTGCTGGGAACTTAAATAGATTTTTATTTTTTAAAACACAATATTTTTGCAAAAATAATAGTTTTTAGTGCATATTTCTTATATTTTTAATGCATATTTTTTTTTAGCCGCATATTTTAGGTTCATATTTTCCATTTTTAAGTGCATGAAATTCCTTGCCCTAGTCACATACAATTAGAAATTTTTAGAAATTAATACTATCATTTGCGTGCTAGATGCAAAATCTATTAAAATATTAATTGATACTATCAATTTCGTAGTTTAAGCTCATTTTTAATTTTTTGTGTATGGAATACATATACACACAAAATATTCTATTCTTGCAGAAATTGACAACGTTACAAAATATTAAGCTGCAGTTCCCGCTTCTCGGGAAATGAGAAAGTCAGAAAACATCGGTATTTAAAAAAAACAACTGACAACAATATTAGAAAATGGTTTAATATTATAATTCTCAGAACTTCTGTTACAAATTCATTGTACTTTATCTAGGTTAGTTAATTCAACTTCGTTAAATATAATATCAACAGAATATTGTCAATATTGAATATCTTTGTATGCATATAAAAATATAAATATTGCTACACAAAACATATTTAAATTTCCTATATATTTTACAACAATACAAATAAATTGAATAAAATCACTGATGTCAATAATAGTGCTTAAGCCAAAGATGGAAAATTGGATTTTTTTTATAATGTTACTTAAGCCCAGCAAAAAAAAAAAAAAAAGGAGACGCAAAAGCAGTAGAAAAAGCCCTACACTTAGAAAAAAATATAATTAGGAAAATTTGTAAACGGTTTTCAATTTCACTTTAATATTTTTATAGTAATTGTTAGTAAACATTTTTGCTGTTCTCATTTTACAAAGTACTACTTTTCATTGCTGATTTCAAAAAACATTTTACGAGATTTTGAAAGCTATGTTTGTAAAATTAGCAAAATATTCTACTAATTTAGAAAAGGGATATTAAAGGATTTTTTCTTTTTTAAAATAATTAAAATTTCTACTTACACAAAAAATTACAGAAATGCTGCTCATCTATTACGAAACAATCGACATTGACAATTACCTACTTTCATCACAAATACATGAGGAAACTATTATTTAATAAATATAACGAAACATGCCATCATTTTGAATAAAAAAAAGTTTTATCACATTTGTCAAGTTTTCATAGGACAAACAACTATTTAATTTCTCATCACACTTATGAAGCTTTTCATAAAAATTATGGAGGTTTTTCTTCGAATGATACTAATATTTTGTAAAATTTATTACTAATTTTAGCAAATAGCTTTTAAATTACTGTTTATACCAATGTCACTGAAATTTGGTAGCGGTTACAAATTTTTTATATTTACTTCCCAGCCAAAAACAGACATTACTGAGTAATTAAGCGAGTAAGTAGCACACAAAGGGTTTCACTACTTACCAGGCTATTTACTCGCAACATTACTTTTGTTCGCGATGTCCAAAAATTCATGGGTGGTCATTACCCTCTCGCTTACAAAAAAAGTGCGAAAAACGAATTACCCATAGTGAAAGAATAAGTAGTTACTCACAAAGTTAGAAAATAAGTGGTTACTCAGAAGTTAGGAAATAAGAGGTTACCCTACATTGGGAAATAGTTGGTCATATTGGAAATTAACTTTTTACCTCGGAAAATTTTCTACTCAGTTTGAAAAATGTTGGCAACAATTTAATAAATAAAATATTAAATAAAAAAACTAAATTAGTACTTATTAAATCGATTACCAGTAAGTGATTACTTTGCAATAATATAAAAGTACTTCTATAACTTATTATCAGTAAGTCATTATTTTGGATTTTTAAGTAATGCAAAAGGTAATGACCTATCATTACTTGGTAATCCGTATGGTAATAACCTGTCATTACCATGTTTTTGCTGGGTTACTTTATTGTACTACAAATCAGTAGACATACGTTGCTGAAAACGGTAAAATTTTTCGTAATAACAGCAAATCTTTCAAGTGCCATTCCACACTTGTTTTGTTGAGTGTAAAATTAAATACGAAGTGGATAAAAAAGTCCGTGAATTTTTAATGAAACAGTGTTTCTAACAGAAAAAGTTTTTATTTTTCAACTTAAATAGAATTTTCTTTCATAGTATTAATGAATCAGTTTCATTTATTATGAATTCAATTGATTTAATGAAAAAATTCATTAACTGTATGAAAATTCATTATTTTTGTGAATTTTTTCATTCGATTTGTTTTTTTAATTTTTCATAATTTCATAAAAAAAATTCATTAAATTAATGAAAATTTTGAAAAAATTTTACTTATACAATTGATTTCGGATACAATTTTACCTCTTTTTGTTATACCCAACACCACTACGTGGATAGCGTGTTATAAGTTTGTGCTATTAAAATATTTTGACGAAATATGGTACACCGATTTATATCGGCACAATGACGAGGCCTATTGATTTTGGTTAAAATTAGTACATGTTTAGACCTAGTGCCCGTATAAAGGTCCACCAAAAATGGACATGCTCGTTATTTAAATGAAATTTGGTACTTTGGTTCACAAGGCCGAAAGACGAAGCCTACTGATTCTAGATTGAATCGGTCCATATTTGGACCTAACAAAATTTCTTATCGTTTTTTGTAACTTTTGATTATATTATATACGGGTTGGTTGAAAAGCTCCTGCGCTCACCAAGAGATGGCACTGCTAGCTCCAAACTTTTTTTTTTCTCAAGTTGGTATAACTGTCCTGAGAACACATGCAAAGTTGCAAGTCATTCTGTCAATTCATTCTTTGTTTACAAGCCATTTGAAGTTGACGTGTCATTGATTTTTTTTAATATGTAAAAAATTGAATATCGTGCAGTCATTAGATTCTTTGTTTTGAAGGGTTTAAAAGCAAAGGAAATTTATGAACAATTGTTAGAAGTGTATAAGGAGTCCTCACCATCAAAACGCACCGTAGAATTTTGGGCTGGTGAATTTAAACGTGGTCGTACTAGCCTTGAAGACGATCCACGCCAAGGACGACCAAAAACTGCAACCACAGTAGAAACCATTGAGCAAGTACATAATATGGTTAGTGAAGATTCAAGTTTGACTAAGCGTGAAATTTCAGACGAACGAGTACTCCATATTTTACATGAAGAATTACGTATGAAAAAACTGTTTGGAAAGTTAGTGCCGCACACATTAACAATTCAACAAAAACTGTAAAAAAAATTTCTCAGCGTAATTTGGAGCGTTTTAAGCAGAATAAAACCGACTTCTTGCGTCGTTTTATAACTATGGATGAGACTTGGATCTACCACCATGATCCTAAATTGAAACAAGAACGTTTACACTGGACTGAAGGTGGTTGTTCAGCTTCAAAGCAGGTGAAGTCACAACGATCAGCAAAGAAGGTTATGGCATCAGTTTTTTGGGATGCAAAAGGAATTTTGTTGATTGATTATCTTCAGAAAGGTAAAACAATCAACTCTGAATATTATTGCAGCCTTTTGGATCAGCTGGATGAAAAAATTCGTGAGAAAAGACCTGGTTTAAAGAAGAAAAAAATCATTTTTCATCAAGACAATGCACCTGTTCACAAAAGTGTTTTGACGATGCCTAAATTCAAAGAATTAAAGTACGAATTCTTGAACATCCACCGTATTTACCAGATTTGGCTCCCAGTGACTACTATCTCTTCAGAAATCTCAAACAATTCCTTCATTCATTTCGAAACTTTTCAACCAACCTGTATACAAATTTTGGTACAAGTCTATTTCAACCCATTACAATTTCGGATCAAGTCAAGTAAAGGCAACAGCTAATAATCGGAAGAAATGGAAATCATTTACTATGGCAATATGCGCCAATAATCGGCGCTAAGGCAACTGATAATAATAAATAATATATTCGGATTCAAACATTAATTGGCATTCAACCAGACTGGTGTCATCGGCATGCCCGAGTTTAACATTAGACATTTCATAATTAAAAAAAACAATTTTTTTTTGTTAAAAACATGCGATTTTCGTTGTAATATGGAATAAATAAGTAAAAATGTTTGAGTTTACTTCTCCAAATGTTTTTCAGTTTGAAAGTTAACATATATACAAAAACTAAAATCTACATTATAACCTAGAGAGATCCCCATAAAGACAATGTGATGAGAGTGTTTGGTTGCACTTGAAAATGCATTAATTGTTCTAGGAAAGTTTTTTCATAAGTTTTTTCTCTATTTGTTGTAAAATAAATTCTGAATTCTATTTGGAATTTGTCATATTTGATCTTAAACCGAACAAAAATAACACTCATTATAAATTCAAATTTAAAAAATGGTTTACAAATTTTTCATTGTTTTAATGAATTATTTTTATAAAATTTATGAAAGGCTTCATTAAAAATATGAACAAATAATTATACTAATAATAAATTCATGCCTTACTGAAAAAATTTCGTTAAGTCTGTGCTAAAATTAAAAATATTTACGAAAATATTTCATTCAAGTAATGAATTTATTTCATTAAACACATAAAACTTTTACAACGTTTAATTAAAATTAATAAAAAAAATTTCATACATTTTATGAAATTTTCATTAGTTTAGGTGCCTCTCACTACATGTTTCATTGATTTAATGAAACCATCCTTTGGGGACTTTCCAATTAAAAAATGCATTGTGTTAATGAACAAATTCATCAATACAATGCGCAAAATTCTATCATTGCTTAGTTCAACATTTCTGCAAATTTTTTACTCCTTCCAAAAAAATTGGATTTCTCGAGCTCCTCAAAATAGGCATTTGTTTGAGTAATAATTTCATCGTTGCAGCTAAATCTCTTTCCAGAAAGCGATTTCTTTAGCTTTTGAAACAGAAAATAGTCACTTGGGGCTAAATCCGGAGAATATGGCGGATGAGGTTCAAATTCATAGCTCAATTCATGCAATGTTGCCATTGAGACTACAAACGTGTGCACTAATGCATTTTCTTGATGAAAAAGAACTTTTTTCTTTACCAAATGGGGTCATCTTTTTTTAGAGTTGATGGTGCAGGGTCCCCATAGTACTTGTCAAGCTTTTCCCTGGTTGTGAGTGACGTTTTGTTTTGTAAACATTGATGAGCACTCGAAATTCAGTTATTTGCATTTCTATGAAAATTCACGAGGTTGCATGCTTTGAACACCTATGAAACGCAAAGTAAATAACGGAACTGGCTCATAATTTGAGAGAGCCGCCCTCGTTTCTACATGTACTTCCTTTTTAACAGAAACTCTAACAATAAGTTTACGAGTACCTAACATAGAGTTGTCATAGGTGGGGAGTACTTCCAGTTCACAACTTTTCCAGTAATTTGTAAATGAGTGTAGAGAAAACTATATTTCATCAATTGAAAGTACAGTCAGTAAACAAAAGTCTATAATGGCTACTGAAAATTTGGCTGTTAGTTCGGGAAGCTTAACTATTTTGAGACCTGAAGCACTTTGTGCTAAAGTGAGAAACATTAAATTAATGTAATTATGGTATGACTGTGCAACATCTTCACTTGAGAGGTAGCGATAAATTGTGTTAGTATTTCAAAGATTTTGCTTCATATTATTATTTCTAGGCTTGTGGAAGCTGAGTCTGGTGAATTAAACAGTCACATCGGTAGTGTACTGGTGCCTAATAAAAACCTCTTTAAGTGACACGACCAGTTTTGAATTAACATGATAAAAAAGTAAGAAAAGAATTGAGATTTTATAACACAAAACTCCTTTTTTCTATTATAATTTGAGAATATAACTTGAGGATTTTTCTAAAGGAAAAAGTAGAAAATGTGTCCACAATCTGACGATTTTCTAAAGTGCTTAGGAGCTAAGGATTTCTAGTTGTATAAAGTTTATAATATCTGTCGATTTTCCTACGCAATTTTTTTTTTTATTGAAAAAGTCTTCAAAACCAGAGGCTGTTCTTCTTCTATTAAGAACATGTACTCAACATCTTAGGCTTTTACTATAAGAAAAAGAGCTCAAAATGTAAAGCTTTTTAGTATAATTGTATAATTTTTGAATTTTCTATGGAAAAAATTCCGCCAATTGTAAACAGTTTTTTTGTTCAGAAAAACTATTGAATTGTGAGAACTTTTCCCAACTTTTTCTATTGAAAAACTATTGCATTCTAAAATTTTGATCCTTAAGATCCTCAGGAGTTCTTCCTATAGCAAAATTCTTAGATTCTGAGCCTAAGGAAAAACCTTCAAGTTCATAACACATTCCTACAATAAAATGTCAGATTCTGAGAACATTTGCCCCTGAGATTTTGACGACTTTTTCCTATAGAAAAGCTGTTAGGTTTCAGGAAACTTTTTGTAAAGAAAAATTCTCGGATAAAGATAAATTTTTACGAACTGAAAAATCCCTTTAACTCCCCTTTAACTCTCCAATTTTGAACACTTTTTCCAATTGAAAACCCCTTAAATTATCTGGACTTAATGTAAAACAACCCCCAGTTTTCTAAAACGTTTTCCTATAAGTAGAAAACTCTCAAATTCCGAGGACCTCTTCACATCAAAAATCACGCAGCTTCTAAGGACTTAATCCTATAACAAAAAGTTCTCTGAATTTGAGACATTTGTCTAGTAAAAAGTCCTCAAAACATAAGGTTTTTTTATAGGAAAAATTCTCTGAATCTGATGTTTTCCATAGGAAAAAATGACAATCTAAGGTATTTCTTATAGAAAGATGGGTTTTTATAAGAAAAGCTCCTCATAGCCTGAGTGCCCAGAATTGCAAAACGCTTTTTATGTACGGGAGGCGGTATTTCCTATATGAAAAAGCACGTAGGCTTTTTCTATAATAACAAGTGCTCGCAATCTTCTCAGAATCTAAGGCTCCTGTGAGGCTTAAATATAATTACACAAATTTTTATTAATAAACAATTTTAAAAATTATTTTATTTTTGGGTAGTACAACGTATTATATTATTTGGTAAATTTACGCACAAACATTGTAAAATTACACATAATTTCTGAATATTTTTTACGCATTTTGTATGTAAGTTTACTAATTTTGTGTGTATGTAACATACGCAACATGTATGTATTTTTTTTTTGTTTACGTACTCCGAGTAAATTTAGCATATTTATAATAGGAGTTCAGTTTCTTACTATAAATTTAAACAAAAAATTATTAGAGTGTTTTCTTGTACGCACGCTACAAATAGCAAATATTAAAATATCTTTATGAAATGCGAACACTATGGTAAGATATACCCCAGAATTAGGGTTTTTCTTTCCCCGAACTTTTTCATTTCCCGGGACGGCGGGATTTTATTTTAAATTTCCCGGGATCCCGGGAATTCCCGCTCGTTAGAAAATAAATAAATCCAACATATGTTGTACTTGGAAAAACTCAATTTCAATTAGACCACCGTCCGACAAAATCCATCTTGGTTGTACCTATGAGAAAATCTACTTAAGCCCCGTTCACATTATCACACAAGTGCTTATACTTTTCTTCACACAAGTATGACAAAAAGTATGCTGAAATTGTCTGGTTGTCAAAAAAGTATAAAAGAAAATCTTTTCAGTGTTCAGACTGTTATCGACAAACACAAATTATTTTATTACTTTTTTGCACCAGTAGTTGTTTTTAATCTTTGTTTAACATTTATTTGTGAATAACATAACACTTGTGTTGAGACAAGTGGTAACTTTAAGAAATATTTTAAAAAATAAATCTTGTCATAAAAGTGTGACCGTATTTTAAAATGTGTGCACCCATTTTGACATGTGTGTAACGAATAGGGTTCACACTATTATACATTTTCATTATACAACACATTTCTGACATGGATAACACACTTGTGTGATAATCTAAACGGGGCTTTAATATATTCTGAAAGAAAGGCTAAATATAAAATATCGATATCTTCTACTTTTTCTGGATCAATTCGTTTAACAGTTTAAATCACGAATTAATATTATGATAATATATTTGTATGGAAGGCCGTCTTAATTTTAAAATTTATTAACTAAATATTAATTCTCTGCCCAAACGGTAAACGAATTGATTTAGAAAAGGGAGAGACATGGCTATTATATTTTCAAACTTGTGCCGGACGGTGGAATAACAAATTTATTAAAATGAGGTTTTAGGGAGATTTTAAAAATTAGTTTTAGACGTTTCTTATATGAAATGCTGGACCGTACAATTGGCGGAAAAAATTTCTTAAATACGGAATCAAAACATTTATATATCTAGATATTTTGTTTGTATGGACATTTTTGGAAGTATTCTTCTAAAATTATTTTTATAAAAAAGTTTAAAATTATTTAACTTTCATAGCTGCATTTTAAATTAACATATAAAGAAATCCAAAATAATTTAAAAAATAATTTGATGCATTATTTTAAAAATATATAAACTTTAAAAAATACAATTGAAATAAAGGAATATCAATTTTATATGAAATTGTTTGAAGTAAAAAAATACGAAAAAATTACCAATATTTTAATTTTAATGACGAGTTTTTTGAAGGTATTTAGAACTGAAATACTGATGTTGAAATGTTGTATATGTATATTGCTTTATTTGAACAAAGGTAATCATTTTGGTAATGACTGATAAAATTTGTTTTCGGTTTAACTAAACCAAATTCAACTGATATAAAAAAAACTCGGCCTAAATAGTATTTCTTTAATACTACATAATTCAAGTTATTGAATTTTAAATCAAATTTTTAAATTTCAAATATATTTTACTTAAATTAATTTCAAAAAAATCAATGCTTTAAATTTAAATAAAGCTTCCAAAAATGTAATATACTAGCTAAAACTTCTGTAAAAGAATAAAAAAAAAAAATCCCGGGAAATCCCGGACAAAATTCCCGGGATTGCGGGCTTGAAAAAAGTGGCGGGATTCCCGGGAATTCCCGGAAACCCTACCCAGAATAGAATTTAAACAAATTAAAAAAAAACTAAAAAGAATAAAAAATATATAGAGAAGTGATGCATTAGAAGCAATTATTAAGTGATTTATATGGTTCAGAGTGATTTCTAAAAAGGTGGAAAAATATGCTAACGGATACTTTGGAGGCAATGTTTTCAATCACAACACTCTGATTTGCTTACGTTTAAATATCAAAGAAACCTCAATATGTGAAAAATTTCTTTTTAAAAGTCATCATTATTGTCCAACCGAACAGTTCGTCCAAAAAGCGGTATTTGATCATAATTCGGTATTTTAAACCAATGCTTAGAAATTATTTAAATGAAAAAATTTTTGTTGTGTCAAACTCCAAAAGACGAGAAAAAAGCCGAAGTTAAGCTATGAAGTTAACTAATTTGGCCGAACGTTCGCTGGCTGAACAGTGAATATGTGGCCGAACTTTGTCATTTTCGCTAACTATGATACTAAAAATAGCTTTAATCGCACCGACAAACAAATTTTCCGTAATGCTTAAAGATACCGAATATCGCGACCAAGTATTGTTTTTTTGGTTGAACTGTTCGGTCGGTCAATAAATTATTTTAATTTTTTGCAATGAAAATTATACAAATCTATTTCATACTTTAAACCATTTAGGCCCGATTATTGAATGTCCAGTTAAAATTTAGCCGATAGTTGATTAAAATTTTATATGAGAAATAACAACAAATGTGTCACTTAAAGTCCCAGTTTGTAGCTAACTGAACATTCAGTAATCGGGCCATAAAATCTTATAACAGTTTGAGGGTTTTATCGCATCAATCCAAGAAATATGGGAAATCTCTCAAAATTTGAGGATTTTTTTATAACTTGCAGGTTATAAATAATTTTTACCTTGCAAATTCATGCCTCGTTCCCTAAAAAAATCTATTTTTAAACTTTGTAGAAAATCACACATACAAAAAAAATTTCTTGTCCCAACCGAATCGTTCGGTTGCTGCGACCTAATTCAGTTGTTACACCCCCAATTCGGTTGCCACTACCCTATTTCAATTGGTACACCAGAAATAGGGTTGTGACAACCGAATTATCGGTGTTGGAACTAAATTCGGTTAGGACAACAAACTTGTTTCTAGGTGCAGTAACGGAAACACTTCGTTGCTTTTGTAAGTTAATAGTTACTGAAAAAATTCCAAAGTAAAGAATTTTCCCATCCCTGGCTCAAACATTCAACAAAAAAAAAAAACAACTTACAACAATGAAACTGATAAAGTTGTTGTTATTGATGTTTGTTCATTTGATACACATCTGTCTGTCATAGTATTGGCACAATGTATTTGTGTAAGTATTGAAAGCTTTTAATATCGTCTGTCCAATACTTTTGCTTGTCTATATTTTTCTCAGTATTCTTCAGATTCTTTTCTTTATTTATACATACATCCACTATATTTTCAATCCTTTTCATTTTTTTTTTTTTTTTGTTTTGTGACAATATCATTTCCTACATCATCATCATCATCAGTTTGTATTGAAAATGTAACAGAAAAAAAAGGAAAAATCTGTCTTATTAAAAAACTGAAAATAGTAGATATGTTTCTAATTAAATGTCATTTCTTCTTTAGGTTGTGAAGAGATAGATACTCCATTTTTTTAAGTTTTGCCAAAGGATAACGGACAGACAAATAGACAAACAGACAGACAGATATTTATACATATCAGCATCATCTCCACGTCACCATCGTCATTGTAATCAATATGCAATTGTCATTGTGTTGGCTTAACCACCACTACACATAAATATTTATTTGTAATGAAATGAACGTTAAAGAAGATGGAGAAATAGCTCTTACTAGGGGGAATGTGTGTAAATTGACAAGATTATGCTTACACTGTTACCTACATATATTCATTCACTTTATAATTATATGTTAATAATTATGTTCAATTCACGTCTACAATGTGGCTTAATTTAAAATGTTTAAAGGTTTTGCTCCAAATAAAAAATATATATTAAAAACGAAAATGCCATATGGGTTTACTTTGGGCGATATCTGCCATTAAAGCTGGACATAGGATAAAATAAAATTCCCAGTTTATAGGATAAAATTTTATTTGTATGTATGTATGTATGTTTTTTTTTTTTTAAGTGAAAATTTATCCTATTAATTAACGTGTTGCTTTCTTTGGAAAGGGGATAGAAAAGAGATAAAAGGTGGTGAAAGATGATATTCTCAGTTTTTTCATTTTTCCTGATTCTTAGACAACTTTCTTACAAATCAACTACATCCAGAAGAACTGTAAAAATGTGTTTTGCATTTTTGTTGCACGAGCCCTACATGGCGTATGAATAATACGTTTTAGTATTAATATATTATTCATACGCCAACGTGTAACTCGTATTTGTATAAATAGAGTAATGAGTGACCGATCAGTTCAACCAAACTATGATATTTGGTGGGCTGCCGTACATTTGCCAATTTGGCCGAACCGTGGAATAAATGCTAAAATTCGCATATTTCTTAAAATTTTGCGTTAGAAATTGCATTCAATCGGCCTAACAAATAATTTTTCATTAGCACAATTCTTCCATAATGCTTTAAAATACTGAATAGCACTACCAAATGCAATGCCATTTTGTTACCCTTTAATGTAAGATTGAGCAACTAAGAAAACCACACTTGTCCCCTAAAATTTTCTGCTCTACAACATATCCAAATGTCAATAATATCCGCATTAGAAGACCTCCCTTGTAGGTAAGTGTTTTTCTTTCTAGTTTGATTAAAGCACATAAAAAAAATCAAAAAGTCTGATCAGTTACCCATATTTATGTTCCTAAAGTTTTTCCTAATTAAAAAAATTTTTAAAAATATTTTTTTGCATATGAAAATTTTAAATAATTAGTATACTAATTTTAATTAAACCCAGCAAAATAAGATAGGAAAAAGAAGTAGAAAAAACACTACAATTAATGATCTATTTAGATATTCTTCTTTTTTAACAGAAACACTAATGATTTTAACATTAAGTTATCTAAGGAGGGCAGTAATCTAACTTCAGCATTTCTTTTTTTTTTGTACTTTTTGAACTAGTGCAAAGGGAACTATTTCACCAATTAAAAGTAAAAAAGAAATAGCAAAAAAAATTATTTTTTAAAAATATTATAGTTGCCTTTGTACTGCTGAGCTGTTGTCTGATATGAATGTTGAATGACAATAGTCATTAGTCATTGCGCGCTACTTGGTCAAATGCATAAAACTTAGCAATTACTTCGAAGTATTTACTTTTGGCTTAATACCTTATAATACCAAATTTATCCATATACTTTTAGAAATATAAACGAATATCGAATATCTTCAATAAAAGTAGGAGAGGTGCGACACACTTAGGCCCTGTGCGAGGTGGCTAAATAAATTCTAAACTAAATACAAATTGGCAAAAGGGTTTAAAATTTCTTTAACATTTTTTTTAAAATTTTTTAAAATTTCATAGAAATTTGGAAACCTGAATTTAGTTTATATTTTATTTAGCCAGTTCGCACCCACCCTTAATCCCAAAAAAATTGAAGCCGAAAATCATCTAAACTATTCAGTATATATATTTTTTTTTTAAATTTTTTTGAAAGCTTTCTAAAATAGGTAACTTTTTAAGAAATAATTAAAAATATAAATCGCCATAAAAGGATCAAGTGTGTTATACCATGAATACACTTGATCCCTAAATGTGACACACTTTTTATTTCTAAAAAAATGTAAAATACAAATTTTTAGTGTCCGACCGAAGGCAGTTTTTTGGGAATGTGGGCATAGAAAAATGCGGGAATGCTTGGTAGTAGTGTAAAAATTAAATTTCCTGAGAAGTTCATTTGCCAGGAAGTTGAGTATTTGAGGACTAGGTCCAAAAATGGTCCGAGTTTCTTTAGATTTGAGGACATGGTTTATGATTGTACACTTGCTAGAAAAAGTATGCGTACACTTTGAAATAAAAAGGTTATACCCTAAAAAAAATTTAAAATAATACACTTTCGTTCAATTAATTTTTTTTAATAAAGTATTATGTCATTTATTTGCTATTTTTAACTCACTCTAAAGTTTATTGTTTTATAAAAAAAAAATAACAAAAAACAACTTTAAAAAACTCTAAAAATTCAGAAGAAAAAGTATTCGTACAGTTGAAATATTTATTATTACAGTAACTGACTGTAGTTTATTTAAAAAGTTATCCGTACATTTATTTCTAAACGATTATACAGTTAAAAAGAAAAGAAATATATTTTTCAACTTTTTTTTGCCATTTTTTAAAAAAATAAACTACATATAAATACGGATTTTCTGTTACAGTTAAAGTTTTCATTTAAACTGTTTTGTTAAAAAAAGAAACCTTTTTAGATTTCTAGGCCCGTTCAAAAAACGAAATAAACTAAATATCATTTATTCTTACCGCTTTTGTAGTTAATTTTCTGAAAGTTAAAAAAACGAAATAAATGAAAAATCATTATTCTTTTTAAGGATTTTGTAGTCAATTTATTAACATTGAAAAATAAATGAAAAGTTCTTTTGATTTAAATGAAAAGTCAGTAGACCGGTTTTCAAGGGATTTTTCATTTATTTTAAATAACATTTTTAGTTAATTTAAACTGCAAACTATTTTGAGTGTATGTAAAAAAACTAAATAAAATAAAATTTTGTTACAGTTAGTAACTTGTCGGGTATTCCTTACGATTAAGGACTTCTGCAAGGCGATTTGGCATTGACTTAACCAACTTTAATGTTTCCTCTTTGCTTATTTTGCCCAACTCATCCATTATGACATTTTTCAGCATTTTCTTGGAGGTTATTTTGTGTTGTTGGCGGATTCTGCGCTCCAGGGGTGATTCCAATTGATTTTTGGTGTTGTAGAGCAACCAAAGCTTGACATTTTGCACCGTATGTAGGATCCTGTTGGAACCAAAAGTCTTCTCCAAAGTCCAATTTTTGAGCGCTTTGCTTTAAATTTTGTTTTAAAATGATTAGATATCCAATTTGATCCATTATAGATTTTATAAATACGAGATTACCAACCCCGTTGCCAGCCATACACCCCCAAACCATTATGCCTCCTCCACCGAGGTTAACCGTTGGCACAAGATTTTCTTTATTTAACGCAGTACCAGTTTTTCGCCAAACTAACTTCTTTTTTTTATGCCAAAAATGCAAAACTTGCTTTCATCCGAAAATAAAACACGTTCCCAAAACTCTGGAGGCTTGTTTACATACAGTCCATACGTTTTTTTCTGTTTATATCAGAAATAAATGGCTTTTTACGTGCCGTGTACCATGATAGTCAGATTTTATTAATATTTTACGAACTGTATCTTCATGAATTTCTTTGCCGAAGGATTCTTTAATATTAGAACTGATTGCAAAGCGGTTATTCTAGGATTCTGTGTGACTGACGCCAAAATTGTTCGGTTCTCACCATCAGTAAGTTTAGAAAATCTTCCAGAACGAGGCTTCGAAAATTTTAAATTCTGAACGACGTACTGCACTGAGACGTGGTTTCTGGCTGTTGTCCGAGATGTTTCACGATAAGATTTTCCTTCATCTCTTAGCTTTAGTATAATTTTTCGCTCGTCAGCCCCGATTTCCTTAGTTTTTGAACTCACCTCAAAATAAAGCTTCCAAAAGAAAAATAAGTCAGCCAAATGAACTGTATGCAACCAAGTTTGCTTTGTACTAAAAAAAAATCAGTGTAACACTCGTGTATACGAGGGGTACTATTTATATTTCGGGAATAGCAAATAATAACAAACATTTTCAAATAAAAATGGCTTTATTGTTTTTCAAAATATTCCCCTTGATGATGAATATACTTTTGCATTCGTTCAAACCATTTGTCATAGCATTTTTTCCATTCCTCTTGAGACACCTCCAAAACATGGTTTTTGAACGCTTCAACTGCTTCTTCGGCGCTCGTAAATCGTTGACGACGCAGTTTACCTTTGATATTCGGGAACAAGAAGAAGTCATTGGGTGCCAACTCAGGACTGTACGGAGGATGAGTCATCAATTCGATGTTTAGACGGCTCAAAAATTCACCTATTTGACGAGATGTGTGAAAGCACACATTGTCATGATGGAGAATCATTCGTCTTTGAGGGACAGTTTTACTTATTTCTCCGAAGACTTCCGGCAAACAAATGGTCATGTACCACTCACAATTGACCGTCCGATGTTGCTCAAGCGGAACAGTGGCCACATGACCCATTCGGCCGAAGAAATAGGCGACCATTTGCTTCGCTGCACTTCTTCCACGAACAACTTTTGTTGGATTTCGCTCGTCTTGGAATACCCACACGGTCGATTACTGTTTTATTTCCGGCTCATACGCATATATGCATGATTCGTCACCTGTCACGATTTTATACACGTCTTTTGAAGCACCACGGTCGAACTTCTTACCCCAATCGACGCGAGCCTTTTTTTGAGCGATTGGTAAATTATGGGGTATCCAACAAGAGAAAATTTTTTTACAACTAAGTGTTCATGCAAAATCGAATGTATTGAAGTGGAACTAATATGGAAGGATGCCTCTAATCTCACGATATGTCACATGACGATCTTGCATTATTAGTTCACGCCGTGCATCGATGTTTTGTGGCACAACAACCGATTTTGGACGACCTTCACGGAATTCGTCGGCGTCCGAACTACGACCACGATTGAATTGACTATACCAGCGCTTTACTGTAGTTTTTTATGCTGCCTTGTCGCCATACAAAGAATTGAGTTCATCGACACATTCTTGTTGAGATAACCCACGTCGAAAGTTGTGAAAAATAATTCAACGAAAACCTTCTCTTGAAATTTCCATTTTTTGGCCAAATTGAATTTCTTAACTCATTGTAAACTAGAGATGAGCACGTGAGCGAATTTTCACTCCCACTCACTCACGCTCACGTGAGGAAATTGAACTTTCAGTCACACTCACGCGTGATTCACGTATCTCACGCAAATTCACGTGAATCACGCAAATTCACGAAACAAAAGCTTCCCAGAAAAAAATAATACTCAAAAATTAGGAAAAATTAAACTTGAAATTGCGCCCGGTATAGGGTTTGGGTATCGGAAATTCCCGGGCGGGAGTTGTAAACGCCCTGGAAAATTTTTTACAATCGGTTTCAAACCACACTAGTTCTGCAACTGGTTCCACAGCAACCGATTCCATGGAACTGGTTCTGGAACTATGATGACGTATACTAACGTAAAATCAGTTCTAGAACTAGTTCCAGAACTGATTATATTGCAACCGGTTCCGAACTTGAACTGGTTCCGGAACCAGTTCCATGGAATGGGTTGCAGTAGAATCAGTTGTAGAATAGGTGTGGTCGGCTACCGATTCTATAGCTGGTTCCCCTGCAACCGATTCCATGGGATTGGTTCCAGCAGCAGTTCCACGGATGTTATATGGAAGATATTACTGACGGAGAATCAGTTCTATAACTAACTCCAGAGCTAATTCAAGGGCAACGGGTTCCACTTTCGGGTTATAGAAGCGGTTGCTTTTGGGATAATTTCAAACAAAAATCATCTGCGTTGAATTAACAGCAGAAGGGATTGTAAAGGAAAAGTAGCTATTCTTCAACCGAATTTTGGAACAGAAAATTTTGTTGGGTAGCTACAACCGATTCTTTGGAACAGAAAACTTTCCTAGGTAAGTAGTTACCAATATCACATTATTTTTGAAATTAATTACTAAGTCGCGCGAAAGCTAGGCTGCTTAAGTATAAAAACGACTTCATTTAACAAAATGTACTAGTACTGAGGCCGAATTATAAGCAATAAAAAATTTTAGTGTCATTATATAACCACTTATTGGGTAATGAAAGATTTTGGTGGGATATTATTCCATAGAGCATACAAAATTAATAGGCCCATTAAGCGTAAACTTTTCAGGCATATTTTGGCAAAAAATTTCAAAATTTGCATCTTGGGAATGCAATGGTGAACTTAAATGCTTCTGTTTCAGCAAGATTGTCATTCCACAACTTTTGATACCAGTTTTGCAAAAAAAATTCAAAACCCTTTTTATGCCAAAATAAATTATAATCGGCATTTTCAATCGTTGATACACTTAAAATAATATATCTTTTTTGTTTAAATTATTTTCAAATTAAAGAAAGATGATACAATTTTTACAAGTAAATTACAAAGAATAAAAATTTTTGAAAGAATTCGATAAGAACAGCAAGACAGAATACGTATTTTCGGCTTTCGCTACAAAGCCATCATCAGTCCTTTCGCCTTAAATGGGTTAATAATTAATAATTGTCTACTTATGTGAAAAGCAAATCGAATTTGTTTTCAACAACTCAACTTAGACTAATATCAACGAAATCTAACAATGCTATTTTTATCCTTTAAACAGAAAGTGATATTAATTTATGATCTAGAGTCAAACTGAAGATCATTCATTTGCCAAAATAAGAGATCAACTAAAAAAAAAAAATCCCCTCATTCAATATATCTTTTGGCTGAACACAAAAATTTGTTACTTTCACAAAATATATTCCTGTTTTTTGGCTTAAAATAAAATTTGTCCCAGTCCATTGATCTCTTATTTTAATTTAAGTAAAAAATTTGTGAAACTACAGTTTTATTTGTAATTCTACTGATCGCAAAATTTGCTCAAATTATAGGGTCTCGGGACCCTCTCCGGACCTGGTCCATATCATCTGAGGCTATGTAAGGATACTCCAAAGGAACAAACTTTGTTCGTTTTTCTCTATCTCGCTTAGTTTTCGAGATATGCTCCATTTTATGAAATGGACAATTTTTATTATTTAAAAATTTCTGAGAGCCGAATGCCCTACCGATGGCCATATTTGGATAGAAATAAATTTTTCACAGGGCTATTACGTAGCAAGGACTAGCCGAAATTTTAGTCAAATTTGCTCTATCTCTCTTAGTTTTCGAAATATGAGCCATTTTAAAAATCGAGCCATTAAAAGAAATAGCGCCATCTTTAAAACTTCGAATACATTGGTGGCGCCATCTACCGGGTAATAACAGAAACATGAAATTATATTTTAATAATAAATTGTGTAAAATTTAACGAATAGGTTCTTAATAATTAGTTATAAATAATTTTGAAAATTAGCACTCAAAATTAGTGAAACTGCTGAGAATTTTTAGTATTGTGTTGAATGAAGATAATTTAAATCCTTGTTTAAATCCGTGTTTCAATTAAAAACTTGTCAAATCGAGTCCAAATCCGTTTGATAGATTTTTCTACTGACGTATTATTTTAAGTGTAGGGAAGGAGGATAGTGATGGAATCATTATCAATAATTTATGAAAATGCAACCGATGTTTTTTCTTCCATTTAGTTTTCATATTAAAAAATGTGACAGCTTCAGACCCCAAAATTTTCGCTTATTTGCTATTTTTAAGCTAGGAATCGGCATACCAAAATATCAATTCAAAAGTTACGAAATCAGAAAAATATTTACCATTGTTAAAAAGTAATGTTAACAAAAGTAATGAAAATTTTTTCATTACAATTACTGTTATATAACGAAAATTTTTTTATCTTTTTGTAATGCAGCGAATATAGACAACTGCTAACAGAACGACCTTGTCGAATAAAAATAATGATAATAATAAAACCATTATATAATAATATATTATATAATGGTTTTATACACTTACTTTTTAATAAAATTGTTCTACGTTTTACCATATGAAACGTAGTTCTAGGAACAATTTTTAGATTCACTGTAATTGATATTTACTCCACGGTGTAATTTTACTATTTTCGTAAAAAATTGTATATGCGTGTAGTAATTCTATCTATTTTTAGTTTGGAATTTGAAAGAATCTTAATTTTAGAGAATATTAAAGAACTCCCCAAAAAAATATTTGGGGATTTATTTCATTTTTAAAATTTCATTTTTAAAATTTCATTTTTAAAATACGAAAAAATCCCCAAAAAAACGAAATAACTCCCCAATTACCATTGTTGTTGTTTTCTGTACAAAAGTTTGGGGATTTATTTCATTTTCATTTTGGGGAGTTATTTCGTGGGGTGTTATTTCATAGAGCCCATCAAAACAAAAAATGTCAAATTTTATTATCTATTGACATTAGTGTTGCCAGTTCCCGAAATATAAATAGTACCCCTCGTACACACAAACATATTTCCTTTACCTACATTATTCCGTAGAGCTATACTCATAATTTTAGGGGTTGAATAGAAAGTAATAGTAGTAGACGTTTCATTCATATATCGTTTTTTACAAGAGAGAGCTATTAGCCCGCAGCTTAACCTTCTTGAAGGCGGGGAACCTATGTACACTAGGGTGGACCTTATTATGTCAACTTGCGATTTTAGGCCATCCCCCCTAGAAATGTGCCTTTGGGTATAAAAATACACCATGCAACAAATTAAGGTAATCGGATAACGGGTCATTTCGAGCCCATGTGCCTATAAGGGTTAGTTTCTAATTTTTTATTACTATGTATAAAATTTGGTGTTAACAGAGTTATTTGGACAACTTTCACCAAATTCCGCAAGAAACAACACATTGTTTAGTAGTATTTTGTTACAGCTAGCTAAAAACATAAAAATGAATACTATTATCTAAATTATTGGCCAAAATCACACTTTTATCTAAAATTTTCAAATTTAAAACACCGTCACTGTTAAGTTAAAAGAGGGATATGTGTATTTTTTTTTTATTTTGTTGAACAAAATTTTAAAAAAACTCAAAACTAGAGTTTTACAAAATTATAAAAAAAAAACAAATCCCATCTTTGGCCATAGCTGGGACTAGGTTATCATAAGCCAAGAGAGGCAAGAATTTATATCTGAATATTTGTGGATCTTAGAAATGAAACTAGGGTATAACATTGTAAATTTTTGAAAGAAAAATTGTAATTTTTTACGATTTACATAATTTATCTCATTTTAACCCTACAATGGTCTGAGGAAATTGCAATTACTAAAAGATTTTCCAAACGATTTTGGATTTCTATACATTACCAGAAAAGGAATTTAGTCTAGATTATGATTCCTTTTACATTTTCCAAAAATACAGTTATTTACGAGCCAGTATTTTTAAAAAAAGCCTTGTAAATCGTTTTTCAAACTTCAAGGCCGATGCGGCACGTGTTCCCGTTATCCGAACACCTTAATTTTTATAACCAAAGGCACATTTCTGGGGGGGGGCGGCCTTAAATCGCAAGTTGACATAATAAGGTCAACCCTAATGTACACACATATATGGCATTATATAATGGGATTCCCCTATTTGTAAATGTACGAATTCTTTTTCTGATGCAAAAAGTTGCCATACTGCGTTTTTTACGCTTTAAGAAATATATATAATTAAAAAAATTTCGCAATTATTTTGAAAAACTAGTAAAATGGATGACATAATGTTATAAATACAGTTAGCCGAAATCTTTTCGTCAAATTTTTGTAGACGTTTAAAATATTTATCTTGAGTATACGGATACTTTTTCTAGCAAGTGTACATATATAAAATAAATGTTACGAATTCTCAGTATTTTTTTTTTTTTTAGTTTAATAACATACACTCATAAAAAAAAGCTCGTACAAATAGTTAAAAATTCTGCTAAAATAACAGGAAATAGTACCTGAATTTGCGCCAGCCGAAATTTCAATGATGTTGAGAATCATGGTCTGCTAAATTTAGGTGACCTAAATTTTAGGTAAGAAAGTTAGTTCAAATACAATAATTTATAAGAAATGTTGTTTAATGGAAATGAATATTACTCAGCTGAAATCAGTACATGTTTTCTGCTAAATTTTAGTTGGTTATAAACAGGTAAAAAATTTAGTTAACATTCAAAAATTTAGAAGAATTTTCGTTTAATAGAAATGAAAGTGGGTCAGTTGAAATCTGCAAAACATGCTGCTAAAATTACAATCACTTTTTGTTATTAATTGAATAAAAACAAATTAATGTAAATATTGTTAATTTTATTTTCAAATAAATTACACAATCCAAAAACACTATTTGCACTTTTATTTTCTTGCCAATATGTTAAACTTCCGCTGGAGTTGAATTATTTGGTTCCTTCTTTTCGTCTACCTGCGGGTCGAATTTAGATGAAAATGTTAAAGGGCTGAAATAAAAGAAAAAAATAACATATTTAATAGTATTCCCTTAAATATAGTTTATATTATAAAACAAATCTCTATTATTTTATTTTTTAAATACAATTTTAGCTGCGAAATGTTAATGTCCAGTATACCTCCGTTTTCTTTTGCGTTCCTTTGCTGACTAACAGAAACAAAAGAAAACATGCTCTTATCATATTATTTTATTTACTAGAACTTTCTAAACAAGCGTATATTATTTTTATTTGTATTGGTAAGCGTCATCAGTGATGACTCATCACACACATTAAAATACACTTACTAGAAATTTTCTAATTTGTATTGGTCGGCAAACTCACCAATACACACTTCACCATCAAGCGCCATCAAGCCCCATCAATCACTATACACTAGCGCCCCTATCGTTTTCTTTTGAAAACACAAATATTAAAAAAGTTGCCAATAAATTTATCTATATTAGCTGATAACATTGTCAAAATCATTTATAAAAAATAACTAAATATTAGGAGGAAAAATTAGTTCAAGTACAGCAGAAATATGTTTTTGTGGTAAAATTGGATAACTAACAACTTTAGCTAAACAACGGATTTAAACGAAAACAACAGGAAAAATTAGTTCAACTGAATTAGAACGCGTTTAACAGACTTCCGTACTAACTTTTTTTATGATTGTACGAATGTAGTTAAAATTTACGTTTTTTTACAAATGAGTGTTATTTTCATTGAAAACAACAAAACTGAAATATTGCTTAAACAACTAACAAATTGTCACTGCATAAGTTCCCTGAGTGTGTGCATTTATTAAGCCGTTATAACGCAATTTTTGGGTTCTTCTGCTAAACACAACTTTTAACCCTTTGACGACAGAACATAAACTGCTGTATTTTTTTGCGGATTCGAGATAATCGACCCAACATTTCTAAACAAAAGTGTCGTCAAAAATATTTTTTTCAACTCCTTAATCGAAAGAATCCATGGGACATATATATCAAATGTTTACCATTGACGACTAAACATTTGTGAACAACTAACTTACTCTACTCGTATCGAGTATAGTGTGTTTTGTTATAATTTTGGAAGAAATAGTTGCATTTTTGGTTTTGTTGTTGTTGTAAATTTTTACATAGAGTGTCGATTACTAGTTTTTTTGTTTTTCTTATCATGCGAAGTAGTTTGTATATCTCGTTTTGTGCTTAAAGTCGAGTGTTCTAACGTTTTTTCAAAATAATTTTGCTCATTTGGAAAAACCGATTAACAAGTGAAAGAAGAAAACACGTTTAGTAAAAATGCGTACTTAATTTTTAACGATCACTTTAGTAGTCCTTAAAAAAGGACTTGAATTTTTCAGCGCATGGTTTTTGGCAAGCTGTTTTTAAGGATATTTTGTAAATTCCATGATGCTGATATAGGGATCAATTGAAACAGGAGAATTTCTACATTTAAAAAAGCTTTTCTTTTTTTTTCTACTGAAAATTTAAAAAAGTGAAATAAATATATATTGCCATTTTAGTATGCATAAGTATTTCGAAGTTCTTTAAAAAGGACATCTGACGTGATGGATATGCAGTTCATCTATAAATGGTGTCTACCTTCACATTTATTTTGCTTCCTCCATGGGTGAGAGCACAATTTGAAAATGTTGCACGTTGTAATATATAACTGCGAGAAGAAAAGAAATAATCAACGTCGATTTTATGCAGCAGATGATGAAGTTATAGAATTGCGTAACGCATATGAAAATGATGAAACCCACCAATTAGCATCACCACTATACCCTGTGCCTCTTGGTTGTTATGATTCGGCCACGATTTGAAGAAATTCGGATTTCACAAACAATGTTCAGCAACCAAGCCATCACGATCGAGCATATAGAATTCAACCAATTTAGAATAATTACAATTCGTCGTTTGGAAGAGCTATGAGTGAAACCAAACGAAATTCAATCGATATATCGTCACCTGAATTGCAGAAGGGTGTAACAACACTTTTTATCTTTTTAGACGAGAAGCAAAAAACATTGTAGAATTACACATATTTTGGAATTAAAGGATATATTTCTTCTCTTTACTATAGATTTATTTCTGTATATAAGTTTAAATTTTTGTAGGGACATGTATTTAGTATAGTGCATCATAATCAATCAAAAACTTGATTTTGAATTTTTTTGTTGTTACGCCCTTCTGCATTTTAGGCGACGATATATATATTTAAAACAAATATCTTTTTCCTAAGTCTTTTTTATGTTTGGTTGAATGAAGAGTTTATTTAATTTTATTAATTTTTGGTTTAATTTAATGAAAAAAGTAAAACTATAAAACTTCTTATTTGTTTACCTATGACGACCAATGGGACACATGTCCCATGATGAATTTACGCCCTGTAGGCAAGAAAACAGAACTATTCCCAATGTTTTGGTATTTCTGAAAACAGGAAGCACAGGTCCATGCTAATTCAAATTTTTGGTGTTGCAAAACCAATAACATCTGAATAAATGAAATCCAAAAAAGATGAACAAAAAAACTTATTTTTCAGAAGTTGGGGTCAATTAATTAGGCGCTAAGAACATATGGGGCCAATTATTTGGTATAACCTGAAAGCAAAAACTCTCCTCTATTAATAAAAGTCAGTTTAAAAAAAATCGGTTGGAAAATGTGGAAAATATAACAAAAAATGAAAATAGGACATATATCAACCATTGGTCGTCAAAGGGTTAAACGTGAAATGGTCAAAGAATCTTGGAATATTGCATGTTCAATTTGTCAATTAAAATTGAATGTATAATAAATGTCACTACTAATTTTAAACTGTGCAAAAAAATGTCTTCACTTTTTTGAAGTCATTAAAAAGGACTCTCAATCAGCAATAAAATTCCAACCTACACTGAGAGAATTATCCTTCATGATATTAATGATATAATTTCAAAGAATTTTTTTCGTTGAGTCAATGAAGAATTTCATTATGTATATAATATTTAATTAATATTATGAAATTTTTCATAACTTTTCTTTCATAAAATTTCATAATTTCATTAAAAAATTCATTGAATTTCATAAATTAGATCTTCATAAATTTAATGAAAATGGTCTTAATATATATGATATATAATATATAATGTTCTTAATATTTACTTTTTTTAATTCTTTCATAAAATATCATCCTTTCATTAATTTCTAAAAATTTTCATACAATTAGAATTTTATATTAAACATTTAATTCTCAAATACCATAGTTTTATGTAACCATACGTCCGAGTTTTACAGATGTGCATTAATTTAAATAATGAGAGAATAATCTTATAATTTTAATTTTTTTTTTTTATTACACTATGGAACATTTTTGGGATTATTGTCTGGGGGGTGAGAAATTCCAAGTCAGGGTGATGGTACTAGGTCAGTATAGTAAAACCCTCAAAGGGTTTGGCGTTCGTATGTGTCATTTTTTTTATGACCTTTTAAATTTTTTCCTTATCTTGATGTTTTTTCGCTTAGTTGTAACTCGAGAACCACTTGTCCGATTTTGATGAAACAAATTTAGAAAAATTTAGAATTACAATTTCTTTAATCCGTTCATATAACATTTTTCTTTATAATCAACAGTTTTGCCGGTAAAAATAAATTTGTGGAGAAAAAAAAATATTTTTTTGCCTAAAAATTAAAATTTTTTTTTTAAATTCATAAAAAATTTTAATTTTTAGGCAAAAAAATATTTTTTTTTCTCCACAAATTTATTTTTACCGGCAAAACTGTTGATTATAAAGAAAAATGTTATATGAACGGATTAAAGAAATTGTAATTCTAAATTTTTCTAAATTTGTTTCATCAAAATCGGACAAGTGGTTCTCGAGTTACAACTAAACGAAAAAACATCAAGATAAGGAAAAAATTTAAAAGGTCATAAAAAAAAATGACACATACGAACGCCAAACCCTTTGAGGGTTTTACTATACTGACCTAGTACCATCACCCTGACTTGGAATTTCTCACCCCCCAGATTGGCTGTTGTACTGTGTTATTAATTTTGGACTATGAAATTTTTTTATAAATCATATTAATTTTTTCGAAACATTAATAAGGAATTTCAATAATTGAATTAAACTTATTATAAAATTTTATGAAACTTTTTAATTTAATGAATTGTTTCATTAGATATATTTTGTACATCCGTGAAATATGCTATAATTTTATTACGTTTTTTGCATTTTCTAAATACTTTTTATTTATCCACTCCAGCTTAATAAATGATAAATGAAATTACTTCATAGATTTTATGAAGCTCTTCGTTGGCTGAATGATGATGATTAATGAAATTATTCAATTTATTAAAAAAAGTTTTTTCAAAATCTAAATAAAAAATTTTTTAAATTAATGAAACCTTTTCATTGAGTGTATTAAACCTTTAATAAATAAGATAAAAATTTTCATAACATTTTATGAAAAAATTCCATTGGTTCAGTCAAAAGTCGCAATGTACGTGTTTCAATAAAACTTCATTGCTTTTATGCAAAACTTCATTATAAATAATTCTCTCACTGTCACATCTAAACAGCTCTATTGTGAATGCTTTTGAGCTATTTGTAGTGTTTTTTCGTTTTCTGCATCAAACAAATTGGATGCTTTACAAAACATTGCTTCCGAAGTACAGGGTGCGGCTAAAGTAACTATATGATTTGTTTTTTAAATAAATATTAAATGGAATGAAAAAATAAAAAATTTAATGTTAAAAATAAAGTTTATTTTATGTTCCATGCCATTTTTCCCTTTTTATATTCTCCCAAGTTTAATTCCTGAAATAGGAAACAAAAATATGAAATATTCACAAGCAAAGAAGTTACAATTTTTTTACATCATGTAATTACTTTAGCCGCACCATTTATAATAAATATAAAATGGTGTTTTTATGCCAGTTAATATTTCTATCAAAGAATAGCTAAGCAGTAGAGGTTTATACTGAAAATCTGAGGTCACAAATTTGATACCTGGTGGCGGCAACATAAAAAATTTTTAAATATAAAAGTATTAAATATTTTGAAACTTTTTTTTTACTTTCAATTGATGATCCTTTGCAGTACTGAAAAAATTTTGTCTTACGACAACGCAGTGTTAAAATCATTAGTGTTTCTATTAAAAACAAAGTTCATCTAGTTCATTAATTGTAGTGTTTTTTTTTTGTACTACTTTTGCATCTCTTTTTTTGTTGGGCTCTAACAGTTTTTATTTCTGGTGTAGATTTCCCTTTATAATTCAGATATTTAATTTTTACCAACAGTAGTTCGAATAAAAAATAATGATTTGAAATTTGCTAGTTCATTCATTCTTATGAAAAAATATTTTAAACATAAGATTTTAACCTTTTAACTTGAGGAAGTGCTTAAAATATGTATACAGAGATAACGACTCAATAAAAAGTCATATTAACAAAAGTTAGCAATTAATCTACAGTAAATTATTTTTCACAATTTGTTAAATTAGATTTAGAATTTTAGCACACTATTGTTATAGAAATAATAATGTAATACAAATTCTAAAATTTAAAAATAATGAAAAAACAACATATAAAAAATAAAACTTGTTACACAAAAATTGGATTATTCTAAATTTGTCCCAGTCAATAGCTACGTAAACATACATAAATCTGGGCAAATTTAATGCGTTTAACGTCTCGATTCCTTTTGTACTTTTGTAAATTACAGGAGACATACATTTTGTGCCGAAACATTTTCCACTTTTGTGCATGTCTATGCTTTGGCACTTATTTATAAATAAATCAGTAAATAATCTGGGAGAAGTAGTGATTTAAAATTAAATTAAAATATGGACAGATAGGTACACAAATGCACATATTTACATACTAATTGCAATTCTCTAGATACCTTTCAATACACAGTGTTGCCAATTACATGGAAATAGAGTTTGTCCAAACTGTTCTATAAAATCCTTAAAATGACTGAAATTTTTGAACAGAATTAAATACTATCAGCCCTAGAAAATAAAGGCTCCCAATATATGTTTTTGTTAAAGCGCGACTTCTGTTAAAAATTTGATTCATAGGCAGCGTATTCAATTAATCGACTTTTTATTTTAATCGTTTCATCGTGCAAATAATTTTTTTTTATCAATTAGTCGAAGAAAATTTAAAAATTAATCAAAAAAATTATGTGAAATAATATACAAATTTTGTTGTATTTTTTAGTTTATTTGAAAAAAGGAACAAAAGTATTTTCAGTAAATCTATGGAACAAATTTTGTATGGATTTTTTTAACCTCTTTTAACTTCAAAAAGTGCTCTTAACACTTTAAATTATAAATATTCAGCACAGTTTTTTTTAACATTTTAATTAAACATTTTTCATTAGTATTGTTTTAAAACATAAATACTTTTGTTAGTTTTTTTTTTAAACAAATAAAAGGTTAATCCACTTTATTGATAAGACACAAATTTTGTGTTCGAATGTGCAACAATTCATTGAACAAAAATTTTTCACACACAATCAATATTGTACATTGTAATTTTCATGTCGGTAAACGAACTAAATTTGAAATTACATTTTCTTTTTATACTATAAAACTTACTCGGGAACCAATTGACCTTATCTGGCAACATTGTATATTGTCTGATATATACCGAAGATATTTTTGAACACTTTCGTACGCAATTTTTAAAAACAATTAGACATTTTTTTTTGTCACAAGTACATAGACAATTTATGTGATTCCTAAAAACTTGGCGAATATTCAAAGTTTTGTAAATTTTACATAAACACATTTTTGGTTTTAGGCGAATTAAAAGAAATTCAAATACAAAAAAAAAGGTAAAACTAAATTACAAGAGAGGACAAAAAGCATACAAATTTTGGTTGCCGGAAGCTTCTGGGTGTTTTTGTCAGCTATTAATACTCTATTATACAGCTATACACCGCGCTGAGATTCGACTTTAATCAATTGAATAAAATAAATCTAAATGAACAGGAACATCCATTAGGTTAAACTTATTGCATATGCAAAATATCGGTTGATATTTAAAATGAAACAAAACAAATTATAGTAAACCAAAATTATAATAATTTATCAAAATGTACAAAAGTTCATTAGGGTGGATCATGAAAACTCAATTAAAAATATTCTGGTCGAAAAAATCGTGGATATTCAAATATTCCTCCTTGCTTTGTAG
The DNA here is from genome assembly GCA_949987735.1 of Leucophora obtusa. NCBI lineage: Eukaryota > Metazoa > Arthropoda > Insecta > Diptera > Anthomyiidae > Leucophora > Leucophora obtusa. The sequence goes on from OX465296.1 coordinate 63,753,704, forward strand.
CTTATTATTTAATGAAAGCGAAAATGGACTATGTATGGTATTCAGTCGTTTAACCGTTACTAGATTAGTCGATGAATTTATATCAAATAACTGTTCGAGTAATCTAAAATTTACATTTTCGACTAACAAATCACTTGATTAATTTTGGTCGATTATTATTATGCAAAAATTAGTTTAAATACTTATGAAATTAATTGTTATGCTAAATTGGAATTACAAAAAAATTTTAGTTCAATCCTAAATTTTGAGACAAAACAACAAAAAAAAATTAGTTCAGTTAAATCAAAACGCGTTTAACAGACTTTTGTACTAACTTGTTTTTTTTTTTATTTTTTTTATTTTATTTATTTAGTCTATGGAATTAATCCTTACAGACAATAATATTAAAATTTACATAATTTTTAAAAAATATTATAAGCGAACTATGTATTCAGAATTAAAATGATGCTACGTTTAATGCAATTAACGTTATTTGAAAAATCAATATAATTATAAAATTCATTAAAATCGTTGCACATTCTTATAATAGGATCCGCTTCAGCATAGTTTTGACGAAAAAAAAGAATATAAAGCGGATTGTAGTATCTTGTTGGACGTTGAGGGACATTAAACACCAGGTTACTGACAAGAAATTCAGAGCATACATCACCATTAATCAGCTTGAATAAAAACGTAACATTCATCATTTTTCTTCGGCTTTCCAAGGTAGGTAACTTGATGCGAGCCAGTCTGGTCGAATAGGATGGAAGTTCGGCCACAGGCCCCAAATAAAAACTACGCAAACAGAAGAGCAGAAATTGTTTTTGGACGGATTCAATCAATTGGACACGAACATTTTGTTGAGGATCCCAGATAATGGAACCATATTCTAGAATTGGCCTCACAAGGGCAGTATAAAGTTGCTTTGTGACATTCAGTTCGACGAATTCTTTGGCCCACCGTTTTGTTTTATGAGTGTAGGAATAGGAACTTGATTAAATTTTTATTCGATCGAATTATTTGTGTTATGATTTGATTCGCGAACTATCCAAACCAAAAATATGGTACTGACATTACCGTATAGATTGCCTAGTAATTATAGGTCGTTACCTTTTGCATTACATTAAAATACGAAATAATGACTAAGTTGTAGAAGTACTTATATATTTGATTAAAATAATAACTTAATGGTATTAGATTAAATATTTACCGTGTTAGTATTTTTTATTTTAATGAATATATTGGTTAGTTTTGAAAAATTTTCGAACTAAAAATAAATTTTTTAGTACAGTATTGTTTTAACGTCACATAGACCAGCTGCAATTAATATTGTAATTAATATGCATTTTATCAATTTTAATTTAGTAGGTTTGAGGTTGAGAAAAAGAATAAACCTTTTTTCTCTAAAAATTATAAGCACATTAATTTGCTAGACTAGATCTAGTTTTTTTTTCTATGGACAGGCTTCATCAGTGATTTTCCATTAACCCTCGAAGTGGCACATGGTTCTGGCCAGACATATTTCATTTTCATGCTTCAATTTAGCATACTTCTATTTTAGGTACATGGCTGTAATTTCAGGTAATCTCCCAAAATATTGTTGGCTTTCGATGTATTACTTTTGGTACATGGTGTCTGGCCAGACCCCTATGCATTTTGTATGAACGCATAGGCAAAGCACATGGCACGAGTTGGAAATTTGTATTTACTTTATTCTTTTATGCTTCTTTCTTTCTTCTGATTTTGTTTGTGAGTTAGTTATTCATTGAACGTTGAACAGTGAAGAAGTAATCTAGTTTTTGTGCGGTAATTTTGAACTTGTGAATAATTTTACGCAGGTAGATTTGTTGCGTTGTTAGTATATTATGGCTGATGAACTGGAATTTATTTATAATACACGCTTGCGTAGCGCGAATTTGCAACCCCAATTGTCAGAGGCATTAGTGCGTGATTTTCAAAGTCAGGTAGAAGCTGATGAAAATGATGATGTTTTTGAAAACGATGGTGACGACACTGCTGATTATGTGCCAGAAGATGATGCATCATATATAGAAAATGATTTGGAAATTGAACCTAACGAACTTTATGATAGTGATGAAGACGTAGATGAAGAAGAAGAAAGTGGAAATGATGCTGAAGCAGCAAATGAAGTTGACTCAGGCTGTTTTTATGGTAAAGACGGTACTAAATGGAAAGAAACTGAACCCCCTGCATCTCGTTTGCGCCAGCATAATATCATGCGTTTTCAATCTGGAACAAAAACAAGGCTCACCAATCCAGTTGAGGTATTCAAGCTATTTTTCTCAACCAATATTACGTTCGTCATCATTAGTGAAACAAATCGGCATGGGCGAGAATCAATTAGAAAATGGAATGAAGAACATCCAGAGTCTACCCAAAGCAAATGGATTGATTTGACAAGCTCTGAGCTAGATGCATTCATTGGGATTTTGTTGGCTTCTGGTCTCAGCCATAATAATATGCAAGACTCCAGTATATTGTGGCGTTCTGATTCGCTGCCCATATTCCGTGCGGCTATGTCGCACAAACGATTCATTACTCTGTCCAGATATATTCGTTTCGATAATAGTCGTACGCGGGCATTCCGACAGCAAACAGATAAAGCAGCTCCTATCCGGGACCTTTGGAATTTTCTCAATGAAAATCTGCAAAATTATTATGAACCTTATGAAAATATCACCATCGATGAGCAGTTGTTTCCGTATCGTGGGCGCACAAAGTTCACCCAATATATCCCATCAAAACCTGCAAGGTATGGGATCAAAGTTTGGTGGGCATGCGATGCTAAGACTAAATTTCCATTGAAAGGAAAACTATACACTGGAAAGGAAGGAGACAATCGGGAGATAAATCAAGGTGAAAACGTTCTAATGTATTTCGCAAATTGTTACGCAAACAGCGGCAGAACAATTATTTCTGATAATTTTTTCACCTCATTGAACGGCCCTAAACGACTTGCTGCTATGGGACTGGCATTTGTTGGCACCATTCGAGCAAACAAAAGATGTCTTCCTAAGGAAGTTATGAAGAGCACCAGACGACCAATTCTTTCAAGTGTGTTTGGTTTTCATGAAAATCTTGTTGCACTTTGCAGCTACGTGCCCAAAAAAAATAAGGCAGTCAATTTAATTTCAACCGTGCATTACACGAAACATGTTGAAGGCGTAGCCATGAAACCGGAAGCAATTTTATTTTATAATTCAACTAAAGCCGGAGTCGATACGATGGATCAAATGCTAACTCATTACACAACAAAACGGTCAACCAGACGCTGGACATACGCATTTTCTGCAACATGATTGATGTGATGGCATTGGCAAGTTACATTATATGTAAGCTAAATGATGAAAATACAAGAAAAGAAAGAAGACGCATATTTTTATATAAACTTGCAAAGCAATTGGTACTGGCCAACGTTGAAAATCGCATCAATAATCCGCACATTGTGGCTCAACCAACAACTCGTATAGCATTTGAAGCGTTCTTTGGGAGACCTCTCAATATAGCAAACCTTAATGTGGCTTCACGCAGTGGTCCAGACACATTAGCTGCCAAAAAAGATTGCAGAATTTGCCTGCAGCAAGGTGACAAAATACGCCGTAAGACACGCTTTTTTTGCTGCAAATGCAACAATCCTGTTTGTCAGCAACATTCAAAAGTAGATTATTTATGTTTTTGTTGCCTTCCGCAAAATTCTGAATAAAAAAATCAATGTATTCTTCATAATAATTTTCTATTTTGTCATAAACATTTATTACTTTACCCATAATAAAGAGAAATATATATATAACAAAAAAATTGTTGCCGTTTTCATTCCAAAGATTTTTTCAGGTCTATTTTTTCTTCCTCAGGTAGCTAATAACATAGTAAAAAGAAATAGAAACACAAAATATAACAAATATTTTCCTATCTTAGTAAAAAATTTAACGGCAAACAGCCCTTATTTCCATACAAATGCATGTAAATGTATAGGGGTCTGGCCAGACACCATGTGCCAGAACTAAGGGCTCAAAATATGTACCACTTCGAGGGTTAAATTGTATTATCGTTTATATTTTTGCCAGATTGTATCTTTATAGAAAAAAAATAGTTTGTAAATACAATTAAACTTTTTGTAAATACAATTAAACTTTTAATTAAAATTGCGCCTATAATTGAGTTTGTAAATACAAACACCATGTTTGTTACTTGAATGTTGAATTTATTTCAATTAAATAGCCAACAAATTGCTGAAATTCAAAGAAAATTTTAACAAACGATGTTGCCATACAGGCACGTATCTAGGAATTTATTTCGGTGGGGGGGGGGGGGGCTTTTTAAAATTTGTTTGGTTAATTTTTCCCGTGTTTTTTTTTTTTTTTTTTTTTGGTACACTAGGGAAAACTATGTACTCAGTTGAAAATTTATTACCCTTACCAAAAACTCGTTATTTAAGTTGAGTGTGCTCCTTTACTTTTTTTGTGTAAAGTTCAATAAAATGAGAGTAAGTAAAAAATTCTCACTGTAAATGACAAAATTGCCCAAACGTACGGGAACGCACAAAATTACTTTTCTAGCCTAAAACTTAGTTAAAAGAAAAAAATTAAAATGCATATAGTTTTAGGCTGACAAATCGCACAGATGCACATATTTGTTGCATTTAAAAGTTTTTTTTAACTTTGTTTAGTTAGTTTTTATATGGCTGAAATTAAAAAATGTGATAAATTTTTGGGCCAAATTTGTGAGAAGCAAAAAGTGTTAATATTTCGGTTTTTTCTTAATGGAATCAGTAAGTTTAGTCATTATAAACCTAATTGAAAAAAATCTCTTCGTTGTCGCAATAACTTTTTTTGCACAATTTTAATTTTTTTTGTTGTAACGGAGTTTACATTTCTGCAAGCAAAAGATATAACAAAAAAAAAATTGCGTACGAATTTTCTTCAATTTATTAGTTTTTCGTATTTGGGTTTTCAATTTGCTTTCCAATGATATATAATTTGTGTTTATCAAATTGGCGGTTTCGCGAATAAAAATACAATTCATTCCGCGAAAAAAATTTTTATTTTTCTTTTAATTTTGTATTTTTGGTCCTTTTAAATGCTTTTCAAAAAAATAAAATTTTTTAAAATCCCAACAGCGGTTGCGCAGTTACAAAATAATATATTAAAAACATAACATTTCGCTATCAAAAAATTCTTAAATTGTGTGAAACAAATTTAATTTGTCAAACTAATGTCAGTAATGAATCGAAATATCGATTCAAAACCAATGAAATGCAAAATCTATCGTTTTTCGCTCCAGCAGCTTAGGGTAAAAAACTGATAACTTTTTTTGATTTGACGCAAAATTATTAGTTGAATCGTCTTTTGACGCATAAATATTAGTTGAATCACCTCTGTTTATGGTTATTTTAAAATATTTGTTTTCCTTAATGTAGAAATTAGGAACGGAGTTTACAACATTTTTTCAAATGTTATTAAAGACATCCTTTTTCATCTCGAGAATGTTACATGCTGCAGAAAAACTTTAAGTCTGTTATACTAGATGATTACTTACAGTCCAACGATCATTTGAGTATAAAGAACATTATACTTTTCGCAATATAAATAATAGATAACTCCAAAATTCTGGTGTATGCATTTTTATCAAAAATTATGACGAAAAATCATTACAGAGTTGATGTCGTGGTAGCTAAGATATACGAAAAAGTTTGTGAAATATATTAATTTTTCTTAAAAACGGCACTTTTCCTCTTCATAAAAATTCTTACAGTTAGTGTTTAGCTTCATTGGTTATTAAAATATAAGTTATTAAAGTTAAAAAACCTTATGAGTTACTGCCCAGCAAAACTTTGGTAATGGGTGCGATATACTCACGCATTACCTTGTAATGATACCTCGTTACCTTATGCATTATTTTAGACCAAAAAGTAATGACTTACCAATCACTGATTACGTAATGCATGATTTATAAACGGAAAGTAATGACTAGAATATTTTTGAAAATCTATTTTTAGACACATTACTTTGTGTTTTTTTGTAAGCATGGGTGTAAGGAATATATTTTTCGACATTACAAATGAAAATACGAAGCACAACAATTCATTTACTTTTTAAGCAATCAAATGTTATATGTGTCGATAGCTCAGGTGGTAGAGTTCCCGGCTAACATGCAGGGATCCCAGGTTCGAATCCCAGCGTGACCACGTTTATATATTTAATAAAAAAATATTTGTAATAAATTTTTTTAAATAAAATTTTTTTTTTACAAAAATCTATTTTTGGACCCATTACTTTTCGCATCCTCGTAACCACATAAGTAGCCAATTACTTTATCACTTCCTCCTCATACATTACTTTGGGGCTCATCGCCTGTAAAATTCATCAGTGAAGTAAGGTATAAAGTAATGCATCGGCCCCTATGGCAACACATTACTTTACACATTATTTGTTAATGTGTGGTTTTGCTGGGTGGTTACAGAGTTTACATATTTTGGCTTATAAAATTGGTCACAAATTTTATGTTTTAACCAAAAATTGGTCAGATTGTTATAAGTTCTGTAAAACAGGTAATTCCCCGCTGATATATATCGCAATATATAACTCAAATGTAATCCATGCATTAGAAATTAGCTGGTTACACAGTTTTTACCACATTTTTTGATATCACCCATATCTGAAGAAATATTTTTGGTCTTTATTTCATTTTTTTGGGGGTCAATTTCACTGGGAGTCATTTCATATTTCTTTTTGGGAGTTGTTTCATTGTAAAATAAAGGAAATTATTTGGCCTTAATTTCATTTTTCGTTCAGGGGTTATTTCATTTATTTTGGGAGTTAATTCTTTTTCTTCCTTTGGGTATTATTTGATTTCTTTTGGCTCTTAGTTTTTCATTGGGGGTTTTTGCATTTTTCTGCTTGGATGTTATTTCGTTGGGGCTAATTTCGTAGTGCCGTCTTTTGTAGTCCACCCTAATGTTCAGATTTGATTTTCGTATTTTCTTCTTCTATATTTTTCCCTAAACAACGACGCAATAATTAATTGTAATTAATTATATGTTTTTTTTCATTCTTTCTTCTTGCAGCAATATATGTCTACATAATTTTCGTTTACCCCATGTAAGAAATAAAGAAATCGTCAAGGCTACTTTTTTGACTATTCTCTACTGACTGCAGCTTGTTGCTACTAATTATTGTTTAACGCCAAAACAAAAGAATTTTCTAATCTATTCATAATATTTTTTGCCCAAAAAATTGCCAGTCTCAAGAACATATTTGTCGTGGGGCTAACAAAATAAGAATTTCCCAAGGAATACACCGAGAACATTGAACAGAATTACAGCCACACAACTGCAAATTTGAAAACTATTATCACCATCATCATCTATATCTATGAAAATTGCAGCTCCATATACATGTTTACTTGGACTTTAGAAATTTAAAAGACGAAGGAGATAAAAAAATTAAATAAATTCTTTTTTGCATTTTATAACGAATACAAAAAAAAGGAACAAAATATAAACCAACACATTTCAACAAATTTAATAATAAAAAATAAAAAAGAGGAGCTTATAAATGAAACGATAAAAATACACCACCAATTAATTTAATTGTTATAAACATTTGATTTGTTTCTTATTGGACACAAATAATAAACACAACAAAAGGAACAAAACCAAACAAAGAGCAGAGTAAATAATATATTGTTACAAACAAAATATATTTATATAGAATAAAAAACAAAAAAAAACCAATTTTAAATAACAAAGTTATTTATTAAATAAATTCATATTAAAAAAATAAACCAACCAACCCCACACACACAGTAAAAATGGAGGACAATAACACAAGTACGCAACTTAAACATGATGATCCATCAGTAACATTAACAATAAGGCTGATTATGCAAGGAAAGGTAAGTGTATTTTCTTTTCGTTTTTTTTTTTATATAAATATTTCAACATAGATATTTTAGATATGACGCTCAGAATTTGGTGATACTAGGTACAAAATATCTCTGTTGCAAATTATGGCCAACTCGGACAACTTTGTCATATTTCAGATTTTTTTTTTTAACAAATAAAACAAAAATTTTCAATAATAGTGCCTGTTTACAGTTGTGATAAGTTGTGACTGTTACAAGTCTTTTTTTGAGACTAATATTTAAATTTTATTTGTTAATATTGTGATGGTGACTTTGCAACAACAAACATAAGGGGTTACAACTGGAGTCGCAAAATTTTCGTAGGAATAGACACGATTATACTATAAAAATGACTGCGTAGTTCATACACAAAAAGCGCAGTTAAATATGCAGCATAATATGCCAAAATATGCATTAAAGTATACAATTATTGCAAAATATACAAACATATGAATTTATAGTATACAAAAATATGCATTAAGAAATCGAAACCATTTCGTTGCAAATTTATTTATTCGCAATGATATGTATTTTGGCTACACACAGAAAAAACAGGGGTAATATTAGGCTAAAATACGAAAAAAATTCAAAATACCGTAAACTATCGCATTTTTATGCATGGACGGTCATTTTTTAAAAACTTTTTTTTCAATTATTTGAAATCTAGTAGCACTAGGTGCAAAGCTTGTTTGGTGCTTTTTATTAAATAACATAATTTTTAGGGCAAAAATATCAAATTTTGAGTACAAATTAAAAAAATACGCATAATCTGTAAATTTGTCATTTTATACAGCTTCAAAAAAAATTTGTTGTCCCAACCGAATTTAGTTCCAACCGAATCGTTCGGTTGTTCCAACCAATAATTCGGTTGTCACAACCCTTTTTCTGTTGCTCCAACTAAAATATGGTTGTGGCAACCGAAATAGTGTTGTGGCAACCGAAATAGGGTTGAAACAACCGAATTTTCGGTTGCATCAACCGAATTTATAACCAGGATGTCTAAATTTGAAGCAATGCTAACCATCTGTCTTATAAAATGTAATTCATGAATTTCTAACACACCATGTGCAAAGTTTTTTACAGGTCCATAAACTCAAAAATTATTTTCAAAATTGATGAATTTCGAACACTGCCAAATGTAGGGTGCATGTCCAAAATGAGAAAAACTTAGCATCAAACACGTCTTTAAAGAATGGCCTTTTACTATGTAAAAATATATAAAATTAACATTTGCAACAAAATTTTGTACAAATTTAAAAATAATGAAGGCACTTTTTTTTACAAAACTTGACGATTTTTTGGTTGAAATTCTAAGTGTCGAATTTAGACATTTATTACGACTTTATGGAATAAGGTTTTTTCTTTATATTTAGTTAGAATTTTGTTAGAAATTGAATGGTGTACTTTTAATTAAAATCGAACCAGTATTAAAAAAGTTATAAGCAAAACACCAAAAAGAGTCGAGTCAAAAAATTAAAAATTTGATTTTCGAAGTGAAATATCCCTTAAACTGTAAGAGATACAAAATCACTTACGCAAACATTACGCAAAATCGGTTAGTATTTAAGAAAGTTGCAAGCAGTAAAAGTTTTTCATACCCGAGGTAGTTAACTTTCGCCCCCATCCCTGGTTCAACTACAGACTTAATAAGATGTGATTCTGAAAATCTAACTCCTCCCCTACAACCATTTCAATTTTCAGACAAATACGTTCAGTACTTTAGAAGTTCCATACTTATTACCACTTTTTTTTAACTTTACACCACTGTGCGATGTATTGTAAATCAGACAAAACGTTTATTCCTTCGGAGCATCAATACATGTCCTACTTAATTGTGGACCAGGTCCGGGGAAGGTTCAAAGATCCTTAATCTTAATAATATGAATAAATTAAACAAGTTTGTAAAAGTACAAATAAAACTGTAATTTCATTAATTTCGCTCTTAAATTTAGATTTGTTAAATTTAACAAAACTTAACAAGTCGGTTCTAAGCCAAAAACAGGAATATATTGTGTTAAATCTACCTGATTAATTTTTTTTGCAGAGTCAACAGATATTTTATTTTGAGTGTATTAATAACGGTATATGGATAACAAGTGTCAACCCTGGTGTTTGTGGTAAACCAAATTTATGGGGTCATTTTGTAACTCGAACAGTGTTACCATATATTTATTTGTTTAGAAAAACTGTAAAAAAAACTGTTTCTTTATAGAAAAACTGTTTTTCAAAAATTTTTTAAAAATCAGTAGAAATTCTGGGAAGCCGAAGTATTCTGGGACTAAAATATTATCCCAGGGTCTCAATTTAAAAAATATCGAGATTTGAATAATTTAATTGCCTTTGGCACTTATAGTAATCGACTTTTTGCACAGCCTCCTAATAAAACGTTTTTTTAAGAATTTTTGCCTCCTAGGCCCGAATCTGAAGTTAAAAAAGGTCATCGAATCCCACTTCCGAGATGTGAACATTTTTTTTATTAATCCCTGCCTTAAGATAGAATACTCTACTGGTCAATGTTGTACTTTGAAATTAAAATTTACCTTTCATTTAATTAAATACCTAGCAAAAAAGAGACGCCGAAGAAGTAGAAAAAGCACTAGAATTGATGATCTAGATGTACTTCTTTTTTAACATAAACACTAATGATTTTAACATTGAGGAGTAGTCCCACTTCATAATTTTTTGAGTACTTTTTGAACGAGTGCAAAGGAAGCTCTTTTTCACCAATTTAAAATTTAAAAAAAATTCTTCGCAAAAAAAAATTATATTTTTTTATTTTACAAAAGTTTTTTTATTGCCACCACCGGGTATCGAACTTGCGACCTCACGATTTCTAGTCTAGAGCTCTACCATTGAGCTATTCTTTGATGGGAAAGTTGACTGGCATAAAAACACCACTTTGTCAATGCGAGATATTCGTGGTCTTTATGAAATCCCCAACGGAATTGGATTGGAAACGGATTGCATTCTGTAAACGGGCTTATAAAAATTAACGGAAATGGCATTACAATGACGTTATAAAACTTTTTAAATATTTATGTTTCAGAAAATCTAATGAATATGTGTAACAAATTAATAACGCTAAAAATTGACTATCAAAATTTTTTATTTTAAGAAAACAATTTTAGTCTCATCGGAAATTTTCTCATCAAATCCGTAGAGTTATAGTTATAGAATCCAACAATTGGAAATTTCCGTAAGAAAAATGTAGAAAATTTCCTCATTTCTTTGCTTGTACGGAAATTTTTAAACGGAAATTTCCGATATTGGATTCTATAAATCCTCTCTACGGATTTGATGAGGAAATTTCCAATCCGATTAAAATTATTTTCATTAAATTAATTAATTCTAATAAAAAATTTCAAATGTTATATAATTATTATATGTTTTTATTTAAATTTTTAGAACATAAATATATTAAAAGTTTTATGACGTCATTATAATGCCATTTCCGTTAATTTTTATAAGCCCGTTTACAGAATCCAATCCGTTTCCAATCTAACTCCGTTGGGGATTTCATAAAGACCACGATTGTGCTTTATTCTCTTCAATAAATGTACTTATTAAACAAGTGTAAAAGGTGCACTGCAATTCAATATTTTTTCAGCACTATTTTCACAGGTGCATAAAGAGCAATTTCTCATCATTTTTATATATACATATATATATTTTTAAAAATTGTAAAATTAAAAAAAAATTAATTTTGAACAAATTAATTATAAATATTAAAAAAAATTAATAAAATAAAAAAAATTAACAATATTGGTCCCGCCGGGAATCAAACCCGGGACCTTCTGTTTGAAAATGCCAAGTGATATCAAAATCGCTTTTTACGATCACTTTTAGAGCAACTACTCTTTAGAAGCAATACTTAAGTGATTTTTTTGATGTTGTTCAGAAGTAATTCTAAAGAAGCTGTAAAAATATACCAACGGATACTTTGAAGAAATGAAAGAAGTGATTTCTTGAAGTTGTTCAGAATAACTTCTAAAAAAGCAGTAAAAATACACTAACGGATACTTGTGAAGCAGTGGTAGAAGTAGTTTGTAAAGCATTACTTCAGATTTTTTTGTTGGGTATTGTTATGTCGGAAATTGTTTGACGGTGTGTAAAACCCCGTTAAAAATTACGTTTTTTGGTAGCGTCCATGATCATAATTAAAAAAATTGTAGTAAATTGTTATCCAGAATTGGCAAATATTTATTAAAAAAAATAAAAAATCAATTTCGGCCTTTTTTTTTTGTTTTAAAAATTTTTTCAAAAAAATATAAATTTCTAAATTATTCTTCATTTATAAATGATCTGAAAAGTTTGGCTAAAAAATGTCGCCGATTTATGACGTGTCAAATAAATTTTTATTCCGTGCTAAATTTTGGTGAAATTTGTTAAAAAATGTTTCGTTTTTCCAGTAAGCATATTTTGTAGTATTATATTGACATTTTAAAATTTATTCATGTTTCGATTTGTACCTAATTTTTTATAATATGAAAATTTTATTGTAATTTTTGGGTCGTATGCAGAATCACTTTCTAAAGGTTCAATTAGACGTGCCATATTGCCATAGCCGTAACCATATCGCCATAGCAGAAAACCAAAATTCAATTGGTATCTACGGTTACGGTTATGGCGTTATGGCATGTCACCAATAATCGAATACATTGTAGCCCATAAGATTGGTTTGAACAGCTGTTTTATATGGTTATGTTTATGGCATGTCTAATTGAACCTTAAGTTTATAAATGGCTTATAAAATTTTATTTTGGAAAATATACTTCCAGGCCACCTATTTATTGGCTTTGCCAGCTTTTTGCCAAATTTGAAAATTCTGTTTTCCCAGTGCTTTTCCAACGCTCATTTTATCTAATGTGCTATCATTTTGGGAATGGGAAAGCACTTTTGTACCACCTGTTAAAGTGCAATCGCTTTCCCGTTTTTATTTTTCTGACTGCGCAATTGCATAAACAGATCGATAATATTGCACTTTACAAAATTCTTTATTTCAAAGGACTTCAATTAATTTGACCATTTGGCAGAAATGCTTGTTATTCAATTTTACTTTTATTTTCAACATTTACATTCAAACACACACACAGTTAATGATTGCATTAGTCACATTAATCGAATTAAGCATATTTACATAAATAATTTTAAATATAAATTAAAATAGAAACAAACAAATAAGACGGGACCAACACATATTTTTAAAAAGTGGCACTCTACTCATTAGTTCATCCGCGTCTATCCTCTTCATCCTTCTCCTTGCAATTTTTATTTATTTATATATGTAACGATATTTTTATCCTCTTTATTTTTGAGTAAATGCCAAAAAGTGCACAATTTCTATTTGATTTCTAATCGAAAATCTCGTCGACAAATATCTGTATACATATATCTGCAACGTTTAGACTGCTTTTTTTTGTATTTGAATAATTAGATGTTTCAAGTCAGAGTTGCAAAGAGCTTATTACATTGTTATAATTACCATTTAAATTTTTATGTTCTGTACACAGAGAAAACAGATTGATTCAGTGCGACAACCGAATTTCTTGACAACTGAATAATTCTTTTGCAGCAACTGAATTTTTTGGTTGCCGCAAGAAAATGCATTTCCGCACAACTAAAATGTATCGTTCTAATCGAAACTGTTGCTTTTACCGAATTTCTCTTGGCCCAAACAAAACATTTGATCTAGGTTTTGCATGAGCCCTACGGAAAGGTGAAGCTCTATTTCGAGCGAGTTCGATTTATGAGCATTAAAATGAATTGAGAATAAATTTAATTGTCAAAATCTTAAGAAGAAAGATTTTTTAAGCCGTGTATGTGTTATTTTAATATTGGTTTTTCTTTAGAATTTTTTAAAATTTTTTTAAATTAAAAAAAAAACAATTAAGAATGGAAAACGTAATCCCCCAGCAAAACCTTGGTAACCTTAATAAAAAAAAATATGTGGCTTTTCGTATTATATATACCCGGTGAAAAATGTTCATATACGCTCAAATATGTTCATATATGGTTTATGTATGGATACATTTGAACAAATATGGAGTTTTTATGAACATATATGGATTTTATATGAACATATATGGAAGTATATGTGATTCCATATATGGAAAAAGATTTCATATACAGACATATATGAAGGCATCTGTTATTTCAAATATGGAAAAGGCACTCATATATGGAAAAATATTGAAGTATATGTTATTCCATTTATGCAAAAGGGACTCGTATATGAACATATTTGAAAGAATACATTTTTTCATATGTGTAAAAGGAGCTCATATGGATAAATATGGAATTACATTTAATGCCGTGAATAAAAAAAGTATATGTAGCGCTTAATTTGAATGTCATACATTAATTTATATCTATAGTACAACCTTATAATAAATGACAGCAACGTTTGCATGTATTCGCATATATTTAATAAATGTATATGTTCATATATGTCCATATATGAACATATACTTAGGTGTTACCTCATTTTTCGGATCCATACATATATGGTTGAACCATAAATGTTCATATATGGACATTTTTCACCGGGTAATTATATACGAAAAATGAGAAAATCTTATTGTATCAAAACTGATTCCTGTAGGTGACATTTATATACCCTACTAAAAAAATTATATGTCTTTTGATATTATATATAATAACCCGGTGAAAAATGTCCATATATGAACATTTATGGTCCAACCATATATGTATGGATCCGAAAAATGAGGTAAAACCTAAGTATATGGACATATATGAACATATACATTTATTGAATATATGCGAACGTTGCTGTCCTTTATTATAAGATTGTACTAAATACTTGTAGTTTATTTAACCTTCTTTTTCTATTTTGACTGCACAATGTTGTTGAGCTTAAGGTTTTGTTTTTTATATATTTTTATAATTTTTTAATTTAATTGTTATTTCCTGAAGATGCTACACATTGGAGTAGTGAAATATTGAAATAAAAAAACTTTTTATATATAAAAAACAAAACCTTAAGCTCAAGAAAATTGTGCAGTTAAATGTGAACTAAATAATTAATAATTCCATATTTATCCATATGAGCTCCTTTTACACATATGGAAAGATGTATTCTTCCAAATATGATCGCACACAAGTCCCTTTTGCATAAATTGAATAACATATACTTCCATATTTGTCCATATATGAGTGCCTTTTCCATATATGAAATAACAGATGCCTCCATATATGTCTGTATATGAAATCTTTTTCCATATATGGAATCACATATACTTCCATATATGTTCATATAAAACCCATATATGTTCATAAAAAATCCATATTTGTTCATATGTGTTCATACGTAAACCATATATGAACATGTTTGAGTGTATATGAGCATTTTTCACCGGGAATAACCGCAAAATGAGAACATCTAATTGTATCAAATTAGATCGAATTATCATCATATTAGATCTAATTTGACACAATTAGATCTAATTTGATGGAATAAGATATGGTTCGATACAATTTTATCCGGATTTTGCCCTCATCTAAATGTATCAAATAAAATATAATCATATCCAACTAGATATTATGATATACAATACGATACAATTAACGTTAACTCAGAAAACAACTCAAAGTACACGAAAACGTGTTTGAGACGAAAACTAACACATTACTTTTCGTATGCACGTTAACTTGAAGCGTGCATAATTATAAAAATTTAAAATTTGCGCATATAATATAACTTCTTCGCGTTAGTTCTTAAAAAGTTTTGCTGGAATACTTTCGATTATACTGCAACTATTATAAACATTAAAGTGCTTATGCATAATAATTTTAAAAATGTATATCACATTTATTAATTTTGTAAGAAAAATTTGTTTTATAAGCCATTTATAAATTTAAAAAAATAGAAAAAAAGGTAGATTTGCTTTAAACACTTAACGTTTAAAGCGAAATGCAGCTTATAATGCATATTACCTACCTGGTAACACATCAAAAATTTTACTTCAGATTCCAAATTCAGTCGTTTGGAAGTTTTATTGGAATGAGAATTATCTGCATGATATTAATGAATTTTTGCATAGCACCACTGAAGTTTCACTGGAAATCGTTCATTGAACTTTTCATTGAATTTTTGCCAGCTGTGACAATGAAAGCAAAAGAAAACTGAACGTGGCTTTTAATAGATTATTCGCTATGTATATGGCCTGAAAAGATTTGATCATATTTCATTTTTTGCAAATCTACTTTATGGCATTAGGTTTGATGATTATGTTAAAAGAAGGATTTTAATTTTTATGCATAAAATAATATATACCCGCCAACCTGAACATCTACATTTGCGATTAAAATTTTCAACACAGAGGCAAAAGACTATTAACTTTCAAGCATCGTACTCAGATTTCGAAATACCAATTCTATATTAATGCAATAGGTGTCTGGAACAGAATTCCACATAGCACTCAAATTATTAGTAACGCATAACAATTCAGAAAAAACATTAGTTATTTCTCTAATTGAACAATATACACTCAAAAAAGTTTGACAGTTACAATATGACAGTTGATTGTGTAGTAATCCATAGTTATTGTTTTAATTGTATATATAGTTGTTTTTAAGTAAATGAATGTTCTTTTTAGTTTGACTCTAGATCATAAATTAATATCACTCTCTGTTTAAATTATTTTCAAATCAAAGAAAGATGATACAATTTTTACAAGTAAATTACAAAGAATAAAAATATATTTGAAAGAATTCGATAAGACCAGCAATACAGAATACGTATTTTCGGCTTTCGCTACAAAGCCATCATCAGTGTATTTCGTCTTGTGTGGGCTAATATTTTAATGTTCGTCTACTTATGTGACCGCTGAAAGAAAATCGAATTTCGTATCAACAACTCAACTTAGACTTACATCAACGAAATTTAACAATTCTATTTTTATCCTTTGTTATTATTACTCTATTTTGCTTTGAACCTTAATTCTTAAGATATCTCAGTTGATTCTATTCAACTCTGTGTATGATAACCACAGATTTTTGAATTACAACGAACCGTTAAATTTAAATTTTAAATGTATATTATTTAAATTATATTTTTGCACGGTGTCAATGTGTTTTAAGATGAATGGGGGAATATTTAGTTGATCTCTTATTTTTAAGTAAATGAATGTTCTTTTTAGTTTGACTCTAGATCATAAATTAATATCACTCTCTGTTTAAATTATTTTCAGATCAAAGAAAGATGATACAATTTGTACAAGTAAATTACAAAGAATAAAAATATATTTGAAAGAATTCGATAAGACCAGCAATACAGAATACTATAAAAATACAAAACAACTATTATGAGTGTTATTGAGGAAAACAACTACATATGTTAATCTAATAACAGTTATAAATTGAAACTGAAAATAACAGTACTTTTTGCCTGTTTTGTCAATTATTTAAAAATATTTTCAGCAAACTTAACTGACAATTTTACATAATATTAACTACTTTTTTTGTTATTTTATTTTGTCGTCTTTTGTTTTACCTGCTATTTGCAATAGTTTTCTACCGGTGAACTTTTTTGAGTGTGTGTTGTGATTCTTATGTTTGATTCTAATTTCGAATTTTTAATTTTTATTTGTTAATAATTTTGAATTGTGTTTATGTTACATTATATTCTAAAATTGTTTATTTTACATACAATTCTTTCATTCAAAAATATTTATCTATTCTATGTGATTAATGTACCCTACGGGGAAAGAGACCGGTTACAGATGACACGCAGGATAGGTCCCAAGGGGTGAAGACCGGTCGTTGATCGGTCTTATTGTTTGAAAGAGACATATCACTTTAACATGGCGTTGTCTTTGGAAATGACCAATTACCACAGTTTAGACACCTTGTGACAGTAAGGTGGTGTGTCTAAAAATAGCTTTTCAAATAAACTAATAAAAAATTAAGAATTAAAAATAATCTACTTTGCGTCGAAGTAGGGCTCGATAACACAACCTCCTGCTTGTAAGGCAAACGCTCTACCGTCTGAGCTAATGTTGCTTATGCGTGATGGCTGGCTGATGGTAAAGTTATATATTTTTCCTTTCTGTTTAAATAAAAAAGAAAAAGAAAAACAAGCACTACAAGCAAATAAAAAAAAAATGGAAAAGAAAACAACACTAACACACACACAAATATAGTGGAAGTGCCTTCAGTATGCCCCCGATTGACCTGTCAAGGGATAGGTCCTTTAATGGCAGTTGACTCGTTTTTTGCGTTGGCCATAATTAATTAAAAAAATCAATAAAAATTAGAAAATTACCTCAAAAACTCTGATAATATAAATAAAAATTTAAAAAATTGCCCTTAAAAAGAAAATTAAATGAAATACCTACCAATTGTGAAAACTGAAACAGCTTTAACATTAAAAAACGTTGGAAATACAAAACTTAAAATTTCTTAGCAAAAAATTTAAAATAAGAGCTAAAATAAGCAAATCGTAAAAAAATAAAGTTCAAAATAAATAATAGAGTAAAATAAATAAAAAAATATTTTAAAAAATATGCCGCGAATTTTATTTTATATTTCGGTATCGGTCAAGTTTTTTAAAAGCAACAGTGAAAGTAACAAATCAGAACAACTTGTTCTTGCATGCAACCTGTTCTAATTTATGTTCTATCATAGGTGATTTTTGTTTGAGTTTTTCCCAAAAGCAACAGGTTATGTTCCTCCAAACTAGAACAGGTTGCTTTGAAACCGGTTATAGAACCAGTTATAGAACCGATTCTGCGACAGTGAGGCCTTCCATTTTGACTTCCAGGAATCAGTTCTAGAACCTGTTCTTGTACTTGCATGCAACCTGTTCTAATTTATGTTCTATCATCGGTGATTTTTGTTTGAGATTGTCCCAAAAGCAACAGGTTCTATTCCACCAAACTAGAATAGGTTGCTATTGAACCGGTTCTAGAACCAGTTATAGAACCGGTTCTGCGACAGCGAAGCCTTCCACTTTGACTTCCAGGAATCAGTTCTAGAACCTGTTCCACGTATCCGGTGGTAAAAACACCTATTCTAGAACAGATTCAAAGGCAACCAATTCATAAAAGTTCACATTCTGAAGCTGAATAATGATGAACCAATTGGCCTGTCCTTGTGCGCTAAAATCCCACTTTGACCCATTTAGAGTGCCCCAATCGAGTCCAAATGTATGACCGAACTTTGGAGGGCCGACCAACCCATGCCAGTGGCACACCCCCTGTAACCCCCCTGGGGGGTCCCCATACAAACATTTTTTCATGTAAAGTGCCAAAAATGGTGATTTTTTGAAATGTTTGTATGGGGGTTTCCAGGGGGTGTACCGCTGGCATGAGTGGGTCAGCCCTCCAAAGTTAGTGGGGGTCGGTCATACATTTGGACTCGATTGGGGCACTCTAAATGGGTCGAAGTGGGATTTTAGCGCACAAGGACAGGCCAATTGGTTCATCATTATTCGGCTTCAGAAAAAATGTGACGAAATATGAAACTGAAATTTGTAAAATATTAATATAAGTATGCATTTAAAAAAAAAGAATGAAATTGGACCATTTAACCCTCTAACCGGCCTAAGATTTTTTGCAATGAAATTTATACCATGTGTTCCTCATGAAAAATAAACAATAAGTTCTTCTACAAAATTTTTTTTCGTTCCCTACTTTAGGCGATATGGTCCAAAATAGTTCAAGGGTGAATCTCGAAAACTAGCGCATAAAAATTACTAGGTTTAGGCACAAATTATTTCTCTTACCAAGATGTAATTGCAATAAAAAATTACATTTTTTGTGTTCTTACGTAAGAGGATGTAGCGATTTTCGTTTTTCAAAAAATGCGAAATTGAGCGAAAACGCACCAAAACTTCAATATATATTATTCAAACTTATAAGCTTTGCTGCCTATACCAAATATAGTCTTTTTACCAAATTGAGAAAAATTTGTCCATTCATTTTGAAGTTAAGGCGATGTCCTTTAAAGGTATCATTATGGAATCCTGTGCGTCCTTGGACCATAGTAAGGAACTTTTTGAATATCTTAAGATCCAATCTTACTTCATGGTCACTATCAATTGTTTTAGTCAATTTAAATATGTTTTTAAGATTTTCGAAAATTTTTGTTGTTTTAAAATATTTAATTTCTGAAATTTTACGAAATTTTATCTTTGACACTTTCTCGCTTCCAAACCGTGCATTGTATACAAAAAAATTCTTCACAAAAAATTTAATAAATTTTGTTTTCTGTTGAAAAAACATAATTTCTTATTATAAAATACTCCTTTGGCGTATTTCTGGTCAATTTAATATACCCCGCCTGGAGGCGGGCTTGCCGGTTAGAGGGTTAAACATTAGAAAAAGTTTGGTATGCATGTTTCTCGTAGAAAAAGTTTGGTATGCATCGTAGTGTTATATATATGTACGTAATGTACACAGAGATAATTTTTAAATGTACACAGAGATAATTTCGCTGGACGGATTTTAATGAAATTTTTCAGTAAACTAATGCAGTTTCCTTTACAAAGTAAATGAAAAATGTCTTAAATTTTATGATAAAGCTTCATATCGTCATATGAAATCAAAAAAGCCGTAAGTTACACAGTGTAGAAAATCATTACCAGATATGTGGTTATATAACAACATACTTGGTAATGGTAACTAGTTACTTTTGTTATTACATTTCTTATTACCTTTATATGGCGATGTCGCGAAAAATAATGAGTTATGGTTACACACCAGCATACGAAAAATCAAAAAATATATCGTTACCTATGTGCTTACCAGTGCTGACAAAAATAATGGGTCTAAAAATCGATTTTCAAAAAAATAAATTATACAAAAAAATATTTTTTATTGTATTTTTTTAACTAAAATTTGCTGGTGCGGGAATCGAACCTGGGTCTACAAATTGCCAGTCAATAGCTCTACCATCTGAGCTATATCGACATGTAATATTTAATAGATAAAAACATAATTGACCTGATACACACAAGTAAGCTTACTCGCCAACATACAAAAAATCAGAAAATATGTTGTTACATTCATATATTCTTACCAGTGTTTAAAAAATATTGAGTCTAAAAATAGATTTCAAAAAATTAAAAAAAAAGTAGAAAATTAATTTCTATTTGAAATAATGATCAAAATAAATCATTATCAGTAACTCATTATTATATGTTTTAAAATAATGCAGAAGGTAAGTGGGTGTCATTACTGGTAGTCCAAAAAATAATGATATGTCAATACCGTTTCTACACTGGGTTGATATGCATTTTTGCTAAATTACAAATGCTTTTTTTTTTGTTAAATGTAAAATTTACATGATGAAATTTGGAAAATAAAATAAGCAATATGTATATTTTTCTAATCAGACAGGTAAATCTCAAAAATCGCTTAGAATTTCCTTTGACATATGCAAATCAATATGGTGAATGTACATCTCTAATATAAAAGAATAATGATGCTGGATTTTTTCAAATTTTTATCTTATAATATTATAAATGCAAACAAAAATAAAAAATATTAATGCAAATAAAAACAAAAAAATATATTTTTAGTGTAATTTTCATGTCGAAATTGCTTACTTGTTGAAAAAACACAAGCCTAAAAGTATTGAGTATTTACTTTTCAGCACTGGGTACCTTAAAAAAAAGCCGGAATTGAGTACCCAGTACTCAACACTTACAGACATAGTAATTTTTTATAGTAAAGTGTTGTTTTTTCAAACGCGTCGTATAGACCAAATACAATTAACATTGTCATTAATATGTATTTTTAGTAATTCTAATTTAGTAGGTTTGAGGTTAAGAAGAAGAATAAACCTTCCTCAAAAGTTATAAACACATTAAATTTGCAAATCAGACTAGATCCAGTTTCTGCCTTTTTATGGACAGGCAGATTGTCTCTATATGAATAATTTCAGAAGTGATCAAACAGACATATACAAACATTCTACTTCAGATTTTCTCTGGTTTTCTTCTTATTTCCTCCGTGTCACCTTTTCACAAATATTGCCACATTGACGTATAGTGTGTACGTACAAGGGCAGGCAATTTTTTAAAATGCCCTGTTGACTGTCCGTCTCCAATATACACAAATTGCCTGCACCTGTACGTACAAACCATTTTTTTTTTTTTTTTTTTAAGAGGAGCAACACTCAGGAAATTCTTCCAATTAATTAACGTGTTGCTTCCTTTGGAAAGAGGATAGAGAAGAAGTGAAATCAGGTGAAAGATGAAGGGCTTCAAATATGGCAACACTGTAATTGGGCGAGATGTCGAATTTTTAGAACAGTTGTTGCGCGCCATCTGATGGTGAGTTTTGAGCGGTGTGCCCCTCTCCAGAGAAAAGGTTGTTGTCTGTGTATTCCTTAATTTGCAGAGCTTTAAAGAAAAAAATCCGAAAATAAAAAAAAAAATAAAAAAAAACCATACGTCAATGTGGCAATATTTGTCTTTAATTTTATGTAGTTGTATATCTACCACGAAACTTTGTAAACTTTTACTATAATTTTTGTAAATGTTACACCTTTTTTTTCTGTATGTAGGAGTGTAAAATTTTGCAGGAATATGTATTTTGATACGGTGCATCATAATCGATCAAAAAGTCGATTTTGAATTTTTTGTAACTTACGGCTTTTTTGTTTTATATGACGATATATTTTATGAATCTACCCAAGTAGAAAATTACAAAGGGGCCAGCACTGGCAAAGCACCGAAATGGGTGGTATGAGTGCTTGTTAACAGCGCTTTCCCAACGCCCAAATGATAACACCGTTACACGGTGGTGCCAATGCTTTACCAAGCCCTGGGAAAGCACCCATAAACATAAAAATCAAATGCTTTGCCAACGCTCAAATAAAAAAAATTAAAGTGCTTTCCTGACACCCAAATGATAACACCGATCTATTTAATGCTATGCAAAGTATTGAGATAGCACTAAGAAACATAAAAATCAAGTGTTTTCCCTGCCACCAAATTATGAGCCCTCATCACTGAAGAATTTTATTTTACTCTAAAAATAGACGATTCTTGGAGTTATTGTATTGTGGAGTCAAAAATTATTTAAATATTCACTCTTTTGGAGTTTCTTTTTCAAAAACAAAATAATGTTATAGGAAAACAAGTGCTGGGAATTCACCCTTTTAAAGCGTTGGGAAGGCGTCTAAATTTAGTGCTTTGTCAGTACTTCTTTTTGTAAGACCGCGGTCTACTTGCGCTTTGCCAGTGCTTCTTTTTTGTTACCACACATAATTTCCACCTGGGTAGTTTTAAAAACTTTTAATTGAGTGTATGACACTTTCAATAAATAAAATGAAATTTCTCACAGCATTTTATGAAAAATCCCATTAACTCAATGAAGTCTTCATTAATATCATGTAGACAATTCTCGCAGTATATGGTGCGGCCCAAAGTAGCACAAATTTCGAAAAAAGAAAAACACGAGTCCGCTCAAACTTACTGGGAATCAATATACATATATGTATTATTTTGACATTTGTACTAATACACATAAATTGCCCTAAAATAGATACATATTTTATGACATTTTAACAAAAAGAAAAAAGTACCGATTATATCAGTTGAAATTTCCCATCCGGAAATAAACATTTGCAAACAGTTCCTTTAAAAAAAATGGCAAACAAGAAAAGGTGTAAATTTTGACACCACTTTTAACCCTTTAAATCTCCGAGAAGGCCGATAATCTCAGACACCCCGACTTAGGAATTCTTACCTCTAAAACATATCCAAATTTCATATTTATCGAAGATTATCACATGAGATACCTTCCTTTTAAGTATATTTTAAACTTTTACCAAGAAATATGAAAATGATTCAGAACATTTACTGCAGATAAATTTACGATATTTTTAAGTTTAAACAAATATCGTCGAAAAATTAAATATGAAGATTTGCTACACACACAGAAAACAGATACGTGGTTCCAACCGAATTTTTCGCCAACCGAATTTTTGTAGTTCCAGGTACAATCACTTTTATTTATTTTAAATACCGTTGTAATTACCGAAATTCATTTACAATTTTTAAATGTTTGTTGTGTTAATAGATTACTTTAATGTTTGTGGATTATAAATTCTATAAATAGAATAACACGTTCCACTAAATTTATTTAAAGATTAAAATTTTTTTATGTCACTAGCTGGGATGGAACCGGCGACCTTCCGCTTGTCAGCTCATTGCTTTTCCTCTAAGCTAAATTCTATTTAAATTTTTTAGTCAAATTTGAAACTTGAATTTCTTTAGATTTGAATATTTTGTCGATAAATAAAATAATATCAACAACACAAAATCAGTTGTGTCTTTTAATTTGAACACAAAAAAAAAATTATGTCTCGAACCGGGATAGAATCGGCGACCCTCCGTTTGTCAGCCCATTGCTTTTTCTCTAGGCTAAACCCGATATAAATTGTTTTTGTCAAATTCCAAATTTGAATTTTTTCAGGTTGAAAATTTGAATATTTTGTTTTTGAATAAAACTATATTAACAACAGAAAATCAATTGTGTCTTTTAATTTGAATCAATAAGAAAATTATAAATAAAAAAATATATAATGCCTTGGTTGAGGTTTGAAGATACTTACATTGAGTAGCTGTCTAACTTCGAATTTAAATATACATATGTATGTATGAAATGAAAAAATATGATACATTCCAAAAATTTATTGTGATAAATAAAATTTCTGTTCCTAGTCTCAATATTTTATCATAATTACCAAAATAATGGAAATTAATGGTTAAAGCTACTAAGGGTGTAAAAATTTTTTTTAAGTTGATTGGAAAAACTAATACTTTGGATAGAGTGATCGATTTTATTGAAACACAACTGATACTAGATTTTTGCTGCCGATATTTTATTCAAATGACTAAATATTGGTTAGAAAAGCCAATATTTTGGATAACGTGACAGTGTTTTGGTTCATCGTATGTATTTTCTGTTCACAAATAAATTTAACTTTCCTGATGATACATTTTAAATAACTGCAATTAAAATTATTGAATAACGAAAAAATTTCGTTGGTTCCGATAGAATTCCAACCAATTTATTTTCTGTGAGCACAACTATCAAATTTTTTTATTAAAATTTTAGAAAATTAAGTAACAGAATCTATTTAAATTACTTAAACTTTAAAGGACACAAATTTAGCACTTTTTTTTGTTTTTTTTCATTAAAAATTTTTTAATTGTTAAGAAATGTTTGCCAGAAAAAAGTATAAATTTTAGTTAGGTCGGCTAACTTATCTAAAAGTACGCTGAATTTAAGACTATCCAGAGTCATTTTAATGCGAATTTTATTCGTGGTTAAGGTTAAAGACCAACTTCATTACCCTAACCAAGAGTAAAATATTCATCAAAACAACTCTAAATAGCAAGGTTGGTTACCGAAACGAATAACAGTAAGGTTAACGGTGTTGAATTTTATTTGTTTCGGTTACGGTATTTAAGACCGTTTCGGTAACAGTATACCGTTATCGAAACAGCAATACCGGAACGTACCGGTATTAAAAATTACATTAAAAACATTTAAAAACAAGTAAAAAATAGCATATTTTTAATTTTAAGTGTTAAAGCTATAAATTCAATATTTAGCGTTTTATTTTAATAAGTAAAATTATTATCTATAATTTTTTTTTTCTAAAAAAAACTCAAGATTATAAAATAAAAAAGTTAAAAAATTGGTAGTTTTTATATAAATTAATAAATACCGGTAAAATACCGGTAACTACATATAAAAATAACGGTATCGGTAACGGTATTTGCAATTTTTTCAGAGGTAGTGGTAACGGTATTCAATTTGAAACGGTATTTTAGCGATAACGGTATTATAACGATAACGGTAACCAACCTAGCTAAATAGTGTTAAAATAAGCATTCTTTTAGATAAGTTAGCCGACCTTAATTAATTTTAAATTGATAATTCTTGATTTCGATTATTGAATGTTATCTTGAATAAAGTGTAAAATTATTATGAGAAAAAATTTTGTTTGGTGAAAAATTGTTCATCTTCTTATGACTACAGGAATGCTTATATCAGTTTAAAAATCTAATTTAAAATGCACTGCACAAAAAATAAGCGAGTGGTTAGAGTATTAATGGCCAATAATCCGTTGTTGATTTTTTTTTTAATTTTGAAGAAGCTAATAATGGACGAAAAAAATTTCGACCTGAAAATTACACATATCCCTCTTTTAATTTAACAGTGACGGCGTTTTAAATTTGAAAATTTTAGAGAAAAGTGTGATTTTGGCCAATAATTTAGATAATAGTATTAATTTTTATGTTTTTAGCTAGCTGTAACAAAATCACTTCCGATTTTTTTTTAATTCTGATACAAGAGATTGTTTTCCGAAAATTTTTTAAAACTCTGACAACGTTAACCCTTTCTTTACCAAGGTCAAATGTGAAATTTTTGAAATTGTTCGATTTTTCCTGGAAGTATATCAAAATAATGTGTTGTTTCCTGCGGAATTTGGTGAAAGTTGTCCAAATAACTCTGTTAACACCAAATTTTATACATAGTAATAAAAATTAGAAATTAACCCTTATAGGGAAATGGAGTCGAAATAACCCCAAATTTTTAAAATGTAAAAAAGTGCCATTTGGCATGAAAATCAATATAAAAACCTTTAATTAAGCATTTTATAGAAAATCGAAATTAACCTATTTGAAAGCATGGTGTCAAAATGACCCATTTTTTAAGTTAAATAACGCTGGTTGGCTGAAAAATTTATGTACAATAGAAACCATAAACTGTTGTTTAAAAAATGTGAAGAAAGGAGTTAATTTCGATTTTTTTATGGTTTCTACATAAATTTTTCAGCCAATTATATTTGAACGAATAGAATTATATGGGCCCATTTCTCGGATGAAATTGAACATATATTATATTAAATTACACAGGCCAACGATGAAAAAAATTTTCCAATAACTTTAGCTAATTTCTGTGTAATTTGGTATGCTGATTCCGAAAAAATAACAAAAAAGTCGTATCACCCACCAATTTTTCACATTTCAATCTAAACTAATATAATAAAGAGGTAATGTGTGTATATTTGTTTGTTTGTAGGAGGTAATCTCCGTAACTACTCATCTGATTTCAAAAATATTTGTTCCGGTATTTAGAATAGTCCTTAAGGATGGACTTTATAGGCTTTATATCATTCCATTAAAATAATTAATAAAAAAGTTATGAACAATAATGTAAAGATATCCCAAAAACTAGGCCTAAAGCATGCTAACAACGTAGAGGGCTTTGCCCGCTAGTATTAAATAAAAATAAATTTTATTAACCAAATTGTATAACAAATATTTTTACCGCTAAAATATTTTTAAGTTGGCAATATATTCTAGTGTTATAAGGTTAGCAATAATATTGTTACGAATTTAGATTGGTCTGGTATAGAAAACTATGAACTTTTCTGTAAGAAAATATCCCGAGATACGGGATGTACTGAACACGTCAATCTGATAACACTACATTTAAGTATACACCACAGCCAATAATGTTAAATGCCATAAATAATGTTAAGTGTTATAATCATAGACATTGGAAGCTTCTAGCATGTTCTACAGTCACGACCATTAGACTGTAAAATACCGAACGTTACGAAGGAAAAGGAAGTTGCGCATTAACATTTGTGAAGTGAAGTTGTACTTTAACATTTGTGCTGTTAAGTTGCGCATTAGAGTTGGTATAGTTAATTGCGCTTTAGACTGTCCATAGTGAGTTGCGCATAGAGATTGCGTGTGTGTTATATTGTTGTATTTAAAGTAATGTAGTGTTAATGTTAAACAAGTGTATGAACCTAAAATTTATCTAAGAGAGGGTGTTATTTTATTTGCAAAGAGCACCAACCCGGTTTATCTCAAGGAGATAAACGTACGTTTTAGGAGGTAAACGTAACAATTTGTGCCAGCGGTGGGATCGGTTATTTTGCTTGCAATAGAAAAGAACCCGGTTTACTTAAAGAAATAAACCAACATTTTTAAAAGACAAAAACATCATTGAAAAAGCTATGCAAGAAACTTTACAGAGAAAAGAGAAAGTAATTTTATTAATATAATATTTTTGTATGTGAAAATTGTAACCTAATAGAAAACTTAATTTTTAATTTTTATTTAACAAATTTTCCCCTATTTTTTGAAATATTGTCATATTGTGAGAGAATTGTGGGTGATAAAAAAAAACTGATATCGATACGGTTTTAGCATCCAAAAATACATAAGATTAAGGTAAATTAGTTTAAAAAGTGTTTACAAACATTTTTTCCGTTGTCCTGTGTTATTGCATGACTATACAAAGCTCCATATCAATTTATTTTACTCGGAATGTTTTTCTTGAGAGTTTCGTGATATTAGTGATATTTTGCTATAACTCAGGTGAGCCTGATTCCGAAAAAAATTGCTCTTGCGTGATTATTTTTTTTTCCTTTGTAAGCGTACGTAAGCGTTAGTCAGAAAGCACTCACTCGCCATCTCTAGACTGAACTAAGACGTTCGCCAGAAAATGAGATTGTGATGCCCATAAGACTAAAGTGCTCTACTCTTACGGGACTAACTGCTCGCTTCTTCTGTTGTGAAAATGTATTATAAATGTTGTTTTATTATTAAATCTTAAGGGGGGTAAATACTGTAACAACAGTAACTAGATTGAAATATACTAACTACATTGAAATATACTAATATTAAGCATACACTCAGGGAACTTTTCATATAGTTGGCATGTCTGGCTTTGAAGTTTTTTTTTTTTCAAATACTTCGTCGAATTGAAATTTTGAGCCCAATTTCTAATAATTAAGCTGTCTACAAATTTACAAATTGCATAATTGATTAGCAACTGTTATATTTATAAGGATAAAACTAAAAGAAAGAACATTTTAACGTCCT
Organism: Leucophora obtusa; assembly: GCA_949987735.1. Classification (NCBI taxonomy): domain Eukaryota; kingdom Metazoa; phylum Arthropoda; class Insecta; order Diptera; family Anthomyiidae; genus Leucophora; species Leucophora obtusa. Next base: position 63,782,493 of record OX465296.1, read on the forward strand.
TGCAAAAATGTCGATGGCTGCTACGATAGAATGAATTCATTTAATGATCTGTATATAGTGAATAGTGGCATCGTTTTGTTTGTCTCTTGTAAACTTTGTTGTAAAAGTATTTTACGTTATTTTGCCAATTTTTACGCTTCATGTAATATTATGGTTGCATGTTTTTCTTGCTAGTTTTGTTTGTTGTTGTTTTTTGTTGATATTGGTGCGCGCTTAGCAGTTTTTTGTTCTTGTTCTTGTGTTTTTGTTTCTTGCAGATTAAATATAATGTAGCAGTGCAGGGCAACGGCATCCATCACCTTACTCACCACAATATTGCAACAGCAACAATCGTAAGCAATGACAATGGGGCAAATATATTTACCCCCCCCCACCCCCCATATAAAACACGGCGCATAACAGCGCATCATCATCCTTTTAATTCACTTTGCCGTTCCTGATATGTGCCGCATCTCCTTACCCTTCTGAAAATTCATTGGGGATTAGAATATTTTTTGAAAAATTTTGTTTTTTCGTCGCTGCTGTTGTTGTATTATTGTCGCAAATCCACCTGTCGATGTACATTAAGATAAATATGAACATAGACAAAAACCAGAACAAAACGTAAACTTTTATCATAATATTAGAGAACCACAACAACAACAAAAAATTAAACATTATTTTACATTATTTTTGTAAAAATTGTTGACTTTAATTAAATTTTGATGAGGAGTCTAATAAATTTTAACACATTACAACCAACATACGACTAAATACCCGGTATAGGGATGTGTGTTGTGTGGATGGTGCATGTATATAAAAATCAGTTGTCATCTTGTTATTATAAATTAGTACAAATATTTAAATTTAATTAATATTGTGAAATAAATAATTTGTAAAACAACAAATTTAAAAAATTGCCGAATTTGTTTATGTATGTACTTGCGCACATGGCTAGACTTTAACCGTCAACATCCCGATGTTGCCATTAGGCACTGTCAACCTTTTAAACATAGAAAACATAATTTACTATGTTTTCTGTCAAAAAAAAAATTTATGCACAATATACAGTTAAGACACTAGATAAAATCACAGTTGAAATTTTGTAGAATTAAAAAAATATATATATATATATGGGTGATATCAAAAAATGTGATAAAAACCATGTAACTAGCTAATATTTAATGTATTGATTACATTTTAGTTATATATTTCGATTTGTATCGAATGCATTGTCACCTGTTCTACAAAATGTATGACAATCTAACCAAGTTTTGGTACATACAATTTGTGACCAAGTTTAAGGATAGATGTAAACTCCGTAACCAGTAACACATAAGTTTTTTCAACTTTAATAGCTTATATTTTAATAACCAGTGAAGCGATACATTAACTGTAATCATTTATATAATGAGGAAAAGTAATGCTTTTAATAAAAATTAGTACATTTTACAAACATTTTCGTATATTTTTGCTAACACAACTTCAACTGTGTAACGATTTTTCGTTATTATTTTTGCTACAATTGATATATCATTATCTTTTGCATTATTTTATAATATAAAATAATGACTTCTTAGTAACGCCCTATTGTAGTAATTGTTTTTAAATATAAAATAATGACTTACTCGTAATAGTTTAAATAAGTACTGTTTACACAGTTAAATTTTATACATTTTTATTTATTATATGTAAATATGTTTTATTATATCCTACACCACTACGTGGAGAGGGTATTATTAGTTTGTGCTGATGTTTGTAACACCAAAAAATATTGGTCCTAGACCCACCTTATAGTATACCGATCGGCTCAGAATTTTTTTTATTTCGATTTAACGATGTCCGTCTGTCCGTCCGTCAGTCCCTCCGTCTGTCTGTTTGTCCATGCATTCTTGTGCGCACTCTACAGCTCGCAAATATTAAGATATTTTGACGAAATTTGGCACACCGACCAAGGACGACGCTTATTGGTTTTGGTTGAAATCGGTCCATGTTTAGACCAAGTGCCCATATAAGGGTACCCCCTAAAATTGTCTTTTTTACACGCTGCAGGTCGCAAATATGAAGATATTTGAATGAAATTTGTTTCGCTGACTTACATGGTCCCAAGGAAAAAGCCTATTGATTCTAGATAGGATCGGTCCATATTTGGACCTATCGCCCATATGGGCTATATTTTCGATTTTCTCTCTTATGATTTTATAGAAAATTTTGACACAAGTCCGTTTTAACCCATTTAAATTTCGGATCCAAACATTAGTTGGCTTTAAATCAGACTGGTGTAGGGTATTATATAGTCGGCATGCCCGACTTTAACCTTTTTATTCGTTTATATTTAAATTTTTATGACGAGTCCTAAAATTACACACTAGAAAAACTTAAATTTTTCTGAATGTATTTCTTTAAGCCAATAGTATTTGTGTAACTCCTTATTTTTAAGAATCAAGTAATCAATCGGATAACTACTTATAATTCAACTTTTTGTAAGGTGGTGTGTAACCACTTATTATTCAAAATCTCATAACTACTTATAAAAACGACCACGCCAAACAAAAATAATGAGTTTAGACGCCAAAAAATAAGTTGTGCGGAGCTATGAATTTCTATTATATAACCACTTATTTGGTAATGAAAGATTTTGCTGGGATAATTTCTGACAAAAAGTTTCTGAAAGAAAATGAAAAAAAGTAAAGAAATGTAAACGCCGTAACCAAAACTGTTTCATAAAATCTTTTTATTAAATTTTAGGCCTAAAAGTATTCATCAAAAAATTTATAATATTCAATAGAGTTTCCTTGAAGATTACTAGAAGTTATTAGAAGTTTAGCGATGAATATTTTTAGGCTCAAAATTTATTTAATAAATGACGTCTAAACTGTTGGAACGAAAAACGGTTAATTTGCATTTCATTGGTTTTTAGTAGAGATGGGCGCGTGACACGTAATTGTCGTGTCACGTGTGATCGTGAGTTAAAATTATAGCACTCACGTGAGTCGTGCGTGAGCGTGAGTTAAAAAAAATTTCGTGCGTGAGTAAATTGTGCGTGAGTTTGCGTGATTATATTAAACCAGATTGCGATATTTTACAATTTTGGAAAAATTCCAGAGATCTTCCCCTCCTTCAAATAATGTGTATTCCAGTCAGTTCAGGGTGTTTTATACTTCTGCCAGAATTTTTATGTAAAGAAGAAATCGATTTCTGGTACAAAACATTGAAAAATTTTGTTCCTCCACAAAAATTTGGAATAACAGTTAAAGATTTACAGTGAATTCTTTAAGTTATTTAAAAATTTTAAATATAAAATTAAATTAAAGGAATTAAATGCGCTAAAATCCCAAAACCTAATTAACAAATTATGAAAAATAATCTATTAAAATCATGTCCCTATCCAAATTTTATTCTTGAATAAGGCAATCGTCAGGGGGCGACGTTTTTATTATGTCTAGAAATATTTGTTAAGTTAAAGTGCAAACTCAATGTGAATTACTTCTTCTCGTCTAGGAGAGAATTTGCTTTGTCATCTTCCAATATACTACTACTCTGTTGTTTTGACAGATCTAGCAATGTAGTGACATCCATTCAAGTATAATCAACAATAGAAAATAAGTTTTTCTAAAGTGTCAGTAATATTTATATTTGCCCAAGCACTTGCATATTAGTTAAATTAAAAAAAAAATTTTTATAGTTAAGCTAATTTTAATTCTAACCCCCATTAACAATAAACAAATAACCTGAAGTTAACACAAACTGAAAGTTAAATGACCACATAGTGGTGTAGGGTATAAAAATTCAAATTTGTATGGAATTTGACATCTGTAACTCTAAGTTAGCTCAAACTTTAGGTTAATTTGTTTATTGTTAATGGCTCTAAATAAATAAAACTTATATTCAATAAAGAAAGATTCGCTAAAATACCGTTATCGATTCAAAACCCTTTCAACTGACTACCGTTACCCCTAAAATACCATTACCGAAATACCGCTATATTTAAAATACCGTTACCGAAATAACTGAAATACCGTTACCCTTAAAATACCGATACCGAAATATATAAAATATCGATACCCTTAAAATATCCTTACCGATATAAATAAAGTACCGTTACCCCTAAAATACTGTTACCTATATTTTTAATTTTCTGTTTTTGGCAATTGTACTGGATTATTGAGTATTTTTCGTACATTAAGTTGGTAAATTGGTTCTGTTTTTAATCTCGTTTGTTTTTCGTAAAAAAAATTGAGGGATGCATCAAAAAAACTGACTACCGATATCCTTAAAATACCGTTAACGAAATAACCGAAATATCGCTAACCTTAAAATACCGTAACCGAAATAATCAAAAAACCGTTATCCTTAAAATACCGTTACTGAAATAACTAAAAAACCGTTATCCTTAAAATTCCGATACCGAAATAATCAAAATAGCGTTACCCTTAAAATACCGTTACCGAAATAATCTGAAATAGCGTTACCCTTACCGATAACCGCATCGTTTCGGTAACCATCCATGGATAAAAACAAATTTCATATTTTTCGTGAGCGTGAGTACTTCGTGAGCGTGATTCAAATTAAAATTAATAACGTGAGCGTGAGTGAGCGTGATTATAAAAAAATATTCGTGCGTGAGTCGTGCGTGATTATTATTTTTCTTTCGTGAGCGTGCGTGAGCGTGAGTCAAAATTCACTCACGCGCCCATCTCTAGTTTTTAGTTTCACACAATTTAATAATTTTTTTTTCGCGAAATATTTTGTTTTTAATATAGTATTTTGTAACGGAGTAACTGTTGATTAGATTTTATGTTTATGAAGGATTAAAAGGACCAAAAATTGTATTTCTATTAAACCGCTAATTTGATAAATATATTATTGATAAGCTTGTTGAAAACCCAAATATAATACACTGAAAAATATGATACGCAATTTTTTTTTATTATTTATTTTCCATGTGGAAATGTGAACTACGCTACAATAAAAAAACCTCAAATTGTACAAAAAAAGTTTATACGGCAACTTCTAGAAGAGATTTTTTGGAGTTATTTTAAACATGACAAAATTTTCTGATTCCATTTAGAAAACCACGAAATAACACTTTTGGCATCTCACAAATTTGGCCCAAAAACTTATCACGTTTTGTTTTTATTTCACTCATATATCTATTATTTTAGAATGAAGCTTAATTTTAAATAAATTACAATACTATAAATTCACTGAAAGATCCAAGAAAAAAAAGATGCGAAATCAATAGAAAAAGTACTACACTCAAAAAAAATAAATAAATAAATAAGTAAATAAATTAATAGAAAAATTAGTAAAACGTCTTATGTATCAAGTGTACAAGTTGTCAAAAAAAAAATTTTTTTTTTGCTGAAAGGCTGTTTTTTTTGTTATATTTTTTAGTAATAATTTTGAACTAATATTTCACTAAAATTGTGCTGATAAACACATTGGGATTTTTTTTTGTGTTGCCTTTCACTTTTTTTGTTATTACCCTTTTTGTTTTTTTCCTAATTATTTGCAGCATTTATATTCAATGCTAAAAATAAGAAATTAAGATACAATTTTGTTTACATTTTATTTACAATTATTTTTATATATTTATAGATTTATGACTAAACCATGTCGACAATGGGTCATATAAATAAAACTTAGCAATTCCTTTGAATTAATTACTTTTGGCTAAGGAATACCTTTTAACACCAAATTTATCCATACTTTGTGCAATAACATTAAATATAAACGAAATTCAAAAAATTAAATTTTTTTCTACTCGCCAGCGGACTAAAATTGTGAAGTAATTTCTTAAAAAACACAATATTTACCTCTATTAGTAATATCAATTTTTATCCATGCTAGCCAATGTGGAAGTCCGAACATCTTTATATTTTACAAAATTTTCTAAATAATTTCAAAAGGATCACAAAAACACAATTTCTAGATTTAAGTTTTCAGGAAATAAATTAACTAAAGTATAATTTGTCTACAACATTTTTGAGTTTTTGAGTGTATCACAATTAATGATCTAGATCAACGGTTCCAAAATGGAAGTTCGCGACCGCTTGGGGGTCCGTGCCTACATCCTAGGGGTTCCGCAAATAGTTCCGAAAAAACACTTCAAAAACAATAAATTTTTAAAAATTAGAAGTTTTTAATTAAAATTTATAACTGGAATATAAAAAATCGGCTTTCTATCATTATTTAAAAAACCGTAATTTGAAAAACTTTTGGAGGAAATGCAAACTTTGTGTAGTTAAAAGATAAACTCAGTATTAAATCCAGAAAACATCATCATAGAAGAAATGGTGACAGATTAAATTCCAGTGTAGAAACGGTGATGATATTTCATTGTTTTTTGGACTACCAGTAATGACACCGACTTTTTTTTTTTGTATGATATTAGTTTATTTACAAATTTTTGTTTCACAGTTTGTTTTGCCTCAGCGTCCTATGACATTATTGAGGCGAGTTGGCTTTTTATATGATCGAAATAAAAATTAACTAATATATAACAATTTAATTTTCATTTAATTTAAAATTAACAATATTCATTTGTAGAAAAATAAAAAGATATTACGTTAAAAGCATTTCCAAATTATTCAATAAAAATTCTTTTAAAGTTAATTTAAAAGTTGAGATTGTATTAATATTTTTTAAATTTTCTGGTAAGTTGTTAAATTCCAAACAACCAATATATTCAACTCTTTGCTTTGTGGTTTCGAGTCTGCATTTCGAAGTTCTCAAATTTGAATTATTTCTAGTATTAAAAGATGTTTGATTTCTTGAGAAAGTTATTGTATTATGGCCAATATTGTGCAATGATTTAAATACAAATAGGAGTAATGCATTTTATATAGTCCATATATAGGTAAAATATTTTTGGATTCATTCTTATATAATGTTAATGTGGGGTGCAAAAGAGGTAAATTAAAAACGGTTTTCAGTGCTTTATTCTGTACTCTTTGCAGAGATTTGAGTTCAATACTTAACACCAAATAATTTAGATGACTTTGTATTAATGCTTGATAAAGAATCAATTTTGTCTCCTCATTAAATTTGTTTTTAAATTTATACAATATTCCTATTACTGGTGATATTTTTGATTTAAGCTCCTGAATATGTAAATTCCATGATAAATTACTTTGTAGGTTCACTCCCAAATATTTAATCGAATGACACTCAAATACTTCCTCACCGTTTACAAAAACACTGAAAGGTTCACCATTACTATTCAAGTATGGTTTAAATCTTAAGACCTTGGTTTTAGACGTATTAATGACTAATTTATTTATCCTTGCATATTCAAAAATTAAAGCAGCGTCTCTCTCCATATACGCTCACAATACTGTCTCATGTTTATACGGATAAAATAGTGATATATCATCAGCATATATATATACTTTACCAGAGAGTCCTAGGTTCATGATATCATTTATATAAACTGTAAATAATAGTGGACCTAAAACACTGCCTTGTGGCACACCATGTTCAACATTTCCAAGACAGCTCCGATTGTTATTTAACTCGACATATTGTTTTCTGTTTTTCAAATAACTTTTAAAAAGATTTAGTTCTCTACCTCTTATTCCATAATAATTAAGCTTTTCAAACAAGATATCATGATCTACAAGGTCGAATGCTTTTGAAAAATCATAAAATATACCCGCTACACCATTAAATCCTTGATCCAAACCACGACATATATAATTTACAACGTTAACAACAGCATTCTCAGTACCACTACCCTTTCTAAAACCATATTGGCAATCATAGAGTAGGTTGTTATTCTCCAGGTAAGTTAAAAGTTGTTGGTGAATTATTCTCTCAAAAATTTTATCAATTACGGATAACAGTGCAATAGGCCTATACATATCTTCTCTATTAGCATTTACTACTTTTGGTATTGGGACTATTTTCGAGATTTTTAAGATATTTGGATATTCAGATTTATCAAGAATACTAAGAAAAATATTCAGCAAATGTGGCGTAATTTCACGATTACATTTAACAAAAAACCTTGGCGATAAACTGTCATGACCAGAAGACTTATTAGTGGAAAGGGCAAATATTATGTTAGAAATTTCATCAATTGTTGTGTTACTAAAATGAAAAGTATCATTATTATATCTGAGTGATCGAAGTCCATTACACGAATCAGCAGATGAATAATGAATTTGTTCCTTCATGGTTTTAGGGATTTGTAAAAAATACTGATTCAGCAGTTCACGCTTTGTAACATCATCAGTAATAAACTCACCACTTGGATTCTTTAATTTAATTTGAGTTTTAGCGTTTCTTCCCAAATTTTTGTTTAAAAACCTCCAACATTTTTTGGGGTCTTGTTGAATATTACTGATATTTTCATGATAATAATTATTCATAGATTCTCGACATGCCACTTTAATAACTTTACTTATCCGTTTCAGCTTATTTTGAACATCAACATCATTTGGGTTTCTTCTTCTTCGTTTTAAGATATTTTTCTTTAGTAAAATTAAATTTTGCAAGTTTTCGTTCATCCAAGGTGCTATTTCATCTTTAAGTAATTTTCTCCTTGTTGTTGCAAACGTTGAATTCAGATTTGCTTTTGACAAACCTTCTATCAAATTAGAAGTGTCAACAGATGGATTACCAGTCTGCTGAATTGAATCATCATTTAAAAAACATTCTTTAAACTTGTCATAGTCACAGTATTTCCGAATAACTTCAGTGTATTCATAATTTTGCATGTTCTTTTTAACTTTACAGGATATCATGTTGTGATCAGATAGTTCACATTCTATAGCGTCAATATAAAGTGTATTAGGAAGATTTGTATAGACATTGTCAATGGATGTACCAGATAAAGGGCGTGTAATTAATGTGTGACAATTTTTAAAATCATAACTTTCCAGTAAATTCAACAGACTAACTGATATATTATCCAAGAAATCAATATTTACTTACTTTCTTACTTCTTTTAAAAGGTATAATACTTTCTTTCTGCATTCTTTTAAAAGGTATAATAATGAGTTACTAATAAATACTTACTTTTTTCTTTATTTCAAAATAAAAATAATAGCCGTTTTTTCTAATCACTTGGATTTAATAAAACCAAAAAGTATTTCTAAAAGTGCTCAACAGATGGCGTTAGATTCTCCCTATTTTAAAAAGAATTTTCTGTCCGACACTTCTTTCACCATAATTTTTAATACCGAATTCGATGATGAAGGATTTTACTTTAACTATTAATTATATTTTATATAAAACAGCGATAAACAGTCTGCCTTTTCAGTTTTATCACTTCAATTTTTATTTTTACACAATTGAAAAATTCCAGTGCAATATTTAATATTCACTAATTGGATTTAATTTAATTACTTACTGTAGAGTGAAAAATTGCCATTTCTATTTCAGCTATTTCTACATGTCCAAGATTAAAAATATGTATTTGGTGAGGTGTAGTTTTTTTTTCTAAACATATTTCATAAAAAAAAATTTAATAAAATCCTTTTATTTGTTAGTTTTTAAATTTTTTTGTTGCTCTTTTAATTTTTATTCGTATTTTTTCTGACATTAAATTAATAGGCTGTTTCATATATTTGTGCTTTTATTATGGATTTATTGAATCCAGCTTTTTTTTTGGATTTAATAAATCCACTTTTTGTATGAAAAATTCTAAATCCAGGTGATTAAAAAACACGCTAAATGTATTACCAATAATGACTTATTTTTATCATTATTTCAAAAATAAAATGTTCTAGATTTTTTTGTAAATTTTTTTCAAATCTATTTTAGACTCAATATTTTTTCAACACTGTTAATGATATATGTAACCACATGTTTTTTGATTTTTTGTACGTTGACGAGTAAGCTGACTTATGCGCAATAGGTCAGTTATGTTTGTGTCGAACAAATATAACATGGCGAGATAGCTCAGACGGTAGAGCTATCGACTGACAATCTAGAGTCCCAGGTTCGATTCCTTCCACGAGTAAATTTTATTTAAAAAAATTTACAATAAAAAAATATCTTTTTAACCTTATTTTTTTGAAAATCTATTTTTAGACACATTATGTTTGTCAATACTGGTAAGCACATAGGTAATGACATATTTTTTGATTTTTCGTATGCTTGTGTGTAACCATAACTCATTATTTTGAACGACATCGTCATACAAAAGTAATAAGAAATGTAATAAGAAAAGTAACAGTAAGGTATGCAGTTACATAACCACATGTTTTGTATTGATATTCTACACTGGGATGTAATAGCAGATTTCTGGGATGCCGGTTAATTTGATTTTAATCTTATGTTTAGTTAATCTCAAAACAAATATAATCTGAGTTTAATAGAGCATACTGATTTTAAGCTGTAGTTTGGGAAACATGAAATTCCAATTTTAAATGTTCTACACTCACAATATATTTTCCATATCCGATTGAAGTTTATTCAAAAAGTAATAGATAAAGTTTATTTTTAATTGAAGAATCAATTAAAATACATGGAAACATATTAGGGGTTTTCAATATAAACTCGTATTCTACTCGTAAACGGTGTAAACCTGGTATGTTTATGAGTTTAATATTAGCTGTACTTTTGTTCATACCTATCAACGTTAAGTATTTGTAGCAAATCTACGTTAAACTGATTGGAGTATCAATTTTTTTTAGAAAGTGAGTATTTATGATAGTTCCGGTGTAATCGAACGTGAGTCAGCAAAACTTTTTAGGTGGTAACGCGAAGAAGTTACGCTAGGTGTGAAAATGTATAAACGTTGAGTTTTCAACGTTGATAATTATCCACGTCCCAGTGTAGAAACGGTAATGACATATCATTATTTTTTTGACTACCAGTACTTACCTTCTGCATTATTTTAAAACATATAATAATGAGTTACTGATAATGACTTATTTTTATCATTATTTCAAATAGAAAATAATTTTCTAGATTTTTTTGAAAATTTTTTTAAATCTATTTTTAGACTCAATATTTTTAAATATATGGATATATGTAACCACATATTTTTTAATTTTTTGTATGTTGGCGAGTAAGCTTACTTGTGTGCAGCAGGTCAATTATGTTTTTATCTATTAAATATTACATGTCGATATAACTCAGATGGTAGAGCTATTGACTGGCAATCTGTAGACCCAGGTTCGATTCCCGCACCAGCATATTTTATTAAAAAAAAAAATACAATAAAAAATATTTTTTTTTATATAATTTATTTTTTTGAAAATCTATTTTTAGACTCATTATTTTTGTCACTACTGGTAAGCACATAGGTAACGATATATTTTTTGATTTTTCGTATGCTGGTGTGTAACCATAACTCATTATTTTTCGCGACATCGCCATATAAAGGTAATAAGAAATGTAATAACAAAAGTATGTAGTTACCATTACCAAGTATGTAGTTACATAACCACATATCTGGTAATGATTTTCTACACTGGGGTTGTAAGTTAACGTGCATACGAAAAGTAATATGTTAGTTTTCATCTAAAAAACGTTTTTATGCACTTTGTGCTTTTTTGAAAGTTAACGGATATAGTTAAGTCGAAAATACAGCTAATGTCAAACTCCATACATAAAAACATAGTCGGGAAGTATTCAGTACCTCAGTACTTAAGTACTAGTAAAGTACAAGTATTTGGTACAATTACTTGGTTAATTACTTGGTACTTGCTAAGTACACTTGGTACTTGCTAAGTCCTATGGTACTTGTTAAGTACTTTTGGTACTTGATAAGTTCTATGGTACTTGCTAAGTACTTGTGGTACTTATTAAGTTCTATGGTACTTTTTAAGTACTATGGTACTTGTTAAGTACCTTTGGTACTTGCTAAGTACTATGGCACTTGCTAAGTACTATGGTACTTGTTAAGTACCTTTGGTACTTGCTAAGTACTATGGTACTTACTAAGTACTATAGTAGTTTTTTGTGGCCCTTTGTTCCTAATGGAACCATAGGACATAATATATATAGTAGTTTTCAATACTACTGCACTCTTCGAGTTTCACAATAATTATGTGTATATTTGTGCATTTTAAGTGCCTATTCCTACTTTTGACTTGTTGTGGCCGTCATAAGACTATTTTTAAGACTGAGAGTCACAACTTTTCATACAAAGCAACAATAAAAAATTTTATGATTGTGTCGATACCAATTCTTAATTTTTTTGAAGTTTTCAAGCGAAAATTTTAATAAATATAATTTATTGTGACTTTGCAATAACAAATACATGGGGAATACAGTCACAACTAAGAGTCGCAGACCTCTCGTAGGAATAGGCACGTTAACGGTATTACATGGATGTAAAAAATCGATGAAATTGAAAAAAAGTCTCAAATATCAGAAAAAATCGCCAAAACAAACAAAAATTCTAAATTTAAAAAAAATCGTCAAAATTAGAAGAAAAAAACACCAAAAATCGCCAAAATTGAAAAAAAAAAAAATTGTCAAAAGTGAAAAAAACACCAAAATAAAAAAAATCTAAAATTTAGAAAATCGTCAAAAATTAAAAAAAAATTCAAAAATTGGAAAAAATTTAAAAAAAATGGCAAAAATTTAAATAAAAACGCAAAACTTGGAAAACTAATCTCCAAATTTAAAAAATCATGCAGATTTTATCAAAAACATCGACAAAATTTTAAAACTCTTCAAAATTTATCAACATCGTCTAAATTATAAAAAAAAGCGCCATATTAAAAAAAAATCTTTCAAAATTAGAAAAAATCGCCAAAATTTGAAAAATTTCCAAATTTGGAAAATTTTGTAAACATTTTTAAAAAATCGTCCTAACTTGAAAAAATTGTCAATATTTGAAAAAATTGCCCAAATGGTCAAAATTAAAAAAAAAAATCGTCAAAAATTAGACAAAATCGCCAAAATTAGACAAAATCGCCAAAATTACAAAATATCGTAAAAATTTTGAAAAAATCGTCTTGAAAAATTGTCAATATTTGAAAAAATTACCAAAATCTTCAAAATTTCAAAAAATCGTCAAAAATTTGAAAAATTGCCAAAATTGAAAAATTTTATGAAAGTTTTAAAAAAATCGTCATAACTTAAAAGAATCGGCAATATTTGAAAAAATTGCCCAAATTATCAGAATTTAAAAAAAAATTAGAAAAATACGCCAAAATTCCAAAATATCGTAAAAATTTGGCAAAAATCGCCTTGAAAAAATGGTCAATATTTGAAAAAATTACTAAAATCGTCAAAATTTCAAAAATTGGAAATAATCGGAAAAATTGCCAAATTTTAAAAACTCGTAAAAATTGGTGACAATCGACAAAAATTAGAAAAAATCGCCAAAATTTTTTCATTTGGAAGAAAGCCATAATGAATCATCTGTGAAAAAATAAAGGCGAAAATCGCTTAAATAAAACTTAATTCGTCCATATCTCGAAAACTAGAAGGGCTAGGGAAGAAATGTTTGCACCAGAGGTCAAAACCCACCCCCAATACCCCGATACCGAAACTAAATTTTGACTTGCATTGTTAGATTTTAAAATCGCGTTTTTCTCGAAAACTAAGCGTCGCAGAGAGAAAAGGGCTTTTATTTGGTATATCGCCCATATCTCGAAAATTGAATGAGTTAAATGAAAACGGACAACGGCTTTGTAACAGGGAAGTCATGAGTCATCTCTGGAAAAATAAGTGCGAAAATCGCTAAAATAAAATTTTAAGCATCCATATCTCCCAAACTAGAGGAAAAATGACTGCACCAAAGATCAAAACCCACTACCAATACCCCGATACCGAAACTAAATTTTGACTTGCATTGCTAGATTTTAAAATCGCGTTGTTCTCAAAAACTAAGCCTCGTAGAGAGAAAAGGGATTTTATTTGTAATATCGCTAGTATCTTTAAAGCCAAATGAATTAAATGAAAACGGACAACGGTTTTGGAACAAGGAAAAATAAATGCGAGAAATAAATTTTGGAAATTTCGTTTTTTAATACCTGCACAATTTTTTCAATTTTGGCGATTTTTTCTAATTTATGTCGATTTTCACAAATTTTTAAATTTTTTTAATTTTGGCAATTTTTGCAATTTTTTCCAATTTTTGACAGCTTTTTGAAATTTTGGTAATTTTTTAAAAATTTTTAATTTTTTTCAATTTTTCAAAATTTCCCAATTTTTCCAATTTTCCAAATTTAGACGACTTTGATAATTTTTCACATATTGACAATTTTTCAAGACGATTTTTTCAAAAATTTTACGATATTTTACAATTTTGTCTAATTTTTGAAAATTTTTTTACAAATTTTTTCAATTTTGCCAATTTTTCAAAATTTTCCGATTTTTTTCCAATTTTTAACGACTTTTTGAAATTTAAACGATTTTGGTAATTTTTTCAAATATTGACAATTTTTTCAAGACGATTTTTTCAAAATTTTTACGACATTTTGCAATTTTGGCGATTTTGTCTAATTTTTGACGATTTTTTTAAAATTTTTCAAATATTGACCATTTTTTCATTTTTTTTTTAAATTTTTTCTAAATTTTAACGATTTTTTTTAATTTGGCGATTTTTTTAATTTTTGACGATGTTGAGAAATTTTGAAGATTTTTTAACATTTTGTCGATTTTTTAAATTTTTTTATAAAATCTACATGATTTTTTAAATTTGGAGATTTGTTTTCCAATTTCTAAAATTTTTTCAATTTTTGCCATTTTTTTAAATTTTTTCCAATTTCGCCGATTTTTTTTTAATTTTTGACGATTTTTTAATATTTTAGATTTTTTTATTTTGGTGATTTTTTCACTTTTAACTTTTTTTTTAATTTTTTTTCACTTTTGATGATTTTTTTTTTTTTTTTTTTAATTTTGGCCATTTTTTAAAATTTTTGCATTTTTTTTTTGTTTCGGCGATTTTTTCTGATATTTGAAACTTTTCAATTTCAGCTATGTTTTTTTCAATTTTTAAAATTCAAAATCTAGAGACTACAGCTGCGTTTGTGCAAAACCCGGAAAACGTTGAAAAACTGTCAAAATCGTTCTTGATAACACTGATAGAGAGTCACACAAACACAGCTAATATTACTGTTGGATAAAGTGTAACTAAGTTACCGTTTTTTTTTTATAATAACTAAATAATTTTAATGGGAGCGTGCTTTTTTAGCGGCTCGATTTTAAAAAACTCAATTAAATTTCGTTAAAGAGCTGCTCGATAAAAAAAGCCCTATGCAATTTTTTATACGAGCTGCTCGATTTAAAAAACTCTATTCAGTTTTGTAAACGAGCCTTTTCATTTTCATAAGCTCTTTAATTTTTTTTAGTTGCGAGCTTTTTTCATTTGAGCAGCTCTTTTAATTTTGGCTTCCGAGCTTTTTAAAAAAATTTATATATTCATGGTCCGCTCGAGCTTTCTTTCCATCCCTGGTATAAATACAAGGTTTACGCTATGTAACATTAATATACGACGCTACATTCTTCCTGAGTCTTTTATTAAAATTTTTAATTTTTTTTGTATTTTTTTTTTTAAACATACAAAATATAGTATCATAGTACTTAGCAAGTACCATAGTACTTAGCAAGTACCTATAGTACTTAACAAGTTCCATGGTACTTAGCAAGTACCAAAGGTACTTAACAACTACCATGGTACTTAACAAGTACCAAAGGTACTTAACAAGTACCATAGCACTTAACAAGTTCCAAAGGTACTTAGCAAGTGGGCGCTGTGGTGTAATGGTTAGCGCGTTGGACTGTTACACGTGAGGTTGCGGGTTCGAGCCCCAACCAAGGCAACATCAATTTATGAAAAATAGTAATATGTATGAGTTTTTTCTATCCCTCCTACATATCGCAGCGTCCTCCTTCGGTGTTCCCATAGCACTTAACCCCACCGAAGTAAAATAATATAACATTGCTATGAACTAAAAAGCTTCAACAAAGTTCGCCAACTCACCATCAGATGGCGCGCAACAACTGTTCTAAAAAATTTAACATCTCGCGCAATTACAGTGTTGCCATATTTGAAGCCCTTCATCTTTCACTACCTTTCACTTCTTCTCTATCCCCTTTCCAAAGGAAGCAACACGTTAATTAATAGGAAGAATTTCCTGAGTGAAGCAAAAAAAAAAAAGTACCAAAGGTACTTAACAAGTACCATAATACTTAATAAGTACCACAAGTACTTAGCAAGTACCATAGAAATTAGCAAGTACCAAAAGTACTTAACAAGTACCATAGGACTTAGCAAGTACCAAGTGTACTTAGCAAGTACCTAGTACATTTTAAGGTATTGGTACTTAAGTATCAATTACTTCCCTAGTAATTGGTACTCATTACAAAGTACATTTGAAACTTGGTACTTGTACTCAAAAATTTTTTACTTAATTTACTTATGCCCATCTATGATTTAAACAATGGGTCATATGAATAAAACTTAGCAATTACTTCGAAGTAATTACTTTGGGCTTAGGAATGGCTTTTAACTCCAAATTTACCAATTGGCAAGCTCGGGTAAATATAAATTCCATTTAAATACGATTTTACTACTCCAGCTTGTTTTTATCATATCGCCTTTGAAACTTGGAGAAAAAAATAATAATCTGTGCAAATCTGGTAGTAGCATGTTAATTTAATTAAACTAATGTCGACAATAAAAACATCCCTGTGTGAAACAACAACTATTGCAGGAAAGTCAAAAGTTCAACTACGAAGAACAACTTCGTCTTCAATTGAAGTGCAATTTGCATTTCTTTCATTTCCATGTATTTTTGCAAAACCAAAAAAATTAATCAAAATGAAACATGTACTCGACAGAAACTAATTAACAAAACTATACGAATAATTCAATTTTCATGTAATTAACACGAGTGTGAAGAAGAATAAGATGCAACTTTAGCTGTAGAACGACCGCAGAAAAAAATTGGAATATCACAATAAGAAACGCTACAATTTGTAGATGAATTTTGTTATTTTGCAATTAACTTAGAATGTTGATGATTAGGGCAAGGAATTTCGTGCACTTAAAAAAAAACGAAACTATGCGCCTACAAAATGCAGCTAAAAAAGAAAAGTATGCATTAAAAACATATGAAATATGCACTAAAAATACTTATTTTTTCAAAAATGAAGCATCTTAAAATATAAAAAGGTATATAAATTAGTTATTTTTCAAATAAACACCGAGTTTATTGCTTTTTTTTAGGTCAACATGATTTTCAAGAAAGCTTTTTTTTAAATAACAAAATAAAAATATATTTTTAATTTTTTTTTAACAAAATTAAAAAATATTCCTAAAAAAATATACACAAATATGCATTAAAAAGCTTAAAATATGCAGTAAAAAGTCATGAAATGTGCATTTCAAGTCAATATATGCAAAAACATGCATTTATGACAAAATATGCAAAAATATCTAAATTTGATAATTCGGATAAATATTTAATCCATATTACTTTTGGACTATCGAGAAAAAATATGCATTTGCATAAAATTCCTTGCCCTATTGATGATAAACTACACTACGCAGTGGCGAACTCAGGAATTCGTTTCTGGGGAAGCGCAACCAAAATTGGAACATCACAATAAGAAACGCAGCAATTTGTAAATGAATTTTAATATTGGAACTAACTTACAATTGCTGATGATAACTACTACCCAGTGGCGAACTCGGGAATTGGTTTCGGGGTGCCTAATCAACGCTTTTGTAGAACAAATTTCGGTATGAAAGTTTCAGAAAACTATATCAAAATTATTTACAAAATAAAGAAAAATTGTAGATAATATTAAATCATTAGTAATCGAAACGATGCTGTTACCCCGAACGAATGCGTATACCAAAATTCATTAAAATATCTTTGTATTTTCGACCTAATTTTAGGGGATTTTTATAAAGTCACAAGGTGTAAACAGGGACCGATTTTAACCAAAATCAATAGGCTTTGTCGTTGGGCCGATATAGAATAAGTAGGTCTACGGGATTTCATCAAATTATCTTTTAATATTTGAACAGACGGGCATCGTTAAATCGAAACAGAAAGTGATTCTGAAAGGATCGGTATACTAAAAGGTAGATCTAGGTTTGCTTTTACAACCATCAGTGCAAACTGAATATACCCTGTCCACGTAGAGATGTAGGGTATAAATACATCATGTTACTATTTTTTACGGGAGCCTACTTGATAGCGTAATTATACAATAAATTTTTATTTTCATATAGCACGTTACATATTTTCGGATAGATCATTGAAGACATCACCCTAAATAAAAGTCCGTAAAAACAGTTTAAAATTCTGCTAAGATAACTGAAAATACTACCAATGTATGTATTATGTAAATACAAATTTCTGTTAAAATGTCGCTTAAAATCTGGGGTCGACTCTGCGGATCTGAACCTCGACAGGCCCTTATTTATCGTTGGAAGAACACATATAGTCCGAATAATAAGTACAGCTTAATTTTTTTAATAGCTTGCAGACCAATATTTATTTAAATTAAAAGAAAAAACAAATGCTATTTGGTTTTCTTACAACATCCCAGCAAAACCTTGGTAATGGGTTTGACCTTTTTCACGCATTGCCTGGCAATGGTTTTACTTAGAAACCTAAAATAATACGTTACTAATATTGTGATACATCAATACTTATGTGGGAGGTATGAAATAATGAGTTACCGATATGGAGATATGTCACTACTTATTTGGATCCTTTAAAATAATATATTACCGATATTGTGTTTAATAATAACTTTTTATTAAGAGTAAAAATAATAACGCTGTTATTCAAAAAAAAAACTTCTTAATTTAGTTTTAAAACATGAATTTGCTAAAGCATTCATTATCTCTATTAAACCTTTATTAAAAAATTGTGTTTAAAAACATACAATAAAAGTTTATTAATTTTGTTTTTAATTCTGGCAACACTTTGTATATTTTCTCTTTTTATTGTTAGTGATACATGAATTTTGTGAACGATTGACTCGGTAATTGTAGGTAAATATATTGTTTTGTAAATTTTGGAAATTAAAATGTTTTATTACAAATCAAAACATATTAAAAAACGATTTTTAAACATTACTGATGGGAACAAACTGTGCTAAAGGATTTTTTGTATTACGAATACTGAAAGTATTCGAATATCGAGTATGGTTTTATTATAAATGCATCACTATTTTATTGAATTTGTTTTTATTTTATTTTCATGCAAATTTGGGAAAAATTTTCGAAAAAAGAGTTTAGTCTTGGAATTTTTGCAGTTTTTTTGTTTCGGTTGGATAGAAAATGTTGTATTACATCTATTCTTGGGTGGATAACTCTTAAACAATTCATTTAATCATTGTAAATTGCAGTGGTTTTCTTTTTCCAAACTTTATCAAACAGCTATTTTAGGCTACAGCCTGCTTTAAGCGTTTAATAAATTTTTCTTTATTAATCATTTGTGAATATTCTTTTTGCCAAATTAGCTTAAAAATCTATAATTAGACTATTTTAAAAGTTTTTGAATAACACAGTAAGTTATTGGTATTGCATAATATAACTTCTTATTATGCGAAAATACGATTTAATGAAAATTTATATTCTAATTACATTGCTCGGATCGGTGTACTTTTAAACAAAGTCATTACTGGTAACATCTAATTTTATTCCTTATATGTAACCAATGAAATATCTACTAATGTGTAATGACTTACTTCACTCTATAAAAGAATGTACTTATTTTAGCTAACTAGTGAATTTAATATGACAAGTAACAACTTATTTCAGTACTTCCTTCGTAATCACTTATTTTATGCTCTACCGGTACGACTTAGGCAACCATTTACCCCCAATGACACCCCCATGTTAAAATAATGTGTTATGCGACCAAAGTGTAAGTAAAGGGTTCTTCAATAAGAGCGCTACAAAAGTTTTTTTAAATAAAACAAAAACGGTTTTGGATATCAATGAAATTCTTTATTCCTGTGAAAGTACGTTCGATGCCATTATGTATGGAAATCGATATCTTTTGCATGGCCACCACGGGCACGCTTGCAGAAGTCCAGACGCTGAACCCAATTTTCGACGGTTTTCAAGCATAAATCGGCCGATATTCGTACGAAGTTCATCAATCGTCGCTGGCTTGTTGGCATAGACCATAGATTTGACGTAGCCCCACAGGAAATAGTCCAACGGCGTCAAATCGCACGACCGAGGCTGCCAATCGACTGGACCATTTCGTGAGATAACACGTTCTACAAACTTGGTTTGCAATAAATTGATAGTGACATTCGCTGTGTGGCTTGTGGCGCAGTCCTGTTGGAACCACATGTCCTCCAAGTCCATATCAGCCAATTGGGGCCAAAAATATTCGGTTATCATTGAACGGTAGCGATTCCCATTCACAGTAACGTGCCGGTCTTGATCATCACGGAAGAAGTACGGCCCAATGACGCCGCCGGCCCATAAACCGCACCAAACCGTAATTTTTACGGGATGCAATGATGACTCATGGAGTACGTGTGGATTGCTGTCTGACCAATAACGCATATTTTGTGTATTGACGAAGCCATTCATTATGACGACCATAAATTGGACATAGCGCTCTTAACGTTGAGGCCACTGACTCCTAATTTCGGTAGTAAATTTTAATAATTTCGACTCGTTTTTGGCTCGTATATCTTTCCATCATGAAATGGCAAACCTTACTGAAGAGAAATGTCAAAAGAGTGGCAAGAAATATGGCGTCGTTTGCTGTCCCTGTCTTTCTACTTTGGTAGCGTCCCTGTTGAAGAACCCTTTAGTTACAATTTTTGGTTTCTTATTACATTTCCCTTTAACTGGTAATAGAAGGTTTTGGATATGAAATAAAATAACTACAAAAACAATAGCCGCTTTTTCTAATCACTTGGATTTAATAAATCCAAAAAGTAGTTCTAAAAGTGCTCAACAGATGGGGCTAGATTCTCCCTATTTTAAAAAGAATTTTCTGTCCGACACTTCTTTCACCCTAATTTTTAATACCGAATTCGATGATGAAGGATTTTACTTTAACTTTTAAATTTTAATTATATTTTATATAAAACAGCTAGACAGTCTTCCTTTTCAGTTTTATCAAGGTTGGCAACCGATACCGTTATAATACCGTTATCAAATTCAGAATTTCCATTTGAAATTCAGAAAACATCAATTGAATTTCAGATTTTCCATTTGAAATTCAGAAAATATCAATTGAAATTCAGAAAATATCATTTGAAATTCAGAAAATATCAATTGAAATTCAGAAAATATCATTTGAAATTCAGAAAATATCATTTGAAATTCAGAAAATATCAATTATTATTCAGAAAACATCAATTGAAATTCACAAAATATCAATTGAAATTCAGAAATTGTCATTTCAAATTCAGAAAATATCAATTGGAATTCAGAAACCGTCATTTGAAATTCAGAAAACATCAACTGAAATTCAGAAAATATCATTTGAAATTCAGAAAATATCATTTGAAATTCAGAAAATATCATTTGAAATTCAGAAAATATCAATTGATATTCAGAAAACATCAATTGAAATTCAGAAAATATCAATTGAAATTCAGAAAATATCAATTGAAATTTAGAAATCGTCATTTGAAATTCAGAAAATATCAATAGAAATTCAGAAACCGTCATTTGAAATTCAGAAAATATCAATTGAAATTCAGAAAATATCATTTGAAATTCAGAAAATATCAATTGAAATTCGGAAAATATCATTTGAAATTCAGAAAATATCATTTGAAATTCAGAAAATATCATTTGAAATCCAGAAAATATCAATTGAAATTCAGAAAACATCAATTGAAATTCAGAAAAATGTAAACAGAATTTTTTAAAGAATTCGGCCAGGTAGATAATGTTATAGCCTATAAAAAATTTATATATTGATTTTATCAAAATACTTTTGATTAATAAGTGGGAGTAAAATTCATTTTATTTACGCGTGTGAGGATTATTTAAAATTTGTGTGTCTGAATGATTTTATATAGACTAATTTCTTTCTTGTTACGAATTATGGCTCCAAATTGTAAGGCTTTAAAGCCAAATAATAGTCTTTAATATCAGCGTTACGTTTTAATGTCTAATGGAGCCATAATTCGTTACAAGAAAGAAATTCGTCTACATAAAATCATTGAGGACAATGAATTTTACTTATTTTGATAAAACTCATATATAAATTATTTATAGGGGATAATATTATCTACCTGGACAGATTCTTTTAAAAAATGTGTTTACTTTTTTCTGAATTTCAATTGATGTTTTCTGAATTTCAATTGATATTTTGTGAATTTCAAATGATATTTTCTGAATTTCAATTGATATTTTCTGAATTTCAAATGATATTTTCTGAATTTCAATTGATATTTTCTGAATTTCAAATGACGATTTCTGAATTTCAGTTGATATTTTTTGAACTTCAATTGATATTTTCTGAATTTCAATTGATGTTTTCTGAATATCAATTGATATTTTCTGAATTTCAAATGATATTTTCTGAATTTCAAATGACGTTTTCTGAATTTCAATTGACATTTTCTGAATTTCAAATGATATTTTCTGAATTTCAAATGATATTTTGAGAATTTTAATTGATATTTTCTGAATTTCAAATGATATTTTCTGAATTTCAAATGGAAATTCTGAATTTCAATTGATCTTTTCTGAATTTCAAATAGAAATTCTGAATTTCAATTGATATTTTCTGAATTTCAAATGGAAATTCTGAATTTCAATTGAGATTTTCTGAATTACAGTTGCAAAAGGTAGTTTCTTACGTACTTAAATAATAAATGGCGCCCAATAATTTAACTTATTTAACAATATGAAATAACCACCAAAAATGGAATAACCCCCCAAAAAATTAAAACGCAATAATATTTAAACTGTTTTAATTTTATTTCATTGGGGATTTTTTTTTTTTTTTTGGGGTTATTTCATGGGGGTTATCCGTAGCGCTGATAAATATGTACATCTGCGATGATATTTTTAAGAGAAATTTTCTAAATTTTTAAATTTTTTAAAAAAGTACTTTTAAATAAAAACTAAAATCAAGGTGACACGCGAGAAATTTTCCAAAAAAAATTTGTCCGTTGTCCTAATGTATATGTATAATTAATAATGTCCTACCGAACTCACATTGTTAAGGCCGCACCGAAGCCGAACTTCGGCCAAAATTACTAAATTCGGCCGAAACCGAAGCCGGATACTTTTGTGTTTGAATAAAAGTACAATTTCATGCAACTTTTGCAAATTCAAAAATGCGGAAACCAATTTCTAAATATTTCTATATTGCAAAAACATAAAAAAGTTTTATTTTTCGCTCTTTAACTAAAAATTAAGTTTAATATGTGCATATTTATAAGTTACTATACAACATTCAAAGAGTTAAATGTTGCAAAATTATTTATTTATAGAAAAGTTTGGTATTCGGTCAAAATTTTTCCGAACACCGAACTTGGCCGAACATCACTTTTTGGCCGAACATCACTTTTTGGCCGAACTCCGAAGCCGAATACTCGGTCGGACACTAATAATTAACTAACAACAGAGTTTAAGATAGGAAGCTGTCGGCTAATCGTTACTTCTGAATTTATGGAAATACATTCCGAAGACTAATAAATCTCTAAGTAGGTACATTTAACAATATTAAAAGAATAAGTTTTTTTTATCAAATTTTGTATTAGTTTCACAACAACAAATAGTGACAGAAATGTTAACTTGTATGTACAGCATTACAATGCATACGACGAATGCAAAGTACGTTCTTGTCAATTTTCACACAATCCTAAGCCTTGAATAGTTTTGAGTTTTTGCTTTTTTTCTACTAAAACAACAAAAAAAAGATACAGATACAAATTCATAATTGTATTAAGGTTGAGCTTTACAAAGGTCGTTGTGATAATTTTTAGGGCCTTACAAGGAAGCGCAGCTGAAGCGTTCCCTCCTATTGCAATGAAATTCGGATATGTTAAAGAGAATAAAAAGAAGCTATTTTTGTGAGTTGCAGTCATACATTTTGGGATTTAAAAGTGGGATCAAATATTATGCACTTTTTTTTAAGATGTTTCTAAAGAAACTAGAGCATTCAAAATCAAAAACCGTTTAACCAGTTTCGATTTTTTTTTAATCAAAACAAATTGATAACTGGGATTTTGTCTCGGATAATCGGTTTTTTATTTAAATAATATAACTAGGTTGCCGAACGGAAAAATATATTCGCGTAATTAAATTAATTAATTAGCAATGAGGTCAATAGTAGTAACTAGGCCAACCAAAAAGAAGCCAGAGCATGTTTTTTATTTGAAGAGACAGAACAGTTTAGATTGAATACATGTTCTGATCTAAAAAATATCAGTATTTTAAGCTATATTTGTTAGGATATTTTTTGGTTTTTTTGTTTTTGGCTAATTTTGCTTGTTTTTACTTATTTTTTAAACAATGGCTTATTTTTGCTACTTTCTTTAAAAACTAAGCTTATTTTAGCTTTTTTCTACGAAAAGAGAGCTAATTTTTGCTCTTTTTAATAAAACCAGTACCGATAGAGGGCGCTGAAATTTAGTATTACCTGATCAACTATTTAGTATCAGTTTATTATCAGCTGAGCCTATATTTAAAAACTCAAAAACTGCTGAAAACTACACAAAATAAGGAAAAAACAAGCGACGAATATATTCAAATAATAAAATTTGAGATATTTGTTTGTTTTTTTGCTTTCTTGTTTTTTATTATTTAAATTTAAATAAAAAAATAAAATTGTCAATTTTTTAAACAATGTGCCATCTACACCTTTTGCAGTTGTAATTCAGAAAATATCAATTGAAATTCAGAATTTCTATTTGAAATTCAGAAAATATCAATTGAAATTCAGAATTTCCATTTGAAATTCAGAAAAGATCAATTGAAATTTAGAATTTCCATTTGAAATTCAGAAATCGTCATTTGAAATTCAGAAAATATCAATTGAAATTCAGAAATCGTCATTTGAAATTCAGAAAATATCAATTGAAATTTAGAAAATATCATTTGAAATTCAGAAAAAATCAATTGAAATTCAGAAACCGTCATTTAAAATTCAGAAAATTCCAACTGAAATTCAGAAATTGTAATTTGAAATTCAGAAAATATCAATTGAAATTCAGAAATCGTCATTTGAAATTCAGAAAATAGCAATTGAAATTCAGAAAATATCATTTGAAATTCAGAAAATATCAATTGAAATTCAGAAACCGTCATTTGAAATTCAGGAAATATCAATTGAAATTCAGAAATTGTCATTTGAAATTCAGAAAATATCAATTGAAATTCAGAAATCGTCAATTGGAATTCAGAAAATATGAATTGAAATTCAGAAAATATCATTTGAAATTCAGAAAATATCAATTGAAATTCAGAAATGTTCATTTGAAGTTTAGAAAATTCAATTGAAATTCAGAAATCGTCATTTGAAATTCAGAAATTATCAATTTAAATTCAGAAAATATCATTTCAAATTCAGAAAATATCAATTGAAATTCAGAAAATATCATTTGAAAATCTGAAAATATCAATTGAAATTCAGAAAACATCAATTGAAATTCAGAAAAATGTAAACACATTTTTTAAAGGAATCCGTCCAGGTAGATAATGTTATTCCCTATAAAAATTTATATATGGGGTTTATCAAAATAAGTAAAATTCATTTTACTCACGCGAGTGAAAAATATTTAAAATTTGTGTGCCTCAATGATTTTATGTAGACTAATTTCTTTCTTGTAACGAATTATGGCTCCATTAGAAATTAAAACGTAACGCTGATATTAAAGACTATTATTTGGCTTTGAATTTTAGCCTTACATTTTGGAGCCATAATTCGTAACAAGAAAGAAATTAGTCTTCATAAAATCATTGAGGCACACAAATTTTAAATAATTCTCACTCGCGTAAGTAAAATGAATTTTACTCCCAATTATTAATCAAACGTATTTTGATAAAATCCATATATGTATAAATTTTTTATAGGGTATAACATTATCTACCTGGCCGGATTCTATAAAAAATTCTGTTTACATTTTTCTGAATTTCAATTGATGTTTTCTGAATTTCAGTTGATATTTTCTGAATTTCAAATGATATTTTTTGAATTTCAATTGATATTTTCTGAATTTCAAATGACGATTTCTGAATTTCAATTGATGATTTCTGAATTTCAAATGATGATTTCTGATTTTTAGTCGATATTTTCTGAATTTCAAATGACGATTTCTGAATTTCAATTGATATTTTCTGAATTTCAAATGACGATTTCTGAATTTCAATTGATATTTTCTGAATTTCAATTGATATTTTATGAATTTTAATTGATATTTTCGGAATTTCAAATGATATTTTCTGAATATCAATTGATATTTTCTAAATTTCAAATGATATTTTCTCAATTTCAAATAATATTTTCTGAATTTCAAATGATATCTTCTGAATTTCAATTGACATTTTCCGAATTTCAAATGATATTTTCTGAATTTTAATTGATATTTTCTGAATTTCAAATGGAAAATCTGAATTTCAAATGGAAAATCTGAATTTCAATTGATGTTTTCTGAATTTCAAATGGAAATTCTGAATTTCAATTGATGTTTTCTGAATTTCAAATAGAAATTGTGAATTTCAATTGATATTTTCTGAATTACAATTGGAAAAGGTGTAGTGATAACAATGTTTTTATAACTTTTTGGTGATGCCATACCCCTGTATTACTGGCTGAGTTCCAAAACGTCATTTGCAATGCAGCTGAACAAAGTCATGCATTCGTAAACGCAATTGATGCGCATATAAAAAGCAAACTCTGCATCACAAATGTTGTTGATGCTTTGTTGACATGTTTTTATTACAAAGTAAGCTACACACTTGTTTGCTTTGTATAGAAACAGTAGTAAAACCGCAAACACTGCAATGTGTTTTGAAGTTTAGGAACTCACCCACTCTTTTAAATATCGTGAACAAAATCATAGCCCACATCCTGCACAATCGCATTTCATCCATTACCGAACCACAGCTTAGACGAGAACAAGCAGGCTTTAGACCAAACAGGTCATGCATTGATCACATCAACAGCTTGAGGATAATTGTGGAACAGTCGGTTGAATGGCGCTCACCCCTTTACTTAGTGTTCGTTGACTTCAAACGTGCATTTGACACATTACAACACAATGCGATATGGGAACCTCTAAGATGCAAGGGAGTTCCCGGGAAGATAATTAATCTCATTAAGGAGCTATACAACAACGCATTTTGTTCCATACTCCATGAGGGTTCAGCAAGCAAACCCATCAGAGTAAACGTAGGTGTTCGTCAAGGCTGTGTTTTGTCTCCACTACTGTTTAATATAGTACTTGACGTAGTTATGAACCACTGTATGGATATGCATCATGGTATTTCGTGGGGCCTTCATGATAGGTTAGATGATATTGATTATGCAGATGACGTCTGTCTTCTATCCCACCGCTTCTCTAGCATGCAAACCAAGATTCAAGCCTTTGCTACACGTGCGGCCAAAGCGGGCTTACAAATTAACATCAACAAAACTAAATCAATACGCCTGAATTCTTCATGCGACACGAACTTCCAGCTTTCGGGCCAACCCATTGATGATGTTGAAATCTTCTGTTATCTGGGGAGTATAATTTCTAAAAGAGGGGGCAGCAAAGAAGATATACAGAATAGACTGTGCAAGGCAAAGCAAGCATACGGCATGCTTAATAAATTCTGGAGATCGCAAAATGTCTCCAATCACACCAAGATCAAGGTTTTTTTTTTTTTTTTTTTTTTTTTTTTTTTTTTAAGAGAAGCAACACTCAGGAAATTCTTCCTATCAATTAACGTGTTGCTTCCTTTCGAAAGGGGATAGAGAAGAAGTGAAAGGTAGTGAAAGATGAAGGGCTTCAAATATGGAACACTGTAATTGCGCGAGATGTTGAATTTTTTTTAGAACAGTTGTTGCGCGCCATCTGATGGTGAGTTGGCGAACTTTGTTGAAGCTTTTTTAGTTCATAGCCCTGTTATATTATTTTACTTCGGTGGGGTTAAGTGCTATGGGAACACCGAAGGAGGACGCTGCGATATGTATGAGGGATAGAAAAAACTCATACATATTATTATTTTTCATAAATTGATGTTGCCTTGGTTGGGGCTCGAACCCGCAACCTCCCGTGTAACAGTCCAACGCGCTAACCATTACACCACAGCGCCCACAGCAACGTGATAGCAACGTGAAATCTGTGCTTCTGTATGGCTGTGAAACCTGGAATATTTCGAGTCGTGAAATGAGTTGTATGCAAGCTTTTGTAAACCGCTGCCTCAGGCGTATACATAGGATATTCTGGCCTGCCACGATATCAAATCGGGATTTGTGGAACTTAACCAATCAAATTCCTTTAAGTATGAATATCCGATTGCGTAAATTTAGTTGGCTAGGGTACACAATGAGAAAGCCAGCGGATGATTTAACTCGACAGTCCGTTGAATATAACCCCCAAGGATCCAGGAGACCTGGCAGACCTGCGAACACTTGGAGACGCCAAATAGAGAACGAGTTGCATGCGCATGGTGTGTCCTGGAGTGAGATGAAAATGATGTCTACCGATAGAATACAATGGAGAACATTTGTTGCGGCCCTATGTTCCACTGGGAATTAAAGGATTAAATATATATATACCCCTGGTAAATAATAGTACAAATATGTCACAAGCTTGTTTGATTCCAAAAGTTTCAAGGAATGTCGCATTGTACTAAATATATAATTTAATTTTTATAAGGAATTTAATGAGGAAATAATGAAATTTAAGGGCTAATTTTTTAATTTTAACTGCTTATTTTACTGTCTTTTCGAGCTTTTTAAGACCTTATAACATTCCTTTAAGAGCTTTTTTTGGTTGGCCTAGACTCAAAATAATAAGTCTGTTGGCTGAACAGAAAAATTTGTTAATTTAACAAAATTTATTCCTGTTTTTTGGCTTAAAATAAAATTTGTTGATTTTAACAAATTCTTTTTAAATCTAACTTTAAGTAAGAAATTAGTAGAACTACAGTTTTATTTATAATTATACTGAGTCTTAAATTTTGTTCAACTTTAGGGTCTCGGGAACCTCCCCGGTTCCAGTCCATATCATCTAAGGGCATGTAAGGTTACTCCGGGGGAGCAAACATTTTGTCCATTTTGCTCTATCTCGCTTAGTTTTCGAGATATGGGCCATTATATGAAGTGGAAAATTTTTATTAAAAATTTCCGAGGGTCCAAGGCCCAGCCAAGGTCCATTTTTGGATAGAGATAACCCCTTTCGCTGGGGTATATCTAGTCGAAATTTTCATCAATTTTGCTCTATATCTCTTAGTTTTCGAGATATGGGTCATTTTAAAAAAAATCGGGAGGGAAAGAAATAGCGCCATCTTCAAAACTTCGGATACATTGGTGGCGCCATCTATCGGGTAATAACAGTAACATTAAAATATTATATTTTAACTATAAATTGTGTAAAATTTATCGAATGCGTTCTTAAAAATTTGTTATAAATAGTTTTGAAAATTAACACTCAAAACTAGTTAAAGTCCTGAGGATTTTCAGTATTGTGAAGATAACTAAAATATTTGCATAAATCCGTTTTTCAACTAAAAATTTGTTTAAAAATACTCAAATCGATTTGAAACCCGTTTCAGAGATTTTTTATTTATTTTATGTGTAGTAATAACTAAAGCCTTGTAAAGGTTCAATAAATAACCCTTTTTTAACTTTCAACCGCAAAAACTTAGCAATAGCAATTTCACTAAAAAATTAGGACATGTATGAAATTGGCGACATATCGCAAAAAGTACTATTTTTTCGGACTGTGTAATTTTATAACATTTTCTACTAAATAATCAAAAAAATTTATACTTAGCTTACTGAATAGATAGCGTTATACGATGACAAACCGTGTAAAAATATAAAGTCGGGCATGCCGCCTATATGATACTCTACAGTGAGAGAATTATCTGCATGATATTAACGAATTTTTCATTAATATAATGAAGTTCCTTCCCAGCAAAAAATACTGCTTGCTTGGAAGCAGGCTCGTCAGGGAAAGAAAATAGTGTAGCGCTTGCATTATTGCTGATATAAGGCATGATTTTTGTTCGAGATAACTCGCGTGAAAGCACTTGTTTCGATATCCGATATGCGCTTCTATAATAGCTCCAAATAATGGCATGAAATCACAGCTTTTAGCTAGTAAATTCGGTTGTCATTGTCATTCTTTCGTGCTTTGTTAGAGCGATAAAGTGTGGTAAACAAAACTCTATTGCCTTTTTTAACACACTATTGCAAGCTATAAATCCTCAGAAGCAGTAAACGAAGCAGAAAAGAAGCACTAATCATTTTTACTAATTTTTACCGCTTCCGAATTTTTGCTGGGTTATTATGTTGTTTGGCCAATTATTTCTTTTTTTCTGACTCATTTTTGGGCTTGTTGTATTAGCTTCCCAGCCAGCTAGGCTTTCTATTGTGAATGGTTTTTGCTCTATGTTTTCTTTGTCTAGTATGCGAAGCTTTTCAAAATCAGCTGTGTGGTCAGTTGTTATTATATGTTGTTCTACGTAGTCCTTTCTTTTCCCTTTATTATGTCCATTCTATGCTCTCCTATCCTTGTTTCAAGTATTCCGTTGTCTTTGCACTTCACGTCGTAAACAACATTACTTTGTTGTTGTTTGCTAATAGACGCTTTAATATTAGAGAAAATTGTATTGAGATATGTGTTTGGTTTATAGGCGAAGTATATGTTTTTTGACTATATAGTTGTTCGTAAGTTTTTGTTTTCTGTTAAACCCGGGTGTATTTTACCACTGTAAAAGTTTCGTTGGAATTCGTCTATTGAAACTTTTCATTAAATTAATGCAGTTTCTCATAAAATTTTATGAAAAATTTCATATTATTTATTAAAAATTTTATACATCCAATGACAAAGTATCATTAGAAATAGTTTCATAAAAATGATGGAGCTTTTTTATAAAATTTAGAAAATTTTTCATCCACTTTTCGAAGGAACTTCATCAGTTTAATGAAAAATTTCATTAAAACTCATCCAAGAAAATTCGCCATGTGTGCACCAGTATGGTTGAAAGGCGCCTAATGTATGAATCCGAAACTTAAATGGGTTGAATTTTGTAAAAATTTGTCAATATGATGGTAAAAAGTTATTATACTTTATATAGACGTACCAAATTTCAATAAAATATCTATATGTGCGAATTTTGGCGTGCAAACACCATAATAGCCAATTTTGGACAGACTTCTATTTGGGCACTCTTTGGGATTCTAACGAAACTCAGTAAGCTTTGTCATTGGGCTCATGTGAATCAGTGCACCAAATTTCTCCATATATGCGACCTTTAAACGTGCGAATTATCTTAATAGCCAATTTTTGTGGGCCCCCCTGATTTTATAAAGCAAGCGGAATAATAATTAAGGTCAATAGGCCTTTTTTTAATCACTGGATTTATTTTATTTGGTTAAAAAATCCACATTTTGTTTTTTAATTTTCAAAATTTAACATTTTTATCAAAATTTTACACTTATTCGCAATATAAATCTATTTTGGATTTATCTTAATTCAATCCCTGTGTTATAGCAAAACACTGGCTTCCTCGAGGCAAAAATCGATATATCACACTTTAAAATCCAACTTTAAATGCCGAAGCTATAAGGAAAAATTGAAAAAGGCGACCCCTACATTCGGCAAAAAAAATTTTTTTTTTTAAATTGCCTTGCAAAAATACTTCATATTGGAGGGTGTACGGCGAACTTTTTTTTTTGAGGTACGGTCTACTGTCCACGTAGTGCTGTAGGGCACTGTTGGTACACACACTTTTGTTACCGAAATATGTAATTTTCATAAAGCTTTTATAAAAAAAATCATAGAGCTTTTTTAAAAAAAAAAAATATTTAGCTTTTTTTTTTAATCACCTGGATTTAGAATTTTTCATACAAAAAGTGGATTTATTAAATCCAAAAAAAGCTGGATTTAATAAATCCATAATAAAAGCACAAATATATGAAACAGCCTATTAATTTAATGTCAGAAAAAAATACGAATAAAAATCAAAAGAGAAACAAAAAAATTGAAAAACTAACAAATAAAAGGTTTTTATTAAATTTTTTTTATGAAATATGTTTAGAAAACAAACTACACCTCACCAAATACATATTTTTAATCTTGGACATGGAGAAATACCTGAAATAGAAATGGCAATTTTTCACTCTACAGTAAGTAATTTAATTAAATCCAATTAGTGAATATTAAATATTGCAATGGAATTTTTCAATTGTGTAAAAATATAAATTGAAGTGAAAACTGAAAAGGCAGACTTTTTATCGCTGTTTTATATAAAATATAATTAAAAATTAAAAGTTAAAGTTAAAGTTCATCATCGAATTCGGTATTAAAAATTACGGTGAAAGAAGTGTCGGACAGAAAATTTTTTTAAAATAGGAAAAATCGAACTCCATCTATTGAGCACTTTTAGAAATACTTTTTGGATTTATTAAATCCAAGTGATTAGAAAAAACGGCTAATATCAACTAGTAAATTTTATAAATTTTTAAACATACAAAAGGTTTCTAAAAATAAAATTATGTCTGATAAAAAATCGCTATATTTTTTACTAATCGACAGTTTTCCGCTTAAAGTAAATTCAAATCGATTTATGTGACGAGAAAATTACCAATTTAACAACAATTGTTTTTTGAGAAAACGTTTTCGATGCGTAACCTACTGGAACATTTTTTGACACGTCCTGTGATAAAAATACAACCCTTGAATGTGAACAATTTTACATGAATCCTATATGGCAGGTATGGGCACATAAATGGCTTGAGGGGCCAAATTTGGTATTTCACAAATTTACGGAGGGCCGCACCAGTTAATACATTACTCGCCAGAAATTAATTTTTTGTACAACCTTCTGCTATAACCTTGTACTTAAGTATTTTGATTCCCTAATCCCGGATTTAAAGTCAAAAAAAGTCCATTGAATAGCCTTCGAGTTATGCGTCCTTCTTTTTTTATCCCCTCATCCAGCGAAACACTTTATGAGTCAATATTGCGGAGAAGTACATCAAAATCTTTTATATTTTTATGATTTTTTATATTTTTTATTCAAGTATATTTAAAAATATAAGCACAGACTCAATAAATGTTTTTAAAATATTTGTCCTCCTTAATACGAATCTGAAGTCAAAAAACTTTGTCGAATTAATCTTCGAAGATATAAATAGTTTGCATTATTTCAAAAAATATGGTTTAAGGTTTTCGCCAATTTTTCAAATATTTTTAAATTTACTTAAGGGACTAAATATTTTTAAATTTACTACTAGGGATCAATTGTTTTATTTATTGAATTGTGTAACAAAACGTAGACAAATATAATTTTTATAGAAAATCTGAATGTAAATGAAATTTAAAACAATTATCAAACCTCTCAGGCTCTAATTGCATTAAATTAATTCTTAAATTTTAAAAATTAATTCACAAGACTGATATCCAGCCAGAAAATTTGGATACTTTTATGAGTGTTCTTATTCTGTAAGTCAAAAATTATTCAAACAAAGCACATTTTTTTTTAATTTTAAACTTATTTGTCAAAAATTGCGCATTTTTTTAACGAAAATATTAGTCCTAGGAAAATAAATCGTAAAAGGCACCAACATTTGAGGAAAATTTTTAAATCCAAATATGATTCAGAAACGACTCAAAAATGTAAATAAATTTTATTATTTTGTGAACAGTTCAAAACCAATGGCCTTGCAACTCTCTCAATATTTTTATTTAAAAAAATATTATGCGGCTTGGAACAGGAACGAACTCCGACTGGTTAATCAGGGATGGAAAAGGCTTACTTAATCGGCATCTTATACCAAAAAATGTTAGATCGCTATTATATATTTAAAAATGTAAGTAACTAAAAAATAGCTTCCTCTTTGGCTCGTTAAAAAAAATTAAATATTTAGATATTAGCAAATATTAGTACAAATTGCGAAAAAAAAACATTTGCAAAAAGGGAAATTTCTATGAGTGTATGAATAAAATTTTATTGAGTCTAATTGTTTTACCAAATTTAAAGCTTAAAGGACAATTCTCAAAAGTAGATTTTAGGGCTCTATGAAATAACCCCCCACGAAATAACTCCCCAAAATGAAAATGAAATAAATCCCCAAACTTTTGTACAGAAAACAACAACAATGGTAATTGAGTTATTTCGTTTTTTTTGGGGATTTATTTCGTATTTTAATTGGGGACTTATTTCATTATGAAATAAATCCCCAAATTTTAAAAATGAAATAAATCCCCAAATATTTTTTGGGGGAGTTATTTCATTTTCTCTAAAATTAAGATTCTTTCAAATTCCAAGCTAAAAATAGATAGAATTATATACAATTTTTTAGGAATATACAATTTTTTAGGAAAACAGTAAGATTACACCGTGGAGTAAATATCAATTACAGTGAATCTAAAAATTGTTCCTAGAACTACGTTTCATGTGCTAAAACGTAGAACAATTTTATTAAAAAATAACCTCTAAATTCATAAACGGTTTGTATAATTACCCAGCAAAATATTAGTAATGACACTTCATTACTATCTGCATTACCAAAAATGATATATCATTACCTTTTGCATTATTTTATAATATAAAATAATGAATTCCTAATAACGGCCTATTGTATTCATTGTTTCTAAATATAAAATAATGACTTACTCTTATTAGTTGAAATAAGTACTTTTTACACAGTTAAATTTTTTTATTATATGTAAATATGTTTTATGTTTAAATTTTTATGACGAGTCCTAAATTTACACACTAGAGAAACCTTAATTTTTTCTGAATGTATTTCCTTAGGCTAATAGTATTTGCCTAACTCCTTATTTTTAAGAATCAAGTAAGCAATCGGATAACCACTTATAATTAAACTTTTTGTAAGCATGTGTGTAACCACTTATTATTCAAAATCTCATAACTTTTTATTTCTCATTTTTTCGCAAGCGAGCGGGTAAGCGTGACTACTTATAAAAACGACCACGCCAAACAAAAATAATGAGTTTAGACGCCAAAAAATAAGTTGTGCGGAGCTATGAATTTCTATTATATAACCACTTATTAGGTAATGAAAGATTTTGCTGGGTATAGGAGTTTAATTGAACAAATTTTGTATGAAAATGACGTTTTGTAAACCTGCTATAACTTTACAAAGCATTTATGAATTGAGGGGTAAGCGTATAAAACCATTATTTAATATAATGTAATGAATGTAGAAAAAATACAGAATGGATTAATAGTTTTGGTGAAGGAAATATTTTTCGGATTTTTCATAACTAGCTGATCTACCCTCAGACAATTTATAGCTAACGAATGAAAAGTACTTTATCATAAATCGGTTGGAAATCAAAATTTCGCGCGAAAAAAATATATAGCTCTAAAAATATATAGCCAACGATTTAATAGTTTTGGCATGGTTTTGGTAGAGAAAAAATTTTTGTTGAGTGTAAATCCGTTGGAATAAATCCGGATTTATACTCAACCAAAATTTTTTCTCTACCAAAACCATGCCAAAACTATTAACTCGTTGGCTATATATTTTTAG
This sequence comes from Leucophora obtusa, assembly GCA_949987735.1. Lineage (NCBI taxonomy): Eukaryota > Metazoa > Arthropoda > Insecta > Diptera > Anthomyiidae > Leucophora > Leucophora obtusa. The sequence continues at coordinate 63,818,069 of OX465296.1, forward strand.
AGCTATATATTTTTTCCAACCGATTTACACTCAACCAAAATTTTTTTTTTAACAAAACCATGCCAAAACTATTAAATCGTTGGCTATAAATTGTTGAATCAAACAATGTATATAGTTTTTCATTTCCAAACGATTTACACTCAACCACAATTTTTCCGTATCAAAACCATACCAAAAATATTAGTTGGCTACACATTGTTAGCATATTTAAAGAAGAATCTTTGGATAAATAGTTATCAGATGAGGAACAAGATGTAGCGACTTTTAATAATTTCAACGAATTTTCAATTTTTGAAGCCATGTGTGCGATCTTTAATTCCTCTAGTTTCTCTTATTGTAGCGATATATTTAAAGACTCCATGCATATATGTGCATATTTAACATACATAAATATATGTAATTTTTACAATTAAAAAAAAAATTGAAATAATACTGAATTTTAAAATGGGGACTTATTTCATCTTGAAAATGGGGCTTTGTTTCATTATGAAATAAACCCCCAAAAATAGGGAGTTATTTCATTTTTGTTTAGGGTATTATTTCATTTCTGTGGGGGTTTATTTCATTATGAAAATTGGGGCATTATTTCATAATGAAATAAGCCCCCAATTTTGGGGCATTATTTCATTTTCGTTTTGGGGAGTTATTTCGTGGGGGGTTATTTCATAGAGCCAGATTTTAGAGATCCTTACGAGCTCCGTAGAACATTTTCTAAAATTAAAGGTAATTTTTTTTAATTAAAACTCATAAAAAATAAGAGACTCCTAAGTACTTCTACATCATATTGAGCCAATAAAGTATTTTTCCCAGGCTTAAGGTGTAAATAAAGAAGAAAGAATTTTTCACTTAATATTCGTATGTAGGAGGCGAAAATACTCTAAAAATTTTTAGAGGTAATCGATATTTGTCGATCGGTGTATTTTTTTTTGTAAAGTTCCTTTAGATATTTATTTTTTTGTCGCTGTTTTCTGTATTATGTATCTGCCTTACTATCAATATTTTTCAAAGGTATATTTTTGTTAAAGTCGACTTTATTTTAAAGCAAAGGTTGTGTTTTTACCGTACCATACAAAATATTTAAAATAGAACTTAAAATAATGCCAAACATATACATTCAAAAATTTTGTTTATTTTTATTGAAAATCAAAACAAAATATTCAAAAATAAAAAAGAAATTTGTAAATAAGGCCCTGTGCGAGGTGGCTAAATAAATTCTAAACTAAATACAAATTGACAAAAGAATTTAAAATTTCTTTGAGAATTTTTTGAAAACTTTTTAAAATTTCATAGAAATTTGGAAACCTGAATTTAGTTTAGATTTTATTTAGCCAGTTCGCACCCAACCTAAATATAAACAAAATTTGAAAACAATAAATAAATACAAAATAAAAACAAATGAAAATTTCAAATTTAAAATAGAATTTTAAGGTACATTTTAAATATTTCGTATGGTAAGAAATTTAAAATAATAGTCGACTTTTGTGATTTAAAATCTACTTTTCCTTTTTTATATTAAGGGTGTATATTTTTAAATTCTAATTTCTTTTTTTTTTTAAATTTTGTATAAAATTAAAAAAATTGTTTTTGATTGTTTCAAAATTAAAGAAGGGCCGCACGAAATTGGTTGACGGGCGGCATTTGCCCATATATTCTATATGGAAACACTAAGGTTGTTCACAAAAGGTGTGCTCTTTGTTGTATCGTCCAAACAAAAAACAGAGTTGTTAAAATTTTTATTTGGCTTTAACAATAATTTACTATTAATTTTTCTCTCTGCTAGCATACTTAAACATCTATAAAATGTTGTATCGTGCTATTGTCAAATGCCGTATTTTTTCAATTTAAATTTTAGAAACTCTGTTTTTTGCTAGGACGATACAACGATACAACCAATAGCACACCTCTTGTGAACAACCTTACTGTAAAATATTAATTTTATAAAAAAAATGATAAAGTAATGTATACAATAAACGGCGCTTTTAAATACCGTCAAAAATTCGTTCTTAGATCTGACTATAAGTCTTTTACACGCCCATACACTCTCAAAACAATTCCGTTGTGACAACCGAATTGGTTTGGTTGCTGCAACCTCGTAATTCGGTTGCCCAAACCGAAATCAGGTGTGGCAACCGAATTAAAATCGAATTCGGTTGCCACAACTGAATTCGGTTGCTGCAACCGAATTACGAGGTTGCAGCAACCGAACCAATTCGGTTGGCAAAAAATTCCGTTGCCACAACGAAATTGTTCTGAGAGTGTAGCCTCTATCCGAATTATATAAATGGAAATTGAGGTAAATTTTTATGTCTCAGATGAACGAAAATACAATAACGAAATTATGCAATACCGAATCCAAAAGCATGTAGTCACTCATTCGTCTCGGAACGAACCATCTATAGAAACTCAATATACATATGTCTTTCGATTGAAAAGAATTTAGTAATAGATATATTTGAATACAATAATTATCAAAATACCCTCGTATCGATATTTCTTTTTATATGCCAGAGGGCATATCACACAAACTAAAGTCTTTTTGTTTTGTAAAATCCACCTTCTCCACCCTTCGTGGGCCGTCTGCTGCTCCGCCTGTGGCAAATGCCTTATTTTTTTTACATCTATTGACGTACATATACTGCCGTTGAGTTGCACTTGTTGTTGTCGTTGTTGTTAATCAGTTGAAATTCAATTTACATTGTCGTGTAATATTTTTTTTATTTCGTTTAGAATATTTCTTCACTTAAATTACATTAATTCTTTTTGTCGCTTCTTCATCTTTATTTGTTGTTTTGTTCGAAAACTTTGAATATTTCGTTTTTCTTTTGTGTTGTTCAGTTTTGTGTGTATTTTTACAACACTATGACATATCGTAGTAGTAGAAATAATAATAATGGACAAACAGAGAGATAAAGAATGCTTGCAATGGATGCTGTGAAATATGCAATAACCATGTCATTCAAAGGGAATTGCATTGGTATATATAATTTATTTGCAATGCAATTGTTGCAACAGCAGCAGATTAACAACACATGTGTTGTTGTCTTGTACACAAACAAATAAGCTCAAAAGAACCAAAAGTTACAATTCAAAAAAATGTATCACCATGTGTCATTGTCAGATCAGTTTTGCAAGTAAAAATTTCTTTTGTCAAAGCTTAAAACTTATTAAAAGGTTACAGTTTTATAAGACATTAAAACACAGATTGTTTTTCCCACGAAATTGAAAAAATAACAGAGGCAAAAATACATACTGTAGGAAACTCGCAAAATTGCGGTATAGCTGATATTCAGATATGTGATAGAGGAGAAAAAATGAACGCAGTCGTATTTTTCATGTTTAGTGGGTTAAAAAAACGGGGTAAAATAGTGGTGTACATGTCCTTTGTTTTTTTTTTTAAGAATTTTCGTATTTTTAAAGCAACATAGAAAAATTTAGACTAGCTCGTGGTATACAATATATTCTTCACCTCCATATTCAGACTTTTTGTTATTTTTTAAATTTAGGCTGGTTTTGGTATGGCGTTCAGCTACCAAATCTATCATTTTACCCTTTACTGCATAAAACTCCAGGTCCTAATAAAAGTTATATATTCTGATAGCTTATGTAAAATCATTAGATATCTATTGAGGTTGTTAAAAGCCGGCTATTTTACCGAAGCGCTATTTTCAGCTCACTTCTAATTTTTCCAAATGAATGGCAGCTCTTTATTTATTGCGAGAAATTTTCGCATCGAAAAATGTATGATTACCCACCCAGCTTTATATTAAAATATAGTTTATGTGCAAATCTCCCTATTTTGGGGGCTAATGGCTCAGCTCCCGATGTGTCCTCATCAAAAATTACGTTGGCTATGGACCAGACGATAAGGAATGATTAAATTATTTCCGAAATATTGTGAATTCACCCAGCAAAAATGTGGAAGCAGTAAAAACGATTACTGCTTCCTTACTGTTACTTTTACGGCTTCTAATAATGTATAGCTTCGTAAACAGCACTAATGAAAGGCCTGAGTTGATTCATTTTTTACATCGCTTTTTGCTGTGCTTTTCAAAATGGCATGAAATGAGCAATACATTTTGATTGCTTAAATATTTTTGCGGTTATGAAAGTTATATTAATAAAAATAAGAGGTTTTACTAAAAATTAGAGGCATTTTCTCTTCACGCTTTTGAGAAGGCATGATTTTAAATAGTTGAAAAGCTTTATAATATGCACTTCCGAGAAGGCATGAATTTTCGACATTTTAAAAGAAAAACAGGAGCACTAATTAAAAGCGGTGAATTCGTGGATCTCGAAACAAGTGCTTCCACGCGAGCTATCTCGAACAAAAATCAGGCATGATATCATCAATAATGCAATCGCTTCACTGCTCAACTTTCCCTGACAAAACTGCTTCCAAGCAAGCAGTAATTTCTGCTGGGCACCCACTGCGCATACCAACTCCCGCCAGAATAAATTAAATCAAATACATCCCAGCAAAAAATACTGCTTGCTTGGAAGCAGGTTCGTCAGGGAAAGAAAATAGTGTAGCGCTTGCATTATTGCTGATATAAGGCATGATTTTTGTTCGAGATAGCTCGCGTGAAAGCACTTGTTTCGATATCCGATATGCGCTTCTATAATAGATAGCTCCAAATAATGGCATGAATTCACAGCTCTTAGCTAGTAAATTCGGTTCTCATTGTCATTCTTTCGTGCTTTGTTAGAGCGATAAAGTGTGGTACACAAAACTCTATTGCCTTTTTTAACACACTACTGCAAGCTATAAATTCTCAGTAAACGAAGCAGAAAAAAAACACTAATCATTTTTACTCAATTTTACCGCTTCCGAATTTCTGCTGGGATAGAGCAATAATGAGACAAGTTACACCTTTTGATGTAAAAATTCTTTCTCAGAATTGTGCAATTTTCTATTTAAAACCTTTTAAACAATTACGGCCTTAAGCTCCACCTAGGAATTCTGGGACTAAATATATGAAATTTTTTTAACAAAAACAACGCAGAAAAAAATTAGGCACCATTAGGGAATTGATAAAAACATAGATATTTTTCCAAGAAAATGCAAAATAGAAAATCAGAACGATATATTATACTCTAAAAACAACCCTTCCATTTTTATTTTTTGCTGCTTCATGAAATCTTGTAGGGCGATTTCTTGTAAAACTATTTTTATTGACACTAGAGAGATATAGCTTTTTAACGGTATCTATAACTTTTAGCCTGATTGCAAGGTCAGATCGAAATTAAAAATTAAATTTTTTGTTTTTTTTAAGATGATTTTTTGTTTTTAGTGTTTTTAATTTTAAAAATTCAATTTGAAATACAGAGAGAATTATTTAATATTTTTGGATTGGGCCTAGTTTAGAGAAAAATAGAAAATTAAAAATTTTTAAGAATGTTAACCTATTCAGGAGCGATAGTCCATTAACATAATAGCTTTAGTTCCATAATTCTGCAATACGGGGCATAGTAAAGCGCTAAAAATAGCGTAATAATAATTCTCAGCCATAACTCCATGTCTTCAAAAAGTTTCGTTCAAAAATCTACAGCGGTTCAAGTTCTGTCGTCAAACGGTTAAGGTGGTCCCAATACAAATTTTTTAGTTTTTATAAATTTTTTTTATGAAATCGAGAAGGGACTTGTTTAAGTGCCACGCCAGCGCTTTTCCGTTTGTATTTTTCTGGCTGGGTGTTTACTCGATTGATAAACCAAGAAATATAGGGAATTAAGCGAATATTGGTTTTAAAAAACAACATATTTTACTTTACAAAAAAATGATAACCGATCCTAACTGTCTCTGTTCAAATTTTAACGAGGGTCGTTTAAAATGAAGTCTTAACACAAATTTTGATTTTATCCGCATAAAACGCCACGAGAAGTTATACTTAGGTCAAAGATTAGTATAAAGAGAGTGTTTGTCCTCTCATTCTGCATAAAAACACTTATATGGTATTTTTTCGGAAGACGGCAAATTTAGGATTTATGGCGCAAAAAAGCTTTGAAGTGTTTTTAGGTAATTTTTAGGGCCAAAAGTCAAAACTGACTGGCATGTGTGCGCCCGAGAGATCCAATTTTTGTACACATATTATTTGTTATGCCCAAGCTATCGGAAACTGCCGGTGGAGCGAACAAAAAAATACTTTTGCAAATTTGGGTGGTCTAGTGAGCACGATATGTTTAAAAATTTTATTTGCACACTTTTTATTTAGAATTAGACACATAATAGCCGTTTTTTCTAATCACTTGGATTTAATAAATCCAAAAAGTATTTCTAAAAGTGCTCAACAGATTGGGTTAGATTTTTCCTATTTTAAAAAAATTTTCTGTCCGACACTTCTTTCACACTAATTTTTAATACCGAATTCGATGATGAAGGATTCTACTTTAACTTTTAATTTATAATTATATTTTACATAAAACAGCGATAAACAGTATGCCTTTTCAGTTTTATCACTTCAATTTATATTTTTACACAATTGAAAAATTCCATTGCAATATTTAATATTCACTAATTGGATTTAATTAAATTACTTACTGTAGAGTGAAACATTGCCATTTCTATTTGAGCTATTTCTCCATGCCCAAGATGAAAAACATGTATTTGATGAGGTGTAGTTTTTTTTTTTTAAACATATTTCATAAAAAAAATTTAAGAAAAACCTTTTATTTGTTAGTTTTTCAATTTTTTTGTTTCTCTTTTAATTTTCATTCGTATTTTTTTCTGACATTAAATTAATAGGCTGTTTCATATATTTGTGCTTTTATTGTGGATTTATTAAATCCAGCTTTTTTTTTGGATTTAATAAATCCATTTTTTGTATGAAAAATTCTAAATCCAGGTGATTAAAAAACACGCTAAATGTATCAAACTGAATGTTGATACCCAGTCAGAAAAATACAAACGGGAAAGCGGTGGCAAAGCACTTTAACAGGTGGTATAAGTACTGGCAAAAAGTGCTTTCCCATTCACAAAATGATAACATCATTAGACAAAAGGACCGGCTGTTCAAAAAGCGGAAAAGCACTGGAGGAACAAAATTTTTAAACGTTGGCAAAACGCTGGCAAAACCAATAAATAGGTGGTCTGGAAATATATTTTCCAAAATAAAATTAAAAAAAAGTTCATATGTATTTTTTTTGGTCCTGCCGTGATTTGAACCCAGGCCGTCAAAATTGGCAGACGATTGCTCTACCCACTGAGCTAACGAGACATATAATATTTAATGGCTAAATTTTTGCTTGCAACCGGATTTGAACTCGGAACCTTCCGACTACAAACATTTTTTAACGAAGCGTCAGCATTTTTATAAAATCATTGGTTTTCCAGTGAATTGATTTTTGTACGCCTCGTAGCATTGGCTAGGTAGTACTGGATAACCACTGGTTGCAAACCTTGGTTAAGCCAAATTCTTTGCCAGTGGTATTTTTTTATAAACCACCGAAATTTTTGTAAAAAAATACTGGTAAAACGCTTTTCGCAAACGCTGGCAAAGCGTCCCAAATGAATGTTCTGCCAGTCATTTATTTTTAATACCGTGGTTACCCAGTGGTATGCCAGTGCTTGATTTTTTGTACCACTGGCGATTTCTGACTGGGTAATCATGTTTTAATTTTTATAAGCACATATTATTTTAAATTACACATTTAATATAGTAAATTTTTATATATACGCATTTGTGTTTGATTTTAATTTAAATGCGTAACGAAGAAATGTCAATAATATTTTTAAATTTTTTTATGAAAATTTAAAAAACTGACACATAGAAATACAGCAAAAACTATAGCTATATTTTGACAAAAATTGGATCTGAAGCAAAAATTTTATTGCAATTTGTATCCGCAATATGTGGTAAGTTTGCTTTTTATTGTTTGCCAAGAAACATGTTAACATTTGGTTTTTTCCCTTTAGCATAACATTTTGGAAGAACCATTTAATTTTTCTAATGGGCTAGTGTGCTCGCTTATATTTGGAAAAACGTTTAAGGTTATTTTTGCTGTTAAACGCGGATACAGCAATGTAAAATTTTTGGGACAATCCATTAAGAATTCTAAAGAGGGTCCAGCTTTAACAGCTTTATCAATTTGTCGAAGTTTTTTTTCAATTTGTGATAAAAAAATCTGCAAATTATGTGGACTTAAATCCCTTTCTTAAGGAAAATCTCTCAAGTTCTGAGAATATTTTGTATTGATATTCTTTTTAATATCTAAGTTCCTGAGTCCTTTTACTGAAAAAATCCTACAAGTTCTCGGAAATTTACCCTATGAAAACCCCTCAAAATATGAAAATCTTTCCCAATAGAAAAACGCTGGGATGTTAGGGAAAAAAACTCTCAGATTCAGAGGACTTTTTCCTATAGAAAATACTGAGAATGTGAGAAATTTTTCCCATAAAAACCCCCTCAGATTTTGAGGATTTTTTTTTTCTAGAAAAACTCATATTCTGTAGATTTTTTCTTATTTTCTATACAGAAAAATCCTCACATTAGTAGTATTTTGTAAGAAAATCATTCCTGATGTGTATTTTAATTATGAGTAGGTATGCTGTAATTGATAATTTTCATGTTAATCGTTATCGTTATTATTCAGAATTGCATTGTTAATAAAACTTTTACTTTTAACGCATTTGGTTTTATTTTAAAGAAATGCAGGCTATAGCATTTAATAACCCAGCAGAAATTATTGCTTGCTTGGAAGCAGTTTTGTCAGGGAAAGTTGAGCAGTGAAGCGATTGCATTATTGATGATATCATGCCTGATTTTTGTTCGAGATAGCTCGCGTGAAAGCACTTGTTTCGGTATCCGAAAAAGCATGAATTCACCGCTTTTAATTAGTGCTCCATGCCTTCTCGGAAGTGCATATTATAAAGCTTTTCAACAATTTAAAATCATGCCTTCTCAAAAGCACAATATTCCTGCATATTTTTCCGTGCAGAGAAAATGCCTTTTATTTTCAGTAAAACTTCTTATTTTCATTAAAATAATTTTTTCCGCATTTTATAAAATTGTGATAAAAGAACCGCAAAAATATTTAAGGAATCAACATGTATTGCTCATTTCATGCCTTTTTGAAGAGCACAGCAAAAAGCGATGTAAACAATTAATCAACTTAGGCCTTTCATTAGTGCTGTTTACGAAGCTATACATTTTTAGAAGCGGTAAAAATAGCAGTAAGGAAGCAGTAATCGTTTTTACTGCTTCCACATTTTTGCTGGGAATAAGCATTTCCATCATATAAATGTGCATTAGTAAGCGAGTTTTTAACAGGGTTGGTAGGCAATACCGCTAAAATACCGTTATCGATTCAAAACCCTTTCAACTGACTACCGTTACCCCTAAAATAGCGTAACCGAAATACCGTTATCCTTAAAATACCGTTACCAAAATAACTGAAATACCGTTATCCTTTAAATACCGATACCTAAATAAATGAAATATCGGTACCCTTAAACTACCGTTACCGAAATAAATGAAATACCGTTACCCCTAAAATGCCGTTATCGTTATTTTAAAATTTCTGCTTTTGGTAATTGCACGTGGTTATTGAGTATTTTTCGTACTTTAAGTTCGTAAATTGGTTCTGTTTTTCATCTCGTTTGTTTTTTGTAAAAAAAAATTCCAGGACGAATCGAAATAGCTGACTACCGTTATCCTTAAAATACAATTACCGAAATAACTGAAATATCGCTAACCTAAAAATACCGTTACCGAAATAACCGAAATATCGTTATCCTTAAAATACCGTTACCGAAATAACCTAAAATATCGTTACCCTAACGATAACCGCATTCGTTTCGGTTACCATCCATGGTTTCTAAGCATTCTTTTAGACATTTTATAACACTTAATATTAAAATTGGAGGTTTTTTATAATTGGTAAAGTATGTTTTGAAACTGTTCTGCCTTTATACATGAAAATATCTTTTTAAGTTAGCGGTTTCTGTCATTGTCATTTCTTAACCCCTTTAATTTCTATGATTTTTATTCTAATTATTTGCATATTTTCTATTACTTTTTAATGATTTTCAAAGTAACCCAAATCGGCGTAACTACCACAAACTTGGGGGGTATTCGCCATAAGAGATAGATACAATTTTAACAAAAAAAAATTGTTAATACCGCAAAGTTAAGTTAATCTTTTAATGTCTGAAATAAATAATTTAGAATAAGTTCTTTAAGATATGTGATTTTTTTAATCAATAAATCTCCACTACATTAAAAAAATAATAATTTAAAACTATAATATAATGATTCTTCAAAATTACAAAAAACTGAATAATTAATATAAACTTAAGAATGAACACGATTGTTTTAATTTACTATTAAACTTATTTTAAACATATAGAAAAGTCTTATACAGCATTTTCAGCAGGGATGCACTAACTCTTTGTAGGTCCAGGGTCATCTGGGGATTGTGTCCCAGAGACATGAACTAACATACAATTAATATTTTTTTACACTTTTTAAGCATTTATTAAAATCAAATCATTATTATTTGAAAGCTTAGGATCATAGGTCTAAAATAATGAAAAATTACTCTTTTATCACACGATTTGAGGAAGTTATTGCAAAAAGTAGTTATTTTTTTGGCACCCCAAAAAACACAAAAACACGTCTGTTTGCAACCACATGTAATGTAAATTCGTCAAAGTGGATGTCAAGGAAAGGTAATTAAAAAATGCACAAAATATATTTTTTTCCAATTTTTTATCTCCCTTAACATCGGAGACAAATGCGATTAGTGTATGTGGCCCACTTGCGAAGGATCCCCCTCTACCCTATACTAATGGCGAGTTTTTAAGATGTCAGTTAAACTTGGTTTAGTTAAACCGAAAACGAATTTTGTCAGCCATTTTAAAGTTTATTAACAAAAATTTGCCTGAAAAACTTTTTCTCGAGTATAATTTATTTCTTTATTGAAATAAAACAAAATAAACCACATTTTAACAGTGTTCCAGTTCCAGTTACAAACTGCGTTAAACTAAGTTTAAAGATAATCCACTTCCTAAAAACTGGGCCTTAGACGCCAAATATCGAATTATTTGTTTTCGTTAAAATTGGACAACTTTAAATTCCTTTGTTAACGCGGGTTAAGACCAAACCATATTACTGCTGACATCAACTAAACCGCTTAATATTGGTATAAGATAATGGGTGCCACAGAAGAGTGCACAGTCTCTAGAACAGTGGTCGGCATCCATAGCCACCAGTGGCCGATCATAATCGGCTTTTCACACGTACACAACACGAATGGCAACAAAACTCTCAACTAAGAGCGTAAAATTTATTTAGTGGCATGGTAGCTTTCAACAAAGCAGGTTGACGTTGCTTTGTTTAAGAAATTTTAGAAAAATATTACACTCCCATTTGAAAATCGAAATATATATGAACGTACATGATCATACATGGACTAGTATATGATCATGCATGGGCATACATGTTCATATACGTCCATGCATAGTTCAATGTATGACCATACGTTATCTCATATATTTCCATATATCTTCGGATCCGAAATTTGAGGGTATATGACCGTACATGTTCATATATGGCCATATATGCTCACATATGATTCATGTATGCTCATATATGATCATATATGGCCATATACGTCCATATACCCTCAAATTTCGGATCCGAAGATATATGGAAATATATGAGATAATGTATGGTCATACATTGAACTATGCTTTGACGTATATGATCATGTATGTTCATATATATTTCGATTTTCACATGGGCTCTTAAAATTTTACAAGAACTGGAAATTTATTATGAATTTTTTTTATTTCTTTAGTTCATTAAAATTTACTAATTAATGGAATACTTTTAAGAATAAATAATTTATATACAAAAACTTACATATTTTTTTAAATAATGTGTATAATAAAATTTATTATGAATTATTTAAAAAAATTAAATTACTATAAATTATTATTTTTTTATTTCTTTAATTCATTCATGCATTCATTATTACATTTCTTCATTAATTCATGTTCTTAATATACAAATATAAATTTAAAAATGATAAACTACCCAGCAAAAAAACATGGTATTCATTCTTTGGTTATAACTTCTTTCATTGCTTCCTTAGTTTCAGTTAGTATGCTTTAAGTGCTTTTTGGAAGTTATTCAAAGGAACTTCCGAAAGTATTCATGCGTTCATGTTCCAAATGTAGTGATTTGGATATAAACCTATTATAATCTTAAAAAATCACCCTTTTCATTGCTTCTGAAGCACAAGTTTTTATATTTCTATAGTTTTTCAAACCATAGTACAAAATATTTTCTAATCATTCAAAATCAAAAATTTTTATAGAAAACTGTTTTAATGAACTTTTATTATACCCTACACCACTATGTGGTCATTATACCCTACACCACTATGTGGTCAGGGTATTATAAGTTTGTGCTGTTGTTTGTAACACCAAAAAATATTGGTCGTAGACCCACCTTATATTATACCGATCGGTTCAGAATTTTTTTTTATTTCGATTTAACGATGTCCGTCTGTCCGTCCGTCTGTCTGTCTGTCCATGCAATCTTGTGCGCACTCTACAGGTCGCAACTATTAAGATATTTTGATGAAATTTGGTACGCAGCCCTATGTTGGCCCAAGGACGAACAAGTTTGATTTTTTTGAACATCGGTCCATGTTTAGACCTAGTGCCCATATAAGGGTCCTACCAAAATTATACTGTTTATATGCTGCAGGTCGTAAATATTAAGATATTTTGATGAAATTTAGTACACAGACCTATATTGGCCCAATAATGCAGCCTATTGATTTTGGTGAACATCGGTCTATGTTTGGACCTAGTGCCCATATAAGGGTCCTACCAAAATTATACTGTTTATACGCTGCAGGTCGTAAATATTAAGATATTTTGACGAAATTTGGTACACAGACCTATATTGGCCCAGTAACGCAGCCTATTGATTTTGGTGAACATCGGTCCATGTTTAGACCTAGTGCCCATATAAGGGTCCTACCAAAATTATAATGTTTATACGCTGCAGGTCGCAAATATTAAGATATTTTGATGAAATTTGGTACACAGACCTATATTGGCCCAATAATGCTGCCTATTGATTTTGGTGAACATCGGTCCATGTTTAGACCTAGTGCCCATATAAGGGTCCTACCAAAATTATAATGTTTATACGCTGCAGGTCGCAAATATTAAGATATTTTGATGAAATTTGATACACAGACCTATATTGGCCCAATAACGCAGCCTATTGATTTTGGTGAACATCGGTCTATGTTTAGACCTAGTGCCCATATAAGGGTCCTACCAAAATTATACTGTTTATACGCTGCAGGTCGCAAATATTAAGATAATTTGATGAAATTTGGTACATAGACCTATGTTGGCCCAAGGACGAAGCCTATTGATTTTGGTGAACATCGGTCCATGTTTAGAACTAGTGCCCATATAAGGGTCCCCCCAAAATTATATTGTTTATACGCTGCAGGTCGCAAATATTAAGCTTTTTTGATGAAATTTGGTACATAGACCTATGTTGGCCCAAGGACGAAGCTTTTGGTGAACATCGGTCCATGTTTAGAACTAGTGCCCATATAAGGGTCCCCCCAAAATTGGCTTGATTACAAACTGCAGGTCGCAAATATTAAGATATTTTAATGAAATTTGGTGCGCTGACTCACATTATAGAAAATTTTGACATAAGCCCCATTTTAACCCATTCGAATTTCGGATCCAAACAATACACCAGACTGGTGTAGGGTATTGTATAGTCGGCATGCCCGACTTTAACCTTTTTACTCGTTTTTTATAAAATCTATTTTTTATACTTTTGTGAAAAATTTTATGCGAGATCCACTTGTACAGTTTTACAATTTTTTCAGTTTGACAAGTTTCTTTGAAATTTAATTTTGTCTCAAATAATTCTCAAAACCTTTTGACAATTTGTAATTAGTTTACATCTTTTGCAACTGTAATTCAGAAAATATCAATTGAAGTTAATTTTTTTTTAAATTAAAAATTTTAGAATGATATTCAGAATTTGCATTAGAAATTTCGAAAACGTCATTTGAAGTTCAGAAAAGCAGCACTTGTAATTCGGGAAATATCAATTGATTTTCAGAATACATCATCAGAAATCATCAGTTAAAATTCAGAGAATATAAATTAAAATTCAAAAAATATAAAATCTACTACAATTCATAATTTATGAATTTGAAATGAGAATTTTTTTACTTTTTTAAAATTCAAAACGAAAACATTTTTCTTCTTGTTAATAAATCTCAAAATGAATATTTCATCAACCGAGCTTATGTATTGAAGTACATTTGTTTGTTTATAATTTAACAATTTACTTCTTGAAAACCTTATAATTTATTTTTATTATCTTTTGAAGTGTAATATATTTTTAACTATTTAATTTTTTAAATAAAAAACTAAAAATAACGAAAATAATTTTTATTAAATCTGTGAGGGGGCAAAAATCGTTATCTTACTACAATGGAGTAACGTTTTTTTATCATGAATGTGAAAGTGTTTCTTTACACTAATGTAGAAGCATTTATTTGTACTAATAAAGAAGTACTTATACATCATTGCATAAAATTCGCTTTTTAAAAAATGAATGAATTGAAATGAATTAAATTTTCATAACAGCTTAAATACTACAAAATATATGCATATTTTTCACGCATACTAGAGAATATCTAAACATAGCATCTTGATTGGTTCTTTAGAATAAAAAGCATGAGTAATGGTAAGTAGCTATATTTGAATGCTTCCGTCCTATGACACGCCAACGTTAAATTCATCGATGAATCCATTAGAAAAGAAGTGATGCCTTTGCCATAGTAGTGATGCTTTTATTGCTTCTTTGGCAGAACTATTTTTGCTGGGTAATTTGTCACAGTGTAGAAACACAATACATTCACATTCTCTCTTTGTGCCGACCACTGCTCTAGAATATAATTATTTAAAAACACATTAAAAAACTGCTATATAATCGCAGAACGCCAAAAAATACTTCATGTTACAACAGATTTATCAAAAATTTAATACGCGGTTTAATCCGCGGCTATAAATAAACAATCAAAACCATTTATAATTTGTTTGGAAAAATTTAATTTTTTTTTAATAACAAATCTAGTGTTCTCATTTTAGTTGTATTTTGTCTTATGCAAATAAACGTTAAACCGATTGCAGTATTTAAAAAAATTTAAACAGGTTATGTATATAATTGTTCCGTTATAATCGAACGTACGTCAGCAAAAGTTTTAGGAAGTAACGCGAATAAGTTACGTTAGATGTGAAAATGTATAAACGTTGAGTTATCAATGTTGATAATTATCCGTTGGTAATTATGTTGGAAGTTAACTTGCATACGAAAAGTAATGTGTTAGTTTTCGTTTTAAACGCGTTTTTATGCACTTTGAGTTTTTTTTTATGAGTTAACGGATATAGTTAAGTCGAAAACACAGCTATTATAAAAAAATTTACCAATCATAAATGGGCTATTTACAATTTTTTATATCAACATAAAACATATCTGAAAGCAATTAGGGACATTTACATGAAAATCGGGGAAAACATGAAGCTTTAATAAGAAATGTGTAGATAAGAATTAGTAGAAGTTACCCAGCAAAAATAGTTCTGCCAAAGAAGCAATAAAAGCATCACTACTGTGGCAAAGGCATCACTTCTTTTCTAATGGTTACATCGATGAATTTAACGTTGGCGTGTCATAGGACGGAAGCATTCAAATATAGCTACTTACCATTACTCATGCTTTTTATTCTTAAGAAGCAATCAAAATGCTATGTTTAGATATTCTCCAGTATGCGTGAAAAATATGCATATATTGTAGTAAGACACCGATTTTTGCCACCTCACAGATTTAATAAAAATTATTTTAATTAAAAATTATTAATATTATGATATTTAACGTAAAACTTATATTTTATTAAAATTGTATTTTGATTTTCAAAAATTGGATTTTTCGGGAGGCGTTTTTACTAAATACGCCAACGCCTTATCAGTTGATGATCAGAAAATGTCACGTGAAATTCATAAAATACCAACTGTAATTTAGAAATATAAATCGATATTCCAAAAAACATCAATGTCCTTCAATTAGAATTCAGAAAATATCGATTGAAATTCGTATTCATTAATTGAAATTCAGAAAATATCAGTTCAAGTTTAGAAATTATGAATTGTAGTAGATTTTATATTTTTTGAATTTTAATTTATATTCTCTGAATTTTAACTGATGATTTCTGAATTACAATTGATGTATTCTGAAAATCAATTGATATTTTCCGAATTACAAGTGCTGTTTTTGTGAACTTCACATGACGTTTTCGAAATTTCTAATGCAAATTCTGAATATCATTCTAATTTTTTTAATTTATCAAAAAAAAAAAGCATTTTAAATGGTTTTTTTCTAAATTACAGTTGCAAAAGATGTAAACTAAATACAAATTGCCAAAAGGTTTTGAGAATTATTTGAAACAAAATTAAATTTCAAAGAAACTTGTCAAACTAAAAAAATTGTAAAACTGTATAAGTGGATCTCACATAAAAGTTTACACAAAAGTTTAAAAAAAGATTTATAAAAAATAAAAGTTCATTAAAACAGTTTTCTATAAAAAATTTTGATTTTGAATGATTACAAAATATTTTGTACTATGGTTTCAAAAACTATAGAAATATAAAAACTTGTGCTTCAGAAGCAATGAAAAGGGTGATTTTTTAAGATTATCATAGGTTTATATCCAAATCACTACATTTGGAACATGAACGCATGAATACTTTCGGAAGTTCCTTTGAATAACTTCCAAAAAGCACTTAAAACATACTAACTGAAACAAAGGAAGCAATGAAAGAAGTTATAACAAAAGAATGAATACCACTTTTTTTTGCTGGGTACCCAGCAAAAATAGTTCTGCCAAAGAAGCAATAAAAGCATCACTATTATGGCAAAGGCATCACTTCTTTTCTAATGGTTTCATCGATGAATTTAACGTTGGCGTGTCATAGGACGGAAGCATTCAAATATAGCTACTTACCATTACTCATGCTTTTTATTCTTAAGAAGCAATCAAGATGCTATGTTTAGATATTCTCCAGTATGCGTGAAAAATATGCATATATTGTAGTAAGATACCGATTTTTGCCCCCTCACAGATTTAATAAAAATTATTTTAATTAAAAATTATTGATATTATGATATTTAACGTAAAACTTATATTTTATTAAAATTGTATTTTGATTTTCAAAAATTGGATTTTTAGGGAGGCGTTTTTACTAAATACACCAACGCCTTATCAGTTGATGATCAGAAAATGTCACCTGAAATTCATAAAATACCAACTGTAATTTAGAAAATATAAATCGATATTCCAAAAAACATCAATGTCCTTCAATTAGAGTTCAGAAAATATCGATTGAAATTCGTATTCATTAATTAATTCATAAAATATCAGTTCAAATTTAGAAATTATGAATTGTAGTAGATTTTATATTTTTTGAATTTTAATTTATATTCTCTGAATTTTAACTGATGATTTCTGAATTACAATTGATGTATTCTGAAAATCAATTAATATTTTCCGAATTACAAGTGCTGTTTTCTGAACTACACATGACGTTTTTGAAATTTCTAATGCAAATTCTGAATATCATTCTAATTTTTTTAATTTATCAAAAAAAAAGCATTTTTAATGGTTTTTTCTAAATTACAGTTGAAAAAGAAGTAAACTAAATACAAAATGTCAAAAGGTTTTGAGAATTATTTGAAACAAAATTAAATTTCAAAAAAACTTGTCAAACTGAAAAAATTGTAAAACTGTATAAGTGGATCTCGCATGAAAGTTTTCACAAAAGTATAAAAAAAAAGATTTTATAAAAAATAAAAGTTCATTAAAACATTTTTCTATAAAAATTTTTGATTTGAATGATTAGAAAATATTTTGTACTATGGTTTGAAAAACTAGAGAAATATAAAAACGCATGCTTCAGAAGCAATTAAAAGGGTGATTTTTTAAGATTATCTTAGGTTTATATCCAAATCACTACATTTGGAACATGAACGCATGAATACTTTCGGAAGTTCCTTTGAATAACTTCCAAAAAGCACTTAAAGCATACTAACTGAAACTAAGGAAGCAATGAAAGAAGTTATAACCAAAGAATGAATACCACTTTTTTTTGCTGGGTATTTATAAATAATTTAGAAGATAAGGTAAGAAAAATAATCGTAGAACGTGAACTAAATGGTTTTTTAGCTTTCCTGAAGAAATATATATTTCTAGATAGCCCTTATTGAATATAAGCCCTCGATATGCATTTATTTATTTAATTCAGTTTATAACTGCAACAGTTTTTGTAGATTGTTTTAAAACACAGCTGTCACAAACATTGAAAATATTTTCCTAAGTAAAACAACTGTAGTTGCAGTTAAAATAACTTCAACCTTGTTACTACTCAAAGAAGAAACAACTACGAGAATGTCCCCAGTAGAAAAAAATACTAGTTCAGAACCAGTTATGTACTAGTTTATTTAAACCAGACAACTAGTACGAGTTCTACCGCCTCTCCATACAAACAACTGTAGAATTTAACATTGAGATGTCATAGGGACGGGGGCAATTGTCGCCAAACTGTCACTTTGGTACTAGTTGTAGAACTAGTTTGGAAATTACAATTTAAGGAGGAAAAATAAGGAGCGAAACTGGTACTAATGTGAAACTCGCGTAACCAGTTCCGAAGTGACTCTTTGGAAATAGTACTGTACCAGTTGGTTGCTATCTCAATTATATAGATAAAAAACAAAGGTTTTTCCTTTGATAAAACGTAGATTAGACCGATAGTTTCCTCTTACTGAGATTATTATATCCATTTACCAAATCAAATTTAAAATATTTTATGTTTATGATTTCTAATGACAATAAAACATTTTAGTGTTTATTTGCAAACTCAGAATGTATTACATATTACAAACGCAGGTGGTATTTCAAAACTCGTATTAAAATTCAATATTTTGAAATCTCTGCGCAGTTTCAATGAAACTATTAGGTATACAAATTGTTAAAGATTATTGTTTAAAAAAAAAAAACAAGAAGCTGTACTGGTACTTATAAGAAATTTACTAAACTAGTTCTAGATTGACTCTTTGGCACCAGTACTGTACTAGTTGATTTACACATCCGTTCGGTTCGCCCCTCTCCAGAGAAAAGGTTGTCCACATCCTTAATTGTGGAGCACAAAGAGAAAAGAGAAGAGAAAAATTTAGGTGTTTATTTACAAACTCTGATTTTTTTATTAAATAAAAATGCAAAAAATAGTAATTTCAAATCTCATATTTTAATTCAGGTAATTTTTTTTAAACAGTCTCTACATAGATCGTAATTAACTAGTACACAACTGGTTTATATTGATTATTTTGAGAACTACTTATGTAAATACCAGTCAAAAACTAGTACGTTTTAGAACTAGTTTGACCATTTGCTACTGGGTCTTTTTATTATCAAAAATTATTTTATATTAATTAGTTTACAACAAAAAAATATTAAATTTGTTTCTATCTTTTAATTGCAGGAAGTTGGCAGTATTATCGGCAAAAAGGGTGAAATTGTTAATAGGTTTCGTGAAGAGGTTTGTAATTTGCATTTTGTACAACAAATTTAAATTAACAACTAATTTTGATTTTATTTTTTAGTCTGGCGCAAAAATCAATATATCTGATGGTTCTTGTCCGGAACGTATTGTAACGGTGTCTGGTACAACCAGTGCAATCTATTCGGCATTTACCTTAATTACCAAGAAATTTGAAGAGGTTTGTATTAAGTAGTTGAATTTCATACAGTCCATCAGTACAGTGAATCAAAAACGTTTTGGTACACATTACTTTTTTCAAAAGAATTTGACAAATTGCAAATCATGGAAAATTACAAAAGAAAAAAATAGCCGAAAAATTTACCCTGTGCCTTCAAATTAATATTAATGCTTTTTTCTAAATAGCTTAAGGTAATTTAAGGAAAATTTTCGGATTTTATGGCAGTAGAAAACAATTTAATTAACACTGAAATTGATGAACAAGAATAACTGAACATACTTAGAAAATATTTTGGGCGGAATGTCCAGAAAATAGCTTCCTATCCTGGAATTTATAACTCAACAGAATATTAGTAAGTAACACTCCTTATTAATTGGCAAAGTGCGGCTTATTTTTATAGCTGTAAAGGAAAAACGCACAAAGTCTTAGATAAAAATCCTGCAAAGCACTTGCAAAAATTTCAAGAAGAATTTTAGATTTTCCTTGTGAAACTCTCTGAAGCTAAACCTAAATTTTCGGAATAAAAATTTAAAGCAGTTTTTGTTTTTTATTTTCTATTTGAATTGATTTGAAATATCTTTTTTCAATATTTTTGGTAAGACCTAAAGTAATATATTTTCGAGTAATTTTTGAATATTTATTTCTATTCATAAAGATTGCAATTTTACAATTGTTTCGTAAAAAGTAAAGTAGCTAAACTTTTGACTGCACTTATTTCAATGGCATTATTAATAATTATATTATTTTTCTTTGGGTTTAGTGGTGCTCTCAATTTAATAACGATGTTGGTAAAGGTGGTAAAACACAAATACCAATACGTTTGATTGTGCCTGCCAGTCAATGTGGATCGTTAATTGGTAAGTTTTGTCACTAAAAATATATTTATCATGTTCGAGGGTAGGTCTTTTAATAAATGACCCAAAAAATCAATTTTTTTGAAAAAAAAAAACAAAAAAACTATAATTCTAATGACTGTCAATGGTGCTGGATTGGGCACACACTCAGGGGGGTTATTACGTAAGCGGATTCGAAAAATATTGTTCGAATTCGTAAATTTGAAAACTCTTTTAAAAAGATATCCGTTCTGGAAAGTCCAACTTTTTTTTACTTTTCACTTTTACTAGACATTGCCTACACGTTTTCAACATTTTCCTTCACTAAAAACAATTTTCTGTTACTGAATTTTTAAAATGAAAATTCTATTCGAAAGCGATTTCTTTTCGAATCGAATTACATAATAACCCCCCCCCCCCCCCCCCCCGGAAACGTGTTGTAAGACCTGCCCATACATGGAGAAGGCAGCCCGAATATGAAATAAGAACTACGGGTCACAGTTCGAGTGAAATAAAGCGAATGGCAAATGAAAGAGACGATTGGAACAACTTTGTTAATTTAAATAAAATATCCCAAATTATCTGCTCCAAAATTGGCTGCTCAAGTTAAAAATGAATTAAATAAAACGGAAACTATCCCGCAAAGCACCTTTTGTAATTAAGAAGAATTAACAAGCGCGCCTTAACCCTTAAATGCATGATCTCTTCGATTTTAACCATTTTTTTATAGATAATTTCTAAAAGCGTGTACAGTTCAAGAAAAATACCAAAAAAAAATTATTTTTAAAAAAAGGTGATTTTTATTGAAAAAAAATATGGTTTTTGTGAAATTGTTAAATTGTGATTATTTTAACGTGTATGAAAAAAAAAACAAAAAAACAGAGCACCAAAACAAAAACTTGAAGGCTACCCTATAAACAATTTCACTGGAATTCAAGTTGAAATCAAGTTCATTTCCAGCCCTGTTTTCCAGTTCAAGGCTTGAATTCAACTTTTATTACATTTTATTTCAATAGCATACTCCAGCAAAAGGGAAACAAAAATTCAAGTTTGAAATATTTTTGTTAAAAAAACAAGTGCTAGAATTTGAAATATACTTTACTTCAAGTAAAATTTAAAGCACTTGAATTTTTAAAACCTACGTGCTTATTGGGCTATGGTTTGTGTCTGTATGTTACCAGCCGTGATAGGGAATTTGGAGTTTATTGAGAGAACGATGGACAAAAATGTTTGTTTACATCTACATATTAATATCCAAATTATTGCAAAATGCTGAAAACCTGAATATAACGCAGGAATTTCTGTTCTATCGGGACAGTGTCCGGAAATATAATAAGTCGGGAATTCTGAAAACAGAGCTTATTTGGAATTTCCCCCAATTGATACAACCGCCGGCATAATCACTTAACCTTAATTGCATTGAGAATTTATGGACAATTTCGGATCAAAACGTCCGCCGACATAAGATTTCCAACCAAAATTACCTTAAAGCTGCGTTAATGGGTAAAAATAACTCTGCAAACTACTACAAAGTTAGTGGAATCGATGCCAAGAGATTACGAGACCTTGATGGCACTGGGGCAATTTCGGGCCGGCTAACAATAGACGGACTCTTTAAACGGGGTGTGTGTCCTTCCCTTTGCCTTAGCCATTTAGGCAGTTATAGATAAAAAAGTTGGAAATACTTTTCTTTGAGAGTATAAAAAAATATTAGATTTTTACTTTAATCGTTGTTTACGTTAACTGGTTGAAATAAGCTGTGACCATTTATGTTTCTTTATTTCTAGTTTTTAGTTTTACAAAATGTATATTTCGGACTTAAAAAGTTCCTTTTTCTTAAGTTGTAAACATATTCTACAAACTTACAACTGACTTAAAATTTTTTATTTAGAAGTTTTACCTACTTAAATTTCTTGAATTTCTGATGCTGGTTGAAATAAGCTGTGAGCCACTGTATATTAGACAAGCAATCTAATGTTTAGGAATTAAGAAGAGGAATGACAAATTATCGTGGTTTTTGTATTGAAACATGTCTGAAATTTAAAAGAAATTTAAATTTATTTCTACATATCTTTAAAGTAATCGAGAAAAGCAAAACATTGATAACAATTTTGACCTTGTCTTGGGCCCAGGGCTTTACGGGCGCACGGCCGTGAATGTCGAAAAAATCCTTGAAATACGAGGCAGATCAATAAGTCTGTGAGTTTTCGAATTTTGCTCGTAGTTACATGAAATGCAGTACTGCACCGGTCAAGTACCATGTAAAGTACCAAGGAAAAGCTTGATAAGTACTATGGGGACTCTGCACCATCAACTTCAATGGTAAAAAAGTGGTTTACTGAGTTTCGGTGTATTTGCACAAGCACAATTGAGGTCAATATACCCGAAAATGTCGAAAAAATTCACGATATGGTGTTGGCCGATCGGAGAGTGGAATTGCGTTAGATTGTTGATGCCATAAGCATTTCATATGGCATTGCGGTTTCGATTTTAAAACATCTGTTGGGTTTTAGAAAGCCTTCCGTAAGATGGGTGCTGCGTTTGCTCTCAATTGACCCTAAACATGTGACAACTTCCAAGGATTGTTTGGAGTTATTTAACTGCAATTCGAATGACTTTGCTGCATTTTGTAACTGTGGACGAAACATGGATCTATTACCAAGAAGCATATTTACTAGGAGATGCAATCCCTATCGGATCGCACATTGGACCGGGAAAAAAGTAGCCAAAAATTGGGTTATTTTCCAAGCCAAGTGCCAGCTAATTAGGTTATTTCTTATCAATGTTAAACTTACAGTAGTTATTATTGTCCTTATGATGCGAATAAAAAATAGAGCAACTTTTAAAAATTTTCAAAAAGATGGGCGTAGTAGGCATGGTTAAATATTGACAAATTTAGTGTATTTTTAATATTTATTATAATATACGAGTAATGGAATTTGGAAAGTCCCTACGGGAAATTTTAACAAACTGTCACCGAACTGGCCCCTTTATATGAAATAGACTGTTCACTTTTACATGGCGTTGTCATAGGAGGTGGAAATTGACCCCTTCTGACATGTCACAAGACAAATCGCAGGACTGGTCACTGAACTTTGTTTTTTATGAGAGTTCAGTAACCTGTCCTAGGATTTGTCTTGTGACACGTCACAAGCGGTCAATTTCCACCTCCTATGACAACGCCATGTAAAAGTGACCATACTATTTCATATAAAGGGGCCAGTTCGGTGGCAGTTTGTTAAAATTTCCCGTAGGGGTGCAACAAATTTGAGCTTTCAATGAGCAATTAAAAAAAAACTTGTTTTGTTAAATTCAGAACTAGTTCTGAATTTTTAGTGTAATAGAGAACTCAATTTGTCTAAAAATTGGCCAAAAGTTTTTTTATTATTTATTTTAGAAAAAAGGCTCAGATATTTTTTTTACAGAGAAAGTTTTATAGTAGCACTATATCCGTTAACTCATAAAAAAACTCAAAGTTCATAAAAACTCGTTTAAGACGAAGACTAACTAATAATTATCAACGTTGAAAACTCAACGTTTATACATTTTCACATCTAACGTAACTTATTTGCGTTACTACCTAAAAACTTTTGCTGACGTACATTCGATTATAACGAAACAATTATAAATATAATCTGTTTAACATTTTTTTATACTATAATCGGTTTAACGAATAGTTGCTTTAAATACTTAACGTTGATAGGCATGAGACAAAATATTTAGTATCACTTTAGTATCAGCTGAACCTACAGCTATGGACATGGAAATAGGACACTTTTATGTGTTAAGATTAGGGTTTGAGGAATTTCCGCCCGGGAATTCCCGGGAAAATAATATATTTTTCCCGGAAAAACGGGAAATTTTAAAAATATTAAAGTATTTAAATTGTATTTGTTTGGAATAGGATTTTTAATTTTAGTCATAAAAAACATTTTAAATACCAAAACAAAAATGTCATTGTTAAAAGGGAATCAATTTATTTGACACACAAAAAAAATATTTGCCAAGTAATTAGGAGCATTTCAACTAATAAAGATTTTTCGCATAACTTATTCAAAATTTAAGTAGTAAAACCTAAAAACTTGCTAAAATGTTTAAAAGAAATATGAAAAAAAAAATTTTGTGTCTTACAAATAATCGACCTTACTATCTAAATTTTTCAAATGTATATTTTAGTTAAAGTCGACTTTAGTTAAAATATTGGGTGGCAGTATACTTTGAATTGGTTTATTTTTGGAACATTATGATTCGTTAATTTATTTTCAACCAATCAAAATGTTTGAAAATATAAATATTTTTGTAAGGTTTTCATACACAAACAGTGTGTTCCCGTACGTTCCCAAAGTTACCGAAATTTACCCAAAGTTACCAAAGTTAGAATTGGGTAAATGAGAGCGCTAATGAGAGTGTATTAGTGCTTCTCTTTTTACCAAAATTTACCCAGACTTTTTCTTCGGGTAAACTTTGGTAAAACAGCTGATGCAAATATAAACAAAAAACAATTGTGAAATTAAATTAAAAATTGTAATTAAATAAAGAAATAAGCAAAAGAAACTTGGTTTTTTGTTAAAATTAATTGAATAAAATCAAAAACAACTATTAAATGCGAATAAATATGTCTATTTGTGCCGATTTGCAAACTGAAATTATACGTATTTTCACATCAGTGATGGGATTTTTGGCACAATCTAAGATTGATTGGTACAATGGCACAACCGATACTATTTTGGCACATTTTGGTTATCTTCAAAATTTAATAGAAAATGAATTTAAAAAATAACAATTCTTTAATTTTTAGTTTCTAAGCATTTATTGGTATTAAAATACCTTTTCGAATAAAGCAAAACTAAAAAATGGCATCGAAGATATTACCGAATAAAGCACCGTAAGTTGTTTTTCACGTGAAAAAATTTCTCTCAGACTTTAAATGCTTTAAATTGCAATTTAAGTAAAAAAATTAACAATATTTTAATTTTATAACAAAGCCACAATCACAATTAACACAAAATGTCACTTTTTCACCAGAAAAATAATAGTCTTGTGCATTAAATTTGCGTGAAAACTAAGTTTGCACAATTTTCACGTGAAACTCATTGTCGTGAAAAATATTTTTTTTTTATATGGAGTATAACAGTTTTTTCACGTGAAAACTGAACAACTTACGGTGCTTAATCCATGGAATTTTAAAAATTCAAATGCTATACATTTCAGAGCTTCGAAAGAATTAATTTAAGTTTAATTCATGAAAAAATTAATTCAGTTTTAGAAAATGTTTATATGTATACCATTCCGTGCAACCATTCCTAAAGAATTCATTCATTGGCTGCATTCCCAAATCTTTAATAAGAATCGGATGAATTTAATTTATCATTCAGCTTTTAATTGAAAGAAAATTTTAGTTCATTCAAATATAATTAAGTCCATAAGAATTCAAGATAGAATTAATTTCATAAGAATGCATTTACAAAATGAAAGTTGAAAACACGGGTTCTAAGTGAAAATTGAGTTTTGGCACAATAAAGGCCCATTTGGCACATTTTAGTCACGCACTTGGCACAAAACAAAATTTTTCAAGTCCCATCACTGTTTAACATTATTCTTTGAAATAAGTTTTTGGGCTAGAAAAGTGGTTTTTTGCGTTCCTGTACTATTGGGTAATTTTGTCATTTTGTGAGAGGATTTTGTGCTCACTCTCATTTTACCGAACTTTACCCAAATAGTAAAGAAACACACCCAAAATGAACAAACCCGTATGATTAAAAATAAAGTCGACTTTAAAAAATTTTAAAAAATCCTTTATATTAAGGGCCAATAATTTTATAAGTAACGTTTTCATTTATAAATGTGATATTTTCAAGTAAGTTTACTTTATTTTAATACACCTGCTTTCAAACTAATATATTCTTTTATAATAAAGGATAAAATGTCAGGAGTATGGAAATACTTCACAAAAAGGGACAAAGCAGCGCAGTGCAATATTTGGTTAACGGAGGTATCTAAATTTGGTTATCCGACATCTAAATTTGGTTCACAAAAAAAAAAAATTGATGGTCATGCAACTTCTCTTGAAGAAAACAACAACAAGAATAACGTTCCAGCTAAAATTAGCAAAGTACCCGAAGAAAAAAGTGTAAGCTGAATAGGCATTGAACGTTTTGTGGTAGGGCAAACATTTCCTGAAATGGTATCCAAATAAGCCGCAGTCGACGGAATGTCAATCCGCACCATAACTAGAGCTTCGTTTATTCGAGAAAGTTTTTATAATAAAAACCTGGCATTGCCAAAAAATGAAACTGATGTAAAGAACATTATATATTATATTAAATTACTACAATCATGTAAACGATATCATGATAAAAGAAATATCGAGCAATATTTCTAACAATAGGAGAGTTACTATAATCTTAGATGAATGAACAAGAATATCGCAAAAGAGATATTTTTATTTCTTTGATTATGTTATTTGAAGCCGATTTATATTTATATAGTTTTAATAAGTTATTATTGCAATTAAATTGTGTTAAATTATAAATTTAATTATGTTAATGTACAATTGTTCGATGTGTTTTAAGAGACTTTAAGTTTTATTTGCACTAAAATAAAATAAATAAATAAAAAAATAAATTTGAACATATGTATAAACGGAAATATTTCATTTTATAACCTGGGGTTGGTTTAAATATCAGGAAAATGTAATGCGGTAGAAATAAGACTAGAAGAGTTTTATTTGTCTTTGGAAAATAACATTGTGGCCACCATATCTAATGGGCCAAATGTGATGAAACGGTTTGTTTCCGACAGTCCAGTAGTAGGTGCCTGCTGGAATCATGCAATTCATTTGGCAGTGCTTAGAGTAATTTATGTGAAATCAAATGTTCAACATTCTGATATTTTTACTTTGAATTCTCACTACGCAGACTGAATTTGTACTGAAATAGTGTTTTTTTTTAACAAAAATTACTTATATATGTGGTTTTCATTAACAATTTTGTTCAAAAATATTTTACGGGAAATACTAAACCCTAGTTAAGATACATAATTATTTATTTTGAAAAATAAAACAAAAATAAAAATAAAAATCATATACGGGAAGTGTTATTATTTATGATTGCAATTCATTCTTTATTTAAATAAAAATCCTTCAACTATTTTATATATATATTGGTAAATATGTATGTATAAACTAGTAAAAATACGTGGACTTCTAAATAGGACACATTTTATATTTTTACAAAAAACCGTACATTTGGGTTTTTAAAACAATTATTATTTTTTTAGCGTTAATATTACACTAATATTTTGTGATGTATCCATCATTATCAATAACCGCTTCGCATCTTCTTTGCATACTCTCAACTAATCTTTGGCATCTTTCTTTTGGTATAGAATACCAGGCTTCTTGAATACCAGCCCAAAGTTCGGTGGAATTTTTGTAAATGTTTGACGAAACTTTTGTTTTTACATCATTCCATAGATTTTCTATTGGATTAAGGTCCGGACTTTGGGCTGGCCAGTCCAAAACCTTAATTTTCTTGTAAAAACCAATCATTCACTATGTTTGACGAATGTTTCGGATCATTGTTTTGCATAAATGTCCACTTAACTGGCATATTTTCATAGGCAAATGGCTCCATAACATTCTTAAGAATACTCAAATATTGAAACCTGTCCATTTTGTCCTCTACTTTTTCGATAGGCCCAACACCACGCCAGGAAAAAGCCCCCCATACCATAATATTACCCCCACCGTGTTTCAAGGTCTTCTGAGTGTACTTAATGTTTAAAGCCTGGTTTTTTGGGCGGTGTACAAATGTTCTACCATCTGGTCCGACACGATTTACCTTCGTTTCATCGCTCCAAAGCACATTTTTCCAAAAGGACAACTCATTTCCTTTGTGGGTTTTGGCAAAATCAATACTTTTCTTAATATTTTTTCTTGAAAGAAGAGGCTTCTTTCTACTTATTCGTCCAAATAAGTTTGCTTCATTCAGTCTTCTTCTTACTAACCTGTCTGACATTTGAACGTTGAATTTTTCCCTGATTTCATTATTTATTTGACGGGAGGACATAAAAGGGTTGAGTTTGCTTTTGCGTACTATAGTCCTATCCATATAAGTTGTGGTTTTACGACTGATTGGCTTTCGTTCTTTATTTTGCGTATGATATTTCTTTTCGGCAGAACATATACGAATAGCGAATACTTTAGAATTTTAGCAATTTCAGTTGGAGATTTCATCTCGTTGTGGAATTGAGATATAAGTCTTCGTTTTTCTGGATTACAATGTTTTCCACGTCCCATATTGGTACAATTAGAAAAGAATTTACTTATTTTAAACGAAAATTATGAAAAGAAAATTATTACTAAGTGCATCGAGTAAAATTTTGACAATTATTGCAAGTGTCCTATTTTTATGTCCAAGTCAAATATGAACAAAGTAAAGTAATTTTGTTGTAAATATTTGCATTATTTTTAATATTGCAAAGTTTTTTATATAATCTGAGACTACTTGATAACAGTTTACTATAATAGAAAAGAAATACAATTATTGCTTTATAATTATTAAGAGAAATGCATGAAGATAATTTTGTATGAGTGTCCTATTTCTATGTCCATAGCTGTATATTTAAAAACTGCTGAAAACTGCGCAAATTAAGAAAAAACCAAACTCGAAATATATTCAAATAATAAAATTTGTTATTTTTGAAATTAAAATAAAAAGAAAATTGTCAATTTTTTTAACAAAGTGCCAGCTAGTGATAACGATGTCTTTCCAACTTATTTTTTTGGTGATGCCACACCCCTGAATACAGCTAGTGTTACTCAGCTTGGTTTTGGAGAAAATATTTGAATATTGTATATCGCTAATATGTATTCTGTATAAATTAGAGTTTGCATTTCGTTTTTAACCGTAACCGAAACCGCGGTTAACCGTATGCCAACAAACATGTGTCAATGGTGTCAATTTTGAATTTTTTAAAACTAATATTGATAGTTAATATATTTTTATTTTTAAAAATATAGTTTATTTTAACAAAAACAATATAAATTTAAATTAACAAGAACGGTGAAAATTGAATTATATATTATTTGTATAATAAAATAAATTATTTAAAAAATTTTTAAATAATATTAACAAAAATGATTACAAACAGTAGTTGAAAAAAATTTACTACACTCATTAAATAACCCCTAAATGGAAAACCAAACTTGACAACACTGATCGAAGAAGTTTTTTTCGAAAGAAAAAAACGAAAAAAGGTTTCTCATAATGCTTTTCAAACACATTTTTTCTCTTAACCAACTTGAGACGAGCAAAAGTCAGTGCATTCGTTTTTGCGTTTCATGTATATATATAAAATTAATTTTATTATTGGTTCCTTATCAGTGTTCTAATTTATTTAAATTATATTTGAATTTAACAGTATTTTATTCAAAATGCCATCTAGATGTCAAACATAACATTGAACATTAGAAAATACTATAAAATGCATCATTGTAACACTCCTGTAATTATTGTCAACTAATTGTAACACTCCTGTAATTATTGTCAACTGTGTAATACATATGTGTGAATGTTTATGTGTCATCGATCAACATGTATAAAAGCTGCTGCAGTGATCAATTTTGGTGAATTAGCCAGTGGACGGCAACGAGGTAAGACCTTCTATAAGTGCGTGAAATATCTTTCTGCATTTAAAGAAGATTTTATCTAAGCAGCTTAAAGGGGTTTAACTATCGTTCTACACCTTTAACCAACTAGACTACCTAGGACAGCTGACGATAGGGACGGCAACGTGAGCTATCGCTCTGTGCCATAATACGGACTAACAGCGGGAGCTCTGTTGCCCATTCCGACGCGAGCGTGAACTATCGTTCTGCTCAGTGACCACTCTCGCCGTAAGCGTGAGTTATCGCTCTGCTCAAATCTCGCCGTGAGCGTGAGCTATCGCTCTGGTCAAACCCTCGCCGTGAGCGTGAGCTATCGCTCTGCTCAATCCTCGCCGTGAGCGTGAGCTATCGCTCTGCTCAAATCTCGCCGTGAGCGTGAGCTATCGCTCTGCTCAAACCTTCGCCGTGAGCGTGAGCTATCGCTCTGCTCAAATCTCGCCGTGAGCGTGAGCTATCGCTCTGCTCAAACCCTCGCCGTGAGCGTGAGCTATCGCTCTGCTCAAATCTCGCCGTGAGCGTGAGCTATCGCTCTGCTCAAATCTCGCCGTGAGCGTGAGCTATCGCTCTGCTCAATCCTCGCCGTGAGCGTGAGCTATCGCTCTGCTCAAATCTCGCCGTGA
Source organism: Leucophora obtusa (assembly GCA_949987735.1). Classification (NCBI taxonomy): domain Eukaryota; kingdom Metazoa; phylum Arthropoda; class Insecta; order Diptera; family Anthomyiidae; genus Leucophora; species Leucophora obtusa. Next base: position 63,849,012 of record OX465296.1, read on the forward strand.
GCGTGAGCTATCGCTATGCTCAAATCATCGCCGTGAGCGTGAGCTATCGCTCTGCTCAATCATCGCCGTGAGCGTGAACTATCGTTCTGCTCTACCCCACTACATAGAACTGTCGTTTGCTACTTGTCCGACTTTTACTGGCTATAAAAATAAATATTCGTGTCGTGTCAACTTGTTACGTGTTAAGAACAATTAAATAATAAAGTTTATAACGTGTTATGAAAAAATTATTAAATTGCAACATGGAAGACACACATAGATGCAAAGCTTATCCAAATGAAATTGAAGGCAGTTCAGATGAATTGGCTTATTGGAAGAAATTCGACATTACGCCCAGATTGTAAACTTCTTTTATACAACTTAATTTTAAAACCAATATGGTGCTATGGGATCCAGTTATGGGGTACTGCCTTGGCATCAAATATAGAGAAAATTCAAAGGCAACAAAATAAAATCCTCCGTATGATTACAGCCGCTCCCTGGTATGTTAAAAATTCGTGCATTTACAAAGATCTAGATGTCCCGATGGTAAACAGTGTATTTTCAAAACATGTGACAATATATATGAAGAAGCTTGAGTTGCATCCAAACCCCCTAGCCCACAACATCCTAGATTATAGAGGCCACACTCGGTTGAGAATGAGATACACTCTTGCTCTCAGCCGATTACGAGAGACGTAACATAGCAGAAGCAACCGTAGAAACAAATTTTTTGTCTGGCATTGGCTGGACTTATAATTATAAATTTTAGAGTTAAGATTTGAATACTTATTGTTAGTTCAATTTATAATTGAAGATTCAATAAATAATAAACGCTAAAAAAAAAAAATATTTTGGAAAAAATTGTGCTGGTCGAGCCAGCTTTTTCTTGGTGCTCCCATATTTTAAATGCACCTTTTGCAATAGCTACATTAAATTTATTAAAGATATCTGTATAGTAAAATATGGTCATATAACTCTATGTAGAGCCCTTTATCAGTTACAAAAATATTTCATTAAAAAAATGGGAGCACCATGCATTGAAAGGCGACTAATAAATTCATTCGTTGCAGTTGTTTGCAAATATTTATAGCATGACATAAAACCTGAGTTTCCCATGAAGAATTACATATAGAAAACTCCTTAATTTGTCATTATCTACGTAAGTTCTACTCCACATAATACGATAAAACTATCCACAATTTCATAAAATACATGACCCAGTAAAAACATCAAAATAAGTTTTAAATACAAACATTTATCAAAATCTGTTTACAGCAGTCAAAAATACACACTTCGAGTAATAGAATCCATATTCATAGAATACTCCACTCTGCAGAGTGGATTTCCTTCCCTTCTTTTTCGCACTTACATAGTTTTTGTATCATGCGGCATGATTCATCTGTCTTTACTTTATATCAAATATTTTAAATAAACGCAAACATTTTCCTAAGTTCAGAATTAAAAAAAAATTATTTCAGTAAAGTTGAGGTTAAGAAAAAAAATAAACGTTTTTCTCTAAAAATAAGACCAGATCTAGTTTCTGCCTTTTTCCATTATTAATTTTAAGTAATATTGTTTTTTTAATTTTTCCATCCGTCCGCCCGTCTGCCTCTCCATGTATTTTTGTGCGCATGCTACATGTCGCAAATATTAAGATATTTTGATGAAATTTGGTAGACCGACTTATATCGACCCAATGACGAAGTCCATTGATTTTGGTTTAAATCGGTCTATGTTTGGACCTAGTACCCACATAGAGTTCGCCCCAAAATTGAAGCACAAAATTGAATGCCACATCCACAGTTTAAAGAATTGTGGGGTCAGATATGTCTTGAATGGTGCATATCTTCATAACTATTATTATCTGAAAGTGCTAAATGGATTAGATGAACTTCGTTGCATTATCTACAATATATCTTTCTCCAAAAACCGCTAAAAGGTTAAATTAAAATTGAAGGCACATCCACAGTTTTAAGAATTATGGAGTCCAATCTATCTGGGACGGTAGATGTTATCATTATATCAAAGTGCTAAATAGATCGGATTTTTTTAGGCTTTACATGACCTTCAGCTGCACAATAAGCTTAAAATCTAACCTTAAATTGACTGGCCCATCCACAGATAAAATAATTGTTGGCTTAAATCTGGCTTGTATGATATATATCGCCATGCTAAAATGATCAGATTATCCGTTTCGTTTCTACATCACTTTTAGCTCCAAAAATCTATGAAAAGCTTAAAAATTTAACCTAAAATGTCTCTGGATACCAAACTAATAGAACGATCCATTTAGCACTTACACACAATACTAGTATTACTGATACATACCGATCATGCAGGACTGCAACGAATTATTTCTCAAACTGCGGATGTGCCCTTCAAAAAATGTAAAATTTTATGTTCTTATCGCATAGACATGAAGAGATTATTATTGTCACATCTTCTTTATTTCTGAAGGCACGCTAATTAATTTGACCTCATTTTTTTTATTTATTTCAAAAAAACAGAGTTACATAAGTATTTTAATCTACTACCATTTTTTCCTAATTGAGGGCACCTATTTTTTCAATAGGTGTGAGATTTATTAACATCAAAATTATTATCCACCAAAGGTTTTAGGCGATTTCCTTTTATGCTAAAGAAAGTTATACCCAAAAGAGTTGAAAAGCTTTTGAAAGTTACAAGCAAAATTAGGGTAGTTTTTATTGAGTAGATCACATTAACAGTATAAATATTAAAATTTAAGATGTTCGCCTGATTAAATCCGTTGCTACGAAAATGCTAATACCATCACAAATATTATATATTGTTAATAAAGTGGTTTAAATCCTGAGTTACATGGAATCGTACGGATCCATAGATTTGCCCATATGATATTTAAAATAACACTAAAATACAATATAAAATTTTCCGTGCCAACCCGTCTCCAAAAAATATACACGCAAATTGTCTACTTTTGGTACGTAAAAATCATGCATCAGTTGCCAAAAAGGAGTCAGGGAGGAGATTGGAACATAAAAAAATAATCTAAAAATAGAATGTTTGTATGTGTATGTGTTGATCAGGTCTGAGTAAAAAACTTTAGTAGAAAGCTGAATAAGAATGAAAAACTATGAATTAGTTACATTGCATCCTTACTTGGGTGAGATCGTTAAACATTAGCACCTTACTATAGTTACGTTTGTAATATAGGAATAGGTTCATGTTCGAATCCTACAGCCAACGGGTAGTTGAAATTTTTTTATATTTTTCTTATGTCAAACCCATTACATTGAAAATATAAGAATGTAACTTACGTGATTTTTCGCATTAATTATGCAATGACATGTATCACTTTACCAAGTTTTTTGCTTAATTATTGAATAATTTTATTTTAAATTTGACGTTATGCTAATATTTTAAAATTATCTAACTAATATATATTTTAGAAGTTTTTAGTTTAATATATTTGTGATAAATACTCTGAAATTTAACGAAAGTTTTTGAAAAAAACCTTGAGAGTGTGACAGTTTTTAATACTCGATTTAAAAATATTTCTTAAACTGCATTGTGAATTATTTAAGGTTTTTGGGGTTGCTTTTTTGCTCTCTCTCTCTAGCAGTTTTCTCTCGCTTGTACATATGCCTTTTACAATGACCGATTTTATCGCTTGTTATCTGGATTTTTTTTTTAATTAAAGATTCTTATTCGAAACAATCAACTTCCCAAAAACAATATTTTGGGTTAGTTAGTTTTTCTCAAAACTGTTAGAAATAGTGACAGAAGTAGTGATTTACAAATAATAAAACAAAAATTGTAGTTAAAAATAAATATTACTATTGGCTACACAATTGGCCCACGTATTTATTTTAAACAAAATTGTAGTTAAAAATAACTATTACTATTGACTACACAATTGGCCCACGTATTTATTTTAAACAAAATTATGGATTTTTTTATTGCTTAATATTGGTAAGAAAAAATATTAAAATGGGTTTATTAAGAAAAAATATTGAATAATAAACCAGGGTTTCAATTGCTAACGCTATTTCAGCAAAAGCACCTATTTTTAACTGTTTCATCAGCTAAACAAAAAACAAAACTGCACTTTTAACAATTGTTTAAACTGCTGCTACCATCAAATTTCATCAGCAGTAGCACAGCAAAAGTTTATTTTTTGAAAAAGAAAAACTGAGCAAATGTCGAACGGTTTCATGTACACAAGCGTCTTTTTATTATATTTGAGAGCTGTTTTTATTGACGGAAAACAGTTATACTGTTGATGATAAATTAATTATAATACAATGGAACACCGTTACTTATAACTTATTTTTAAAATATTTGATTATCAGATAAGTAAATAAAGTGTTTTGTTAACCCTTAAATGCGCACTGTATCCTTCAAGATACAACCATGGAAACAGTTAAATATTGCAGCTTTCCTATGAGTTAAAACAAAATATTAAGTTAACTAACGCGTTAAGAAATTTCAAGCGCTATGTCATAAAAGTCATTTTTATAAAAATATTTCGAATTGTGTTTTAAATTAATTAAAATTAAAAGAAAAAATTAATTAAAAAATTAGAGATTTTAATTTGAAATTAGCAAATCGGATTTTTTATTTAAAAAAAAAGTAATAATAATTAAAAAATATTTTAATGTGTTATTTTTGTTCGGTTTGGGATCAAATATGGTCAATTCCAAATAGAAGTTACATTTTATAAATAAGTATTTAAATAAAATATGAATATATCTGTTTTGCAATTCCTCCAACTCAGGTAAATTTTTGACTTATTATTATACTATTCTTCTGCATATTTCTAAGAAAAGAAATAAATATATATATATATATATATATATATATATATATATATATATATATATATTTGTCTAAAAATATTCATAAATATTTCCAGACAACACACAAAAAAATAAAAACTAAATTCAATCATGAAAACCGCCTTTTCAATAAATTTTATCGTTGAAATTCCTCCAATCACAAAAATTGTCCATTCAATTACAAATTTGTAGCTCTTTAATTGAATAAATTTTCAATGAAATAGTGATATATTTGATTAATATTATTATTATTAGTTTTTTTGTATATATTTGATTAAAAATTAATTCGTTGGATTAAACATTGATCAATATCGTATACCTTCTAAATAGCATATTATATGCATTTGATTAAAAATGAATCCATTGGATTAAAAATTGATCAATATTGTATAAATTCTAAATAAGACTCTAATCAGCTGAATAAAGTGGTAGTTGTCATGCCAACTATAAAAAATATATTTCTTTATTTTTAGCTTGAATTTCATAACATTGAATTTTATTAAAGTAAAAGCTGCATGCAATTTTCATTCATTTGATAGATTTATTTATACTTATATGAAAAATTCTCTCGCCGAAATTAGTTTTCGTTTTTCTTCTGTGGCACAAGGACTCTGTCAAAAAAATTTTTTTTTTAAATTAAAAAAATTGTTTTTGTTGAAAACTAAATAAAATATTATTTAAAATAATTTTTAATTTATTTTTTGCGATTTTTTTGTTTAACTAAAATATTGATTTTATTAAACAAAATTTCAAAAATTACATTATTTGTTTACAATAATGTTTTAGAATAAAGGAATATTCAGATTTAAAATGCAAAATGAAAATATATAACTAAATAAAATAATAAACCTAACGAGAATTTTTAAAATTTTATAAAAATGAAAACAAAAACAACAACAATATGCTGATGTTTTTCTCTTTTTTTATGAAATGCTTTTGAGTGATAGAATAAAAGAAATGGCAAGCAAATTGCAGTTTTGAGCAATTATTTAATCTATTGGATGAATTTTTAATTGACACCTTTTGAAATAATTTAATAAATCGTTTTAATTGAAAAAAGTTTAACAATATTTTTTTGTGTGCAACTAAGCTCAAATTAAAAAGTTTGTAGAAAAATTAGTAAGTAAAATATTTTACATCCCACCTTACAACTTATTTTAGAAAAATATTTAAAAAAATTTTTAAAGCCGATTTTGAAATTTTTTAACTTTAAAGCCACATTCACAATGATAGAGTACTCCATTATGCAGAGTAGATTTTATTCCTTTCTTTTTCGCACTTACATATTTTTTGTATCATGCCATCTCTACTTTAGTACACTCCACTCTGCAGAGTAGAGTACTCCATCATTGTGAATGTGGCTTTAATGTTGTTTCCATAATTGAGGCAAATTCTTTTTACGGTGAAATTTCTAAAATCTTAAAAATCTAGAAAAAGTCAAAGGATGATAAAAATTAATTAAATTATTAAAAATGGCCTAAACTTAGTAAAATTTTCTATAACAATTGTAAACTTTTCTGTAAATTTCCAAGACTTTTTCATTTGAGTGTTGTAAGTAATTATGATGTTTTTATTCACAGAATTTAAATAAATGAATTAAATTAATTAAACAATATTTTTATATTAAATTCCTTTTGTTGGGAATAATAATTAGTATTTTAAATAATAACTGCAATTTCAAACTTTAATTAAAACCCAGGGTATTTGGGCCTATCAGCCCTATCCATAGGCTTGCCACCATAATGAAAAAATAGACTTTCGGTAAAAATCCGCATAAAGTTCCCTAAAATTAAAAAAACAATTTTGTAGCAACTGTAAAACAACAAAACAGTACCAAAAAAGTACCATAAACTGCATTTTTTTGACTTTTGAGAAACGTCCAAGGGTTTTTTATTTAATTGTACTCATTTTTTAATAAAAAATCATAATACGGTTTTTTTATAATATACATTAATTCGGTAACTCCTTAATAAAATTTAAAGAAACAAAAATTAAATAAAGACATGTTTCTGAATTTTGAATTTACAAAATTTTTTACATATTTTTATTAATTGCAAAGCAGTAACAGGAGTATATACAGGTTGATTAAATCCAGGTGAAAAATTCTGTTCTGTTGAAATTTGCAAAACATACCGCTAAAATTACAATCACTTTTTATTATTAATTGAACTCTTATTCAATTAAAAATAAAAATTAATGTAAATTTTCGTAAATATTGTTAATTTTATTTCCGAATAAATTACACAATCGAAAAATATTGCGATATTTGCACAAAACATCACTTTTATTTTTTTCCAATATGTGTGCCAAAAATATACGTTTTTTTAAACTAAATGCGTTGGCAACATCAATATCTTCATGTTCTGCTTTCAATACATACATACTGTTTCAAACAAATCAAAGCAGAATCAGCTATTGATCGTTTTTTGTTTTTAGCTTCCAGTTTTTCTTGTTACTTTTTTTTTTAAGCTGCCAGCAGATAATTGAAAAGTGATTTTATTGCTACAGCAGTAAATATTGTTTTGTGCTTAAACTGTTTCGGCAGCAGTAGATTTTTTTGTGTGGTTTAAGTTATAGCATATAACGAAAAACTTAAACCACTCAAAACAATTGCTGACTCTTTTAGAATAACTGAAAGTTATTCAATGACTTCTGCTGGTGTTTTTTAAATTATTTAAAGTTGTAGTTAAAGTCAAAAGAAAAACTTCTTAGCGAATGCCAATATTTGAATCACTGTAAGAAACCCCATCGTATACTGAAGGTGAATCGAATACCATTAGATTGTAAATACATTTTACTTATTAAAAACCCCTTAATTTCCCTTGAAACTACCCTCGTATTTAATTGCTTGTTATTTTTAAAATACAATTTCCTATTTATCATCATTTACTTCTCATTCTAGGCAAAAGTGGTTCAAAAATTAAGGAAATACGTCAGACAACAGGCTGCTCTATTCAGGTGGCTAGTGAAATGTTACCAAATTCAACTGAACGTGCCGTTACCTTAAGTGGTACAGCTGAACAAATAACCCAATGCATCTATCAAATTTGTCTCGTTATGTTGGAGGTATGTACGACGTAAAATGGGTTATTTTTTTGTTAACTTCTCTCTTTTACGGCACATTGTAAAAATAATTAATGGTGGTGATTTTTGTCGTTAACATTTTAATTATTGAAGAGTATAAGTCATCTTTATTTTTATTTTTTGTAGTTCCATCTTTGATACTTCTCAACTATATTAAAATTATGTTACCAGAAAGTTCTAAGATTTTTCTTCTGAATAACGTTGTAAAATTAAACTGGTGGTGATTTTTGTCATTAAAAATTTAATTTTTGAAGATAATACTTGACTGCTGAGACTTACACGTATAGAAATAAACCTGAAAAAATAGCAGACAAAGCTACCAAAAATTTGTAAAAAAAATTACCTTGCAGAAAAAACTGCCGAAATTAGCAGATTTTTTTTTTTTTGCTAAATACTTGTAACATGCGAAAAGTAAAAATAAAACTGTTAAATTTACAAAATTTTAGTTATATTTGAGTTAAATTTTAGTTAATTGAAAATGATAAATTGTGCTGTTGAAATCTGCAGAAAATTTTTCTACATGTTAGTAGACTAAAAGTAGAAAAAACAACCTGTTATATCTACAAATTTTTAAGCTCAATTTCGTTGAATTCAAATAACAGTCTATACTGTAAAAATTAGCAGAAATATTTGCTATACTCATAGAAATAAATCTGTAAAAACAGCAGAAAAATTTACTACAAATTAGTTAGAAATTATGCTGCAGAAAAAACTGCTGAAATTAGCAGAATTTTTTGCTAAATACTATTAAACTAAGAACAGCTAAATTAAAACTGTTAAATTTACAGAATTTTAGTTATATTTAAATTAATTTTTAGTTAATTGAAAATAGCAAATTGTACTGTAAAATCTGCAGAAAATTTTGCTAAATATTAGTAGAATAAAAGTTGCAAAATAAACTGTTATATCTACAACATTTTTGCTATTTTTAATGCAAATAGCAGTCTATCCTGCTGAAATCAGCAGAAATATTTGCTAAAAAATTGTAAACTGCTGTTTTCAAAAGGCTCAATTTTTATTTGCATTCAAAAAAAATCGAAAAAACTTCGAAAATTTTAAATTTGTTTGTGATTTTTTAGACTACAAATTATTTAGCCAAATTTTTTTGCTGATTTTAGCAGGTTAATTTGCTATTTTCTATTAACGAATATGTGTATTTGAGTATATTCGGCGCTTGAACAAAAACGACTGTTTATTCGGGAGTTGATTATGTATGATGATTTTGCAATCAGCAGTTGCAGTTCTCTGGTATACATATAATTTTTAAAATTTCTTTCAAAAACTGTTTATAATACTGTATTCTTTTGGCTGGTTTCTTATCCTTCCGGGCCCAAAACTTGAAATTGTGAGTCTGTTTCTGATATGACCATCGAATTACGCGAACAATGGTAATCCGATTTCCGACCACCATAAATATTTTTTTATAGTGTATATATTGTGTCGAAAACGTGCTGTATATGATTTTATTATATTTTAACCACTTTTTAATCAACTTTATTTAAATATAATAAACTTTGGTTTTCTTTTTGTATTTTATTTACAGTCACCTCCTAGAGGTGCAACTATCCCTTACAGGCCCAAACCACAAGTGTCAGGACCAGTCATCTTGGCTAATGGACAAGCATTCACCATACAGGGCAATTATGCTGTACCCACACAAGAGGTAATTTAACAAGAACCAATTTCCCACCTCTTTAAAAACCTTTTTTTCCAGTCAGTTAGTAAAGTCAATCTTTTGCTACTTACTACTCTACCACTTCTTTGGCTTTTTCTGTACAAGATGCCGTATACATTTATTATTGTTCTTTTACTTCTTCTCCACATACATCATTCTCTTTCTCTTGATTAAAAATTGTGTTTCGTATAAACTACATTTTCATTTTGTTTCCACATTTCATCATAAAGTTATGAATGTTTTTTCTTATCACTTGATTACTTAATACCCCCCACTACATTATCCTAGAACATTGTTTTCATTTTCATATCCTGTTTAGTTTTATGTTCCTTCATTACACTCCTTAGCGTTTGTTTAATTTAATTAGATGATTTTTTTTTCAAAGTTGTTCTATTTTGTTACAGTTTTACCAACTATCACAGAGTTTTTGTTTTTAATAAACTCAATTTTAAAATATATTAAAAATACATTGATCTCTGAAAATGGGAAGTGCATTAGGAATATTAATCATAATTAAGACATATCTGTATCAAGGTTGTTAAATTTTCGAGCGGGACCTTTTTTCTTTACTTTTCTTATTTTTCATTGGAGTAGAGTTGTTAAATGACGATACTTTTGAATACTATATAGTTACTACTCAATAATTTTCAAGTATTCATTCGATACTACTCAATAATTTTTATATTCATACAAAAACTGGGTTGCATTTATATACAACCAACAGGGTTGTAATTTAATAGCGGTCTTCATGGCAAAATTACGCTTCTATAAAAGGTGGTCCAACCATAATGCACGATGTTAATTGTGAGTCACACCTTAACGTCAAGTTTTTTGCCCAACTTAATATGAAATTTCTTTGTTTCAATTGAGCAGCACGTTTAGATTGTTGAAGCCTTTTACGAAATCGTTCAAATCAAAATGCGTTTTGTGCACTTCTTTGGTCAGCATAATCGACCAAATGTGTCCACAATTGGGAGAATTGTGCGCAAATTTCAGCAAACTGGGTCTGTAGGAAATGTGAAAACACCTGTGCATCCTCACCTAGTTCGTTCTGCGGAAAACATTGCTGTTGTTCGCGATAGTGTGGCAGAAGAGCCGTCAACCTCGACTCGTAGTCGGTGTTCGCTATCGCGAGCGATAACGGACTTTTTGTGGCCAGAAATTGAGAATATGTACCTGGACGATATATGCTTCCAACAGGATGGTGCCACTTGCCACACAGCCAAGGAAATAATAGCTCTTTTGCGCGAGAAATTTAATGGCCGTGTTATCTCACGTCGTGGCGATGTTAATTGGCCACCACGATCATTTGATTTACACCGTTGGACTTCTTTCTTTGGGGATATTTAAAAGTACGACGTAGAATTGCACCAACCTCTAAACCCTTACCAAACAACATAAAAATTATGATACAATTAAGGAACGTATTTAAAAGAAACTGGAAGCGTTACAGAGATGTTAATGATCGTCGAGCTATGACACGTTTAAATAAAAATATTACGAATGAAATAAACTACTTCAGAAACCAAACGTGGAATAACATGTTGTCCAATTGGGACAAAGCATCTTCCCCTTTTTGGAAAGTTTCAAAAATGTTAAAGAAGAAATCTAGCAATATTCCAATTTTAAAACAACAATGCAGTTTGTTTCACCCGGCAAGAAAAGGCTGAAATTTTGGCTCACAACTTTTATTTGAACCACTGTATTTCATCAAATTTAAGTGATACTACTACGATTACTGAGGTTAATGGTGTTGCAAACCTTATTTGTAATATTAACCCAATCCCACAAAACATTTCACTACTACTGAAAAAGTTGGTGTAATTTTAAAAAAATTTGAAAACAAAAAAACTACAGGTTTAGACGGTATTAATAATAAAAGTCTAAAAAATTTACCTAATAAAGGTATCAACTATCTAACGAACATCTTTAATGCTTGCCTTAAATTATGCTACTTCCCCAACATGCGCGGTTCCAGCAATTAATTTAAGGGGAAAAATCATACGCCTCAGTGGCCAACTCAATGTATTTGTCTACTGTGGCGTATGATTTTTCCCCTTATATTAATTGCTGGAACCGCGCATGTTCCCCAGTGATTTGAAAATCTCAAAAACCATACCAATACTCAAGCCAAATAAACCTCCTGATTCTCCACTTTCTTATAGACCAATAAGTCTGCTCTCTTCTATAAGTAAAATCTTGTAAAAAATTATTAAGGAAAAGCTTATTAATTTTATCGATGCAAACAATATACTTCCATCGCAACAATTCGGGTTCAGAAGTGAACATAATACGTCTCAACCCCTACTAAAAATCAGAAAATAAGTTAAAAATAATTTTCAAAACGGCAAATCAACTGGAATGATATTGCTAGACATAAAAGCTGCGTTTGACTCCGTTTGACATAATGGACTTATTTTTAAATTGAAAAAATTCAACTTTCCAATTGAACTCATAAAAATTATTCAAAACTTTCTTCAAAATAGATCGTTCAATATTTACTTGGGTAAAATCTGTTCACAACAAGTAAATATCATTGCAGGATGTCCACAAGGTTCTTGCCTGTCGCAAGTTCTTTACAACATCTTTACTGTTGACATTCCAACATTTTCCAATTGCATTACGTCTATATTTGCAGATGATACATCAGTTCTCAGTTCTGATGTTTATTCAGCTGATATTATTACAAACTTGCAGTCTGCTCTTACTGGGTTGAATAATTATTTTGATAAATGGAAGATTTTGGTTAACCCTAAAAAACGCAGGCTCTTTATTTTATAAGAAAACGTAAGTCTTGTTTTATACCCCAGAGTTTACCTCGTTTTATGAACCATGATATTCCATGGGAAAACAACGTCAAATCATATCATATTCCCTATGTAGTGGAAAAAATTAACAAAATTATTAGAATAATGTACCCAATTATAAACAGAAAGTCGGAAATGAACATAGACAATAAAAAAAACTCATCATCAAATCTATATTCCACACCATAATGTTTTACTGTGCTCCAGTTTGGTACACGTCTGAGAATCCAAGTAGCACAAAATAAGCTACTTAAAATGATATTTAAACTACCATGGCACTATTCCACCCGACGCCTACATAGTCTCGCTGGCTTCGAACTCGTTCTGGATAAAATCGAAAGATTGACTCTAAATTTTAATGGAAGATGCCAACTGTACATATCACAACATGTACATATCAATGAACTGATCTCATCATAATTTTATCTACTTTATTTTTTTCTCATTTTTATCTTATATCTCTGCTTCATAAAGGTTTTTGTAAATTTTTTTCCTTCCGTTTAATAATAATGTACATAAATTTCATAAATTAAAAAATATATTTATATATCTAAGTAGAAAAGGAACGAAGTTCCTAAACTCTTTGCTTCTAAGTCAAACGTAAATAATATAAATACTAGGTTTCTCCCCAAAGATATCATTGGACCTCCCAATTTTGAGATGTAACTTGATCTTATTTTATCTCCATATATACAATGGGATCTAATACGATATGGTTGGATACACCCAATTTTGAGATCTAATTGGATCAGCTAGATATTACAGCAGATCTTAAACAATATCAAATTGGATATGATCAGATATTGCGCGTGATCAATTTTTTTTACTCGGGATACCAGAATACATATATAATTTTTTTTTAATTTGAATTTTTGAATTTTGAATTTATTTATTTGACAATCCCACACAACAAGTTATATATCTTTTAAATTAAAGTATGGGATTTAAAAATTGGTAGGTACATAAATGAGTTACATTTTAAAATTTTATATAAATTAATTTTAATTTAACTAATTAATGATAGTTAAAATAATAGACAACAATTGAAATGACTAATAAATAAAATAAACACATTATAAATATAAAAAAAATAATAATAATAATAATAAAATAAATTTAAAAAAATATAAAATTACAGACAGTGAAATTAAGTTTATGTCAAATAATTAAGTAGAAAAATGTTCATTGTTGCATCGTTGTTGGTTTGTATGTTGTTAGCTTTTTAAAAAAGCTTGGAAGCCACAATTAAAAGATCTGCTCAAATGAAAAAACTCGCAACAACAAAAAATTAAGGCATTTATAATATTGAAAAGGCTCGTAGATAAAACTGAATATATAGAGCAGAATGTTCTACAACCGCTATTTTATCAAATTCAAGAAATTTTTGATTTACTTTGTGAAGAAAACTTCATTAATTTACTGAAAATTTTCATCAAAACCATACATGAGACTAATTAATTATTTGGACAATTTTTGGCATTATTATCACTTGGACTACTACTATTACTTTGACTAATGCTTTGAAATACATCGATTTCATTACTAATGCCAATTGTATTGTAAATTCATTACGATTACTAATGCCTCAATTATAAGAAAGAATTGGCATTTGTAAACGTCATTTTATAGATTTCAAATTCATTTCTGAGCTTGCAAATGCGGAATGCGAAAAGGGTTTTGTGGTATAAAAAATTAATTAAAATACTTAATCAGCGATTTACATAGTGCAAAGGAATATATTGATGCAAGAAATTTACTTTTTGCAAAATTATTTTCTTAAACTTTTTTTTTTAAACTAACCACCAGTCTTTGGTATGAGTTATGGGTATTATAGTAACCAGATTCTTATTTTACACAAACCACACATAAAAAATTGCAAAATAATGGCGGAACGCGAAAAAAAGCTTTATGGTACAAAAACTTTATCAGCGATTTTCATTCTGCAAATAAATATTTATACTGATGTAAGAATTTTCCTTTTTGCAAATTTTTTTTCCGCGACATTTTTTCGCGATTTTTTTTTTTCAACTAGCCACCGAAATTTGTTCTATGAAATGGGTGTTATAGTCCCTAGATTATAAATTTAAAAAAACCGCACTTAAAAAATTGCAAAATAATCGCGGAACGCGAAAAAAGACTTTATAGTACAAAAATTGAATTAAAAAACTAAATCAGCGATTTTTATCCTGCAAACAAACATACAGATGTAAGAATTTTCCTTTTTGTAAATTTTTTTTTCCGCGACTTTTTTCGCGATTTCTTTTTTCAATTAATCACAGAACTTTGTTCTATGAATTGGGTATTATAGTCCCTAGATTATAAATTTTAAAAAACCACACTTAAAAAATTGGAAAATAACCGCGGAACGCGAAAAAAGACTTTATGGTGCAAAAGTTGAAATAAAAAACTAAATCAGCGATTTTGATTCTCGAAAATTCTTACATCAGTATATTTGTTCGCCGAATGAAAATCGCTGATTAAGTTTTTTAATTCAATTTTTGTAGCATAAAATCTTTTTTCGCTTTTCACGATTATTTTACAATTTTTTAAGTGCGGTTTTGTTAAATATATAATCTAGGGACAATAATACCCAATTCATAGAACAAAGTTCTGTGATTAATTGAAAAAAGAAATCGCGAAAAAAGTCGCGGGAAAAAAATTTCCAATAAGGAAAATTCTTACATCAGTATGTATGTTTGGCGAATAAAAATCGCTGATTAGGTTTTTTAATTCAACTTTTGTACTATAAAGTATTTTTTCGCGTTCCGCGATTATTTTGCAATTTGTTAAGTGTGGTTTTTTAAAATTTATAATCTAGGGACTATAATACCCAATTCATAGAACAAACTTCTGTGATTAATTGAAAAAAGAAATCGCGAAAAAAGTCGCGGAAAAAAATTTACAAAAAGGAAAATTCTTACATCAGTACCGGTGTTCTGTAACTATGTGAGAAGTTACTCACATAAAAATTGCAACTCTACGATGTGTCTTCGATATTTAAAACAGGGTGAGTCACAAAATTTCAAACTGAATATAAGTAAATTTTTTTACGTACCTGTGGCTAAATTTGACATTATGATACTCACTCTGTTTTTAATATGGCGGAGTTGCAATTTTTATGTGAGAAACTTCTCACATAGTTACAGAACACCGGTACAGTATGTTTGTTTGCAGAATAAAAATCGCTGATTTAGTTTTTTAATTCAACTTTTGTACCACAAAGACTTTTTTCGCGTTCCGCGATTATTTTGCAATTTTTTAAGTGCGTTTTTTTTTTAATTTATAATCTAGGGACTATAACACCCATTTCATAGAACAAGTTCCCCCTTTTTTTGTAAACAAATGCTTTTTTTTTTACTCAATTGTTCATAGTTTTTAAGGCATTAGTGCGATTTTAGCATTAGTATTACAAATTCTAATGCCAGAAAATTTCAGTACCATTAAATGGTAATGAAATTTTTTTGCCATTAGCATTAGTCAACTAATGATAATGAAATTTCAATGCCAATGAAAAAATCCCAAGTATGATCAAAACTCGTTCAGCAAAATTCTCTATATGTAGATCGACAATTTAGTGATAGTGTTATTTATTGCAAAATTTGATCATTGAATTTTTTCATTCGTCTTTAGACTTTATGTCGCCGAAAGCAGTGATAAATTAAAGTTTTAGTAAGAAGAAAATTCAGTCCGATACATTTGGTAAAAATTTAATTGAAATCAGAAGAAAATGCTCTTGAGGGTTATCAAAACAAGCTTTGTTATTTATATCACTTTCTCTAACTTTGTTTATTAAAAACTTTAGTTTTTTTTTATAAAAATTTTGTGATAATGGTAAAACTGTCTATACAATACTTATAAATGAAATGGAAATTCAACGTTAATCCACCTGCTCCAAAAAACATTCAATAACAATTTGAAGTTTTGTTGTAGTACACTTTTCCATATCCTCTTCCTACCCCATGACTTGACTATATTGTTTGCATGAAAATTGTTAACATATTACAACATAGCAATACAAAACTTTTGTTTCCTCAATGTTTTGGCATATGTTTTTCTGGGTTTCATGCAATAAATATATCATATCAAGACGTGGAGTCACCAACTGTGTTTTTTTCTACTCAACATAACCATTTTTTTTTTTGTTATTGTTGATGTACTGATAATTTTTTTCAGTTGTTTTCTTATTTTTCTGCACTTTTTCTCTAGGTTAAGTTTTACAAAATTAAAGAAAAATAAAATTGAAAAAAAGACTTAAATATTTTTGATATTAACGGGTACAAAGCAGACATATGAAGGTCTCTTAAGCTATTGATCGAAGCTGAGATCAATTGATCGTCCGGCATATAAAAACTGGCTTAAATATGAAATTTAGAAAAAAGAAAAAAAAGACAATCAATATTAAGGCTTAAAATCTACTACTCTACTACCACTACTCAGCTACTACTCTACTATTGCTACTACCACTGACAACTTCATATTGTGTGGCCTAAAATAAAAAAAGTTAATAAAACTGAAAAATGGGCAATATTTTTTTACGCTAGGATGCGAGGGCTCGTGAGCAGTTGATATAAAAAAGTAGGTCAATAATTAATTTACATTTTGAAACTTTTGAGTAACAAACAAAATTTTAAATTAAATTTCTACATTTAGTATAAAAAACAAATATAATCTGTATTCACAAAACCACTAAAACACCACTACCAACCAACCAACCAAATAAACCAATCAACCAGTATTGTTGTTAATAATCACATTATATGGAAACATAATTTAAACCTCTCTTTTGTTTAAAACGTCCTTTTAAGAACAGCAATAACGATCCTTTTCACCTTTCTTACCACATATTGGTATTATATTATATTTTTGTTATCGACATCATTGCCAACCAACAATCGAAACAAATCACTACCTAAATGTCCACAAGAAAAAAAAAGAAAAAAAAAACAAAACTTTATTGATTGTCACTTGTGTAATAGTTAAAGACTAACATGTAGGTACTAGAATCAGAGCTTCGAAAAACATATATTACTGTATTTGAATAAAGGCATAATCCAAAATCTTAATAATTCGACTTTGTTTAATTCAATTTATTTTTTTAATTATTATATAGTACTTACTACCACTTAATAACGATATGTCATAAATTTGTGGTCATGGTGGATTCTAACATGGATTCTAGTGTTTCATATGTAACAATTTCCATTACAGGTAATGGGTATCGTATAAGCTCTACCATGCATTACCCATATTCAATATTTCAATCCCGTTAATCACGTATGACACTAGATTTTTTCTTTACTTTTTCTTGACTTTTGTTAGGGTTTTTGTTAAAGTTTCTGGTTATTTACGAAAAAGTTAAAAAGGAATAGAAAAAATCAAACAAAAACACTAAAAAAGTCAAGAAAAAGTGAAGAAAATAGCTAGTGTAGTACGGGCTTAAGTAAAAGATCGAAAACTAAAGTAAGCCATTATAATTAGCATATCCGAAATATATAGAACTGATGGCCAGATCTCTATTAACTTTTTTTGCGTCATTTATTTAATTTAATTTAGTCTATGGAATTAATCCTTACAGACAATAATATTAAGACTTACATAATTTTAGAAAATATTATAAGCGAACTAAGTGTTTAGAATTAAAATGATAGTACGTTTTATGCAATTAACGTTATTTGAAAAATCAATATAATTATAAAATTCATTAAAATCGTTGCACATTCTTGTAATAGGATCCGCGTCAGCATAGTTTTGACGGAAAAATGGAGTATAAAGCGGATTGTAATATCTCGTTAGACGTTGAGGGACATTAAACACCAGGTTACGGACAAGAAATTCAGAGCATACATCACCATTAATCAGCTTGAATAGAAACGTAACATTCATGCAGTGTTATAATTTTGTAAACTTTAACAAATCGTAATCATGGCTCGTTTGTCTCCTTTTTTGGAAGAGTGGAATTTTAGACTTTAAAATACCAAATAGAAAACACCCAGAAACAGATTCGGTGCTGACAACCCAATAAATAATACATACAATAATAAATAATACATTTAACAACACTTTCAACAACTAAAATTTTGCCAAATTATGATTGTGTATTTGTTATAAAATTAAAAAATTGTTATTTTTTATAACTTAAATTGCAATTTGAGGCATTTAAAATTCGTGTGAAATTTTATCACGTGAAAAATAACTTACGGTGCTTTAAACATAAATGTCGAAAAAGTAAAAACAAACACTTATAAAGTTTTTAAAAAACTACACAAATCTACATTTAGACATGAAATTGTTCCCCCCGGTATCAGAATATGATTTGCAAATTATTCCAACACGTTTCATATCTAAGAAATCCACCATGGAAAATACAAAAAAATACACATTTGGACGACTGGTTGAAATTTTACTGAAACTCATTTCAAACCTAAAACACAGTAAACTATTTCGATTTCTTTTGAAAAGAAACTGTTATACTCCATCCAAAAAAAATGTTTTTTCTTATTTTAAAGGTGCTTTAACATGCTTCCCAACGATACCCAATTTATCCGGATCGGAAACGTTTTTTAGTGAATGCTCAATTTTGCTGTCATTTCTGTAAACTTTATTTATGCACAAAATTCAAAATATTCGATAATAAAAACTCTTTTTTTACAGCATACTGTTGCAATGCAAATTTTAAAGTACGTCATATCAATTTTGTTTTTTGTATAAATTTTTGTCTTGTCTTTTTTTCGTATCTCGCACCCAAAACAGATTTTTGCAAAGAGTGATCGATCGAAGATTTTGATTTTTATATCAAAATTGTTCTGAGACATACCAGCTTTTAAACTTCCACTTCATTCCTAACCGAAAAATTATAGTTTTGTTATTAAAAACTGATAAAATTGCTGGACAAATTCAAATAAAAGTTCCCAAAGAAAAACTATATGAGATATAAAGACTTTAAATTTCTGTATTCCAATCTGTTATTGCAAAGAGTGCAGTGCATTTCCACCCATTAACAGAACTTTTGAAATTTTTACGGCCAAGTTTTAAATTTTTAATCGGCAATTTTTCAAAATGGTACGTGCTGGGATTTAGGTACCGAACAATTATAAGAAAGGATTATGATTTCGACCAGTGCTATCAAATGGGCTGAATCCAAGTTAAATCCACTAAAAAGAGAAATTTTTGACACCACTTTTCTTTGTAGTTAGTTTCACGTATAAAGAATCTTTGCACCAAATTTTAGATCGCCTTGTATTTTATAAAATATGACGCCCTAAAAAGTAAGAAAATTAGTAAAAATTTCAAAAACCGAATTCACATAATTACTTTTATATTTTAACTATTTAAGATATTAACGGATATAGTTAAGTCGAAAAAACAGCTAATATGTTTATTATCCCTGCAAAATGAGAACATCCACTTTCTCTACATTCAAAATAAGATAATGCAAAAATAAAATAAAACAAATACAACAACACATAGCGACATGACGCACAAGCATAGTTTTCTACTGAAAAATTGTTAAATATACAGCAGTATCGGATCTTTCCTATGACATATATATATTCCCATCGTTCCTATAAGGAGCATAGGGCCTTAACAAACGTCTTCCATTCAGATCTGTCCATCGCAATATTTTTTACTTCACTCCAGCTTTTATTCATTTTCTTCGTCTCGCTATCAATTTGCCTTCGCCATGTGTGCGCTGGTCGCCCTCTTCTGCGACTTCCCTGGGGATTCCACTCGATAGCATTTCTGGCAATATCGGACATTGGTTTGCGGAGTGTGTGTCCAATCCAGTTCCACTTTCTTCTTTGTATCTCTACACATAGTGGTATTTGACGTGTTTCATCCCACAGACTGACATGCACGTGTTAAATTCATTGATGGAAATGCCAAATTTTGAACTACTAACAGCTCCAAAAAAAAACACAACTCAAAAATAAAAGTAGTTCAAATTTGGCATTTCCATCAATGAAATAGCGTCATGTCGCTATTTGTTGTTGTATTTGTTTTATTTTATTTTTGTATATTATTTTATTGGATGTAGATAGAATAGTCATCCTTTTTCAAGTACTCCTTAATATTTTTGCTGGGATGTTTTGTTTTTTTTAAGTCAAAAAATCCTTGTTATTGTAGGATCAAATCCCAATAAATTTTTAAAATTTTTATCTAGAAGCTTGACTTGGCTTAATAAATACGTTTCACAATTAAGTTTTTATGAATGTCATAGTTCGATTTTTTTAACATATTCGGTTTTCGAAGCTCTGAATATAACATTGGTTTTAGTTTTTATTATTTTTAAATATAAAATATGCCGTATCGTTCGTTGTCCCTTAGCATAACAAACAATACCATACTCCCCAATAAAGAATACAATTTTTCAACGTTAATTTTACATTTATATTTTAAAATCAACTCAAATTCCCTGCCCCCGAGCCCTCACATCTCTCTCTCTCGATATCTATTACTTTTTTTATAAATCCCACCAAAATAAATTATAATAAAATTAATAATTAATTCCAAAACTCATATCGTGTTTTCATCATGCAAAAAACAAAAATAAAGCATAATATGTAACGGTTGATTTTAAATTGACATTTGACTATTTTTGTTTTGTTTGTTCCAAATAAAATATTTAAAAAATTACAAACTAAAAAATAAATAACAATTTTGAATAGTGTCAATCTCTTTATAGTATGTCTATTTATGTATAACATTTTACATTTCCATCACTATCTTGTATAATGGGTTTATATTAAGTTTTATTTAAACATTTTTGTTACATATTTTATTGTTTTAGATAATGCACTTGATATTGTTATATCAACCACCCCCTGCCCCTCGCCTCAATGTGTTCCACTTTATGTCACTCTTGTTCATCATTTATTTTGAAATTTAAATTGACATTGAAATTCCCTTAACATCATTTTAGTTTCTTTTTCATGTAGACTGACTTTTAGTTACTTCCCAAAGTAACAACCAAACTTATTCCTATTTGAAATTGAATATTTTATTGTTTTCTCTGTTAGACAATTGTGTTTTGTATTTACTTAGAAATTAACAAAAGGATAAAGATAAAGTGTCACAATTATCAAATCTATACATTGTGCTCGCCTCTTATATTATAATTGATTTTTGTGCTATTGTATTTTAAATTGAATTTCATTTTGTCTAATTTAAATTAATTTACGAATAAATACACTCAGAGAATTATGCCGTTAACATTCAAATGCAATAGCCCCACAAAAAAAGAACAACGTCCACTTATTTTTTGTTATCATGAATGATTTCTCTACATACAAAATAGCAAAATACAAAAATAAAATAATACAAATACAACAACATATAGAAACTTTACGTACAAGCATAGTTTTCTACTAAAATGGATTTTTATAAAAAATGTGGTAATGAAACATACATTTTTTTAATTATTTTTGTTGTGCTTTGTTTTTACAAAAAATCACGACTCAAGGTTTGAAGTCTACTAAAAAAAATATTACAAATTATTACAATCACTTTGATGACCTGAAAAGTAAAAATTTTGAATTTTCCAAATTCAAAACACGATAACTTCAGAAATGCCTGAGCTTTAAATAAATTTTATTGGATAGGTCCTTAAAATACATTTCATTTGATTCTAATCTTACCCGTGTCGCTTTAGGATAAATAAACAATTAAGATGGAAGTAGATTTCGAATTATAGGTATTTCGAAGACTTCAACGGATTTAATTTCACGCCACTATATTGCCTTTTCTCGAGTTAGTGAAATTCTAAATTTTTCTTTTAAGGTCATTAAAGTGTCCCTTAAACTAATAATTTGTGCCACGAATAATTCTTATTTTAGTAGGCTCTAATCCTTGAGTGTTGACATAGCCGGTTTTGTGAAAACAAAGCGCAAGGGAAAAAACTTAAAAAAAATTATATTTCCTAACCTCATTTTTTGAATAAAATTCATTTCAGCAACCACGTACCGATCTTAAAAAAATCTGAAAAAAATTCAACAATTTCTTGGGTGATAGCATTCATATTCCGCTAACGTGTTGCAAAAATCAAAAAAAAAATGTTTTTGCTGAAACCAAGAAGCATGTAAAATAGGAGATGCAATCGCTATCGGATAGCGCGTCGGACCGGACATAAGACAGTACATTATGCCGTTGTCAGACAGTCGATACAAAAATGAGGAAAAAGTGGAAGTAAATTGACAGAAACCAAAAATTACAATAAAAATTAGAAAAAAAATATTGGAATTAAGAAAAAAGAAAATAAAAAAATATGAAAATGTCAACGATAAAAAATAAGCTAAAATTAATGTTAAAATTTCAATCTCAAAAATTCTTAATTGCGTATAAAGTTGAACCCCGTTTATCCGGGCTTCCATTAACCGGGCACATATGTTAACTGCCATGCTATATATTTAATTTTACACCGTTATTAACCGTGGTTTATCTCTATCATCAGTACTTTCAGAAGTTAAAGATATCTCAACAGATGTTTTTGTGGAAATGGCCCCATCAAATATCAAGTAACGAGAAAATATCTTCCAATTAATGAGAAAATAGAATTGATATACCCCTTAAATTGTTGTCTGAAATATATGGTATTGGCACATTAACTGTACGAGATTCAGTAAAAATAATAAGATTTATGACTCTTTTAATCGTGGTTTTCGATTATCCGTGCTGAGACATAACACCCGGATAATCGAGAGAATTTTTCGCCTATTCATTCATAGTTTAAATTTTTTTCTGTGAAAATTCCCTTATATTCGTTTGTGCCACCATGACATTATACTGTCATTCATGCATTAGTGTTGTCTGATGTCCGGTTTTACCAATACACATGATTGGCTGTACCAAGAAGCTATCGGATCGGACATCGGACAGAACATGATGGCGTTGTCAGAGTTGCAAGAAAACAACTGACAAGGTCATAATATTCTGACCGATGTACAGTCCGTTTGTGATCCGATAGCGAATGTATCTCCTAGTTTTATATGATTCTTGGTTGTACCAGTAGACATACCAAAAAGCATATAAAACTGAGAGATACAATCGCTATCGGATCGCACATGGGACCAGACATTGGACTGAACACGATAACCTTTTTAGACAACGCCATAATGTTCTTTCCAATGACCGGTGCGATCCGATAGCGATTGTATCTCCTAGTTTTATATGCTTCTTGGTGAAACACCCTAATGTGCATGTCATAGGAAAGAACGATACCGTTGTAAATTTAAAAAATTTTCAGTAGAAAACTATGCTTCTACAAGAAGGCTGTACCACTGCACTCAACCAAAAAAAATCTGTAATGCCTACTTAAAATGTTGCTGTTGTTACGGGAAATTTAACTGTTTTGAGCGCTGCGGTATTTTTTGTTAATTTTAGCAACGCATGTCAACTGAATTGTAGAACAAAAAATTAGTAGAAAAAAACTAGTAGCCGTTACTAAATTTTAGCAAAATTGTTGTAAACTTCAACTTAAAATCGATTTGCTAAAATCAGTACAATGAAATTAGTATGTCTGTTTGTTTACATGGTAGTTTTTGCTATTTTTACTAGTTTTAGTTTTTGACGTGAAATTGTAGTAACATTTTATTTCATTGGTTTCTATTTACTACCCAGTCAGAAATCGCCAGTGGTACAAAAAATCAAGCACTGGCATACCACTGGGTAACCACGGTATTAAAAATAAATGACTGACAGAACACTCATTTGGGACGCTTTCCCAGCGCTTGCGAAAAGCTTTTTACCAGTATTTGTTTTACAAAAATTTCGGTGGTTTATAAAAAAAACCACTGGCAAAGAATTGGCTTAGAGTGATATGCCAAGATTTGCAACCAGTGGTTATCCAGTGCTACCTAGCCAATGCTACCAGGCGTACAAAAATCAATTCACTGGAAAACCAATGATTTTATAAAAATGCTGACGCTTCGTTAAAAAATGTTTGTAGTCGGAAGGTTCCGAGTTCAAATCCGGTTTCAAGCAAAAAAAATTTTTTTAAGATTTTTTTTAATTTAAAATTTGTTTTGTTTTATAAAATCAATTTTTTTGTTTGTGGGAAAGCTCCTTCAAGACCAACTTTTTTTTTGCCCTCCCAACACTGGCATACTAGTTACAAAAAATTGTTTGCCAGTACTAGCATTTTGGCACAGCCAGTAGTTGTCCAGCTATTATCACTAATTTATGAGTTTAGCCATTAAATATTATATATCTCGTTAGCTCAGTGGGTAGAGCAATCGTCTGCCAATTTTGACGGCCTGGGTTCAAATCACGGCAGGACTAAAAACATACATATGCACTTTTTTAAATTTTATTTTGGAAAATATATTTCCAGACCACATATTTATTGGCCAGCGTTTTGCCAACGTTTAAAAATTTTGTTCCTCCAGTGCTTTTCCGGCGCTTTTTGAACAGCCGGTCCTTTTGTCTAATGATGTTATCATTTTGGGAATGGGGAAGCACTTTTTGCCAGTACTTGTACCACCTGTTAAAGTGCTTTTCCACCGCTTTCCCGTTTGTATTTTTCTGACTGGGTACTTTTGATACCTTTTTCTTTTATTTCAAAATCGGTTTCGGCAATTCTTCTGCACATCTTTAGTTTACTATTTTCTACTAGAAATTTAAAAAACAGCACTAGTATAAATAATTAGTAGACGGTACTAAATTTAAGTAAATTGTTGTAAACTGCAATTGAAATAAATCTGCTGAAATTAGCAACAAAGTGCTTTTTTGTAAACTGTCTAAAAAAACTTAAAAACAAAATCAAATATAGAATCATTCCGAAGGGAACCGGGACACTTATCGGAAGAAGGTCTCTGGATTTGGACAAAATTCTATTTGTAGATCCTCATGAATATCACGAAATTTACTGTTTTTAAATTTTTGTATAATTCGTTTTATTTCGCTTTTTTCAGTTGATTTTTTTCCGTGAATTTTTGAAAAATACATGATGTTCAAATGATTACAACTTTTGAACGCGTTATCCGATTGTTATAATTTTTGTGTTTTCAGTACGATACTAACCTTAGTAAAAAATGTATTTATTGCGATAACTTTTGCAAATGGAAGCTGTTTTGCTTGAAGTGTTGTAAAAACAGTTTTTAGAGGTCACCCCAATTATTACTAAAAGTTGGACTTTGGGGACAACAATCAGTAGTAATCCCGTCTTGCACAGTTTCCAATAAACCATAAAACCACACAGTATAGTTAACGATTACATATTTATTAACATTGCTGGTATCCGTTATGATACAAAAATATGAAATCGTAATGATACTTATCATAATTTTTTTTAATGTAACTATAAAAAAATTATGTTTGTTTACTCTAATTTAACTGTTAAAGATCTTGATTATTTCGAAATCGTTAACGATATCATATATTCATGGAATATTGCAATAACGACAAAAATTTTGGAATATGACGAAAATGTTATCGCGCTGTCTGATATTTTCGATATTATTACGATATCGTTATTTTATAAAAAAAAAAAACGGTATGAAACGAGTGTGCATTTTTCTTAACAGTACCTAAACTGATAGAATTTTCGTTCATACTATTAATGAATCGATTTCATTAATATGAATTCATTGACTTAATGAAAAATCTTTATTGAATTAATGAAAAATTCATTAATTTAATGAATTTCTTCATTATATATTTTCAACTAACCCGTAAGATATGCTATAATTTTTATAAGGGTTTTGAATTTGCTAATTACTAAAATAGATATATGTTTCAGTAATGAACGCTAGGGTTGCAAACTGAAATTATTTAAATATAAAAGTCCAAATAATGACATCATTTTGTTTTGGCTATTTAGATCAATCGGTAACGCGGTAGTGTTTACATTCTAGTGATTGCGGGTTCAAGTCGAGTTCAGGGAGATATCAAAAACGTTATAAAAACAAAAAAGAAATATATGTACCGATAAAAATTAATAAAATAAGAATACATTAAAAAAGTAACGCAAAAAAATATATTTTTTTCAATTAGTTTTCATTTAATGAATACGTTTCATTGATTTAATGAACGCGTTCTTTGGGGACTTTTCAATGAAAAAATCATTAATACTATGCACAAAATTCTATCAGGTTATTACCAGGTGTACTGTTTACAAGTGAGCGTCAGGATACAACTGTCTCCATAGGGAACATTTATTGTAAACGAGCCTTAATTTTTTTTGTGTTGGCAATGTCAATTTTCAAATCAGTGAACAAACAACATCATATTTTTTCATCGTGTTAAAGATGGCGAATTTTGTACCAGAAAATGATGATTTGCGGAAAGCATTAACTTTTTGTTTTCATTTGAAGAAAAGTGCTGCAGAGTCGCATCGAATGCTTCTCGAAGCATATACTGATCATGCTCTATAAGAAGCAACATGCAAAAGATGGTTTCGACGGTTCAGAAACAAATGGCAGAAATGTTAAATGTTGCACAACAAACAATTTCTGACCGTTTAAAAGCTATGGGAATGATCCAAAAGTTTGGAAAATGGCTGCCACATGAATTGAATGACAGATAGATGGAAAACCGGAAAACTACTTGTGAAATTTTGCTTCAAAGAAACGATAGAAAATCAGTGTTGCATCGAATTGTTACTGGCGATGAAAAATGGATTTATTTTCAGAATCCTAAATAAAAAAAATCATGGGTTAATCCGGAACAACCATCAACTTCGGCCAGATCGATTCTGCAGAGAGACAGTGCTCTGTGTCTGGGGGGACTAGAAAGGTGTGGTGTACGACGAGCTCCTAAAATTGGGTGACTAATTGGTTTGCTTCAAAAGACGACCAGTTTTATTGGCGTGGAATCCACAAATTGCCTGAAAGATTTGAAAAATATGTAGCCAGCAGTGGCTAATACTTTTTTTTAATTAGTGTTTTATTTTCACAAAAAACCGCTCACTTCTAACCGGTAGACCTGGTACTTATGAATTGTTATTGATATCATTCTCTGGTAAACTTATCATCGAAATTATATCGTTACGAATGCGAAACGATATCGTTTGATTTGTTGGGTTAAGTGGTTAAATGTATTTCCACTGTTAGATATGCATTTTCGGTTGTTTTTAACCAGTGTATTAAAAATGTCAAGCTGTTAAAATTCATATTGGCATTCATATGACAAATTAAGCATCCTTTGTCGAAAATTATTAACCAATTTTTACCAATGTGCCTTTAGTGGCCGTCCACTTTTAAGAGCATATTTCCTTTGGATTGGAAGACAATATAACAACGAAATAAAAAGTATAAATTTAATTTAAAAAATTAGAAAAATTGCAACTTCTGGGTTGGCATATAATGATTTACTGCCTGTTTTTACAAAAAGAATCTGAAGAATTCGTTAAGAAATTTGTGTGGAAAACACAATCTTAAAAACGTTTTTCTATAAATTTTTTTAGTCGTATATATTCTATATAGCTGTCCTAACAAATTTGTGAAAAAATTTTTAAACAAAAGCGTTTTTAAATGAGTGGTTCTCATACAAATTTTCTAACGAATTCGACTGATTCTTTTTATAAAAACACCCAGTTGAAAGAAACTATTTTTTGCTTTTATTCAAGCACTTTTTTTTTAATATGAGAAAATATTTAAAAATACAAAATTTTTTGTACTTTAAAAAATTTCAAAAAAAAATTGCCAACCAAATTCAGTTGTGGCAACCGAATTCGATTGCAATTTGGTTGTGATAACGGAATTATCGGTTGCTACAACTGAATTCGGTTGTGATAACCGAATTAACAAGGTTGTGATAACCAAATCAATCAGTCCGTTTCTTTTTTAGAATAAAAAATGAGTTATTTTCTCTCGGCTAGCAAAGCAGCATACCGATTTTTACAATTAGAGTTGCTAAACAACAATTTTAAAAAATATGCAAAAATACCCAGACATTTAAAAAAAATTAAATTTTTTAAATATTCTGAGTACGTTCAGAGCGCCAAAATTTAAATTTTACAATAAATGCTTAAATGCAAAACAGACCAAACCGTGAACCAAGTTTTATCAAATAACTCGCGCGGAAACAATTCATGGTAAAAAAAAATGGGTTAATTTAAAATGTTAATTATTCTTATTAAATTACTAGTAAAATGAAATTAAAATTCATAAATAATCAATGATGTACATAGCACATAAGTCAATTTTACCTCTCGACAAAAATCCACATAATAATATGAATTATTTATCATAAGTATAAACAATTTATTCACCAAATATATATTTCTTTGTAATTTAATTTACATTAACTTTTATTTTTATTCTACCCAATATAAACATAATATGGCATATGTTTTAATCTAACTGAATAATTCTAATAATTTATGTTAATTTATTTTTTGTTTTCTTTTTCTTTTATTTAAACAAATTTAATAAAAATCTATATATTTTTACATTATTTTCAAAACAAAATTAAAAATAATACAACTCTACATCAACAACAACAACAAAATAAACGAATTGAAAAAAAAAAAATTATTTAACACAATTATATTTTCAACTCAAAATTGTAATACTACTCTACTTGAAATCTCTACTCTGTATTTCATCTATTTTTTTATTGTTTAACGATGACACTGCTACTACAACACTTGCAAATATATAATCAAATTCAAATCAATCTATATACAACTACTATACACCTCTTTAGACCTGTCCAGTATTTCCACTTGCTTTGGCTACCGGTGGTCTACATGCTGGTATATCGGGTTTAACGGATCCCTTATTAAAGGGCGCACATTTATCAGGAGCAGTACCAGCACACCATCACCTACAGCAATTGCCCGATGTGAGTTTTGGTTGAACAAAATTGTTTGAAAGCATTGAATTTATTTTCTTCTAAACGCCCACCTCAACTCCCCCTATTGCATAACAAACCCCCGCCCATGCCAAAAAAAAACCCCCCGTTTACTTTACTGTCATATGTATTTAAAATGCTTGCAATTTGAATGTACTCCACGTTAAAATTATAAAGTTAGAGAGTATAATATGAAATTTTGTGTTTCCTTCCCTTATGGAACAAATGGCTAATATTGTAAAAAATATGAAATGTAGTTTGGTTTTTAGTGTTGTGTTCCCCCTTTATTCCCCATACCCCTTTTTGAATAAAGTGTTGCAAACAGTAGTTAATGTGAAATGAAAGTTATGTCAGGAAATTATGTTTTTTTTTTTTATTAATGTAATTTAAATTTTTTTTTGTTCTTGTTAATTTTATTACTTACTAACGGTGGGTTTCATGAGTTTACTTTATCAAACAAAAGAAAATTTCAAGAAAGCATATACAAAACAACCGTAAAGTTTTAGAAAATCATGGTGAATTAATAATAAATCAATTGAAATTCAGATTTTCTGTTTGGAATTCTGAATATTTCATTTGAAATTTAGAAAATTTCATTAAGAAAACATCAACTGAAATTCAAGAAATATCAATTAAAATCCATAAGATATCAACTGAAATCAGAAAACATCAACTAACATTTAGAAAACACAACTTGGATTTCAATTTATAATTTCTGAATTTCAGTTGACGATTTCTGCATTCTATTTGGTATTTTCTGAATTGCAAATGATGTTTTTCTAAATATCAATTGATATTTTCTGAATTGCAAATGATATTTTCCGAAAATTTCAAACTTAAAAAGATGTAAGCCCAAAACTTAAAAAAAAATAGTTAAAACTTTTTTTTTTTTTTAAATTTGGTCGTTCTTATGTACATCATATTATATCTTAAAATGACTATTATGCAAAACAAAAAACGTCATAAAAGAAGATTTCTCAATAAAGCATCACGAAAGAATTCAAAGTTCCAAGGTAAACTATATTCCCCTTTAAAAAATTATTTATTTTTTTATCCTTTCTATAGCAAGAGAAATAACTCTGGCTCACAAACTTACACAAAATTTCTCTGTGCGGAACATATAATATAACATACAGTGGATCCCAGCTTATTTCGTGTGAGGAACATTTTTGAAAAACCAAACATTAAATTGGTATATTTTATTCTGAACTCTACAAATAAATAATGCAGTTTTGTAGATAACACTATGGAACATTTTTGGGATTATTGTCTGGGGGGTGAGAAATTCCAAGTCATGGTGATGGTACTAGGTCAGTATAGTAAAACCCTCAAAGGGTTTGGCGTTCGTATGTGTAATTTTTTTTTATGACCTTTTAAATTTTTTCCTTATCTTGATGTTTTTTCGCTTAGTTGTAACTCGAGAACCACTTGTTCGATTTTGATGAAACAAATTTAGAAAAATTTAGAATTACAATTTCTTTAATCCGTTCATATAACATTTTTCTTTATAATCAACAGTTTTGCCGGTAAAAATAAATTTGTGGAGAAAAAAAAATATTTTTTTGCCTAAAAATTAAAATTTTTTATGAATTTAAAAAAAAAAATTTTTAATTTTTAGGCAAAAAAATATTTTTTTTTCTCCACAAATTTATTTTTACCGGCAAAACTGTTGATTATAAAGAAAAATGTTATATGAACGGATTAAAGAAATTGTAATTCTAAATTTTTCTAAATCTGTTTCATCAATATCGGACAAGTGGTTCTCGACTTACAACTAAGCGAAAAAACATCAAGATAAGGAAAAAATTTAAAAGGTCATAAAAAAAAATGACACATACGAACGCCAAACCCTTTGAGGGTTTTACTATACTGACCTAGTACCATCACCCTGACTTGGAATTTCTCACCCCCCAGATTGGCTGTTGTACTGTGTAATTTAGTCTTCAATATAAAACACCAAAAAAATTTACACAAATATCAACAATGAACGATTTATTGAAAAAAAGCTAAACAGAAATATAATTCTCATTCCACAGCTTATTTCGTGTATGGCAATAGAACTTTAAATAAACATAAAAATTGTTGAAAACTAATTATGTAATATTTTGCATTGTTACAGCTTTTAATCTGCATTGCATAGAGTCAACCAACTTTTTAGTGTATTCTGGCGAAATTCTTGTCCACTCTTCCTTAAGCTCCGCTTTCAAACTTTCGACATTAGAAATATGGTGTTTTCGAATACCCAGTTCTATAATGTGCCACAAATTTTCAACCACAATTGAATCTGGGGATTGGGCGGGTGTTTGGATGACGTGTGGGCAATTCCAAATTAGCCAAGGTTGCACTATACCGGATTTATGCTGGGGATCGTTATCTTGGTAGAAGCGGGATGTGTCACGTACGCCCAAGTCTTCAGCACGTTGGAATAAATTTCGCTTCAGCAAGTCTAGTTATACCTCTTTAGTCGCAGTGGACTCTATGAATTCCACCTTGCAGAAAAACTGCTGAAATTAGCAGATTATTTTTGCTAAGTATTTGTAAGATAGGAATATCGAAAATAAAACAGTTAAATATACAGAATTTTAGTTATACTTCAGTTAAATTTTAGTTAAAAGAAAATAAGCTGCTAAAATTAACAAAAAATATTACTAAATAATTAGCAGACTAAAAAATCACAACAAAATATAAAATTGTCAAAAACTCAAAATATAACTTAAATTCAGTTTCATTTTTGCTATTCTTACTTACTAGTATTTAGCAAAAAACTGCTAATTTCAGCAGTTTTTTCTGCAAGGTAATTTTTAACTAATTTTTAGTGTTTTTTTTTGTAATTTCTACAGTTTTATTTCTATGAGTATAATAAACGGCTTATAAATTAAACGAATTCTCTTGTTTACGTTCGAATTAAATTGATAAAAAATCGCTGTTACAATTGAATTAACTCTTAAATCATTAACGCGTTCAGTTTAATGAATTCACTTGAGTTCGTTAAAAAATTAATTCGTTTACTTTAGATAAAAAGTAAAAGTAAGAAAGGGCTATACAATCCAAAAAGAATTATTTCTTCAAAGCTCTGGTGGTAGGTCAGCAAAAAACTGTATTTAAATTATATTTGACGAGCAGAAACTCTATGGAGTCATCTAAAGGATGCCGTTTTTATTTATTTTTTTTTTAATTCGGAAAGCCCTTAGGCTTTATCGCGATTTTTTTTAATGAAAATTTTTTAAAAAGTGGAGTAAGTTGAAATCTTTCTATTTTCAGTAGTTACTATTCATCGGTTCATAGTCATTTAAATTGAATTGGTATTGTTTCTTTTATATTGAAGTATTATTTTATTTTTCAATGTTAGGAGAGACATATTTTATATCCAGTACATATTTTTTCTGCAATATGGTCACTCTTGATGCCTAAAAAAGTGCATATTTTTAAAATATCCCAGCGAAAAAACCGTAGTACTTCAAAAGAGATAAATATTTAATCTACATTAAAAAAATGCAAAAATAAAGCATGTACAACAACATATAGACATTTTACTAGTGTCCGACCGATTAATCGGCTTCGGCCAAAAACTGACAATCGGCCTATAGTCGGTAATCGGCTATAATTTGGCCGATTGTCGATTATTGCCCAAAACAATCCGAAACAGCCCAAACAACAATAATTTCCACACAAGTTTTAGTACGGGAACGCTTTTAGGCTGTTTTTGAATTTTTACTTAAAATATAACTTGTTCCTGTACTTTACTTTGGCAACCCAAAAACGTTTCCGTACTCAAAAATGTGTGTATACTGCTTTTTGCGCCTAATAAAAATAATCGGCTTAGGCCGAACATCGGCCCAAAAAAGTGCCTGCGGTCGAACACTACATTGAACACACACACATAGTTTTCTGCGGAAAATTGATAAATTTACAATATATCGTTACTTGCCTATGGCACCCTAGTAAAAAAAAAGAGATGCCGAAGTAGTAAAAAAGCACTTCAATGCATGATCTATGTACTTCTTTTTTGACAAACACTCTAATGATTTTAACACTGAGTTGTCATAGGAGAGGAGTACTCCTACTTCAACAATTTTTTAGTACTTTTTGGACGATTGCAAAGGAAACTGCTTTTCACGAATTAAAAGACAAAAAAAATTATATTTTTCTATTTTATAAAATTTTTTTCATTGACGCCACCGGGTATCGAACTTCCGACCTTCTGCTAGTCTAGTTCTCTACCACTGAACTATTCTTTCATATGAAATTTATATATATTCCTCTAATTCCCACTGGAGCACAGGGCGCCAAAATATGAATTTTGAAATATGAAATTTGACTGACATAAAAACACCACTTTGTCATTACGAGATATTGCTGTTTATTCTCTTCAACAAATGCAAAGGAATTTAGTATTTTTTTTTGTACTATTTTCACAGCTGTATAAAGAGTAATTTTTCATTTAATTTTTATTTTGTATATTTATTAAAATAGCAAAATTAAAAAAAAATATTGATTTAAAAAAAATTTAAAAACCGCCAGGAACCGAACCAGCGATCATCTGGATCGCTGGAAATAAACTGTATCAAAATCACTTTTTAGGATCAATACTTAAATGATTTTCTAGATGTTGTTCAGAATAACTTCCAAAAAGCAATAAAAATACACTAACGGATACTTCTGCAGCAATGAAAGAAGTGGCTTGTAAAGCATGACCTCCAATTTTTTTTTTTTTGCTGGGACGCTAATATTAAATTTATTGATGGAAATCCAAAATAAGCAGTACTTTTTTTGAGTTGTGCTTTTTTGATCTAGAAGTAATTTAAAATTTCTCATTTCCATCAATAAATTTAACATTAGCGCGCTATAGGATACCGTCAAAAATCTAACAATTTTTCAGCAGAATACTATACTTGCACATTAAATGTCTATATGTTGTTGTCGTTTTATTGTTTTATTTTTGCACTTTCTTATATTCAATTTAGAGAAAAAAAAGTCACGCTTAAAAAAGTGTGTGTGTTATTTTTTTTAACAGATGGGAATTCTAAACAAGGGAAATTAGGGTGTCATGTCGATACCCTAATT
The DNA here is from genome assembly GCA_949987735.1 of Leucophora obtusa. Lineage (NCBI taxonomy): Eukaryota > Metazoa > Arthropoda > Insecta > Diptera > Anthomyiidae > Leucophora > Leucophora obtusa. The sequence goes on from OX465296.1 coordinate 63,883,229, forward strand.
CTAATATCCCGTTCTCAGGAAGGTTTTGTGTTTTATAACCAATTAAAACCAATTAAAACTGTTCGAATAAGGTTGAAGGGATTTTCATTTCGCCTGATTACGGTTGTCGAATTTGTAGTCGAAATTTTCGACTCCATACAAAGTGGTTTTCTTTAAATTGAAAATTATAAAGAAACTAATGTCTGATCACATAGTTTTTACGATCGAATTGTTATTTATGATAAATTAAATTGTAAAACTGTTGAAATGTTGAGTTTTTACCGTCTTTTCTGCAAATTCGACTCACTCTCGAATTCGACTACGACAACCATAATAAGAACGACTATCTTGTTAACAGATGTTTAGTTATTTTTGACAACAAAAATATTTATATTTATTTAACAAATTGTGGAAAATAATCTGTTGAAGGCATGTCCCTATCCGGATTTCCAAAGAAATCGTCAGGGGAAGACGTTTTTAGAATTTCTGGAAATATTTAAATAACAAACTCAATGAGAATTTCTTGTTCTCGTCTAGAAGAATTATTCAACACTTAAAATATCAAAGAAAAAACCATGGATGGTAAGCGAAACGAAAGCGGTTATCGTTAGAGTAACGATATTTTAGGTTATTTCGGTAACGGTATTTTAAGGGTAACGCTATTTCATTTATTTCGGTATCGGTATTTTAAAGATAACGGTATTTGAGTTATTTCGGTAACGGTATTTTAAAGATAACGATATTTGGGTTATTTCGGTAACGGTATTTTAAGATTAACGGTATTTCAGTTATATCGGTAACGGTTTTTAAAGGGTAACGGTAGTCAGTTATTTCGATGCATCCCGCAATTTTTTTTTACAAAAAACAAACGAGATTAAAAACAGAACCAATTTATCAAATTAATGTTCAAAAAGTACTCAATAACCACGGGAAATTACCAAAAGCTGAAAATTAAAAATAACGGTAACGGTATTTTAGGGATAGTGGTATTCCATTTGTTTCGGTAACGGTATTTTAGGGGTATTGATATTTCATTTATTTCGGTATCGGTGTTTTAAGGATAACGGTATTTCAGTTATTTAGGTAACGATATTTTAAGGATAACGGTATTCCGAGTATTTCGGTAACGGTATTTTAGGGGTAACGGTAGTCAGTTGAAAGGGTTTTGAATCGATAACGGTATTTTAGCGGTATTGCCTACCAACCCTGGAAAAAACAAAACCAACAATAAAGTTTGCTTTGTCATCTTCAGAATATTTGTGGTCTAACAAAAAATTGAACAAAATATTTTAATACACTCAAAAAAATAAGTTAGTAGAAAAATTTAGTAAAACGTTTTGTATATGAAGTGTACAAGATTACAGCAATTTTTTTGCTGAATTTCCGTTTTCAGCAAAAGTTTTAGTTATATTTTTTTAGCACTAAACTAATTTTGAACTAATGCTTTACTAATTTATTTTGCTACAAAAATTGTGCGGATAACCGCATTTACAGCGTGGACGACAACCAGATAGACAAGATGTAAATGTCGCAGCTTGTCCGGATGTAGTACAGACAACGGAAATGATAAAAAAGAAAAACAACTCTACACAATTTCTATATTTAAATTTTCAGCAAATAAATTAACTAAATTAAAATTTCGCTACAAGTTTTTTGAGTTTTTTTCAGTCTACTAATATTCAGTAAAAAGTTTAGTGATTTTAGCAAGGATTTTTTGCATTTGCAATTGACTAAGTGTTAGCAAAACTTTTGCTGAATATTACTATTTTTTTGGTAAAAATCAGCTGGCTGATTTTCAGCAAACATTTTGCTGAAATTACGAACCTTTTTGCAAGCATGCTCCTGGCTAAAAATTTGCTGACACAGCAACATTTTTTGCTGACTTTACTGACTTTTTTTTTTGAGTGTACACAAATATTTTATTGCTGGAAAACAATATTTATTAACTTTTAATATAATACAAAGTTAATATTGATATGGGAAACCTTTTCGAATAGAGATGAGTCGTTTAAAGATGAAATTTTTAATTGTTTAGTGGAAGGCAGACGAGCTGCTTGCATAAAATTTCTTCGTGGGAAGCATAATGAGCATTTTTTATTCCTATTGATTTTTATTACAATAGAAATTGAAATTATTTTTACGTTTCTTTAGTTACTGAGTATGTTCAGTGATGCAGTTTTCTAGCCAATATATCAAAAAATCACTAAACATAACAAAAGACAATTCCATAAGGCGGTTTATAAATAACCTAGTCAAATTCAAGCAATTATTAACCGAATATTTGTATGGAAAATCTCGTGATAATACAAAAGATATTAATACTGAAGATAATAAAAATCTCATTCATGTGAATGAGTTAAATGGCGATGATCCAATGAATATTATTCAAAAAATTAATATTTAAACTTACAAACATTCAAAATATTTTTAATTAAAAACAAAAATGGGGAATAAAACCTAAAGATTTGCGAATTCAAAGAAAATGAAAAAAAATTCTTCGTGCAAAATATAATCACAATTGCTAGACGCGAGGTGAAATATATTCACACTTATAATGTATTACGCGATATTTATATTTGAAATTTTATTATAATTGATTGAACGTATATTATAAATTATTCTTTGTTTTTAATTATTATATTAATCCCTAATGTTATGTTGACAATTGCATTATTTTCAATTACCTGCATTTTGTCATTTATTTTTTCTTTCACTTTATTTTCCTTATTGTTTTTGCATGTTTATTCATAAAGATTTAAGAAAACCACACATTTTTCTGCAGAACACACATAGAAACATACTTGTAAAAAAAATCTGTAGGATATCGATTAAAAAAAGTGCTGTAGGTAATTGGTGTAAAAATGAAACCCTTTAAATGGCCCTCGAAATTGTTTGTTTCCTCCACCTTTCACTCTATCCAATTTTGTTCCAATTTGAGCTGACTTTTGGAATTCCATTTCTTCTCATTGTATATAATTTGTGTCCTTTGTATCTACTTAAAACGTCAATCCTATATTTGTTCAAAGCCCTTATTCCTTAAATCGTTCCGAAATACAAAATATACCAACTCTCAATTATACACACTTTACATATAACACAATTGAGACATTACACTTATAAGATTTTATTAAACAAATTGTTACTATCTACTAAATTTACATTTATTAATATAATTTTACAAAATTTCTTTTAATTATTTGTTTTTTCTTAATTTGTTTTATTGTGCGGTAATTAACTGTGGATCTGAAGGTCACAAGTGTTTAAAAGTTTTGATTTGTTTTTATCCTAAAAGCTTAGTTTTTTCATTTTAAATTAAAAATTTAAAATGATAATTTCAACGTTAAACTAATTATTTAAAAATGCGGGTTTTGATTAAAAATAGTTAAATTCTTATGAAAAAAGCATTTTGATTTTCAAAACTTTTAAATAAAAAAATTGTACATGCTGTAAATTTAAATTGCATTTAAATTATCTATTTATTGTTGTTATTTCTGTGTTCTTTTTCTTTATTTTGTATTGTTTTTGTTAATTTTGTTAAGAAATATATACATATATTTAAAACAACAATATTTTTCATAAATCCAATTATTCTTTTGTTTAACACAGGTGGCTAAAAATCCTTTGGCTAGTTTGGCAGCTTTAGGTTTGGCTGGTATGGCTCCAGCTAATACTGGTGGTCTTAATCCAACAGGTTGGTGTTATAGATATTTATAGAAATCCTCAAATATAATATACGATTAATTTTATTTCTTTGTCTTCTTTTATTGGAATAAAAGCAGCTTTGGCTGCTTTAGCTGGTTCGCAATTGCGTACTGCAAATACAAATCGTGCCCAGCAGCAACAACATGAAATGACGGTTTCAAATGATTTAATCGGTTGCATTATTGGCAAGGGTGGTACTAAAATTGCCGAAATACGTCAAATTTCCGGTGCAATGATACGCATTTCCAATTGTGAAGAACGTGAAGGTGGTAACACTGATCGTACCATAACCATCAGTGGTAATCCAGATTCTGTAGCCTTGGCACAATACTTAATCAATATGAGGTAAGTTTAATGTTTGTTACGTTACGTTACATTACATTTTATTTTACGTTATCAGTTTCTTGTATTTTAACTTAACTGTATTTATATCTCTCTCTATGTGTGTGTATTTGTAACTAATTCTAATCGTTAATGTAGTTGTAATCGCAATTTTGTCGAATTGATTTGAAATGAAACAAGACAAATTTGTTTTTAAATTTATGAAAAATTTACATAAAGTAAAATACAATCAAAGTATTTCCATCATTAAGAAAAAGGAGAGGAGGATCTTTGTTTTTTTTTTTAGAGAACAAATCTTTATAACACTTCTTGTATACGTAAGCGTTCATCGTTCTTTTTTTATAATTTATATAAAAAATGCAATTCTTTTTTTTTTTTTGTATAAATATTGTTTATGATATTCACATTTGAAAAATCACATCTTTATCTTAAAACAAATTTCATTACTACCTTTAGATAAAAAACAACAACAATCAAACAACCACCCTGTTCAATTTTATATACTCCTATAATGGTTTATATAAACTCCATCCAAGTTTTATCCCATCTTACACCTGTCACAAGCCCGCCCACCCGCCTTCATTGTTATTTTAAACAAAAAAATATTACTTTTATATAAAAAATTTCTGGTTTTCTTTGTTTACAAGAAAGATTTTTATAACAATTTTTTGACTGATTAATTAATTAATTGGTGATATATACATACAATAAACATGTATCTACTTAATATTTACAATTGTATTTATTGTTAAATTTTAGATGTTTAAACTATTTTTTTTTCTTCTTCTATTGGTTAGTTTTAAGTGTTATTATATCTTTATTTTACTTTATAATTAAAATCAGTTTAAATTATTACCAAAAAAGAGGGGATTTGTTGAACCACCACTGCTATTACAACAACTATCTATCACAAAGAAAAAACACCGCCCAGAACCACCAAACTTGTTGTTTATGGTAATTTGGAGATAAAACGACGTTTTAATCCTTAATAATTCCTATTATATTTTATCCAATAAAAACTGAAAATTCCTTTTTATTTGAATGCAAATATATTTTAAATTATAACGAAATAAATTAATGTTTTTAAAGAAAAACATTTGTTTAATTGAAAACATTTTGATTTTTGTTTATTTTTAGTACGAAAAAATCTTGAATCCATTATGTCACAATTATCCTTTTTTTAAGCAAAATCCCACTAAATTTTTTTTTTTTAATTGTCAAACATAATCTAAAACATCATCCTTAAAAATGACAAAATTGCGGGAGTACTTAACCACTCGGCAAGCAAACCCGCCTCCAGGCAGGATATATTGAATTAATCACAAATATTTCGATAAAGGACAAAATTTACTAAAGTTTAGCTGAAGGAATTTTTCGTTTACATCCCTATAAACAATTTCACTGGAATTCAAGTTGAAATCAAGTTCAATTCCAGCCCTGTTTTCCAGTTTCAAGGCTTGAATACAACTTTTATTACATTTTATTTCAATAGCATACTCCAGCAAAAGGGAAACAAAAATTCAAGTCTGAAATATTTTTTTACATATACAAATGCTAGAATTTGAAATAAACTTTACTTCAAGCAAAATTTAAAGCACTTCAATTTTTAAGACCTATGTGCTTATTGGGATAGCACTTTCGAAACAACATTTTTTTTATATATTTTGTTTATTTTTTTTTTTTTTAAGAGAAGCAACGCTCAGGAAATTCTTCCTTTTAATTTACGTGTTGCTTCCTTTGGAAAGGGGATTGAGAAGAAGTGAAAGGTGATGAAAAATGAAGGGCTTCAAATATGGCGAAAAAGTTGTGTCATGAAAAAAGCGCATAGCGGTTTGTTTCTGCTAAGTCACACTTTCATTCTTACAAAAACTGGAAATGAAAAATTCCTAATTATCTCCACACAACGATGACGTACTTGTCAAAACAAAAATTTTGATACCCTGTCCTGGTTAGAACAAAGTGTTTCCACCTAATTAAATTTTTGGGAAGCGCGAAATAGCATGAATTTCAAAAAAATCTAAAACACGTTTTCACTTAAGTCACTATTGTATTAGCTTTAGCTAAAATGCAAAATTCTTCCAAAAACTAAGGAGTGAGATCATAAAAATGTTAACACACATAAAGTTAAATAAAAAACAAACCACTGAATTTTAATACTTCAAACCAAACTTTTGTTAAATGAAATTTAATACAAAATCAAAGAAAAAAAACCGCATGGAATTCTAACCACTACGAACAAAGTTATCCACTTTTTCCCGAAACCCTCCCATTAAGGCTTTTATTGTAGTTTCTGTCACCTTTTTAGAGCAGGTGGTCCATCTACGTTTGAAATCGTACATGTCCTTGTGCCCTTTAATTCTCTTTTAACAAGAGCCCAATATCTCTCCACTGGCCTGAGCTCCAGGCAGTTGGGTGAATTTGCCTCTCTTGGTACAAAAACCACATTATTATCAGCGCTTTCTTGCTGTAGTGACAAGATGCTAAATCGGACCAAAAGTAAGTGGATACATTGTGCTGACTCAAAAATGGAAGACGTCTCTTCTGCAAACACTCCTTGATATAAATTTCGCTGTTTATAGAGCCAAATGTCACAAATGACTGGCTTCTTTCGCCGCAGCTACATATGGCTTGCCATACTAAGAATTTTTTATGGAATTTCGTTTGCTTTTCCGACCTAAATTTTTCCGCAACATTTCCTCAAACATCGGAAACATAAAATTCTTGACCAGGAGCTGCGAAAAATCAGCCATGACATAAGTTTCGTCGGCCATTACACAACAGTTGTATTTTTGTATAAAATTTGATTTCAATTTTCGAGCTCTGGTTTTGGCCTCCAAATTTTTAAAAGCGTTTCTATCGGGAACTTTTTGAACTTTGTAGGACTTTAGTCCTGCCTTACGTTTCACGTAAAGGACAGCTCTGTTAGCCCAATTTTTTTGTATGTCCATGTTTGGTTTTGTTGAAAATATTTAATTATTTTTGAACGCACTTTTCTTTTATCGTCCATTCTGTAAAAAATTGCTAATTAAAACCCATGATGTAAATTAATTTATTAACTGACATATTTTTATAATGTAAACTGCCGAAAAAAAAATATGAGAAGCTTTAAACCAAAGTTATAGGCAAAAATGTGTGTTAACATTTTTATGATTTCACTCCTTAAAAAAGAGCTTTTTTAAAAACGATGCAGCTCGTAAGATGTCACTGCTAGACCCAAATATTTTAGGAATCATCATAAACCAAAGCAAGGTATATTTTGAAGGGGGATAGTTTTTTTACTTTTTTGGCCGTCCTTATAAGATCGCTATAATAGATATAAGTTTGGATACGTTTTCTTTCAGTTTCGCATTTTACTAGCAAAAATAAAAAATTATTTTTGGTTTGTAGTTACGAGGGTCATGCCATAGGTTTTTGAAAAATGGCATCTCCACTTGTAAATTTAACAATTTTTATTTAAACTTGCGTTTGCAAAATAAATTTTTATCAGACATTTTTTTTTTTTTTTTGTTAAATTTTAGACGAAGCACTTAAACAAAAGAAAATGGAATTTACTCGAGAAGGTTTTCGTTGGATTTTTTTTACAAGTTTAAAGTTAAGTTGAGCCAGCAGGAGTGCTTTAAACGACTTTGTTTAGCTTTTGGTGATAATCTCCATCTTTAAGAAATGTTTATTACTGGTTTCCAGAATTCATCCGCGATGAAATTCCTGAAGGTCGTCCAAAAACAGCTGTTATTCCAGAGAACATCGATACTATGCGGTCTTTGACTTAGGTAGACAGACATGGAGATTGAGAATAATGCAGTACAAGAAATCTTATGTCAACATTTTGATTAGATCTAAAAAGGTATATGCCCGTTGGAGTAAAAGAAAAGTTCTGATACCCATATTGCCCTGTTTAGAACAAAGAGTTTACCACCAATCGAATTTCATTTTTTTTTTTTTTATAAAGTCTATGGGTAACAATGATCCTTACAGACTACTCGCTAAAAATAAAATTAGAAAATTAAAACAAATTATTTAAATAAAGCTTAAACATATGTGTTGAATAACTAAAATCTAAAACAGTATTAATCTCTAATTTATTAAAATTAATCTGAGATCTAATTAAGGGTTCATTTAACGAATAGTTCGTTTTATGCATGCCTATGAAAAAATAGTCATGGTTTCTTAAATATCTAGAGGGAACATTAAAATTTATCAGTGATAATAACTCAGGTCATTTTATTTTTGAATTCACTATATCAAATAAAAATAAAAAAGATTGAATTGACCTCCTATTCTCTAGTGTTTGCAAATTAATTAAATTGCAACGAATATTATAGGGAACGTGTTTAGTAAAATTAATAGAAGAAAGGGCAATTTTCGTAAATCTTCTCTGAACTCTCTACAAACGGTTAATATGACAAGCATTAAAAAGGCTCCAAATAACAGACGCATATTTCAACTTCGACCTAACAAAGGAACAATATAGTAATTTTCGAGTGTAAGGATCCTTAAAATCCTGACAATTTCTCCTAACAAAAGACAATAGAGCATACGATTTAGGGATAATATAATCTAAGTGATTAACAAAAATTAAATTTTGATCAAAAGCTATACCTAAGTCTAAAACCTCACATACTTTACTTAGAATTTTGGTATAAATTGAGTAATTAAAAGGGACTGTTAAAACTTTCCTGTGAAAACATAAATAAAAAAATTTGTCAAAATTAAATTGAAGTTGGTTACGATCGGACCACGAAACTAATTTATCAAGGCTGGTTTGGAGTTCCAATGCATCCACAGAATTGCGAACACGATTAAAAATTTTTAAATCGTCTGCATAAAGTAAAAATTTAGAGTTATCAAAACAAAAAGCTATATCATTCATATATAATATAAAAAATAGAGGCCGTAGAACACTTCCCTGGGGAACACCAGAGGTAGCAACATAAGGAAGAGATAAGGAATCATCAATGTTGACAGAACAAATACGATTACTCAAATATGAGCCAAAGCAATTCAAGACACTTGAATGAAAACCAATTTTATTCAACTTGGCAAGTAGGATGTTGTGAGGAATTCTATCAAATGCCTTGGAATAATCAGTATATATGGAATCAATCTGATGCCCTAACTCAAAATTTGAAATGCAATATTGAGAAAAAATTGCTAAATTAGTAGTGGCTGATCTACCACGTACAAAACCATGTTGTTCCTGAATAATTATAGGCTCAACGAAAAAAGATATTTTAGAAATTACAGAATGTTCAGACAACTTTGAAACCATCCATAACTTAGATATCGGTCTATAATTTATAATATTACATCTATTACCGGATTTAAATACTAGAGTTATTATTGAAAACTTCCATCTGTCCAAAAAAATCCCAAACCTAATGACTTATTAAAAATAAGTTTAAGAGGAAAGAAAATTGATGAACTGCAATTCTTTATAAACATAACCCATCTGAATCACAACCAAAAGTATTCTTTAGATTAGAAATGCCAGAAATTACATCGGAATCCGATAACTGGAAACTAGCAAACTGACCAGCGGTAGCTACATTATCCAAAACAGTAGTATCGAAGGCATTATGTTCTTCAGCAAAATTTGATTTAAAGTAATCAGCGAAAAGATTAGACGATTCCATGGAACCATTAGAAATCCTTTCATCAAAAAACACAGATGAAGGGACTATTGATTTGCCATTTTTAGATCGTATAAATGACCAAAAATAATTGGGATTTACATTAATCGAATTCTCAAATCCTAAGATATATTGTTTATACAGAAATCTATCCAAAAAATTAAATTCCCTTAAATAATGATTATATAACCTCAAATGTTCAGGATCATTACTCAATTTGTGCTTGTTAAAAAATTTATTTCTTAAATTTTTTAATTTCATCAATCCTGGTGTATACCAGGGTAGCTTATGAACTTTATGCCTCAATTTTGGCACATATGCAGTACAAATTTCGAACACATTTATAAGCAATAATTCATAGCAATCCACGAGAGATTTACCACTAAATAGGTCAAACCAATCAATAGAACTAAAAGCATTATTTATCAAAGCATAATTACATAATTTAAAATTATAAGATACCTTATTATTTAACTTAACATAATCATAAGCATAAAACTCTATCATAATACTCAAAGGAATATGATGCATATCAGAATTGCACAGAGAAGTTGGACTATTAGTAAGATTAGAACTCAATTCATCGGATATGAAAACTAAATCCAATATCCTATTTGAACTATTCGGTATGTTATTGATCTGTCTCAAATTTAGGCTTAAGAATGAATCAATTAAATTAATTTCATTCAAATCATTAACCTTGCCAGGTAAAAGTTCAATTTCATTGCCTGGAATGTAAGACCATGTTAAATTAGATAAGTTAAAATCACCAATAACAAATAACTCAGATTCATTGGAAACTGATTCATACAAATGCATAATATTTTTAACGTGCAAATTGTAAAGTTCATTATTGCTGTAAGGAGGTATATATGACGCAATTATATTAATATTATTGTGAACACCGGATACTTTCACGCCTAACTGATCTACAAGAGGATTATTATTATTAAGCATTAACAAATTAGATTTTAAAGAACGTTTTACAGCAATCAGAACTCCTCCTCCTCTAGAACGCCCCGTTGCTTCAGGATCCCTATCTTTTCTATAAACTTGAAAAAAGATTTAAATTAAAAAATTCACAGTCATAAAATTTAGAATTTAGCCATGTTTCGACTATGACATAAATATCATAATCCATTCCCGAAACATTCTGATAGTATATACGTAAACAATTAGATTTCTTTGCGATATAAAATAACTCACCGATTGAACTGGGGGTGGTTTCTAAAAATTTTTGAAATGACGCACTCTTATGTTAGAAGGCCAAATTAAAAAATTAACTTTTCTAACATCATCCAAATTAACATCTTTTTTAATTAGTCTGAAACAAGCTATATTCTCAAAATTAACGTTAATTCGCTTAGCAACATAAGTTTTAATTTGGTCTTCTGTTACAGAAGGTTTAAAAGATGATAAATGCACCCATTTTCTTTGTAAAACGCGAACAAGCGCGTGCTCGTATTAAATCGACTAAAGATTAAGAGGTGTTTATTTAACTCTTTCACTACCCTTGTACACTACAGTGTACACATACTTAAAAGAATATATAAAATTTAATAGTGCAAAAAAAACCTTATACAGTTGGGCATCGATTAACCGGGATGGTCGGGATAATTCCGGATAATCGATGTTTCCGGTTAACTGAGGTAAAATTTAGTACGTTTTTAATATAAATGTTTGTTTAATTTAATCAATATACACACTTACAAAATATAATGTTAATAAGTTTTTAATTACTATATATGATCGACGAAAAAACTGTTACAAAATCTACTTTTAAGATATTTTATTGGCATCATATGCCTTAATGATGATTTTACTAAATGAGGTCGTGAACACTTAAAAAAAAGGCCTGTTTCCTCTCCATTGTAGATTTGTTCATTTATAAGATTTTCCTTTAATATGTATTCTTCCAACTGATTTACAAAAATTGTGGCAGATACATAATCGGCAGATATTTTTTCTCCTCCAGCCTTGAGTTTATGAATTCCATGTCGTTTTTCAAAGTTCTGTAACATGCTAAGCTTATATTTAATTTTGAATGGAAGAACTTAGCCTTTTCCATTATGGAAATTGGAGTCCCTTTAAAACGTTCTTGTCGGAACCATTCGTATGTCGCAAAATTGACTTTTGGCTCTAATGCACTTTTTAAAGTTTTTCGATTTTGGAAGCCAATTGCAATTTAAAGCCTTTAAAGTTCGAGCGAAATTTTTCCACGTGAAAAACAACTTACGGTGCTTAAGTCATAAACTGTTTGTTTGCCCACTCTATATTTTTGTGATAGTGTTTGAACAGAAACATGTTTTTTTAAATAGTCGTTGACTAAATCAATTTTTTCTTGAATAGTTAATACTTTTGCCTTTTACTTGATTTTATTGCTATCGATGCCATTCTAAAATTACACATCAACACTCCTTACTACTTAAATTTCAAATGCAACTAAATACCAGAGGAAAAACATGCAAACAAGGGAATTCCCTTATTTCGCTTTAGACACATATTAATTTTAGTGTTGCTAGCACGTTGAAACGAAATAAATAGATGTTTTTCAAACCCGGATAATTGATGTAATCACGGTTAATCGATTGAAATAAAAAAATCTTCCTTTCCTTATAGATCCCGGATAATTGATGTTCCCGGTTAATTGAATCACGGATAATCGATGCCAATCTGTACTTTCTGCAAACAACTTTATTAGGATCTTCGACTTCAAATAAAAATCACCATATATATAAGCAGTTCACCATGGCAATATGGTCGCGATATTCGTTAATGAAGTCTAATTTTTTGAATCTCCGTGAAAAGGGGGTTTTGGTGTTTCTCCTAAACTAATGAAGATAGATAATTGAAATTTGGCACATCGCTTTGTTTTATGGCTAGAAGAAAACCAACTAAAGGATTTTGGGCTACTCGAATGTTTAAGGGGTAAAACGGGGCTCAGAAGTTTAAAAAAATCGATTTTCAAGCGTCATTTTTGGTAGGTAGGTGGGGGAGGGGGCAAATTATTTTACATATTTTTTTCTAATTTGAGGACTTTTAACAAGAATCTGAAGTCAAAATAACGGTACATCCGCAAACAAAAAGTCGGTAGTGAAAGGGTTAAATCACAAACCTCTCCGTACAAAAAACTTCAAATTTTTTTTTACACAATATCTCTTAAAATGGGGCATTTCTGGACATGCTATTTATATGGGCAAATCTACTGAACCGGGCGATTCCATGTAACTCAGGATTTAAACCAATAATATATAATATTTAATAACAATATATAATATTTTTGATGATATCAGTATTTCCGAGGCAACGAGTTTAATCAGGCGAACATCTTAAATTTTAATATTGATACTGCTAATGTGCTCTACTCAATTGAAAACTACCATAATTTACCCTAATTTTGCTTGTAACTTTCAAGAGTTTTTCAACTCTTTTGATTATAACTTTTTCAGCATAAAAGGAAATCGCCTAAAACCTTTGGTGGACAATAATTTTGATGTTACCAAATCTCACACTTGTTAAAAAAAATATGTGCCCTCAATTAGGAACAAATGTTAGTACTTCAAAATCTGTAACTCTCTTTTTTGAATAAAGAGTAATTTCAGAGATTTTTAGTTTTTGCGCTTTCAGCCTAAATGTAATTGAACATTTTTTGATAACTGACAAATAAACAAAGTAAATGAGGTAAAGTTGATTAGTGTGCCTTCAGAAATAAAGAAGATATGACAATAATAATCTTTTCATGTCTATGCGTGAAGAATTAAAATTTTATATTTTTTGAAGTGCACATTCGCAGTTTGAGAAATAATTAGTTTCAATCGTGCGTGATCGGTGCTGAATGGATCGTACTATTATTTTGGTATCCAATGCCATTTTAAATTCAATTTTGTAGCTTTTCATAGATTTTTGGAGCTAAAAGTGATGTAGAAACCAAACGGATAATCCGATCATTGTAGCACTTACACACAACAATATTAATGGCGATATATATAAGCCAGGTTTCAGCCATTATTTTATCTGTGGATGTGCCAGTCAATTTAAAGTTGGATTTTTAGCGTATTGTACAGCGAAAATTGATGTAAAGCCTAAAAATAAAATCTGATCTGTTTAGCACTTTCACATAATGACAGCTACACTCAAAAAAATAAGTTAGTAGAAAAGTTAGTAAAACGTCTTGTATATCAAGTGTACTAGTGTTCAGCAATTTTTTTGCTGAAATTCCGTTTTCAGCAGAAGTTTTAGTTATATTTTTTTTAGCACTAAACTAATTTTGAACTAAGGTTTTACTAATTTATTTTGCTACAAAAATTGTGCTGATAACCGCATTTACAGCGTGGACGACAACCAGATAGACAAGATGTAGATGTCGCAGCTTGTCTAGATGTAGTACAGACAACGGAAATGATAAAAAAGAAAAACAACTCTACACAATTTCTATATTTAAATTTTCAGCAAATAAATTAACTAAAGTAAAATTTCGCTACAAGTTTTTTGAGTTTTCTTCAGTCTACTAATATTCAGCAAAATGTTTAGTGATTTTAGCAAGGATTTTTTTCATTTGCAATCGACTAAGTGTTAGCAAAACTTTTGCTGAAGATTACTATTTTTTTTGGTAAAAATCAGCTCGCTGATTTTCAGCAAATCTTTTGCTGAAATTACCAACTTTTTTGCAAGCACGCTCCTGACTAAAAATTTGCTGACACAGCAACATTTTTTGCTGACTTTACTGACTTTTTTTTGAGTGTATGATAATATCTACCGTTCCAGATAGATTGGACTCCATAATTCTTAAAACTATGATGTGCCTTCAATTTGAATTTAACCTTTTGGCGACTTTTGGAGAAAGACATGTTGTAGAGAATACGAAATTCGACCGATCCGTTTAGCACTTCCAGATAAAAATAGTAATGAAGATATGTACCATTCAAGACATATTTGATCCCATAATTCTTTAAAAAGTGGATGTGCCATTCAATTTTGTGCTGCAATTTTCAGGGAAATTTATATGGGCACTAATTCCAAACATAGACCGATTTAAACCAAAATCAATAGACTTGGGCCGATATATATCGGTCTACCAAATTTCATCAAATCTTAATACTTGCGACCTGTAGACTGCGTCCAAAAATACATGGAGAGACAGACGGACGGAAAAATTAAAAAAACAACATTACTTAAAATCAATAGTGTAAATATAGCGTGACTATGCGTTTTCGAATAAAATGACCGTGACTATTGCAAAATTTGTGTCATCTTTTTTCATTAACTCGAGGTAAAAATGTGTGAAAACAACTCAAAAAGAGACCAAAAAAAGTTTTTGGTAATTTTGACCTCAATTTGCTCAAAAACCAGATGTGTTGGAAAAATTTGGAAACCAAACTCGGACTCAGGACGGAAAGGTTACTTGAAAATGTTTGGTCACATGCTCGAAAAATCCAAAAATTTTAAATTATTTGCTAGCGAAAATGTGTGCGGTTTTTTGTTTATAACTTTTTTAGCACTCAAAAAAAATTATTCACGCGAACAAGTTACTTTTTTTATGCATTTTAAATAAGAAAAAAAATGTGTGCCACTAATTTGAAATTTTTCGCTTTTAAAATCTGAAATCGACCTGTTTTGTAGATTTTCCCATATATACCGTTAGACGCGCCTTGAAAAAAAGCTAAATTCTTCGAAAAACTTAAAAAAAATAACTTTTTTTAAAAACGGTCCAGCTCGTGAGTTCTCATTGCTAGACCGAAAATATTTTGGGAATCTTCATAAAAAAAGCATGTTATATTTTAACCCTCTAACCGGAAAGCCCGCCTCCAGGTGGGGTATATTAAATTGACCACAAATGAGCCAAATGAGTATTTTATAATAAGAAATTAAGCTTTTTGAATAGAGATCCGAATTTGTAAAATTTTTCGTGCAGAATTTTTTTTGTATACAGTGCTCGGTTTTGAAGCAAGAAAGTGTCAAAAATAAAATTTCGAAAAATAAATATTTTAAAACAAACAAAATTTTAAAAACATTATATTTAAATTGGTTAAAACAATGGATAATGACCACAAAGAAAAATTTAAGCTTAATCTGGACTCGAAGGATTTCAAAAGGATACCTTTAAAGGACATCACCTTAACTTGGAAAAGAATGGAAAGATTGTTCCGAAATTTGGTAAAAAGAATATATTTGGTAAAAGTAGCAAAGCTTATAAGTTTGAATAATATATGTGACGCGCAAAATAAAAAGGGACCTAAGGATAGAAAGGGACCTAAGGTCAGGAGAGCATGGGATCGGTCTCATTCGATGCTCAGATGTTGTCCACAAAAAAAAAATTGATTTTTTACCCTTAGGTCCCTTTCTCTATGCGCTGTCACATATATTGAAGTTGTGATGCGTTTTCGCTCAATTTCGCATTTTTCGCATCGCATCCTCTTAAGTAACAGCACAAAAAATGTATTTTTTTATTGTAATGACATCTTAGTAAGAGGAATAATTTATGCTTAAACCTATGCGCTAGTTTTCGAGATTCACTCCTAACCTATTTTGGCCCATATCGCCTAAAGTAGGCAACGAAAAAAAATGTAGAAGAACTTATTGTTTATATTTCGTAGGAAATACTTGGCAAAATTTTCATTGCAAAAATTCTTAGGCCGGTTAGAGGGTTAAGCTCGTCTTAAGGGTGATATGCTAAAAATTATAATCAGCGAATTCGGTTTCGTACAAAACATAGTGTAGAAAATCCATATGCTTCTGGTCGAAAAAGAGCTTTACTCACTACACACACAAACAAAATATTAGCTTTAATCATCTAATTAAAGATTTGTTTAAAATAAAATTTGTTTCATCGTACACAGTTTTTAGTATTTGATAATATCATTTGCGTGATACGTGGAAAATCAATTAAAGTATAATTGATATTATTAATTTCGTAATTGAAACTCGTTTTTAATTTTTTGTGTGAACAAAGTAGAAAACTCCTAAGCCCTTCCGCAGGCGGTCTACGTTAAAATCCTTTGACGGGTTTATTACTATTCTCGCAATAAGGGTGATGTCCTTTTGAAAAATGGTCTTAAGCACATTATAGATTATATGCAGTATTTCCGCGTTAACAATATCCGTTAAATCAAAAAAAAAACTCTTTAAGTACACAGAAATGCGTTTTAGGCAAAAACTTACACAAACTTTAACGTTTATACGTTTTCACCTCTAACGTAACTTCTTCGCGTGCTACCAAAAAAGTTACTCTGCCATAAGTTCGATTATGCCGCAAATATTAAACTTATTAACTGTTTAATTTTTTTTTTTTTAGTTCAATCGGTTTAACGTATATTTGCTTTAAATACTTAAAGTTGATAGGTATGATCGAAAATACAGCTATAATCAAAATCATGTTGGTCATACTCTCCATTTCGGTTTTGAGTTAAAACCAAAAATTTTCTTACTAACATTAAAAACAACACTTAAGTTAAAACATTTCTTTAAATCACTTTCCTCCGCATTAATTTAATAATAAATTTTATCGTAATTTTTTAAAATTAACAGCAGACTTATGTTTTCATTTCTTTCTGAAAAAAATTCAAATTTTCTGCCCAACCCAGTGTTTTAGTCCCTTAGTCGAGCTCTTGAGTATTATTTATATTTATAATAGATTTTTTTTTTTAAATTACATTTTAGATATTGTATGTACTTCAAATTAAGATTAATTTTTGTATTGTTCGTAATGAAAAATTCTGGAAAAACATTACCTATATAGTGATAAAGAGAATAAAAATAATGTCTGAGAAGTAAAACGGAGTTGTACGAGGGGTACTATTTATATTTCGGGAATAGCAAATAATAACAAACATTTTCAAATAAAAATGGCTTTTTTATTTTTCAAAATATTTCTCTTGATGATCAATATTTTGCATTCGTTCAAACCATTTGTCATAGCAGTTTTTCCATTCCTCTTGAGACACCTCCTTCTTCGCGTGCTACCAAAAAAGTTACTCTGCCATAAGTTCGATTATGCCGCAAATATTAAACTTATTAACTGTTTAATTTTTTTTTTTTTAGTTCAATCGGTTTAACGTATATTTGCTTTAAATACTTAAAGTTGATAGGTATGATCGAAAATACAGCTATAATCAAAATCATGTTGGTCATACTCTCCATTTCGGTTTTGAGTTAAAACCAAAAATTTTCTTACTAACATTAAAAACAACACTTAAGTTAAAACATTTCTTTAAATCACTTTCCTCCGCATTAATTTAATAATAAATTTTATCGTAATTTTTTAAAATTAACAGCAGACTTATGTTTTCATTTCTTTCTGAAAAAAATTCAAATTTTCTGCCCAACCCAGTGTTTTAGTCCCTTAGTCGAGCTCTTGAGTATTATTTATATTTATAATAGATTTTTTTTTTTAAATTACATTTTAGATATTGTATGTACTTCAAATTAAGATTAATTTTTGTATTGTTCGTAATGAAAAATTCTGGAAAAACATTACCTATATAGTGATAAAGAGAATAAAAATAATGTCTGAGAAGTAAAACGGAGTTGTACGAGGGGTACTATTTATATTTCGGGAATAGCAAATAATAACAAACATTTTCAAATAAAAATGGCTTTTTTATTTTTCAAAATATTTCTCTTGATGATCAATATTTTGCATTCGTTCAAACCATTTGTCATAGCAGTTTTTCCATTCCTCTTGAGACACCTCCAAAACATGGTTCTTGAAAGCTTCAACTGCTTCTTCGGCGCTCGTAAATCGTTGACCAGTTTACCTTTGATATTTGGGAACAATAAGAATTCATTGGGTGCCAAGTCAGGATTATACGGAGGATGAGTCATCAATTCGATGTTTTGACTGCTCAAAAATTCACCTGTTTGACCTGTCACGATTTTATACACATCTTTTGAAGCACCACGGTCGAACTTTTTAATCATTCCCTTACACAAATCGACGCGAACCTTTTTTGAGCGATTGATAAATTATGGGGTATTCAACGAGAGAAAATTTTTTTTACAACTAAGTGTTCATGCAAAATCGAATGTTTTGAAGTAGAAGTAATGTACAAGGATGCCTCTATCTCACGATATGTCACATGACGATTTTACATTATCAGTACACGCGCTGCATCGATGTTTTGTGGCACAACAACCGATTTTGGACGACCTTCACGGAATTCGTCGGCTTCCGAACGATTGAATTCACTATACTAGCGATATACTGTCGTTTTTGATGCTGCTTTATCGCCATACAAAGAACTGAGTTCATCGACACATTCTTGTTGAAATAATCCACGTCGAAAATTGTGAAAAATATTCCAACGAAAACCTTCTCTTGAAATTTCCATTTTTTGGCCAAATTGAATTTCTGAGAGTGAGTTACATTGTAAACAAAACAATTAGCACTTGTACATAAAAACATTGTGAGTACGTTTATGCTAAAAAATGTCAAATTTTATTATGGTGTTGCCAGATTTTAGCTATTGACATTAGTGTTGCCAGTTCCCGAAATATAAATAGTACCCCTCGTATAAAAAATATATTAATTTATCCGCCAATATTTTTTGGTATTCGATCTTTGCAAAGCACAAAGATCTCTATTGGATATAGTATTGCTATATCTATATTCTGTTCTGTAATTTGTTGCTATATTGCAATTAACTGCTTTTATATTAGCACGTCTAAATATGTGATAGAAGACTGGGATTCCATTTTCATTTTGGATCATCTTTATTTTATCGAGATATAAAAAAGCCTCTTGTGCAACAAAATTATAAGATTTCCATTAGACCAACCCAAATTAAACCAATTTGCAAATATAATAATCAATTATGTGCAAAATCTCAACATTTTGTAAAACAGCTAATTAAAATTAGATTTCGTTAAATTTTTGTTTATTTGCATTCAAATGTAATTTACCAATAAAAAGTATTTGTTTTCCTATTGCAAAAAGAACGCTTTTGCAATAACTTCAAATGTATCTTTAAAAAATCCCAAAATATCCACCACAAAATCCCTCCTTTACCTTTTGAGAGAAACAATAAAAAAAAATATATCAAAATTTGATATAGTTAAAAAATGTAAGAAAAAAACCTCAACTCAATTCCACAAAATCATTGTCAGTGATATATTAAAAGAAGCAAAAAATTAACAATCACTACAATTAAAACCTTATCATCACCATAAAAAAGAAAAACAACAACATCAAAAAACAATATCCTATTTTTCCTTTTCTCTTTCTCTCTCTTTATCCCTTTTTACAGCGTCGAATTGCAGAAGGCAAATCTCCAAGAGGCGAATAATGCAACAACAGCAAATGGTACTACTGCAGCAGTAGCAGCAACAGCAAATGGAGGACAAATAGCAAATATCAGCAACACTAATAATACAACAAACTCAAATAGTTTAAACACAACAACAACAGCAAACACATTAAATAGCAGTAGTACTAACAATAACACTAACACAAGTACACCAACAACAACCACAAATAACACAACAACATCAAGTGTTTTAAATACTACAACCAACACCACATCAGCAGCCACCACCACACAACTAACAAATCCTTTAGCAGCCGCTGCAAACTCTTTAGCTTCAGCCATACCATTGGCCCAATTATTGGCCAAACCAGGAGCACTCAATGCTCTAACAAGTCTTACCGCTTTAGGTAGTCTGTCCGATTTATTGGGAGGTCTAGCCACTTTAGGCGGCCCACCAGTTCAAACAACTGGGGTACATCGTACCAAAAGTTTTGCTTCATCACGTTTTCGTAATCATAGTTCTGATGGCAGTGCCGAATCCGAAAAGACCCGGAATAAATTCAATCCTTATTGAAATAATGATTAAACTGCAAGACTATAAATGACGTTAATGATGAAGAGTATTACAATAAAAAAGGGGTTTCTTTTGTTTTTTATATAAAAAACATTCAAAATGCAACCAAAATTTTTTTAGAAGCTTTAGATTTTTACAAAATGAAAGTAAATATTATTATCTAAATTGATTAGTATGACGTAGTTTATTTAAAAATCTTTTAGAAAAAAGTCTTTCCGGCTTTTAATATACAATATTCTCAGTGTAGAATAAAAATTATACACAAATAAATTTTACCAATAATGACAATTATACCTTCCCTCCTCCCCCTCTCTATCACCCTTTCTCTCTAATATGTATACAATTATCATATATATTTTTTTCTAAACTAATTACGAGTATAAGTCTAAAAGTAAACCAAATTTTATTAATCTAAAATATTGTTTTCTGTTTTGTAGAATCTAAAAAATAGTTGTAGTTGAAAAACTTCAAATATAATTCAAATAAATAGTTTGACAAGATTTGGCATAGATACAAAAGGCAAATTATAAATTGGTCAACTGTCTGTAACCGGGAAAATTTTTCATGTTTGTATTTTTGTGGAAAAAAGTTCTGTTTGCAGGGTGTAAACTAGATTGGTCATACTTGGTGTTAAGTATTTAGGAAAAATATGTATTATAAAAAAAAGTATGCAATGATTTATCATAAATCACTTTTGCTAAAAATGTCTTTATAGTCGTCTTTTCTCTTTTTGTCGTTTGGATGAAAATATTCTAACTAAATATATGAATATTACTTCCGCTATCTTGAAAAGACTAAATCAATTAATTGATACAATTATATTTACTTAAATTTGGACCAATCGCAAAATTTATAGTATTAATTAAAAGTTGTGGTTAAGAAAACAGCGCTCGAAATAATTATAGGCTCACCCATCAAATTGTGATTCTTTCAGAAATATTTGAAATTCTTTGCTGCCACATAAGAACAACGATAATTCTAGGCTAAATCCAACCCCTTTGAACTGATTTTTGTTTAATTTTTAATCATTCTTAAGGCACATTTACTAGTAAGAGAAAACTTCGAGACTAAGAAAATGCAGCTCTGTATAAGTCTACTAAATATAATTTTTTTAATTAGTACAAATTACTGTAAAATCTGCAGAAATATTTGTTGACCAGAAAAATAACAAAACCAAATGGTTATATCTAGAACATTTAAACAAAATTTAATTGGATGCGAATAGCAGTCTATCCTGCTAAAATCAAAAGAAATTTTTGCTAAAAAAAATAGTTAACTTCTGATTTCAGTAGTGCGATTCTCTAACTTTCTTAACGATTTTATCGATTTCGTTAACTAACGATAATTGTCGGTTGAGTTACCGAAAAAGTGATTCACTATATTTTAGTTAACGATATTATTCGCTCGAAAAAGTTACCGACAAATTTCGGTAGAAATAAAAAATGTCAAACAAAAAGAAATAAAAAATGTATTTGTAAATAAAAAACAAAATGAAAAACAACATTTGTATGAATAAATTTTTTTTTTGAAACCGTCGAATTAGAATGTATTTTCGTGGTTTCTTGCTTGCTATCGGGCTTAAAAAATATGGAATACCGTTCCATATAGTGTTTTTTTTTTAAATCGCGAAAGCCTAAATGCGTTAAATTTAAAGTGTATGTTTTCACCCTATAGCAGTATTATAATATAATCCATAAGGTAAGTGTATGTAATAAGAGCGACTTAAAATTTAATTAAGTGTCTTTAAAGACATTACGCGCCCCAACGCGGTTCTTGTTTTTCTTTCGTAATTGTGAAACTGTTGGATCGTTAGTGAAAATAAGGCTATTCAAGTGAGTTATAAGTGTTCGAGTTTGAAATAATCGCCGTTAATCAGTTACAAAGTCAGTGGAAAATTTTTGAGATCACCGTGATTTCCCCTGCTTTTCTATTTTGAATTTGTTCATTCAGCGACTAAATTGCATAAAGTTGAGTGATACGAAACTTTCGCGGTTTGCACAAATCTTGTATTGATTACGCGTGGAACCAAATAGTTAAATAAGTTATTTTCAAATTGTAAAAGCACAAAGAAATCGCGTTAATCGCAAAAATGTGTCATTAAATTTGTAACTGATTCACAGCTATTTTTTCAATCACGTATACGCACGACTTACTTGAATAACTTTAATTTCACTAAAAATAACACAGTTTATCAATTAAGAAAGTAAAAAACCGCGGTAGAGCGCGTAAAGCATAACTTCTTAAAGAAATAAATAATAAAAATGTTCAGTCGCATTTATAACAAACACCTAATGGAATTAATTCTAATACTTCCGTAGTTTAAAAAATATACCTTAAATTTAACGCTTTTGGCGTTCCGCGATTCGAAAAAATATGTCATTCGGTTTGCTATATATTTATTTTCTTGTTATTTTGAAAAAGGTTATTTTATATCCCAGCAAAAAATATAAATGGTTTAGCAGCACTGCAGAACTAGAAGATCAATTTTAGTGCTACTTGTAAGAGATGGGCCAAAATGTTTGCCATTACATTTTCATTACAATTTCTTTATATGATGGTAATGAAAGTTTTATCTTCATACCTATTATATAAAGTAATGGTTCGATTTTCATTTACATTACTTTTTTGTTATATAATAAAAACAATTCATTAATTATCATAGAAATAAATCTGTAAAAATAGCAGACAAAGTTACTAAAAATTAGTTAAAAATGATGCTGCAGAAAAAACTGCTAAAATCAGCAGATTTTTTTACTAAATACTAGTAAAATGAGGACAGCAAAATTAAAACTGTTAAATTTACAGAATTTTTGTTATATTTAGGCTAACTTTTAGTTAATTGAAAATAGCAAATTGTACTGTAAAATCTGCAGAAAATTTTGCTAAATATTTGTAGACTAAAAATAGCAAAAATACTATTTTTTACTAAATTTATGTGAATACAAATAGCAGTCTATTCTGCTAAAATCAGCAGAAATATTTGCTAAAAAATTGTAAACTGCTGTGTTCAATTTTATTTGCATTTAAAAAAACTTCGAAAATTTTAAATTTTTTGGTGATTTTTTAGGCTACTAATTATTTAGCAAAGCGTTTTGCTGATTTTGGCAGGTTAATTTGCTATTCTCCATTTACAAAAATTTAGCTCAAATATAACTAAAATTCTGTATATTTAACAGTTTTATTTTTGCTATTCCTATATTACTAATATATATCAAAAATAATTTGCCAATTTAGCAGATTGTTTCTGCAGCATCATTTTTAACTAATTTTTAGTAGCAGAGCCACAAAAATGTCTATTTTTGCTGAGTTGATATTAATCATCACTACAAACAAATTCTAAAGCACGAACAAATTAAGTAAATACCTAAAAAAGCGTGAAAAACAGTCATTCATAAATGTTAATTAATGTTAAAATTAATCCAATTGAATTAATTTGATGCAATTGAATTAATACGATCTAATTGAATTAATTTTATTTGCACATGTAGGGTAAAAAATTATGTAATTAATTTTAAGCACTAAGCCGTTATAAATATTGGCAAATTTTATTTTTAAGAATATAGAATGGTATTCCATTTATATTCTATGAAAAGAGAATTACCTAAAATCCTAGTTTTCGCGAATTATAAAAATTTTAGTCGAAAAAACCAGTATTTATTTAGTAGTATGTATCAAAGCACTGTTAATTCACTGATTCGCTGTTAAACGAGAGCCATTGAATTTAATGCAAACTCCAGTTCCTTATTTTTAATGTAAATTGTTAAGAAATTTGCAATAAAATACATTTCTTTAGCGCATTTTGAAATTGTTTTACTCATATTTTACCTTATCTACAACTTTTTTTCTGTTGTTAACTTAACAATAATTGTCGGAAGTTAACGATATTATTTAACGACAAAATTCGGTAGAAAAAGTTACGGAATCAGTTTTAACGACAATTGTAGTTAATTATCGAATTTTGACAATTTTTGTCGTTAAAAAGTTAGAGAATCGCACTACAAAAGGCTAGAATTTTATTTACATTAAAATAAAAATCTGAAAATTTTAAATATTTTTGTGATTTTTTAGTATACCCAGCAAAACTTATATTAGTTCCAGAACTACTTCTACAACTAGTTCTTTAGAGTCAGTACTAGTTCTACTTTGGCATTGTTACCCATGATTTTTGTTTGAAATTGTCACCCTTAGAACTAGTTCTAGGAAATGGTCTGAGGAACAGGTACTAGTTCTAAGGAACGGTTCTAGAACCTATTCTTGTATCCGTGATTTTTATATGGAATTGTTGCGCTCAGAACTGGTTCCATGAAGCCATCATGGAGCATTTATCCCTTTGGAAGATAGGTTTTAAAACTAATATTTTTAATCATACTGATACAGTTTCAAGAACAAAAATTTATTTTAAACGAAAAAAAAAGATTTATTCAAACTATTATTTTAATAAATTTTTTATACAGATTCGTATAGGTGCATTCATATGTTAGTTAATAATATTTCCAGTAAAAATATTCCAAAGTAGAGAAAGATATCTTAATCCCGAAAAATGGAACGAAACAGATTTGGAGACATTACACATTTTCACTGTCAGCATTTTGAAAACAAAAATTCTTTTCTTTAACGGTTATTTTCATGCCAAATTCTTGGGCTGTTTTCCATTTTGATAGGAAATTTTTTGAAATTTTCTAAGTTTTTCAAAAAGCTTTACTTAGCTGTTTTGGGACTAGTAGTAGATCCTGGGAACCGATATAGAAGAAATATATAAGTAGTTCTAAATCACTAGTTCCCAAAACATTCCAAGGATGTAGTTAAAATGGTAAATATGACTCCTTTGCATGGGTTCTAGAACTAGTTGCACCATTACTAGTTCCAAGGATGCTATTCGAGAATGTGTAGTAACACCCTGAGAAGTAGTTCTAGAACTAGTAATTTTAGAACGGGTTCCAAAAATTTTCCTGGGATAATAATTATTTATTTTTGACGGGTTGTTATATTCTTTTAACTAAAATTTAACTCCAGTATAACTAAAATTCTATATTAAATAGTTGCTATTTCTATCATACTAAAGTAAAGCAAAAATAATCTGCTAATTTCAACAGTTTTTTCTACAAGGTCTGTTTTAACTAATTTTTAGTAGATTTAGCTAAAACGTTTACAGACTATTAGTTTAAGAGTACCCAGTCAGAAAAACACAAACGGGAAAGCGGTGGCAAAGCACTTTAGCAGGTGGTACAAGTACTGGCAAAAAGTGCTTTCCCATTCCCAAAATGATAACATCATTAGACAAGAGGATCGGCTGTTCAAAAAGCGCCGGAAAAGCACTGGAGGAACAAAATTTTTAAACGTTGGCAAAACGCTGGCAAAACTAATAAATAGGTGGTCTGGAAATATATTTTCCAAAATAAAATTTAAAAAAAGTTCATATGTATGTTTTTGGTCCTGCCGTGATTTGAATCCAGGCCGTCAGATTGGCAGACGATTGCTCTACCCACTGAGCTAACGAGACATATAATATTTGATGGCTAAACACATAAATGAATGATAACAGCTGGACAACTACTGGCTGTGCCAAAATGCTAGTACTGGGAAAGATTTTTTTGTAACTAGTATGCCAGTGTTGGGAGGGCAAATAAAAAGTTGGTCTTGAAGGAGCTTTCCCACAAACAAAAAAATTGATTTTATAAAACAAAAAAAAATTGTAAATTAAAAAAATCCAAAAAAAATTTTTTGCTTGCAACCGGATTTGAACTCGGAACCTTCTGACTACAAACATTTTTTAACGAAGCGTTAGCATTTTTATAAAATCATTGGTCTACCAGTGAATTGATTTTTGTACGCCTGGTAGCATTGGCTAGGTAGCACTGGATAACCACTGGTTGCAAACCTTGGCATATCACTCGAAGCCAATTCTTTGCCAGTGGTTTTTTTTATAAACCACCGAAATTTTTGTAAAACAAATACTGGTAAAACGCTTTTTTCAAACGCTGGCAAAGCGTCCCAAATGAGTGTTCTGCCAGTCATTTATTTTTAACACCGTGGTTACCCAGTGGTATGCCAGTGCTTGATTTTTTGTGCCACTGGCGATTTCTGACTGGGTAGGTTTAAAGTCGTACAAGATGACATTTTTTTAGGCATTAGGTTCTACCCGTAAAAACTAAAAATGCAGCTAAAACTGCAGCTAAAAATGATTCCAAAACAGCAAATTGAACAAAAGGGGTGATTTCGACTAGAATTATTGACTCTGCTTTCGCTCTGACACTCATAGAAGTAAATCTGTAAAAATAGCAGAAAAAGTTACTAAAAATTAGTTAAAAATTATGATGCAGAAAAAACTGCTAAAATTACCAGATTTTTTTGCTAAATACTAGTAAAATAACAGCAAAATTAAAATTGTTAAATTTACAGAATTTTAGTTATATTTAAGTTCACTTTTAGTTAATTGAAAATAACAAATTGTACTGTGAAATCTGCCGAAAATTTTGCTAAATATTAGTACACTAAAAACAGCAAAAATAAACATATTTACAAAATGTTTGCTATTTTAAAGCTAAATTTAGTTGATTGCAAATAGCAGTCTATACTGCTAAAATCAGCAGAAATATTAAAAGGCTCGATTTTATTTTTATTTGGATTAAAAAAAAAAATCGAAAGAAACTTCGAAAATTTAAATTTTTTTTGTTTGAGTTTTTAGGCTGCTAATTATTTAGCAAAATTTTTTGCTGATTTTAGCAGGTTAATTTGCTATTTTCCATTTACAAAAATTTAACTCAAATATAACTAAAATTCTGTATATTTAACAGTTTTATTTTTGCTGTTCCTATATTAGTAATATATAGCAAAAATAATCTGGTAATTTTAGCAGTTTTTTCTGCAGCATCATTTTGAACTAATTTTTAGTAGTTCTAACTAAATTTTTACAGACTTTTTTCTATTAGTGTAGCTATCAAAATTTGTTTTATCGGATTAAAGTTAAAAAAAATTTAAACAACTAATGTTTATAATATTTGTGTTATAATTGAACGTATGTCAGCAAAACTTTCTAGGAAGAAACGCGAAGTTACGTTAAATGTTAAAATATACATATATAAAGTTGTGGTGGGAAAAATAAAAAAAAAAATAAGTTTAAAATATGTTAAATATTTAAAAAAATTGCAATTTAATGGGTGAACCTATAATTATTTCGGGCACTGTACAATTCATACATTTAAAATTAAACTTTGGACTTTAAATTGCCAGTCGACAGCTTTACCATCTGAGCTATGTATGTCGACATGTTATATTTGATATATTAAAAATATGTAGTTATATATCGTCAACTAAAATACAAGAGAGCATAACAACAACAAAAAATTCAAAATCGAGTTTTTAATTGAAAATTTTAAACTTATATATATAGAAATAATTGTAGAGTCGTGTTTTAAGTAAGAGAAGGAAATATGTCCTTTAAATCTAAAAATAAAAAGTGTTGTTATATCCTTAAGAGTTGAGTGAAAAAAAAAATTAAAAAAAGAACAAAAAAATTCAGAATATTAATTTATACTTGCAATGGTGATAAATTTATGTATTATTGGTAACCCATAATTTTTTTATAATGAAATAATGGAAAAAGTAACCAGATATTAGTAACGCGTTATTATTTGCTTTAAAGTAATGCCGAAAATAAATTGGTATAATTACTGGTAGTCCAAATATTAATAATACCCAATTACCGTTTCTACACTGGGTATCAAATATTTTTTGAATTAATTTAATTGTGTTTTTTTTACTACCGCACGCAATTTTTGTTCAAATCAAAGTATAGTCCAAAAAGAATTTATCCTCATAAAATTCTCCTTTAGATAGGCTTAAAACTTTTCAAACACTGCATATTTTTAATGAGCAAAGTAAATTTTCGCCTGAAATTTTACTTTTCGGCCTACTTTTTAAACCTCTTTTTGCAAAACGATTGCTTACAGATTCTTAGCCAAGGATATTTGTACTTTTCTCTTTTCGATTCTTCTTAAACTATTTATTTAAATAAGCTTTAAATCTCTTATACATAAAATGATACTATATCCCCATTCTTATCTTATTATATATTATATAGGTACACAGTTATATCATTCTTCATACCAATTAAAGAATGGTGGAAGGAAATTTAAAATAAAATATAATATTTATAATATAGAAGGTAAAAAAAAAATTATTTTAAAATTAAAAAAAAAAAAAAATAACTTTTTTATTGCAAAAGTCGATATAACACTGAGATTTTGATCGTTATGTCGAAGATTAAATTTGGGAATTTATACAAAAATAACTTAGGAAACGAACAATAGCACAGGCCGTCATTTTTAGCCACAGAAGATATAATTATTATAGACTCCATATTAAATTTTTTTTACCCTCTACGGATATATGGCTTCAGTAGGCTATTATTTTTTTCTTTTTGGAAATTTTTATTACAAATGTTGGATAAAATCTTGAAATCTGAATAATTTCTTTGATGTGGAGGTCGTCAGATGCACCCGAAGTTGAGTGCCTCTATATGGATACAACATAACGAAAGGGTTAAGGGTCTAAGCGCACTCTATCCGAATATAACTTTAGAATTGTTCCATCACTTCAAGTTTTCGAAAAATCCTTGCCCTAATAATAATAATTATTAAAAGTAATAATAAAAAATGCAGCTGGTATTTTCGCTCTTAGCTATCAACGTTAAATTTTTCTCTATTTCTTATTTCTCTATTTAAATATGCTGGAAATATTTTTTTGTGGAAGCAGCTGAGAAAATCATATGCGCGATAATTTTCTGGCGGATTATCCAACATACTTTTCTTAGGCGAACTTTCCTTCCAAATAATGATTGATGAATGATGAATAATGAATAATGATTGATGAATGATAATTTTAGAGTTTAATACTAACATTACCATGTGTTTTCATACCCTACACCCCTACGTGGACAGGGTATAATAAGTTTGTGCTGATGTTTGAAACACCAAAAAATATTGGACCCACCTTTTAGTATACCGATCGATTCAGAATCAATTATGTTTCGATTTAACGATGTCCGTCTGTCTGTCCGCTCTCTACAGTTCGCAAATATTAAGATATTTCGATGAAATTTGGTTCACCGCCCTATGTCGGCCCAAGGACGACGCCTATTGATTTTGGTTAACAGTGATTCATGTTTAGATCTAGTTGGTTAATCCAAATCGAAAATAATCAATTAATTATGATATTGACTTTCGATTTTTTGATTAATCAAAATTTTGATTAATCAGGTTGCTTAATCTAATCGCTAATCGCGAATCGAACATCCCTAGTTTTAACTGAAAACAACGTATTACCCGATTTAGTGATGTCCGGCCGTATGTCTGTCTATGTAAAATTTAATCAAACTACAGGCCGCAAATACAAAGATACTTAGATTAAATTTGGCACAGAAGCTGCTCTTGGCCCAAGGACGAACTCTGTGGAAATTAGTTTGACTCGATAATTATTCACTCCTCCCTCCCATATGATTGCTTCACTTGCCAAATCGATTAACTCTACTTTCTGAATTTTATAAAAGTTTAATTTCATATAAATATTGTCTCCTAACTGTATAATATTCAAAACTTATTTCTCCGATAATAAATACTAACGCTACTAAATGGCAAAATATATAGATCTTATCAGAATATATAGATCTTATCAGAATTGGGCTTAAACAGTATTTAGACACACATAACCGTATATATCTGATTGTTATTTGGGTTGTGAACTTTATATGTAGCTATAATCCATGCTTCCAAATTTAAAGAAAATCAGACCACGTTTTGGGACGTACTCCCATATAAACCTACCTTCCCGGTATTTGCCTAAATTAACCTTTTCGGCATTTCATTCACATTTTTCACTATATCTACTAGACCGTTTTCCGCCCATATATAATAAGGATCCCGAAATTTGCTACGCAAATTATACACTGTCCTTTTAAATGCATTTGTTTAAAGTCCACAGATATATATATTTGTAGACTTGTTCTCAGAAAAATATATTTGAGCCAAAAAGTTTATTACCAATAAACAATTATAAAATGAAAATCGACATAAAGATTTTAGTGGTAAGGTTGTCGTAATATTTTCCTTGCTCTCTTTTAAAAAATAGGTTTATTTTAGCCAGTGTTTTCACATAAAGTCTGTAATGACACATTTTTTGTTGTAATTAATTGGCGATCTTTCTCTAATATATCGACTTGAGTAATAATATTTATTTATATATTTTTTATTAAAACAAAAATACAAAGCTGTAATATTTTTTCGAATTTATATACATTTATCGTTTTTCATAAAGTTAATTATGAAATAAAGCAATAAATAGTATTCTAATTTCTAAGAGTCCTATTTATAACTTTCAACTAATATGTGTTTGTAGTTGTAAATTTTTTATTATAATTAAGACAGTAATTTCTTAAAAACAGTGGTGGAGAAAATATTAGAAACAAGCTAGTTTTCCTTTTTCTTATTCTTATTTTTTAAAAATTTGTTAAGAGAACTCTTATGTAATTGTCTAATTCATTTACATTTAAAAAAAAACAGACCCTGTAAGCATTAGGAAGATATCTTCCAAGAAGATATTAAAGCGATATCTTCTATTTTTCATTTGAATGAAAATAATAAAGTAGTATTTTGAAACTGTCTTCCTTTTATCATTTGGAAAATAATTCGGTGATATTTGGAAAAGATAATTCAAAAATTGAATTTTTTGTCATATTTTTTTTATTTTTTTTTACGGCAATATTGGGTCATATGAATAAAACTTAGCAATTACTTCAAAGTAATTACTTTGGGCTTAGGAATGGCTTTTAACTCCAAATTTACCAATTGGCTGGTAGAATAGCATGAAATGTAAACGAAAATTAAAAAATTAAATTTCTAGTCTACTCCCAAGTAGACTAGATTTGTGAAGTAATTGCTTAAAAAACCCTGTATTTCCCCCTATTAGTAATATCTATTTTTTATTCATATGAGCCATTACCTTTTTATCATCCGGAATATAAAAAAAATTTGTTTGAAATTTTTTGTCATTTTGGAAAAAATTAAAACAAAATTTGTACAAAAACAACCAAAAGATACATAGAAAACAAATTCCTCGAAAAAATCAAGATTTAATTCGCGTAAAAAATCGGCTGCGATGAAATCGAGATAATTAATGTGTTGGTCAATGGATTATGTATGCAGATATTCTTTTTCAGGTTTAAATTTAATAATGAAAAAATAAATCGTTTATTTTGTACTGGGTAGATCATTTGGCGATATCACCTTTTTATCTTCCAGGTGATAAATTAGCGATATCGCCGATTTATCTTCCTGGGGTATTGCTTTCGTATTGCTTGGAAGTATTGCTTTCGGGTAACAGTTGTTTCCGACGGAGGAAACTTCCTCAATACGAAATTGATATTGCCGGCAATAAATGTTTTTTTCCTGGCAATATGATCGGGGAATCTTCTTCGTTTTACCATGCTTGCTGGGGATTTGAAAGATTACAAAAACTTAAGTAAAAAACAAAACCATATTCAGTTTTAAAACTGCTGCACAGCGCATCCAAACGCACTACTACTACTACTACTACTGAACGCATTACAACAATCTAACTATGGGGGAGGATTGTAGCTTTCAGACACTTTATGTTATAGTCACCCAATAGAATCTTCGTAATACTAATATGTTGGGAAACAATATTTTATACAATCAAAATTTTTAAATTATCTCAAACCGTTTGGTTGTGAATAATTCCCAAACGCAACTTTTCCGAACTAGTCTCAATTATTGTAGAAAATTTTCCTAATAATGTTTTAATTTTTTTTTAAATTCTGGCAATAAAAATACTTTGAAATAAATTTTTTTTTATTCGAATACTTTGAAGTTTATAGGTAATAAAAATATTAAAATATTATTTATTATTTTTTCCATATGCAACTGATCGGACTTTTCGTCACACACGCGCCATCATCTTTTGTACGAGTGCAACATCGACTTTTCGCGACGCCGACAACCACTTGGTTTTGAATTCTGCAATATCTGTTACCTGTTCACCTGTCTTCTTCAATATTCCCTTCACTATTGACCAATATTCCTCAATAGGGCGTAGCTCTGGGCTATTGGGTGGATTGCAGTCGCGAGGTGTACAAAATCGATTTTATTTGCATTGTGTCACTGCAATGTGTCCTTGGCATAGTGGCAGCTTGCCAGGTTCGGCCAGAACAGTGGTTTGGTGACGAGACTCTTAATAAATGGCAGAAGACGCTTTTTGAGGCACTCATCCCGATAAATTTGAGCGTTCATTGTTCCAGATGTGATTAAAAGACTGCTTTTACGACCACAGGAGCAAATGGCTTGCCAAACCATGTATTTTTTTTGGAAACTTGGACTTTATTTTCAATTTACAGCTTTCAGGAGCATCTTTACGACTTGCAGCAGTATAAAAATCTTGGCCAGCAATATATTTGAAATTTTGAAAGCAGTATGTTTCGTCGTCCATGACAATGCATTCATATTTCGTGATTTGGGATTCGTACAACTTGCGGGTGCGAGCTTTCGCCGTAACATTCTGCTTTGCGTCTCGATCTCGTGCTCTTTGCGCTTTAAAACTTCTCAGTGAAACTTGCCGCTTTACCTTTTGTACGAAAAACTGTGATTTACGTACAGATTTTGCAACAGAACGTGACGAAATCTTCGGAACTTGCGAAAATGCCCTGAGGACCTTCCGAGCACTGTTTGTATCACTTTGGTCATGCTCACCTCCGCTACCAGGCTTTCTAGCAATTGTCAGACCTTCTCTGTAGCGATTTAAAAACCTGGAAACTGTCGAGTGGTGCACTTTCACATTTTTCGCAATTTTACGCGCACTGAGAAACGGATTTTTTATATATTCATGCAAAATAATATGCCTCGTTTCTAACTCGGTGGTCATTTTTGACGAAACAAAGTCAAATTCGAATGAAATTTCTCATACATGAAATTTAGGTCATGGCCTACTCAGGGTATTTGAATTTCAAAATATATAAATTTTTTTGAGTAAATTATAAGTTTTCCAAAGTGTCACAATTTTGGTGTGTTCACCCTTTATCTCCAAAGTAAAGACTTCTGTTTTTATTTTTTTATAAAAAAAAAAATCATGTCAAAATAATTACATTTATAATTTTTTTTATTTTCATTTATTACCAATATTATCGTCTTTAAGCGCTGTTAAAATTAGCTAGATGTCGTTAACACTTTTAACATTTTTGAGACCAGAGTACAAAATAAAATATTTGTATAAATGTTATATTATTATTCTTCAGTTGTTTGATAAAAATGTTCAACAAATTGTTTAACTTATATTTTTATACGTTTCCTTAAAGTCCAGGAGTCTACGTTCCCAAAAATGTAGGAAACTTTAACAAAGAAAGTTATAGTACCCTACTATATGACTTGATATTATATATAATTATATCCGAAAAATGAGACCACCTAATTGTATCAAATTAGAACGTATTATGATCATATTAGATCAAATTTGATACAATTAGATCTAATTTGATGGAATAAGATACAATTTGATACAATTTTATCCGGATTTTGTCCTCATCCAAATGTATGAAATATAATACACTAAAAGTTCTATAATTGTCATATGCTTTAAGTGCCATATTTCTATAAGTGTCACCCTAAAAAAACGCCGGAAAATTAAATTCAAATTTTAATTATTTTTTTGTTAATCTTTACAAAAATCTAAAACCAAATTTAGCTATTCCGAAATTTTTGAAGTGTCCATATATTTTATATGTCTTTTTTTTCTTTGAAAAAATTGATTCCTGTAGGTGACATTTATATACCCTACTAAAAAAAATTATATATCTTTTCATATTATATATAATAATATCCGAAAAATCAGAACATCTAATTGTATCAAATTAGATCGAATTATGATCATATTAGATCTAATTTGACACAATTAGATCTAATTTGATGGAATTAGATATGGTTTGATACAATTCTATCTGGATTTTGTCCTCATCCAAATGTATCAAATATAATATAATCATATCCAACTAGATATAATGGTATATAATTCGATACAATTATAAATATTTATATGAGGCATATGTAACTATATGTATGCACAGCGCATGCTACGGGGACAGTTGTTCGATCAAGTGTTTAGTATGGAGACATTTGGTTAGTTTAGGGACTGTCTTCAAACTCTTTCTAGGTCTAGCGCATAGTATCAAGACATTTGTGACTCTTATACAGCATAGTTTGGGCACATTTTTGGCCATGTCTCCGAAGTATGCGCACCACATACATATATATCGTCACCTAAAATGCGAAAGGGCGTAAAAACACTTTTTATTTTTTTACACTAGAACCAAAAAAAAAAACGTTTTAGAATTAAAGATATTCTAACATTTCTTCTCTTGTTTAAAACACGACTATAGACTTATTTCGACATATAAGTTTAAAATTTTGTAGGGAGCTGTAATTTAGTATAATGCATCATAATCAATCAGAAAATATGCTTAAATTTTTTTGTTGTTACGCCCTTTTGCATTTTAGGTGACGATATATAGGTCTATATATAATTGGATATTGTAATATGTTGCACTATATATTGTCCAATATTATATATTTAGGATATAATTTCGTAAAATTTTATATAATTATATCTTGGTATATATGTTCCAATATATAATTATACAAAATTTTATATGATAATATATGACTATATCAAAACTTTTTCACTTAGATAGTTGAAAAGAAATTCGTTGCCAATGTATCAACTCTTGCAAAGAGTTCAACATTTCGAAAATAGATTTCTATGGAAGCCATATTGAATTATGAACCAAAGGAAGTTTAACACAGTTTTGTTGTAGATAACCAGGCAGAAAAAACGATCGGCACAATGTTGGCATATCATGGCGATGGTCGGTTATGCGTTGGCAGATCGTGGGATTAACAATCTTGACAGTGTTGTCCTGTTACCCGATTAATAACAGCAGCCAACCGTTGGTTGTCGCTAACTTGCCAACGTTTTCACAACGTTGTCAAAATTGAAAAAAGTCTAAATATAGATTTTCAATTTTTTTTTTCAAAAAAATTTAACAAGACTTGTAATACCTAATAGCTAAAAAATTAGATCAATGATAACAGCAGTTGTAGCTAACGTACAAGCGGCGGCAAAAGGTTGGTTGACACTAAACGGCCAACATGATGTTGGAAAAACAAAAAAATTTTTAGTCTAGAAAACTTAAAAAAAACTTTGTTTTGCGAAAAAAAATTCTATATAATCTGCCAGTGTTTTGTTTTTGGTACAGTTGGTAATTTCTGTATGGGTATTCATCAAATATTTCTTTGTAAAAAAGTTGATGGACGTACTGGCTTTCGTTTAGAAGAAGCATGGATTTTGTAATATATGGGCGGAAATTTTCTATGACGGGTACCCGAATTTTTCATTCGATTCAAAAAAACATGGTATATCTTTTAATTTTTTTTACCTTCTGTCCAATAACTTGGACCTACATCATTTGAGGAATAACGTACATAAATTTTGCCCATCATAATAAAATGAATTTATTTTCGTTTCATACGACCATTTTTTCCAGTGTGGGAGGTCGAGATATTTTATTGAAAACTCTAGTCTCCGTTTTATGTTTTGAGTGGACGACAATGTTGCTTTTTGTTGTGGATTTTTTGCCATTAAGTTCGTTTAGCCTGTTCCTATTGATTCTGCCAGTTACCTTGTTTTATCCTGACGATCAGTGATTTTTTTTCGTCGATATGTTTTGTATTGGAAACCATTTTTTTAGAGTGTCATCCATTGTTTTTCCGTCTTAATTTCATCCATTGTTTGTCCGTTTTAGCTGAATGTTTTCGATTATTTTAGTAAACGAGCTCGTGAATCAATCATAAATTTAACTTGAAAATAACAAAAATTTTGTCGATATAACAGTTTGTATTTGCTATTTTTAGTCTACCAATATTTATCAAAATTTTTTGCAGATTTAACAGTATAATTTGCCATTTTAAATGAACCTAAAGTTAAATAAAATACATATAATTCATTCATTCCCTACGGAGAATGAGGAGTCACTTGCCCTCCAAGGACCTATCCCATGACTGGTCAACCGAAGGTATATTACTAAATTAGTACAAATATGAACAAAAGAGAATGAATTATTTTTCTAAGCATTTTCTGATCTTTTATTTTCACTGTTGCTTTTAAAAAACTTGCCCGATACAGAAATAAAAAACAAAATTCGCGGCATATTTTTAAAAATATTTTTTAATTTATTTTACACGTTTATTTAATTTAAACCTCATTTTTTTACGATTTGCTTATTTTAATTATCTATAATTTTTTGCTAAGAAATTTTAAATTTTGTATTTTCAACGATTTTTTAATATTAAAGCTGTTTTAATTTTAACATTTGGTATTTCAAGAACAAGAAAAGTTCTTTTTAACTTAAGGGGAATTTTTTAAATTTTTATTTATATTATCAGAGTTTTTTTGGGGTAATTATCTAATTTTTAATTGATTTTTAATTTAATTATGGCCAACGCAAAAAACCAGTCAACTGTCATTAAAGGACCGATCCCATGACCGGCCAATCGGGGGCATATTCAAGGCACTTCCACTATATTTTTGCGTGTGTTAATGTTGTTTTCTTTTCTATTTTTTTCTGTTTCATTTTTTTTTATTTGCTTGTAGTGTTTGTTTTTCTTTTTTATTTGAACACAAACGAAATATATATAACTTTACCATCAGCCAGTCATCATGCACAAGCAACATTAGCTCAGACGGTAGAGCGTTTGCCTTACAAGCAGAAGGCTGTGTTATCGAGCCCTGCTTTAACGCGAAGTAGATTTGAATTAATTCTTAATTTTTTATTAGTTTATTTGAAAAGCTATTTTTAAACACACCACCTTACGTGTCACAGGGTGTCTAAACTGTGGCAATTTGTTATTTTCAATGACAACCCTATGTTAAAGTGACGTGTCTCTTTCAAACAAAAAGACCGATCAACGACCGGTCCCTGCCCCCTTGGGACCTATCCTGCGTGTCACTTTGGACCGGTCCCTTGCCCCGTAGGGGAAATTTCAGCAATTTTTTCTGCAAGGTAATTTTTAACAAATGTTTAGTAGCTTTTCCTGCTATTTTATTTCGTGTGTACCCATATAAATATCCTAGAATGTGTAAAAATACTAGAAAAAGGGTAGCAAAAAGTCCAGCCTTTTAAAATTTAAAGTCCTTTTAAAAGGAGGCCTTACTTGGTGAAATTCTGTGGTTGCGAATGATTGTTGCGCGGTGTAATAATTATACCTTATTAAACAAAATTATTTTTTATTTTTTTTTATTTTACTTACCTCAATGATCTTTCCCACACTAAATACGAGGCTAGAACACGAGCGAACATAAATCATAATTGAGTTGAAAAAGAAGCGAAAGCAAATAGCAAATAGATTCCCCCGGGAATATTTTACCACTTCACCTTTAATTGATATGTTAAAGATTTGCGCCGAATTAGATAACTTTAACCCGAACACCTTTGGGGTAATGTTTCGGAATGTCGAAACAAATCGAAAAAAAAATTATTTTATATCTGACTAGGGATTGTGGTGCGGGAATTGTGATTGAAATTTATCAGTTTATGATGTCTACTTTAATTGTATTAGATACATTTATTTTTATTTTTGTACTTACAAATTTTACCATTTATTGTTTTATTTCGTGATATTTTGACTTCTCAGTTTGATTTGATTAAAAACGAAAAAAAACTTACAAACTTTGTTAGAATAAAGTTTTATAATTTGTTTAAAAAACTTTTACAGCTTTGTTATGTGTTAAAAGAAAAGCAATCAATGTGTGTTTAGATAAACCTTAAAAATTTGCCAAAAAACAAATATTAATTTAATAATATAAAAAACAATTGACTTTTGAAAATTTGTAGAAGACCATGACTTATATTTTATACATACATATTATACAACTCTTATACATGGTATAAGAGGAAATCTACATAAGAAAGAATAAAAAAAAGGAAAGTTAGAAAATTAGAATTTAATACAATACCATACACAGCACGACATAAAAGATTTACATACATAATAATATAAAATACATTATAACGTTACATAATCACAGGCATATTACTACTACTACTTACACATACTCGTACATATACCTTTACATCCAATACCACACATACTTACATTATTTAATAAACAAAAATAATATTATAAACATACATACATAAATTAATTACATATTGTAGTGCACTTGTGAAATTTATTATTACGATATATAAAAAAAACAAAAATTTAAATATTTAAACAATATTCACGTAATTTTAAAATTTTTGTAGATTAGTTATTAAGAAAAACAAAAAAAAATTTTTTTTGAAAGCAAATCAAACTTCTTAAAGAAGTTAAAATTCCAGTTTTTTCAAATTGAATAAGGACCAATTCGCTCATAATATTTAATTAATTAATTAATGATAAATGTTATTAAATTTATATGTATTAAAAACACTACTTGAAAAATTATATATGAATATGATTTTATTAATGGAACTTCACAAGGATCTTGCAAAATCTGATAAACATTCGATTTAATTTGATAACGGATTTAATTTCGCTATAATGTTCTATTTACAAATCCAAATTTTCATTATATCAAAATTTCGAATAAATCGTGATTAAAATTGATTTTGTCTTTCTAATTAGCAGGGCAGCGACTTTCATGCAAATGCATGTTTGTTGTCATTAATCCAAAAATGATTTTGACCAAATACTTTTCCGAATCAAAGAATTTGCAACAAAGTGGCATCGATTTATTGTTGCATATATTATTATAAATGTATATTTTTGCATATTTTGCTTTTAAGTGCATATTTTTTTTGCATATTTTATATTTTTTAGTGCGTAATTTTTTTCATAAAATTGCATATTATCTTCATATGTTTTTAAAAAGTAAAAGTAAGATTTAATGAAAAATAAAGGAAAAGAAGAATTTGGAAACCTTAATGCAGCATTTAACCAGAAGGAAAACATCAAGTTGTCATCTACTTCGACATTTATATTGGATTTAATTTTTAACCAAACGATTCCGAGTAATAAATATTATTTTTAAAAATCGATAAATTTGAGGTGAATTTTTCATTTGAAGAGATTATTTTTGGATTATTAGTGCATATTTTTAGGATTTTAGTGCACATTTCTATTTAAGTGCATATTTTGCATTTTTTATAGCATATTTTAAGCGCATACTTTCGATTTTTAAGTGCATGAAAGTCGCTGCCTTGCTTATTAGCATCGGATATTGTTTTTGAAACAAGAAAAAAACTTCAAATTATTTTCTCTAAATTGGCGAAAAATATAGTATGTATATATTTTTATACAAAGTACCTACGTTTTCACAACAACAACAACAACTATACATCAAAAAAAAAAAAATAACGAAAAAATGTAACAAAGCATGAACCCCAAAAATCCCAGCACCGCATATACCGTATATAGTTTCTTTGTATCAAGTGGATCATCTCGGACCTCTGAATTCCAAAGATAAACCCACCGCCGAGCTCAAGAATTTTTCTAAATTCCTAAAATCAGATTCTTACTAGATTTCCCATTTTGATCAAAGTTTGTTTGAAGAAAATCTATAGTATCATTCCATATTAAATGGATACAAAAATAGAAGATTTTGGACATGACCCCTTTCGATTTTTAAAAAACTTGGTACATACATTCTGCTAGTAGTTATTTCTTAACCATATATGGCCCTTTGGGCTCGGTTATGTAATTGAAGAATAAAGAAATAAATAAATAAAAATAAGTGTCACGATATTAAACTTAAATTTAAGTTGATTTTTTTCAGTAAATTTGTGAAAAATACATGATGTTCAAATGGTTACAACTTTTGAACGCGTTATGCGATTGTTATTAAATTTTCACCTAGCAATGCTACTTTGAAAATAAATTGCAAAAATAAAATGTGTAGTGGAAAAAAGAAAGGATAGCGGCCTATACATTATAATCGCGACTTTTCAAAAATTTTATATGGCAGCACAGCTTTCCAAGTTGTCCCCAAAGTCCAACTTTTAGTATAATATGGGGTCTCCTCTAAAAACTGTTTTTGCAAAATTTCAAGAAAAACTGTTTCCATTTGCTAAAGTTATCGCAATAAAATGGAAACTATTTTGCCTAAAAATCGCAGTCTTCCATAGAAAAACCGTGATTACGATCACAGTTTAAAAGTACAACGATTTGTAAATCACATTCACTGAGAACAATTAGCGTTTTTTTAATCACCTGGATTTAAAATTTTTCATACAAAAAGGGGATTTATTAAATCCAAAAAACAAGCTGGATTTAATAAATCCACAATAAAAGCACAAATATATGAAACAGCCTATTAATTTAATGCCGGAAAAAAATGCGAATGAAAATTAAAAGAGAAACAAAAAAATTTAAAAACTAACAAATAAAAGGTTTTTATTAATTTTTTTTTTATGAAATATGTTTAGAAAAAAAACTACACCTCACCAAATACATATTTTGCATCTTGGACATGGATAAATAGCTGAAATAGAAATGGCAATTTTTCACTCTACAGTAACTAATTTAATTAAATCCAATTATTGAATATTAAATATTGCAATGGAATTTTTCAATTGTGTAAAAATATAAATTGAAGTGATTAAACTGAAAAGGCAGACTGTTTATCGCTGTTTTAGGTAAAATATAATTAAAAGTTAAAGTAAAATCCTTCATCATCGAATTCGGTATTAAAAATTAGGGTGAAAGAAGTGTCGGACAGAAAATTCTTTTTAAAATAGGGAGAATCTAACCCCATCTGTTGAGCACTTTTAGAAATACTTTTTGGATTTATTAAATCCAAATGATTAGAAAAAATGGCTAATGTTACTGAAAAATCGCCGGATCGCCCATCTCTATTACAAACCCGTGATCACGGTCACTGTTTAAAAGAACGGTGATTTGAAAATCACGATCACTGGTAGCAGCGTTATTCAAAAATCACCGGATCGCTCATCTCTAACCCATACCCTTAAGGGCGGATTAT
Organism: Leucophora obtusa; assembly: GCA_949987735.1. NCBI lineage: Eukaryota > Metazoa > Arthropoda > Insecta > Diptera > Anthomyiidae > Leucophora > Leucophora obtusa. The sequence continues at coordinate 63,924,775 of OX465296.1, forward strand.
GGGACCGTAAACGTAAGTGTGCTGTAACTGTAACGTGCCGTAGCTGAAAAGTGCACTTATAGAAAACCGTAAACGACATTACTATTTAGCATCTACATATTTCGTGTGTTTTTTTTATTTTATTCTAAATTTTTCCGTTTATTTGTTAATTTTTATTCCTTAATTGTTGTTTGAATCAATTTTCTTTATTCATTTTATATTTTTTCCGACTAAAATCATTCAGCTGTTTCGATGACGGATAGAAAATTCTGATTTCAACAGAATGATCCGGCAAGTTCGTTTACATTTACGTGTTAGTAACCATTCGTATACACTTCTTCTTGTGGTTTCGAAAACGGTTGGATAACTCAGCCTTTATTCTGAATCGAAATGTAGGACATATTAAAATGTTTATACAGTTTATCTGATAAGTTTGATCACTGTTGATTGAGTTGAAAATAAAAATTTATAATGTTTTTTCTCCAATATTTTTAAATATTGTAGTAAAATATTTTCAACATTCATCGCAGGATAATATCCATTAATGAAATATATTCATCTTGACTGTTTTAAAATGTAGTGGGTATCAATCAGACTTTTGATAGACTTAAATCTAGAATTTACTTAATTTTTTCCAAAATAAAAGGCATCTAAATTTATTTAAAGCAACTGGGCTTTAAGTCCTTTAAAAGCTTTCCACTTTTTCACCAAATTAATTTATAGTTATTGTTTATCAATTAGTTATTATTATTTTTGTGTTACATTATTTTACAATATTATAAATATTTTTTAATCTCATATTACTTGTTGAACTGGTATCATTCGCATACAAAAATTTATTTTCCTATAATTATTAAATTTCATTTTTGGTTGAAAAACATTTTGTTTTATTTTTTTACAAAAAATTATTTTACCAGTAAAAAAAAAAGAAAATTACAAGAAAATGTGTGTTTTTTTATAAATTTTGGTATACATACATCTACATAGAAATATATTAATAATACGCTAGACAGCCTTAGAAATTTGTATTAAACAAAAATAAATAAAAGATATAAGAAAGCATTGTAACCACATTACATGCATAATAATTTAAATAAAATGTAATTTCAAAATAAATATGTATTTTAGAATATCATTTAAATATAAATAAAACACAAAAACAAAACAATGTCTTATTGTGTGCATTTATTTAAACAACAAATATTTAAATAATTTATGTACATATCATCAAATTTATTTTAATTACCAACAGCAATAGTGAAATGAAAATAACATCCCTTAAACAAATCCTTATTTGTCCCTTTATGCACCCAATAAAGTACCAACAATTTAACCACAAACTTTTTAAACAATCATCATTTCCCCTTCAATGATTCAATTACATTTTTTGTGGTTTTTTTCAATTATCGTAATCTTCAGCATATTTTGTTGGCGATACAAGCAGGATATTTTACTCAAATATGCTTATTTAGTTGTTGTAAGAAAAGTGTTAACTCATGTCCGTGCGCATAAAATGTAGGAAAAAATATGTAATTAAGTGGTATAGTTAGGGGTGCCATCTCCATTTTGAGAAAAAGAGGACTTCAACCTCAAAAAAAGAGGACATTTGTCTTCAAAAAGAGGACATATTTTTTTAATAAATTTATTTTACAAAAATCAACAACGCGATAAAATATACGAATAAAAATTTACCCCTCAATTCATAAACTCTTTGTAAAGTTATAGGAGGTTTACAAAACGAAATTTTCATACAAAATTTGTTCAATAAACAGCCTATAATTTTACAAAGCATTTATGAATTTAGGGGTTGTTTTATAAATAAAACGGTTTTTATTCCCACTAAAAAAATTCACAAAAAACAAAAAAATCATTCTGAACTTTAAATTAGTGGTACATAAATAAACAAAAAAAAAACAACGATTAGCCAATTCATTGCATACATTTTCAGGAATGTATATTTCTATAATTTCTTGATTAACAAATTTATTACATACATTTTCGGGAATGTATATTTCTATAATTTCTTGATACGAATTATCAAGAGTTTCATGAAAAAATCAACGCTTCCAATTTGAATCAATATATTACTGTCGCATTTCTTCAAATATTCATAAAACTCTTGACAATTCATATCAAAATTATATTTGACTAATAACATCAGAAATAGTTTCTGGATTCAATTTTTTCTTGATTAAAGATATACGTTCTACGTTGGCATTATGTGCTGGTAAGAAAAAATAGAACTCAACAAATTTTCTCATTTCATGGCAAACATCATTTTTAATAAAAAAAAAATCGCACTTGTTATCAGTGGTGTTAATTGAATTTGAGTTTTTTTATATTTTTCAGGATAAAAAGCAATGTAAATTTTTTTTTAATTCAGCAGTTGGCTCACTGCTGATAAGCTTCAAATTTGGCAATCAAAGTAAGTGATGCCAAGTCAATTGAAATAATAGCAACAAAACAGCGATTCTAACAATTCTAAAGTTTAGAAGCAATAAAAAAAAGTTATGGAGAAAAGTGCAAAAAGTAGGACAATCCCGGACAATTACTGAAAAAGAAGGAGGACTGCCCCGGACGCCATAAAAAAGAGGACGGTGTCCGGGGAAAAGAGGACGGATGGCAACCCTAGGTATAGTTTTCATACCACCTGCCCGGAAAGAGTTAAAGAATTCAGTTTTTCTCTGAATTTTTAACCCAAGAATGACTCGAACTTAAGAAGTCTTCTATCATCTTAAAAATTCTTATATCATAATTTTCATTTATTAATCTGTGAAAAAGAAACTTCTGAAAAACATAAGGAACTTGTTTGCAAAATAGTGTGTTGAACATTTTGAATATGTAAATACAAAGTAAATAACACATCCACTGAAAAATCCGTAGGATTTTTTGGAACTACCAACCTTCAGATGATACCTGTCAAAATTCAATGGCAATTCATTCATTAGTGAACAAGTTACAGCTGTTTTAGTGACGCTACTCTTGCGATTTTAAAAACAATGGATTCAAAGCAATTTCGTGTGTTGATTTATCATTGCTTTTTAATAGGAAAAAAAAACGGTTCAAGCCAAAGCTTGGCTTGATAAGTGTTATTCGGAATCTGCTCCATCGAGGCAAATGGTAGAATAGTGGTTTGCTAACTTTAAACTTGGTCGTACAAACACCGATGACGCCGAACGCTCTGGTCGCCCAAAAGAGGTGGTGATACTGGAAAACATCAAAAAAAGTTCTCAAAATCGTTTTGGCAGAAGGTAAATTGAAGCTGCAGAAGATAATTGATACCCTAAAGATATCGAAGGAACGTGTCGGCTTTATTTTGCATGAACATTTGTCCATGAGAAAGCTGTTTTGCAAATGGGTGCCGGGTTTTCTGACAGTGCAACAAAAACAACAACGTGTCGATGATTGAGAGAGCTGTTGGGGCTGTTAGAGATAAAAAAGGACTTTTTGCATCGGTATATAACAATGGACGAAACTTGGATCTATCACTTCACTCAGAGTCGAATCGGCAGTCAGCTGAGTGGACAGCAACTGGTGAACTTCGCCCGAAAAAGACAAAGACGCAACAGTCAGCTGGTAAAGTTATGGTATCAGTATTTTGGTATGCGGCTCGAATTTTTACATTGATTACCTTGAAAAAGGCCAGACCATGAATAGCGATCGCTACATGGCCCAACTGGTACGTTTGAAGAAGGAAATCGCAAAAAACGGCGCCATATGAAGAAGAAAAAAGTGCACTTAAAATAATACGTCAGTAGAAAAATCTGCCAAACCGGTTTCAAATCGATTTGACTAATTTTTAACAAATTTTTAGTTGAAACACGGATTTAAGCAAAGATTTTAGTTATCTTCATTTAACACAATCCTCAGTAATTTAACTAATTTTGAGTGTTAATTTTCAAAAATATTTACAACAAATTTTTAAGAACCCGTTCGTTAAATTCTATAAAATTTATTGTTAAAATATAATATTTTCATGTTTCTGTTATTACCCGGTAGATGGCGCCACCAATGTATCCGAAGTTTTGGCGGGGCCTTGGACCCCCCCCCCCCCGCCTTGAGGACCAAACAATTTTTTTTGTTGCAAATAATGCTAAAAGGGACAACACGATTAATTTTTTAAATAGACATTTTAGAATTTCATATTCAAAAAACATTTTTAATTTTGCGATTTTTTGTAGATTTTTGGCTTTTTTTGTCTTAAGTTGCGTTTACATCTGCACCGAAATCCCGAGATTTCGGTATTCACCACTCTGAAAATGCAGTGAAGATATGCGTATAAACTTTAGTTTTTTGAAAAATATATTTATTAGAGCTAAATATGTGTACTTTATTCAAAATTGAACATATATTTATAAGCTTTCCGTCATTGCATTTTTAGAGTGGTGAATATCGAAATCTCGGGATTTCGGTGCAGATGTAAACGCAGCTTTAGAAGAAAAAATATGTTTTGTTCAGGAAACCTGACAGATTGTACATTTTTTCAAGAGATAATTCTCGAAATTTATTTACGATGAGCTTGTTTTTATAGAATTATTATGAGACTATTAACTATTCTTCTACAACTGAACAAATTTTTTGAGGCATTTTACTCAAAAATGGTACTGAAAATTTTGCTGTTTTTACAGGAAATTTAACTGTTTTGAGCCCAGCGGTATTTTTTGCTAATTTTAGCGACATATTTCTGCTGATCTGTAGTAGAATAGAATTAGTGGAAAAAATTAGTAGCCGCTACTAAATTTTATTAAAATTTATGTAAACCGCAATTCAAAATCGTATGTAAACTGCAAATTAAAAAAACTTACTAAATATCATAATTTTAGTACAAGAAATTAGTATAAATAATTAGTTGCAGCTTCTAAATTTCAGTAAATTGTTGCAAACTGTAAGTTAAAATCAATCTGCTGAAATTAGCAAAAAATTGCACTAAAAAATAAATAAACTGTAAAATCGAAAAAAAATAATTAAAAAATAAACTTTTTCTCTTTCGATTGTAACAAGCGTATAATTACTTCATCGTACTTGAAATTTGGAGTCAAAATTGCAAACGGTTCTCCAGTTATTAACTTTTTATGCATTGGAGATGCAATAAAATTTTCTGGGTGTTATTCCCAAACTAAGAATATATCAATAGTAACAAATATAAACTAAACAAGAATTGTAAAAAATCAACAAAAAAAAAAAAATATATTTTTAAATTAGTATATTTTTCTGCTAAATTTAGCACTCGGTTTTGAAAAATTAGTAAAATGTTTTGCTGAAATCAGCAGCGAAAATTAGTAAAAAATTCGTAATTTGTAATAAGACAATAGCAAAAGTGATTACTAAAAATAAAAATTGTACTAAAAATCAGTATAAAATAGTATAGTGCGATTGGAAACAGTTTACAAAATTTTTTACTAACTTTTTTATCTGAGTGTAGTTTTGACTTTAGAACTGGCCCTTATGTATTACAGTTGGAACAAAAGTTTTTTTTTTTTTTAATTTGAAATATAAGTGCACTACTATTAAAATCTCTTAACCCTCTAATGCCCAAGGCCTCCAAAAGGCGGTCTTCAGATTTGAAATAGTTTTTGTCTAAATAATAGTATTTTATTAAACAAGTTGTATTATATCCACCCGAGTAAAAAAGAGTATATATAACATATATTTTTTAATATTAAAATATATGATAATATAAAATATTGTGTGCGACCTTATATGTTTTTATATGGTGATATATTATAAATTTTTTTAGAAATTTTCTCATATGTAATCATATTAAATCATATATCAGTATTTGCTTTATTGCAAATTGTATATATAGGAATATATTATTGATAAAACCGTTCAAAATTTTATATATAAATAGATACGAAAAATATTTTTAATTTTATTTTTTATATAACCATATCGTCGGCTTGCCTGCAAGTAGTGTTATGTGTTCTTTAACAGGTTTTCAGGAGGGCGAAAAAACTGGTTTATATTATCCTTTTAATATATTTCATTGACATTATATGCCTTTTATACGGCGTTCACATATACGTGTTTAACTCGATTTGACGTGTTTAAGCGTTAAACATGTTTAAGTGAGATGTTTTACAGTACATTTTTCCTACCCTTAAACACGCTAAATTATTGTGTTTAATTTTTAAACACGTTCTTAAACACGATAAAATTGATATCAATTGGTGTTGAATGACAAGTTTGATGCAGAAAAAGACACAACACAAAAATAAAAAAATTTAAATTGAATAAAATAAACAAATTTTAAATAAAAACCAGAGACCCAAAATAACTGTTATATTTCTAAAAAAGTCACCACCCAAATTTATTTAATTATAATATTTCAATAATGCACTATATTTTATAAATCATATTGCACAAAAAAATCACAAAGTTTGGCAAAGATTTTAATTTTTTCAATTTTTATATTTTACTCTATAAATTTCTGTTGTTTTTTGATTTTTATTTTAAAACTTTTTATAAAAGTTACAGAATGATTTTTTTGAAAAAATTAAGCACTAACTTTTTTATTTGATAATAAAATAAAAATTAAAAATTGACCTAAATTGAATGCCGGAAGTTGCTGGAATATATATATTTACTCACTTTAAATCACTGTTCAATCTTTTATTAACACTAGTTGACATCATCAGGATATTATAATTGGCGAAGTCATTGGTTCCATGGCTTTTGATTTATATTCTTAATTGTTATTTTTTGATAAAGAAAAAAAATCACAAAATAACTTTTATTATTTTTGAAAAAATAAAAATCGTGTTTGGATTGTTTTTGTTTGAATTAAAAATATAAATCAAACAGAGCAAATAAACAGAAAATTAAAAATACTCAAACAGGAAATAATTGTAAAACAATCACTTTTTTGAATAAAAGTTATAACTTTTACGTCCCTGATAAAAACCAGTTAAAATGTGTTTTTTTCTTCTTAAAGTGATATATGAACAAAACAATTAATTAAACTTTGCTTCCGGTGAACGAAAAATCCAAAAACAGCCATGAAGTTGTCCCTTAACTAAAAATTGAAAAATCTTGCTTCCGACTGGAGCGGATAATGTTATTTCACTTTTTATAGCAATTATAACGTTGGATAATGCCAAAAATTATTAATTATTGCCTCCGGCCGAAGAAAAAATAAGTTTTTGGGAAATTTTGTCAAATTTTTGTATTTTTTTTAAATTGTTAAGGAACAGCTGTTTGAGATGTTTAACTTAAACACTTAATTTTTAAGTGTTAACTGATATGTTTAACTTTTACATAAACGTGTTTAACAATCGTACTGTGAACGTACCCAGTCAGAAAAATACAAACGGGAAAGTGGTGGCAAAGCACTTTAACAGGTGGTATAAGTACTGGCAAAAAGTGCTTTCCCATTCTCAAAATGATAACATCATTAGACAAAAGGACCGGCTGTTCAAAAAGCGCCGGAAAAGCACTGGAGGAACAAAATTTTTAAAAGTTGGCAAAACGCTGGCAAACCCAATAAATAGGTGGTCTGGAAATATATTTTCCAAAATAAAATTAAAAAAAAGTTCATATGTATTTTTTTTGGTCCTGCCGTGATTTGAACCCAGGCCGTCAGATTGCCAGACGATTGATCTACCCACTGAGCTAACGAGACATATAATATTTAATGGCTAAACACATAAATGAGTGATAATAGCTGGACAACTACTGGCTGTGCCAAAATGCTAGTACTGGCAAACAATTTTTAGTAACTAGTATGCCAGTGTTGCGAGGGCAAATAAAAAGTTGGTCTTGAAGGAGCTTTTCCACAAACAAAAAAATTGATTTTATAAAACAAAAAAAATTTTAAATTAAAAAAAATCCAAAAAAAATTTTTTGCTTGCAACCGGATTGGAACTCGGAACCTTCCGACTACAAACATTTTTTTAACGAAGCGTCAGCATTTTTATATAATCATTGGTTTTCCAGTGAATTGATTTTTGTACGCCTCGTAGCATTGGCTAGGTAGCACTGGATAACCACTGGTTGCAAACCTTGGCATATCACTCTAAGCCAATTCTTTGCCAGTGGTTTTTTTTATAAACCACCGAAATTTTTGTAAAAAAAATACTGGTAAAACGATTTTCACAAACGCTGGCAAAGCGTCCCAAATGAGTGTTCTGCCAGTCATTTATTTTTAATACCGTGGTTACCCAGTGGTATGCCAGTGCTTGATTTTTTGTACCACTGGCGATTTCTGACTGGGTAGTATTAATAATGATTGTAATAAATAAGGTCGTGAATCATTAGGGCATATGATGTCAATAAAATATCTTAAAAGGATAATATAAATCAGTTTTTTCGCTCTCCTTAAAACCTGTTAAAACCAAAAACATAGCACTTCTTGCAGGCAAGCCGACGATATATTAGTTAATATCAGACCCAAGTTCGAGATTAACTAATATATTTGAGATTAATGTATTATTTGATCAAAAACAATTTTTTATATGCTTTACTCAATTTTTTCATTAAGTTAATATTTTCTGAGCTTTTTTACTTCTAAAAGTTATTTTTTTAATTTAAAAAATCCAATTTAAAAAAATTAATATTTAAAATCATGGCCCGGCTCGTAATGGGTTAATAAGTCTAGGCATGTTGCATATCATTGGAAAGGTATTTCAAGTACCTCCCCAACGATATATATATTTTGTTCTGGTCCGATAAGTTTTGAGTGGAGAAATAAGCCATTGAATATTGTTGTAGATCATCTTCAGCTCCATAAATCGGGAACTATGAGCCTCCAACAAAAAAGAAGTGCATTGCCGGGGTAACCATTAAAATTTTATTTAAAATAAAAAAAGCTTAATATATTTAAAAAAAATTTCTAAGTCCAAAGAAAATTCCCATATTTGATAAAAAATTATCTAGTCTTTAAAGAATAACAGATTTATACATTAACGTCTTTAATAGTTACTCATTATCAACAGTAGCCCTCGGCTGACAGTCAGGCATGTGATGAATATCGAAAACGAAAACGATCTGATTTTCAATGGTAAATATTTTAGGATCTGTACAATACCAATTATATTTTATTTCCTAATTTAGAAGTCCGGCGTCAAATAAAACGATAAATAATAATTTGAAGCCAATTTGATTTTCGCGAAACAAATTATTCTAGATTGAAAAACTGTTCGTTTTCGATTTTCATCACACCCCTGAGTGTGTAGGACCAGAAATCCTGCTGCTCTCCAATTCAAAGTTTTTTTTTATCATTTAAATTTAATCATATCATATTGTATTAACTTATATCCAATTTGATCGGGACAAAATTCGGATATAAGTTTATCATTTGATATAACTTTGTATCCTTGTAAATACAATTATATCCAATATGATACAATTTAATATAACCATTTTTCGGATGAAATTATATCCAGTTACATATTGCAAATATATCCATTCACATATAATTTTATAAACATTTTTTTACTCGGGCATAGAAAACTTAACTTCCTACTTTTTTGCCTGCAAACTTTTTTTTGTATAAAGAACGGTTTTCAAGCGAGAACCATGTAAAGAGAAAATTTATAAAATTTAAAAAAATTTACTTTTAATTTATTTTTAAAATATTTGAAAAATTGCCAAAAATACATTTACGATCTGGCAGAACTAATTTCGTCAAAATTTATTGATGTGTAGTGCCAAATTCGCCAAATTTCGTAATTTTCAAAATCCGAAAATCGCCAAACTTTTGAAATAACAACAATTGATCAACAATTTTCGGTACGTAATTTTATTTTATTGATAGTGTTATTTACAGCAAACACCGAAATTATTTGACCACTGGGTTTCAAGATACGTCTTCAACCTTTGTTGTGCTATATTGCCTAAATAAAGCGATAAATTAAAATTTTAATATTTGTTCCATAGTAGATTTTCAACGCCAAATATATGGTTTAAATATTATTGTAATCGGAAGAAAGAGCATTAGAGGGTTAAATACAAAATTTACAATAGAAAATTACAGAAAAAGATTTACGTTTACTTAACCGACAGTTGTCTAAAGTTAGCTATATTGATAAAATCGGTAACGAAGACCGCACTAGTGAAGTAGATTTTTAATGAAAAAAAAACTAACTAAACATTCAAAAAGTTTTGAAATGCGGTTGAGCAGATAATCAAGAACCGCTTTTTTGGTACGTTTTACAACTATAAAAATTTTAAAAAATGTTATAATTAAGAAACAAGATTATCATCATTGACGCAATTGTCCTGTCCAATGGCCGACCCGATAGCGATTGGGACTCCTACACTCAAACTAATACGTCTGTTGGCTGGACAGAAAAATTTGTTACTTTAACAAAATTTGTTCCTGTTTTTTGGTTTAAAATAAAATTTGTTGATTTTAAGAAATTCGTTTGTTAAATTTAACAAATCTAAATTTAAGTAACAAATTTGTAAAACTACAATTTTTTCTGTAATTATACTGAGTCGTAGAATTTATCCAAATTTAGGGTCTCGGGACGCTCCCTGGGCCTAGTCCATATCATGTGAGGGCATTTAACTACACTCTAGTGGAGCAAACAATTTGTCCGTTTTGCTCTATCTCGCTTAAATTTCGAATATGGGACATTTTATTAAGTAGAAAATTTTTATTAAAAATTTCCGAGGGTCCAAGGCCCCGCCAAGGTCCATTTTTGGATAGAGATAACCCCTTTCGCTGGGTTATTAGATATGGGCCATTTTAAAAATCGGGAGGGAGAGAAATAGCGCCATCTTTAAAACTTCGGATCCATTGGTGGCGCCATCTGCCGGTAATAACAGTAACATGAAAATGTTATATTTTAATAAATTTCGTAAAATTTAACGATTGGGTTCTTAAAAATTAGTTATAAATAGTTTTGAAAAATTAACACTCAAAATTAGTTAAAGTACTGAGGATTTTTAGTATTGTGTTAAATGAAGATAACTAAAATCTTTACTTAAATCAGTGTTTCAACTAAAAATTTGTTAAAAATTAGACAAATTGCTTTGAAATCGGTTTGACAGATTTTTGTACTGACGTATTTTTTTAAGTGTAGTCGTATACCCTTCTTGCATCTAGTTCATAAAATATCTGTAGATAGGAAAAAAAGTCAGTAAAGTCAGCAAAAAATGTTGCTGTTTCAGCAAATTTTTAGTCAGCAGCGTGCTTGCAAAAAAGTTGGTTTGCTGAAAATCAGCGAGCTGATTTTTACCAAAAAAAAATAGTAAACTTCAGCAAATGAAAAAAATCCTTGCTAAAATCCCTAAGCTTTTTGCTGAGTATTAGTAGACTGAAAAAAAAAACTCAAAAAACTTGTAGCGAAATTTTACTTTAGTTAATTTATTTGCTGAAAATTTAAATATAGAAATTGTGTAGAGTTGTTTTTCTTTTTTATCATTTCCGTTGTCTGTACTACATCCAGACAAGCTGCGACATCTACATCCTGTCTATCTGGTTGTCGTCCACGCTTTTAATGCGGTTATCAGCAGAAAGTGCTCATATCCCCATTTGACAAGTTGAAATCCCCAAAACAAATTTCGAAATCCCCAAATATATCCCCAATATTGTTTTTAATACGAATTTGATATAAAAACCCATTTTTACTGAAAATTTAATTTTATTTGTTAATATTAGAGATAATGATTTTCAATCAATCAATTCAAGAAAGTATTACTACTAATATAAAAACATTAAAATGAACACATTCAGTCAGATTAAGTATACATTATTTTAGTTTGTTTAGAAAAAACTTATCAAATTTATTTTTACTATGAAAAAAATATATATCGACCATTCCACGACAAAATCTGACCTTTGGATTTCTGTTTTAATTATATTTTTTTACATGGAACTCTATGTACCCACTTAAAGACTGCCGTTTTTATTTTCTAGAAATTCCAAAAAATACCGATTTGATTCGCGATTGTCTTTTTTCGAAAAATGAAAAATTACAAAAGGTGTGTAAGTTTCAACATTTATATTTTCTTTAATATTCATTCACGGAATCCAATTTTTTTTTTTAAAGAGAAGCAACACTTAGGAAATTCTTCCTATTAATTAACGTGTTGCTTCCTTTGGAAAGGGGATAGAGAAGAAGTGTAAGGTGGTGAAAGATGTAGGGCTTCAAATATGGCAACACTGTAATTACGCGAGATGTCGAATATTAGAACAGTTGTGCTCGCCATCTGATGAAGAGTTGGCGAACTTTGTTGAAGCTTTTTAGTTCATAGCCCTGTTACTTCGGTGGGGTTAAGTGCTATGGGAACACTGAAGGAGGACGCTGCGATGTATGAGGGATAGAAAAAACTCATACATATTAGTATTTTTCATAAATTGATGTTGCCTTGGTTGGCGTTCGAACCCGCAACCTAACGTGTAATAGTCCAACGCGCTAACCATTACACCACAAAATGTAACGAATATTTCTAAAATTTGGTCACTAGTGATTTGAAAAAAACGCATATTTGCAATAAATGGGATTTTTACTAAAATAAAATTAATGTTTAAACACGATTTAGGGAATGTGCAGACTAGTCTGTTTAATAACCGTTCAGTCATTTAAATCCGCCAGGTTATAATATGGCTGCCATTTCTTTCAAATTTCTATTATTGCCAATTTTAAAAAGTAGTTTAACAAAATAATGTACATCAGAAAAAATATATGTTTTAAATTAAGATGAAATACACAATATTTATACAAAAAAAAGACAAAAACAGAAATCCCCAAAAATACTTAAGAACATGTGTAAAATCCCCAAAATTTTGTGAAATCCCCAAATCCCTCCCCACGAAATTCTGACCACAAACCGAAGTTGAAATCCCCAATTTGGGGCGAAATTCCCTTATCTGACAACACTGGTTATCAGCACAATTTTTGTAGCAAAATAAATTGGTAAAACATTAGTTCAAAATTAGTTTAGTGCTAAAAAAAATATAACTAAACCTTTGCTGAAAACGGACCCAAGCAGAAAAATACGATCGGCACAATGTTGGCATACCGTTGGCGATGGTCGGTTATGCGTTGGCAGAACGTGGGATTAACAATCTTGACAGAATTGTCCTGTTACCCGATTGATAACTGCGGCCAACCATTGGTTGGCGCTAACTTGCCAACGTTTTCTCAACGTTGTCAAAATTGAAAAAAGGTGGTCTCAAAATAGATTTTCAAAGAAATTGTTTTTTCAAAAAAATTTAAAAAAAATGTTTTTAGTATTTTTTTAAAAAACATGGTTCTGATGGGAATTGAACCCAGGCCGCCAGGTTGTCAGCCGCGATCTCTACACACAAAGCTAACAAGACTTGTAATATCTAATAGATAAAAAATTAGATCAATGATAACAGCAGTTGTAGCTAACTTACAAGCGTCGGCAAAAGGTTGGTTGACACTAAACGGCCAACATTGTCATGATGTTGGAAAAACCAAAAAATTGACGGTATAAAAAACTTTAAAAAAGTTTTTTTGCGAAAAAAAAATTTATTTAGAATAAAAATGTTAATTATAATTATTTTAAATAAAACATGGTCGGGCTGTGACTCGAACCCGGGCGTCAGATTGCCAGGCAATCGCTCTGCACACTAAGCTAACGAGACATGTAGTACCACATAGCTTAAATACTAAATGAATGATAACAATGGCTTACATATTAACATTGGCATAACGTCTGCTGGACCTCACTTGCCAACGTTTGTGTAACGTCAGGAAAACCAAAATATAGATGGTCAAAATAATTTAAGAAAAATTATTTTATAAAAAACAATTAAATTTAATAAAAAGAAATGTAATTTTATAAAAAAAAAAATATAAAAAAAATTAAAAAAAAAGAAAACAAAAAATTGTATGTTCGTGACCGGAATCGAACACGAGACATTCCGACTTTACCTTATTTTAACAAAGCGTAGTAATTTTTACAAAATCAGTGCTCTGCCAGTGTTTTGTTTTTGGTAAAGTTGGCAATTTCTGTCTGGGGAAATTCAGCAAACAAATTGCTGAAAACTAATAAACTTGATATACAAGACTTTTTACAAATTTTTCTACTAACTTATATTTTTGAGTGCAAAAAACAGGAATAAATTTTGTTAAAGTAACAAATTTTTCGATCCAGCCAACAGACGTGTTATTTTGAGTGTGCTCTTTCACTTTCAGGTTTAAAAAAATTTTTGCTGGAAAGAAATTTGGATTGTATCGCTCTTTAAGGGACTATGTTGATGAATAAAGTCGAATTTTGGCAAAAAATTGTTGTGTTATTGGTTATCCTATGGACTTTTCAGTCGATGGGTTATTTATTGTCGTAATCTAAGAATTTTTCCATAAAATAAACTTTCCTACAAATTTAAATTGTATTGTTTATGAACCAAATTTCCTTCAGACACCCAGGAAAATTTTCTGTCCCAAAGAATCGGTTGTAGAATAGCTTCTTTTCCTTTCCAACCCCTTGTACTGTAGATTCTAACACCGATTACACTGCATGACACTCAAAAAATTAATGGAGATCTGACCATCAGTTCTATATATTTCGGACATGCTGATTACAATGGCGTACTTTATTTTTCGATCAATGGTACAGATTTTTCGCTAAATGTCTTTAAAGTTTGGCGGTTGTCCGTTCAGTTTTTTATAATATAAAAAATTTTTAAAATTTAATTAATATGAATTTTTTTCTATTAAAATGTAAGCACGAACAGATTCCTTAAATTTCATTTATATTTAGATTTTTTCCAATAATTAAATTTTTCCGCTTTTTGTAAAAAAATCCCATTAGTAATATCCCAGGAAAATTTTCTGTTCCAAAGAATCGGTTGTAGAATAGCTACTTTTCATTCACAACCCCTTCTACTGTCGATTCTAACACCGATTCTTTTTGTTTGAAATTGTCCCAAAAGCAACCCCTTCTATAGCTCCAAAGTGGAACCGGTTGCTCTAGAATCAGTTCTGGAACTGATTCTACGTCACCCACACCTTCCATATAGGATCCCACGAACTGGTTCCGGAACCAGTTCCATGGAATCGGTTGCAGTTGAACCAGTTGTTGAATGGGTGTGGTTGGCTAACGATTGTAAAAAATTTTCCTGTGGTTATTCATATTACATATTTCAATAAATAAAATTAAGGATAAAAATTCATTGTTAAAAATTATAAACTAAGGGCCTGTTTATATCCCCTTAAAATTTTCTGTTCCAAAGAATCGGTTGTAGAATAGCTACTTTTCCTTTACAACCCCTTTTACTGTCGATTCTAACACCGATTATTTTTGTTTTAAATTGTCCCAAAAGCAACCACTTCTATAGCTCCAAAGTGGAACCGGTTGCCCTAGAATCAGTTATGGAACTAGTTCTAGAACTGATTCTACGCCAGTCATACCTTCCATATAGGATCCCTAGAACTGGTTCCGGAACCAGTTCCATGAAATCGGTTGCAGTGGAACCAGTTGTAGAATAGGTGTGGTAGGGTACCGATTGTAAAAAATTTTCCTGGGTATATTACGAAAATGTTTTAAACGATAGAAATTGACAACAATACTGTTACTAACTGATTAAGAGTGAAATTTTTTGCTGTACTTATATTTTATTAAATTAAAGCGATAAAACTAATGACAATTAATGGCTGTGTATTTAAAACAAAGAAAAGTATTCATTAAGTCAATAAACATAAAAGAAAAACACAAACAATTATTAATAATAATTAATCTTCATAAGTTAATGTGCATTTGCAAAATTAGAACAACAACAACCATAAAATAAAGCCAGAGAGAAAAAAACAACAACATATAATATTCAAATAGGCAATAAGCAAAACAAAATTAATAAAACCTTCCCGCTTGTTGAAATCAAATATCATTCACAATAATAGATACAATAATCAGATGATTGTTACAATACAGTCTTCCCCCTACAACGCGGTTCTAATCTTAAACAAAAGTAATATCAATTTGTCAGTAAAAAAAAAATCGCTAAATATATAAAAACAAATACTAGTACCACAAACTCCATATTAAAAATAAAATATAAATTAAAATAAATCTTATGCTAACTCGCTTTAGAAAAAAGAAAAACAAAACTATTGAAAAAATGCCAACAAAATCGAAAAGAGATAGAGAATCATCACTAAACTCTATCCAGGGAAATCCTACTAGAACGCCTCGGTTATCCAATGGTGATTCTTCGTTTAAATATTTACAATTACTGGATAAACGCTTGGAGAAACAAACTGAAGATATCATGATTATTCTAGAAGAGTTCAAATCCAGCATAATTGCTGAAATCAGCAAAGCAGTGAACGAAGTAAAGAGTGACTTAGTGGAATTAAAAGAAAGAGTCAACAATCTTGAAACGGTGTCTTTGGAAGCAACAGAGATGAAAAAAGAAATAAAATTTCTAAAATTGAAGTTACAATCACAGGAAAACGCTACTATTGCCTCCGATATTCGTATTACTGGTGTTCCCTTTGATGAGAATATTAACGAAGACTTACCACTAATTTTCGAAAACCTGTGTAATACCATTAAAATTAAGCCTCCTAAAATAAAGGGCTCAAAATTTTACAAACTTTCGTAATGTACCCGATCCTCCAATATTAATAAGATTAAATACACCGTACGAAAAAAAATGTTGTCTTAAAACATGTGCTGAGTTTAAACGCTTGCACAAAACTAAGTTTTGTCTTAAGGATATTGGTATTGAAAGTGATGAAGCATTTTTTGTCAATGAAAATCTAACGCCTTTTAACTACAAAATTTTTAAAACTGCGATTAAATTACGAAATGATGAACTTATAAAAAGCACCTACACAGCTCGAGGAATTGTTTATATTAAGCGGCTTAATAGTGATGAAGCTTTGCGTATAGACGATCCTGGCGAACTGAAGAAATTTTTTCGTGAAAATTATGCTGCTTAATACTAATTTTTGTTATTTTTTCATGGAGTTGCCAGATCGACTAATTAATTATACTATGCCTACTACTTTTATAATTCAATTTAAATTTCTAGAAAACTATTTTATACTAAGAATATTCTATTATTTGTATTATTATTTTAATTATTTTTTAAACTATTCTTATTTGCCAATTTTAATCTAATCAATTTGTATTGCGTTGTGTAAGACAAGCGTTTTTTGTCAGTGCATTGAGAGTGAGAGGCTGCAACTCACTCATACAAGCACAAAATAAGGTTGTATATGTTTGCCGATCCCTGATATAGAGACAAATTAACAAATAAAAATTACTTTGATCAGTTGACACATAAACTAACCACTGACGAGTCTCTTTGGGTGAGACGAAACTGCGGCAGTCTGGTGATTCCCTTGTGTCTGTTAAATTTTTCAATAAAAATGTTTTCTTCTTCTTCCTATAAATCAACTCTAGAAAAAATTCTTTAGTAATTAAGTCTAATATTAATTACGATTTTCCTATGCGACGGTTACAAACACTTAACTAAAAAAAACTATTTTTTGTTTACAAAAATATGGATAATAATTTGCAAATTCGTTCTTGGGGGAATTTCCTTGCAATTAAAAAAGCTGAAATTTGTGTTAATAAAATTCTGAAAAATTATCTTAGAATTCGAGATTAAAATAAGTTTAAATGTTTCGATGAGAAAAAGCCGCATAATCGGAGAAATAAAAATTTTGACAAAAATGGAATACAACTTATAAAAAAATTGGATCTTAAAAAATAAGAGTTTAAGAGGCGCATAATCGGAGAAATAAAAATTTTGACAAAAATGGAATACAACTTATAAAAAAATTGGATCTTAAAAAATAAGAGTTTAAGAGGCGCTACGAAATAACTCCCAAACGAAGAAATGAAACTAAATAACCTTCCATGAAATAAGTTCAAAAAATTTATTAATTATTTTAAATTATATATGTGTTGCTAATCCTTAGATTTTTGTAATTTGTGGACGTGAAGGTTTTTGTAATTTGTCGACGTAAAGATAAAACCAATGTTCGACTTCCGAAATTGGGTTTTAATCGCATTAGCAAAAAATGAAATAATCTCCAAACAATTTTAATTTCGTAGCGCATAGAAATTTAACTTTTAACAAAATTAAATAACCACAGCAAATAATATGAAAATGAAATATTTGAAGATGAAACAAACCTACAAAAAATTAAATAACTAACCTCTTTACCTAATTTTTAAGAGCTTATTTAATTTTTTCCTTTGGGTTTTTTTTATTGGGGGTTATTTTGTAGCGCCACAAAATATGTAATTCTGTAATGACATTTTTAAAAAATGTTTTCAATGAAAAAGCATTTTCAAAGGAAATATAATCTGAAAGTGACACTCGCAAAACTTTTACAAGTAAATTTGACATTTTTGGCACACAGCAAACAAAGTCTTGCCACTCCTGCCCTAGAACATTTCCCGACATGATCATACTCGAATGAAAGCAATGTTTTGCAAATTGGTAATATTTTTTTTAAATGGGGTAAAAGTTTATTATGCTACCCACACACCTTACAACAGTTGGTACAACTAGGTTGGTAATCAAGTTGTACGTTTTGCTCATTCACAGTATAACTTTATGTACAGCCGCATTGTACAACTTCATTTTGAGTAAAGATTCCATCGGCATCGAATGTTATTGTGTATGTTATATTATTATTTATTTCCCTGTAAGCATTTGGAGGATATCTTCCAAGAAGATATTAAAGCGATATCTTCTATTTTTCATTTGGATGAAAAAAATCCAGTAGTATTTTGAAATTGTCTTCCTGTTATGATTTGGAAGATAGATCGGTGATATTTTGAAATAATAATTCAAAAATTTAATTTTTTGTCATAATTTTTTATGATATTATTGCGGCAATATTACCTTTTTATCATTTGTCATTTTGGAAAAAATTAAAAGAAAATTTGTACAAAAACAACCAATAGATACATAGGAAACAAATTTATCAAAAAAATCAAGATTTAATGCGCGGAAAAAATCGACTGCGATGAAATCAAGATAATTAATGTGTTGGTCAATGGATTATGTATGCAGCAGTGATGTTAGACGTACCAATTTGTTGGTACACATACCATTTTTCAGGGTCTTGTACCATGTACCAACTAAAAATTGTGTTGGTACGCAATAATACCAACTTTTATAACTTATGATTTCAATTTTCTTTTTTATTAAAAGTGTAAAAGAAGAAACGAAAACAGCTGTTTTACTGACATTTTAACCGCCACAAAACTTGAAATACTATTCACAAGTGTGGCGACAAGCTACAATCTAATCTTTTATACATATTGTTTAAAAAAAACAATACATTTTTTGTCGTTTATGAGTACAGCTGTTCTTTGAATGTAGATTTTTTTCTTTTGTGAGGAAATTTTTGTCACTACTGTTATTGCAGATTATCATATCATCAACAGATGAAGAAAAAGAAAATGACGATTGTGATGGCCCTTCAACGCCTAAAAATATTTGTGTCGGTAGTGGTGATACTCTACGTGAAAAACAAAAACACCGGAAGCAAAACTATCGCTCGGAATGGGAGCAAGATCGTCTTTGTTCTCATTGGTGTAATATCATATTAAAGATATGTTGTGAGTATACCAATTTTTTGTTTCAAATACCAGCTTTTAGCGACATCTACACCAGGTTTTTTGGCCACATCACTGGTATGCAGATATTTTTTTCAGGCTTAAATTTAATAATGAAAAAAAAAAAAATAAGGCGTTTACTTTGTACCGGGGAGTTTTTTTTTGGCGAAATCACCTTTTTATCTTCCAGGTGATAAATTAGCGATATCGCCGATTTATGTTCCTGGGGTATTACTTTCGCATTGCCTGGAAGTATTGCTTTCGGGTAACAGTTGTTCCCGACGGAGGAAACTTCCGCAATACGAAACTGATATTGCCGGCAATAAATGTTTTCTTCCTGGCAATATGATCGGGGAATCTTCTTCGTATTACCATGCTTGCTGGGTTATTTTATTATGTAGTCAGCAAAAACATTCGCACACAATGTTGTTTGCTATATGGTCACTACAAAAATAATTATTATTTATTATTTTGTTTTTTTTTCATTATTTAGTCGGCAAAAATAAAACACATGCATAATTTGTTTGTTATGTTGTCTCTACGAAAATAAGTACAAAATGAAATTAAGTTGTACAACATGCCCATTCACGTTGCGACCAAGTTATACAACTTGCCAAAAAGCAAAACTTAATTTCTTTTTAGTTCTACCTTTGCTCCCTTTTAATGTAATTTTGGGCGAGCAAATTTTAATAAAGTAAACGCATATCACTTAATTGCTGCCAAACTCCAAATATTAAATAAAACCAATTCAAACTTTACTACTTCAAAATATAAACTACTGGATTTTTTATCAGTAAAATTTAATTTAATAAGGTATGTTTTTAATACTGCTAATTACCTGATAATATTGACAATATTTTTTGGAGTTGAGATTAATATAAATTATTTTTTATTCATTATTGTTCAAACAAGTTGACCATATTTTTATATATATTTCATGTTTTGTATTATTATTTATTTAAGAATAATTTTATATTAAATTTAAGAATTAATTTGCATTTTTCTAAGAAAACAATACAAATGATAGTTTCAGTGACATATATAGATTATGTTTTATTGCATTCCAAGGATTAGGGACATAGTGCTTAGTGCTTAACAATGTGTATGCGGATGTGTGAATACAGGTAAAGCATATCAGTATGGGAGATAGCAATCAATAAAAAATTATGGTTACATTTGTTATCAGTAAAAAACCCAAATTAAGATTTAATCCCCTACAAGGATAGTAAATATCGATTGCAGGTAGTCTAGTTTAGTTTTAAGAAATTTATGTTTGGTATTTAATGAAATATATTTCCAATAAATAAATTAGTAACTAGCAACTATTAAAACGATGTAATCGATATTTATTATTACGATTATTCATTATAGTAAAAGCAATGGCTAAGTTCATTTATAAAAATTACACAGAAATTTATTTGCAAGAGAAAGATGATAATGATGTTTTGTCTCTCATAATGAAAGAACATTTCTTTAATTTATGCGATGAACAGGAAGTTAAAAAAATTTCAAAAACGTTATCAATATTGTGGTCGTAGAAAGGAGGAGTTTTTTCAATTACATAAATGGTTGGAAAATTTACTTGTTTTCAAAAATTTACCCACTACTGACAATAGAAGTGGGAAAAAGAGCCACCAGCAAAATCAATTATTGAATGTAGAGAACGGTCATAAAGACGCAAACTTTAAAAGGTAAATTTTGAAATTTCTCACAAAATCATAAAGGAATCGTTTCTGCTTCAAATACGTCCAAGACAAAATAAGAAAGACAATGGCAATAATTGAGAAAATAGTAGAAGTGAGACCCAAAAAGAGTTTTTAACAGCTTTCCTACTCCAATTAAAGATCATAAGTTTTACCCAGACAAAATTGACAAAAAATCAGTATATGGAGTTACGGAAACGAACGTTCTGTTAAAAGAGACTGTTTGCCTTCGAAAACTTCGAAAAATGTCTAGTTGTGTTAGACCTTCTTACCATTTTGCTGTGTTCAGTGAGCTGATTGTTAGCAAAAAATTGATAAATTTAGCAAATATTTCGCTAACTCTTAGTTGATTAAATATGAATATTTGCTATATTAAATACAATAGGCTTTTTGCTGTATCTTTGTAAAATAAAAAAAAAATTCATAAATAATAATAACACAGCATTTTTGTTGTTTTATTATTTAAAAACGCAATTTCAGCAAAAGGGAATTAATTTTACCAACTTTTTTACTAACTATTTTTTTAAGCGTACGAATGGAAAAATATAGAAAAACGATAGTGTTTTCTTTTGTCTACTTTTAAGATGAGTTACCAGCCCATAGTTGTTCAAAAATTTGAATATTGCACTAAAATTTAGCAAAAATAGTTCTTATATTCCAAGGTACTGGAATTGAAAAATCGTAAGAGATCTTCTTGCCATTTGACCACTTGTATAAAACAGTTCTGCAACTATTGCAAAACATTGAGTGCGTACGGCAGATACAATTTAAAGCGGAGAATACACGAGCGAACATTCGTTAAAAAATGCCCATTTTTTTGTGAATGTGTGTGTTTGTGAGTGTGTGCGTATTGACATCGTGCAATTCGTGTTTATACAATGTTTTGATATTTATTGTTCCCTACTGAATGTTCCTTCGTGTATTCTCCGCTTAATAGTCACCAGTTATACAACAGTTGTACAAATATCTGCTGAACGACCTGATCACTAATCGCTCAGTCTGAGCGCTGTTATATTTTGGTAGCGTACAAAATATTTGCTACTTGTGATCAATAAGTGATATATTTGTTGTTGTTCATTTACAATAAAAATTGTTTTGTAAGAATGAAAAATAAAATTATACAAATATAATTCGAAAATAAAAATTTTAAAAAATAAAAGGAAACTATATAAAAAGTGGATTTAAAAACAAAACAAATAAAACATTGTTCAGCAGAGTAAGTAATCACAAAGCGCTACAAGTCACTGGTATCAGTTTAAGGTCTCTCTGCCGAATGCTACCATTGTCGATGTCCACGGTTTGTCCAAGTTTCTGACAGCAAAACCAAAATAATGTAAATATGCATATCTTAATGATTATAAGGGTACTCACGATGGGTATTGCAAACGATGCAACTGATTGCAAAAAAACAACGATTGCATTAACACAACAACAAAATGTATATATTTGCATTTTGCTTTATTTTTCTTCATTTGCAATAAAAATCCCTTTAGCAAAAATCACTTTACATATAAGCTAAGTTGCAAATAAAACAAAACATCTGTTTTTAACATATCAGCCGCCATATTATTATTTATAAAATAAGAAATGCAATAAAAAAATTGCTTGTGATTTTTTATTAACATAAAGTTTTTTTTATTTTTTTTTTTTATTTATTATTTTATTAAGGGTATTCACTAGGGATGCCAATCGGGATTGATATTTGAAAATCCCGGGATTCGGGATTTTGTATGAAATCCCGGGATCCCGACCTCGGGATTTTCGGGACTACGGAATTTTTCGGGATCCCGGGATTTTACGGGATTTCGGGATTTAAATTTTCCTTTATTTGTAAAAATTTTTATGTTATGTAACTAATTTTTTTATAGAATAAAGAGTTTTATAATTATTTAATAGTTGTTAATTAATAATGTGGTACATTTTATGAATATTGAAACATCTCAGTCAGAAATTGACAGTGGTACAAAAAATTAAGTACTTGCATACCACTGGGTAACCGCGATGTTAAAAATAAATGACTGGCAGAACACTCATTTGGGACGCTTTGCCAGCGTTTGCAAAAATCGTTTTGCCAGTATTTGTTTTGCAAAACATCACGGCATCGCAAAAAAAAATACATATGAACTTTTTTTAAATTTTATTTTGTAAAATATATTTCCAGACCACCTATTTATTGGTTTTGGCAGCGTTTTGCCAAAGTTAAAACTTTTGTTTCTCCAGTACTTTTCCGGCGCTTTTTGAACTGCCGGTCCTTTTGTCTATTGACGTTATCATATTGGAAATGGGAAAGCAATTTTTGTCAGTACTTGTACCACCTATTAAAATCCTTGCCATCGCTTTCCCGTTTGTATTTTTCTGGCTGGGATAATATATGAAGGCCTGTCATTAAGTACACTTGCGCCCAGTATTTTGTAAGCAGATTTTAAAACAGATTCGTTTAATATATTAATATTAAAAAATAATAAAATCCCGGGAGTTTTGAGAAATAATCCCGGGATTCGGGATTTTGCCAATCCCGAAAATCCCGGGATTTCGGCATTCGGAATTTCCCGTTTGACATCCCTAGTATTCACGGTACATGTGCATATTTGCAATTTGCTAATTTGCTATGCAAATTGTAACATATCGTGAGCGTCTTTTTTAAGATTAATTGCATATTTGCTTTATGAGCTATTTTGTTCACTGCTGCTAACTTTTTTCCTAAAAATATCGCTAAATCAAAACTAAAGAATCACTAGAAAATAGCTGAAAATGGTAAAATATCGCTAGATTTGACGAGAAAATAGCTAAATTGGCAACAGTGATTTTGTTTACGTCAAAAGTAAAAATAAATCGTATTTTTGAGAAAATTTGTGAATCATAAAAATAATAATAAATTAATAAATAAAAAAAAATTTTATGTTAATAAAAAATCACAAACAATTTTTTTATTTAATATCTTATTTTATAAATCATAATATGGCGGCTGATATGTTAAAAACAGATGTTTCATTTTATTTGCAACTTAGCTTATATGCAAAGTGATTTTTGCTAAAGGGATTTTTAATGCAAATGAAGAAAAATAAAGCAAATTGCAAATACATACATTTTGTTGTTGTGTTGATGCAATCGTTGTTTTTTTGCAATCATTTGCAACGTTTGCATCGTTTGCAATACCCATCGTGAGTACCCTTATTTTTTTTATGATTCACAAATTTTCTCAAAGATACGCTTTACTTTTGACGTAAACAAAATCACTGTTGCCAAATTAGCTATTTTCTCGTCAAATCTAGCTATATTTAACCATTTTCCGCTATTTTCTAGTGATTGTTTAGTTTGATTTAGCGATATTTTTAGGAAAAAAGTTGGCAACAGTGAACAAAATAGCTCATAAAGCAAATATGCAATTGATCTTAAAAAAGACGCTCACGATATGTTACAATTTGCATAGCAAATCAGCAAATTGCAAATATGCACATGTACCATCGTGAATACCCTCTATGATATTGCATATCCTTTTCTTCCAACCAAATATTCACCACACACAAAGCAAAAATGGCTTGAATCAGTAACACACGATCTCCCTCCCTGACATGCTTAAACGCTACTATTATGAAGATTTAGAATGAATGTGGGCTTCTGTCAAATTAATAATTGTGAAATTGTAGTGTCATTGACTGTTTTACAGTATTGCCAGAATACGATAAAAAATGAACAAGACGTGATAGACCAATTTGTATGCCAGATTGGAATAATTTTAATTTTTTTATTTAAAACACATGTTATTGCGGTATTTTTAAAAATTATTAGTTTTAAATTTCGCGCAACCAACATCGAAAGTGCTGCCATTTCTTTATTGGACTTTCTTAAAAAACCAAAATAAAATTTAGATCCCTAAGTTTTCTACGTGTTCAGCAAATTTGGGACAAATTGGTTAAAAGTTATTCGATATATTTTTTTTAAACGGTGGTAACAAAATTAGTATTCATTTCATTTCGGTCTAAGTGCTATTATTTTGTAAATATTTAATTTAATTTGTTTTTTTTTTAGTTTTTATACACATTGATTACATTTATAGCTTATACATATAAAGTCCATCAGTACCTGCGCCATATGACGTGCTTTCGCTCACCACGAGGAATCGTCATTGGCTTTTCTTTAATGACTACGTGCAATTCTTGCATCTTTGAATATAGTTTTTATCTTTTTGTTCTGCCGTATTATGAGATGTAAGATCTCTAATAAAATTAATGAAATAAAAATGCAACCAAAAAATCTTACCCACAAATTTAACGCGTAGAATATTACTTTGAGACTAAAACATATTTTATAAAAAAAATATATGGACATTTTATTTCTTCAAAATTTTCATTGAATTTTTCGGAGCATCCCAGCAAAAACTTCCGGTATAGGCTAAAATAAGTGATTACGAAAGAAGTACGTAAATAAGTTGTTACTTGTAATATTAAATTCACTAGTTAGCTAAAATAAGTACATAATTGTATGTAGTAGTATGTACATATTTTATTGGTTATAAAAACGGAATAAAATAAGACGTTACCAGTAATGACTTTGGTTAAATGTACACCGATCCGAGCAATGTAATAAGATTATAAATTTTTATTAAATCGTACTTTCGCATAATAAGTAGTTATACAACGCAATACCAATAACTTATTATTTTTATCTTTATTAATAAGTTATAATATAACACATTATCAATAAAAAATTATTTTAAAGCCTCCAAATAAGTATTGATATATCGGTAACGCATTATTTCATATCTCCCACATAAGTATTGATATATCGCAATATTAGTAACGTATTACTTTAGGTTTTTAAGTACACTCAAAATAGTTTGTAGTTTAAATTAACTGAAAATGTAATTTAAAATAAATGAAAAATCACTTGAAAACCGGTCTACTGACTTTTCATTTAAATCAAAAGAACTTTTCATTTATTTTTAAATGTTAATAAATAAACTACAAAGTCCTTAAAAAATAATGATTTTTCATTTATTTCGTTTTTTTAAATTTCAAAAAATTAACTACAAAATCCGTAAGAATAAACGATATTTAGTTTATTTCATTTTTTTAACTGACCTAGAAATCGAAAAGGAATTCTTTTTTTAACAAAACATTTTAAATGAAAATATTAACTGTAACAGAAAATCCGTATTTATATGTAATTTATTTTTTAAATAAACGACAAAAACAGTTAAAAAATATATTTCTTTGTATTTTAACTGAATAATCATTTAAAAACAAATGTACGGATAACTTTTTAAATAAACTACAGTCAGTTACTGTAATAATATTTTCAGTGTAAAACCAAGGGTAAAGGGGTGACCATTGCCAGGCAATGCGTGAAAAAGTTCCAACCTATTACCAAGGTTTTGCTGGGATATAGTGAAGAGTGTGCTTTATCCAAATATAATAAAAAAATCTAAAAAAATTTCTATAGTCGATAACCTCTTTAATGCTTTATTAATTTGTTTCCTTTTTTAGAATATCCATGGAAACAGCTGGACTGCCAATACCTGGTTACCACTACATTGCTCCAAATACAATTGTTAAGACACCCATACATTAAGATAGAAAAACTCTACAATTTTAATATGCAGAAAACCAACAACAATAACAATATCAACAACCCTCACAACTTTAAATGCTAACATTTTTAATTAAATGCAGAAAACACCAGCAACAAGTCACATACAAATATGTGGGAAAATATAAAAAACATTAAATGAAAACGTAAAAGCAATATTATAATAATTTTTAAATTAAATGGCATAAGACAAGTTAAAGTTTATAAAAAAAAACAGTTAAAGAACCACATACACATTTAAATTAATCATTTTTAGGTAACTTCTATAATTCTGTTTATTGTTTATTTAAAAAAATTTAGTTACTAAATCCGATTTTACCGGTCATGAGAGAAAATTTGCATTAAAACGCATTAAACAAAATCTCAGCCAAAACCGTAAGAGAAAACAGCAATTAATTTGTAAGTGTAGTCAAAGCAAAACAAAAAATAATTCAACAAGAATATCAGCTTAAATTTTAATGCAGTAAATGTTTTAGAAAAAAAATAAAATAAAAATAAAACAATTCACATATAGAAAACATTTCCTTAAAACAAAAACAAAAATACATTAAAAATATAAAAATGAAATGTGCATTATTATTTGAAAATATTAAAAACAAAATAATATGAATTTAAACAGACATAAAATAGTTACAAAAAATAAATTTATTTTTTATTTTAATATTTAATATTTAAACAAATAAAAAAAAAAAAAAACAAACGCCTTAATATTAATTTTTTATTTATAAATAAAGTTAAGGGCAAAATACTGAATATTAAAATTTATTTTAAAAATTCTACTGTTATTTTAAATATAAATATTAAAATTTATTTTATGAAAGTTGTAAGTAATAACCTCACTTTTTAAGGTGATATATTTATTGCATGAAAGCTGCTACAAGTATTAGCATACACCCAGGGGAAAAGCTTCATCATATGTTTGAAACAATTACATATGACGAAAATCGACGAAGGTTTCATAGTTTTTATGAAGTTTTCCATAAATGCAGCTTTTCCTTTTAGTGTAGAAATTTTAAAAATATTGAATTGTATCTATAGAAAATGGCAAAGAATTTTTTCACATTATTGATTTTATTTTTTTAAATGTTTTATACAACAATTAATAATTCTATCTATAATCTTCATCAAAAATTTGGAAGTGAAAGTTTTTAAATTAGTTTCTTTAAACAAATAGGTTTTAATAAATATTTAAAAGTAAATTTTAATTAACAATTAAAATAAAATATTCGGAAGCAGAAATTTCCTAAAAAATACTACAAACAAATATATCTATGGACTTTTGTCAGATGTTCTTATTTAAAAAGCACACGTTTTAGAGGAGAGTTAAAAAACATCTTTGTAATTGCATAAAACTATTTTTATAATTTTCGTAAAAAAAATGTTTAAAGATTGTGTCATTAAATAATAATAAAAAATTTCTATTTGAAAATTTAATTTTTTTTTTCATAACAGATTATTGAAAAATTAGATTAGTAAACTTATTTTACTGTAAAAAAAATTGTTTTTGATAAAAACTGTGAAATTTTGTAACTTATTCCAACTTAAGTTGTTTTGTGAAAAAATTTTAAGAATCTCCTTATTTGTATAAAAATTATCCCTGAAATGAAAATCTCTAATATTAGAAATGTAATGAGTTCTATTGTAAAACGAAAATTAATAAAATTTCGTAATATGTTTATTTAAGGGGGTCATATATTTTCTGTATATGGTGCAAAAATATGATGATCACACAGAAACATGGGTATTCACAAGTTATATTAACTACAAAATATTTGGAAAATATTCTCTAGTCGACTTGTTTTGTCAAAAGTTCGAATATATGTATATGTACTATATCGAGAAAAATATAATGTAATTTCAGCTGATAATACATTTAACATATTGAAATGGGTTTTTCGTGCATGCGCAGGTATGAAATTCCGCAGTTTTGCCACTCCTTCCGTGTAACTTTCATAAAGAAACTGAGGTTTTAAATAATTCTTAATTGGACTTATTATTTTAGGCATTTAATAAATAATTGTCTTAAACACTAAAAAAAACATTTATACTATATCTAGTAAAATTACTTTAAATCTTAGAATAATTTTAAAATCAGCAGCCAGGCTTTTTAAACATATATTTTGCCCTTAACTCTATACTTAAATAAGAAAAAATTTATTTATTTTCATTTTAGAAATTTATTAACTTCAATTATAGTTATGAAATAATTTTTATTTATTTACCAAGAGTGTTTTCTAGCCTAAGTCTGTGTTATCAAAATTTTTATTATAATTTAATTTTAATTGTTGGCATTTTTTATAGAAATTTATTAGAAACAAAATTTTTTAAATAAATTATGTTTGTATTGTTACATTGTTTATATTTAATAAAAAAAACAAAAAAACTTAATTGTTAAACCAAAGTCTGATTTAAAACAAAATTTATATATAAACAAAAAGTAAAATTGTTATGAAAACACTCTGTTTTTTCTTTACTTTAAACTTTTCACTTGTTTCAAACACTTTTCAAAAAAATAAAAGAAGAAGAAGGAGTATAAAAATTGTTTAATTTTAATTTAATTATATTATAATTCATCATACATATTCATACAAACATATATTCATATACACATACATACACTTACATATATATACTAAATATTTATAAAAACAAAATAATATATTATCAAGATATAAACATTTAACAAAAACAAATTATTTAAAAAAAAAGCCCAAAGAGCTTATGCGAAGATAAAAGACTTTCTTATTATTATACATACACATAATAAACAATAAAACAATTTAAAACAAATATATTTATCTACATTTTAATGTTATTGATAATTATTATTTTAAATCAATAAATATGTCAATCAAAATGTAAACAGTCACATATTTATTAAAGATATTTGATATAGAACTTACTAAATTTTTATTATAAATTTAAAGTTTTTCAAATTAATAATTTCATAATAATTTTCTGTTATGTTTTGGAATAGTTTAAAAATATCCATATAAACAATTGGAAGATATGTTGCCTAGGAGATATTGTGGCAATATTTTTTCTTTATCGTGATCATAAATGTTTTAAAGTTACGGATTTTGTTGCCGTTTATCTTCCTGGCTATAAAAAAAAAATACTTAAAATATCGTGAATTTATTTTGCTGTTGAAATACTTTCGTATTGCTTTTGGGTAAAAATTGTTCCCGATGGAGGAAACTTCGGCAATACGAAATTATAATTGCCGTCAATAAATGTTTTCTTCCATGCGTTATGAGCGGAGAATTTTCTTCGCTTTACCATGCTTGCTGGGCTATTTTCAGAAATATTATTAGTGTATCAACTTAAATTATTTGTCAACAATTTTGGGGGAAATAAACACTTTTTCCATGAGATTTAAGAGAGATCATAGAAGAGTATAATATCAGCTTCCTTGAATTCTGGCAAAAGATTGTTTCTTAAAAAAATCTTAGCGCGAGTTTTATAGTCAGCACTACGATCGATTAATTTATTAAATATTACTTAAAGTGTATTCAGACTGGGCAAACCTAGTAGTTTTTTTGTCATTTTCAGTCGAAAACTACAAAATTCATTTAGTTTTTCCATTAAATTTTCATACAAACTGAAAACCAGAGTCTACCTGGTTTTTCCCAAAAACCAAGTAAAGAAATCTGAAATGTGCAGTTTTGATGCACTCGGTATCATTTATAATTAATTTTCTGTACACCCTTTTATAACGAATATAGAA
Organism: Leucophora obtusa; assembly: GCA_949987735.1. NCBI lineage: Eukaryota > Metazoa > Arthropoda > Insecta > Diptera > Anthomyiidae > Leucophora > Leucophora obtusa. The sequence goes on from OX465296.1 coordinate 63,955,276, forward strand.
GTAAAGCAGAGTAATTCCATGCTACTCTTACGTGCTCAACTGGTACTCTTTATTTTTGTTCGCAAGCTGTCTCCAAGTTGGTATGAAGTTGCAGAAATTTGGTTTGAAAGCACAGAAATTGGGTTTGAAGCATTCAGAAAGCCAAAAACAAAAAATCTCAATAAAAGCCCAAAAATATTTGGTAATACATATGTTTTTTTTTATCATTTGGTTTTTTTTGCAGATTTTCTGTCAAATTTGAGTAAAATATGTTAAAAGAATAAACAAAAAATAGCTTACACTTAGTGGCGTTATATATAAATTCCACAAGTTTATATATTGTAAAAAGTAAACGTAAAACAGGGAGTGGCCATAATTAACCCAAAACGGGCATAATTTCACAAAAAACCGGCAAATTTATTACTTACCATCACACATGTTGTAACAAAATTGACAAAATGTTTCAGCTCAACTCATTTTTAAGAGAAAAAAAGTTTGTACAAACGTCTGTTAAACGCGTTCTGATTCTATTGAACTAATTTTCTTGTTATTTTGTCTTAAACTTTAGGATTGATCTAATATTTTTTGTAAATGTAATTTAGGTTGCGTTTACACTTGCATCGAAATCCCGAGATTTCGCTATTCACCACTCTCAAAAAACAATGAAGAAAAGCATATAAACGTTAAATTTTTAGAAAATGTATTTATTAGAGCCAACTATGTGTGCTTTATTAAAAATTGCACATATATATGCTTTTCTTCATTGTTTTTTCAGAGTGGTGAATAGCGAAATCTCGGGATTTCGATGCAAGTGTAAACACAACCTTAGCATTAAAACTACTTTTAGCCGTATTTGAACTAACTTTGCATGCTAATTTTTAGTAATTTATGTTTCTTAATTTTACAAATTTTTCAGCAAATTTAAACCACAATTATTTACTAATTATTATATTTTTGTGTCTCTGCTATCAATATCACATAGAGATGGCGCTATATTTTAATTTTTTTTATTATAAGATCGTAAAATAGTTTGTATCTCGGAAACTAAGCGAGATAGAGCAAAATGGACAAAAATTCGTCACTCTGTACCTATAAAGTAACCTTTATCAGACACATATACTCCCAATAATAAATATGGGCCCGTCTAGGGTCAGATCCCGGAAGTCGAAATTTTAAGCGACATTTTAACAGAAATTTTTAGTTAAATCAGGTAAAATTTCTGCTGAATTTAGCTCAAATTTCCTAGCTAATTTAACTAAAATTGTCCGAATATTTAGCAGTATGTAAAATTTAGCTTACCTAAATTTAGCAGTCCATGATTTTTAACTTCATTGAAAATTCTGCTGGCGCAAATTCAGGTACTATTTCCTGTTATTTTAGCGGAATTTTGAACTATTTGTACGGGCTTTTTTTATGAGTGTATGAACTATAAAATCGACCCTATTTGCTTCGTTTCGGTTTCCAAATTCGCCCATTATTATTTCTAATTCCAGAATTATTTCCACTTTTCTTTTGGACAACTTCAAACTAAACCTAGTAAAACAGTTAAATTCGGGTAGGCCGACTTTACGATACCCTACACCAGTGTTGTTGAAAATCAACTAATATTTGGATCCAAAATTTTAATGGATTAAAATGATCTTGTGTCAAAATTGGTTTCTAAATTGGTAAAAAAAAATCTGAAATCAGTAAAGCTGCGTTTACATCTGCACCGAAATTTCGAGATTTCGATATTCACCATATTATAGATGTTCAATTTTAAATAAAGTACACATATTTAGTTCTAATAAATACATTTTTTCAGAGTGGTAATTTCGAAATCTCGGGATTTCGGTGGCGATATAAACGCATCTTAAGATAATTTGGTTTTGCTAAATGTTGGCTGTAGACGGAAATATAGTACATATGGTCGCTAGGTCCACAGATTATATCCGAATTCAAAAGGGACAATGTAAACGAATGTACCAGATTTCATTGAAATGTCTTTATGTTTGCGATGTGTATCGTGAGAACAACCATAAGAGCCAATGCTAAGGGGCCTTTATACGGGCAATAGGTTTAAACATGTACCAATTTTATCCAAAATCAACAGAAAACATGGACATAAGGACGGACAGAGAGAAAAATTAAAAGGTGGGTTTTAGTCCAATTCTTTTTTATGTTACAAACATTTTCAATTTACCCTAACCACGTGGTGGTGTAGGCTAAAATCGTCTGTGGTAGAACCGAAAGTAGATTGGCTTATAAAGGAAAACAAGTTTTGATTTGTATTAAACAAAAGATAATTCCATAAAAAAAGGTTTTTTGTTTAAATTTTGTAAATTTAGTTTTTTCTCCGTTTTAAAAGCGCTCGAATTTCCACAAATTTGTATGCCGTTTACAATGAAAAAAAGCTGCATTTGTGCGAAAAGCACCAAGTTGGCAACACTGGCCGACGCACATACGAGAATTTTGTGTTATTGGGTAATCCGAAATTTTGATATTTCTCTAATAAAATAGTTTAAAACACAGATGTTAACTATTTAAAAAATGTCTAGATATATAACAGTGCAAACATTTAGCGATTTCATAGCTAGGTTATCAAAAAATGGGATTTAAAGCCATAGATACAAGGCATTTTTTTTTTTTAACAAAAACACTTAAATAAAAAAAAATCGATTTACCATCAAATTAATAATCTGGATATTCATCGAATTGCTACTAGAGTTCAGAATGCTCAATAGAGGGCGTTAAAAGGTGAAATAGTGAATTTATTATCGAAATATGGATTGTTTTAAAATTATTTATAAAAAATCGTTTCAGAGGTTGTTTTTATAATACAATAAATTTCGTAAATATGTCTTCATGACGGCTTAGCGACACATCGCTGTCATTGCTGAACTTACCCGTTCACCTAAACCATAATAATACAGACAGTTTTATAAAGTTTTCAATATTGCATTTTTCAAATTCAAATCTTAAAATTTTATTTCAATATTCCTATAATCAAATTAAAATTATAATAATTGAATTTGAATGTTCCTTTCAAATTCGATTTTTTTAATTTAAATCAAGTGCTCGTACATACAAATTTTAAATCGATTATGGTATATATATATGTATATATAGACGCTGAGACGTCGATATGTTTTTAGTTTTGAAGTTCGCGGTCCAAATCGCTGTCACGGTAAAAATATTTTTTTTTATTTTATAGATTTATTAGGTCATTATACTGAAAAATAGTCAGTGCGAATTAAGAAAAAATTATTGTGATGATGACAAAAAAAAGCAGTTATTCAGCATTTGAGAATAATTTCTTATAATTATGACAAATACGTAGGCAGTTTGTCAGCGTCATTTTAAAAAAAGTAAAAAGTGCAGACATGTCTTTAAGACGTCTTTGATAATGACTGCACCTCCTGACTTGTCACCTAAGCGGCACTGCTGACATTGTCTTTAACACACATTTTTCAGCTGGGATATGAATATTGTAATATTTTTACATACATACATCTTCGCTAGATATTTGGCTAATAACAACTCGAAAGACTTTTTCGCTAGAGGCAAATTGAAATCGCTAGATCTGACTAGAAAATAGCCAGCAATAGCTTACTATTTAAATTTGCAAGTTTCATAATGATCTGGAGTTTCATGTAGATTAGGGTTAAATTGTACTAATTTTTAAAAAAATCCATATTTAATAAATTATCTACAACACGATATTAATGAATTTAAACGAACTTCCGCTGAAATTCGTCCATTAAAACTTTTCATTAAATTAATGCAAATGTTATCAAAAATTATTAAAAATTGTATACGCCCAATTAAAAAGTTCATTAAAAATAGTTTCATAGGAATTATGAAGCTTTTTCATAAAATGTAAGAAAGTTTTCATTCGCTTTGTAAACAAAACTTCATTAGTGTAATGAAAAATTTTATTGAAACTTGTACAAGAAAATGCTCTCTGTAAACAATGTTAAATATTGTCATTCCAATATCAAAAACAAAAAATCTTTATTAAAATAATTTTGAATCGTCAGTGCCTTTGTCATTTTGAATTGCAAGTAATGATGTAACAATTTTAAACTATTCTCATTCTCAACTGAAAATTAGTAAATTAAAAAAAAATTATTTGTAACAATTTCTTTACTTCTTACCAAATATCTTTATACTAATAAAACATCACATAATTTTATAATTAAATTGTATCGAAGTTTTAAAAAAATGTTTTTTCTATTTTTATTTAGTATTTTCTTTCTGATTAGTTTTATTTGTTTAGTTTTTATATTTATTATTATATACTTTATTATTAATCAATCTTTAATTTATATATTAAAACAAAAAATGTTTAAAAATAAAAAAGGCGTTTAATTATTCAACCAGGCAAACTCTTTCTTTTTATTTTAAATTTTATTTATCAGTTTTTTCTTTTCCTTCACACACAGCAAATCATAGAAAATGCAACATTTCAATTACAATCCAACAAATCTGAAAACATTTAAGAAAACCAAATATTTAAACAATTTTAACAACCACATATCCTTAAACATATTGATAAAGTTAAAAAAACAAAACATGGATTTTATTCAAAACATATCTAAAACAAAATAATTCATAAACGTATGTATCAACAAAATATATAAATTTAAAAATGAGAACTTACTTACATCTGTGTAACTACACCAAAAACCAACACGTTTAAACCCAAAGAAAAATTATACATATAGAATAATAAAACATCTTAATTTATCCCGTTTTTAGCTGCACTTATTTGCTCTTTTACATACACATTTCTTAAATGCAAAAAATGTTGTTTTTCACATACATAAGTACATAGACTTAACAACACTACATGTATATTTTTTTTATTAATTTTCTTAGTTAAAGGTAACTAAAATTTAAAAGTTACCATACAAAGTTTTTTTTATAAAATCGGCAAAAAAAAGTTAAAAAAACAACATACAAAAAGGAATTGATTCTTATATTGAAAAATAAAAATATACATAAATAATAAAAACTCACCACAGAATTTTTTTTGCTAAATGTTTAAATATTATAAATGAAAACAAAACAAAAATAGTAATAAGTGCTTTATTAGATTTTTTCAACAACAAAAAAAAAGAAAGAGAAAAAAAAACTAAATTTAAAATGTCAAATTAGCTTGAAAATACTTGAGGAAGTCAAAAAGTATTATTTTTTAAAGAAAAAAAATTATTTATAAAAAAATAGAAAACTGCAACCAAATACGAGTATGTTATGTAAGTATTTTGCGTAGTCTAGAATTCTATTTTGGACCAAAAAGGGTAATCACATTTATTGCACATTTGATAGGACTTCAGCGTGTAACAATCTGCTAGTAGAAGCAGGTCTGAGTAAAATGATTTTGCAATAAGTTTTGAAAGCTCATTTTATTGTTAATACATTTGTTTAATATACAATTTTTAAAAAAAAATTTTTTTTTTTTTTTTTATTTACTTGTTTCTTAATTTTTTCTATAACATTTTTGAAAAGAAAAAATAACAACTGCAAGGTTCAATAATTTATAAATCAACTTTCAGAAAAATTCGATTAAAAAGCTAATGGCCAGTTTTGTATTCCCAAAATGGAAGAACGATTTTTTCTAAAATTTTGATCAAGTCGCAAATTTTTAAACACAATTTTCAAATTAGGAAATATTTAACACAAAAATTCTTCTTCGTTCTAACAATACTACTGGTGCTACTAAGTCTTATAAGCTTAATTAATATTCCAGTTAAGACTTTTATTTAGAATTTAGAAATCTAAAATTGAACAAACACTAACACATTTTTATTTCAGAGTAGAGTTTGAGGTATTTTTAAAGATGTTTTAAAGCATTTGTTGTTCAATTTAGTTTATTGTTTCCTTAAAATTCCTTTTACAATTTTTATAAACTTTTGCAGTTAAATATTTTATTAAAATTTCGTTCGTGGCGTATGAGTGTTTTAATATTAATGACACTCATACGTAATCAGCTGCTTTTGGTAGTAAAGTGAAACCAAGTTTGGTTACCGTTATCGTTATAATACCGTTATCGCTAAAATACCGTTTCAAATTGAATACCGTTACCGTTATCGATAACTCTAAAAAAATTTCTAAATACCGTTATCGTTACCGATACCGTTATTTTTATGGGTAGTTACCGGTATTTTATCGGTATTTATTATTTTATATAAAAATTACAATTTTTTTATTTTATAATCTTGAGTGTTTTTTTTTTACAAAAAATTTATAGATAATAATTTTAGTTATTAAAACTACCAGTATTGAATTTATAGCTTAAAATCTGTATTTTCAGTACTTAAAATTAAAAATATGCCATCCCAGTCAGAAAAATACAAACGGGAAAGTGGTGGCAAAGCACTTTAACAGGTGATACAAGTACTGGCAAAAAGTGCTTTCCCATTCCCAAAATGATAACATCATTAGACAAAAGGACCGGCTGTTCAAAAAGCGCCGGAAAAGCACTGGAGGAACAAAATTTTTAAACGTTGGCAAAACGCTGGCAAAACCAATAAATAGGTGGTCTAGAAATATATTTTCCAAAATAAAATTTAAAAAAAGTTCATATGTATTTTTTTAGTCCTGCCGTGATTTGAACCCATGCCGTCAGATTGGCAGACGATTGCTCTACCCACTGAGCTAACGAGACATATAATATTTAATGGGTAAACACATAAATGAGTGATAATAGCTGGACAACTACTGGCTGTGCCAAAATGCTACTACTGGCAAACAATTTTTTGTAACTAGTATGCCAGTGTTGGGAGGGCAAAAAAAAAGTTGCTCTTGAAGGAGCTTTTCCACAAACAAAAAAATTGATTTTATAAAACAAAAAAAATTTTAAATTAAAAAAAATCCAAAAAAAATTTTTTTGCTTGCAACCGGATTTGAACTCGGAACCTTCCGACTACAAACATTTTTTAACGAAGCGTCAGCATTTTTATAAAATCATTGGTTTTCCAGTGAATTGATTTTTGTACGCCTGGTAGCATTGGCTAGGTAGCACTGGATAACCACTGGTTGCAAACCTTGGCATATCACTCTAAGCCAATTTTTTGCCAGTGGTTTTTTTTAAAAACCACCGAAATTTTTGTAAAACAAATACCGGTAAAACGCTTTTCGCAAGCGCTGGCAAAGCGTCCCAAATGAGTGTTCTGCCAGTCATTTATTTTTAATACCGTGGTTACCCAGTGGTATGCCACTGCTTGATTTTTTGTACCACTGGCGATTTCTGACTGGGATGTTTTTACTTGTTTTTATATGTTTTTAACATAATTTTTAATACCGGTACGTACCGGTATTGCTGTTTCGATAACGGTATACCGTTATCGAAACAGCAATAACGGTATACCGTTATCGAAACAGTCTTAAATACCGTTACCTTTACCTTTACCTAAACAAACGAAATCTGATACCGTTACCCTTACCGTTATTCGTTTCGGTAACCAACCTTGAGTGAAACCAAGTTCGAAATAAGAATTTTCATCTAGATTTATACTGAATTTAGACTGAGCAAAAGCCAAGTGGTTTTTCCACAAAACTAAATTACATAAGCCAAGTCATTTACACTGGTTATTTAGTTTTTCTTTGTCACATAACTTTTTTAGTAAACACTTTTCTTTACGTTTTTATGGTTAAATTAAATTTAAAAAATTGTTAATACATTTAAAAATATATAACAACACACAATTTTAAACTAAAACTGAAATATTAAAAAAAAAAATAAAAATACATTTTTGACACTTGCTTTAATTCTATATTCGTTGTAACAGGCTGTATCTTATTCGTTGTAACAGGCTGTATCTTACTTATACATAAAAGACACCGGATGTATCGAAAATGTAAATTTCAGATATTTTTTACTTGGTTTTTGGCAAAAACCAGTTAGAATCTGGTTTTCAGTTTGTATAAAAATTGTATAGAAAAACTAAATTAATTTTATAGTATTCGGCTCAAAAGCCAAAAATGGCCAAAAACTACTAGTTTTTGCCTAGTCTAAATATACTATTAGGGAATTTTTACGTTTAGGGGGGAAAAATTTTGTTATGAGTATCTTGGATTAGGGGTATATTTTAAAAATATCTAGAAAATTTAAAACAAAGATTGTAAAAGATTTTTTACGTCAAATTACAGTTTTATTTGCACTTTTGCAAATAAAATTTAAGGGATTCTGGACTTTTTCTGGACCTGGTACATATTTATGTAGGACATGTATTGATGGTCCGAACTTACTAATGTTTTGTCTGGTTTTCTGCATCTTTCTTTCGAGATATGGGCCATTTAATGGAATGACATCTATTCATTACATATTTCCGAGGGTTCAAGTCTCCACAAAGATCTATTTTTGCTCTAGCTCTCTTAGTTTTCAAGATATAGGCCATTATAAAAATTCGGGAAGGGAAGAAATAGCGCCATCTCAGAAACACGAAAATGCATTTTAACAATAAATTGTATAAAATTTATCAAATTGGTTTCTAAAAATTAGTTATATTTTTTTAAAGTACTGTTGATTTTTAAAATTGCCTATTTGATCATCATCACTGCTATGCATCTGACGCATCTGTGAATTGTTTGCAATGCTGATACAAATCAACTGGTGCTATTGCGTTAGCCATTTTTGTGATGTGTGTTGGGCATTTGTTTGTGCATCATTTTCTGATGCATTTTCGAACTTGTGACAACTGCAGGGTTACTTTTAGGCACTGCGCATCACATACACAGCAGTGAAGCGTATAATGCAGACTAGATCACTAAATTGACTATAGCGGATTGAACTATTACCGAATCTTGTCGGAAAAAAAGTTAGAGAATTGCCCCCCAGAGAAGTGCGATTCTCTAAATTTTTTAATAATTTTATCGATACTAACAATATTTGACGGCTGAGTTACCGAAAAAGCTATTAATTTTTAGATATTTGCCAAGAGATGCCGATAAAAGTCATTATTTTAACTTTAATTGCTTAAAAATCTATGAATTATCGACAAAATTCAAATTTTTTCGTTAAAAAGTTAAGGAAACTTATTAACAAAAAACGCTAAAAAGTGGCCCCAAGAATAGTTAAAAACAAAACGCATTATTTGAGTGTTATAAATACTTCAGCCAAAATCAAAAGTGTTTTCAGCTGCTTTTTGTAATTAAAAATTTAACAAAAGCAAATTTTGGCGGATTTTGGGAAAAAGCTGTAAAAATATACTAACGGATACTTTGGAAGCTGTGAAAGAAGTGATTTTTTGAAGTTGTTCAGAATAACTTCTAAAAAAGCAATAAAAATACACTAATGAATACTTGTGAAGCAGTGAAAGAAGTAGTTTGTAAAGCATTACTTTCAATTTTTTTTTTGCTGGGTATGTTTGGCGAAAAAGGGTAAAATAAATCTGACAACTCTGTTTGTTGACAATCTCCAGCAGTGGGATTTCAAATGCCACTTTACTTTAAAGTTGTCAAATATGTTGACAACAGTCAATTAGTCGTTAAGAGTTACCCACAGAAAAAAAATTTAAGTTGAGCTATACAGATCACTTCTTTTACTGCTTACAAAGTATATATTAATGTATATTTATGCTTCTTTATAAGTAATCCAACATGAAAAATTACTGCTTTCATTGCTTCCTAAGTATCCGTTAGTATATTTTTATAGCTTTTTTAGAAGTAATTCCTAACAACATCCAAAAAGTCACACAATTATTGCTTCTAAAGTATTATTGCTCTAAAACTGATCCTGGAGGGGCCAATATTAATTATTTCTTAATTATGTAGGTTTGAGGTTAAGAAGAAGAATAAACATTTTTTCAAAGTTTGAATAAAATAATTGTTTTCTTTAATATATTACTTTGTTTAAATTAGTTATTTTTTTAATTTTTAATAATAAATATAATAAAAATGATAAAAAAATTGTTTATGTACTTGTGGAAAAAATACTGAAAAAAATATTGAATTGAAGAATAATAAGAACTTTTATTAAAAATAATAAATAAGGCACAATATCTCGCAATAATAAAGTGGTGTTTTTATGCCATTCAACATTCATATCAAAGAATAGCCAGCGGTAGACTTCATGTCGCAAAAAATTAAATAAAAAATATTTTTGTTTTGTTTTACTTTCAATTAATAAAATAGAGTTTCCTTTGAACTCGTTTAAAAAGTACTAAAAAAATGTTGGAGTTGAGTACTGCCCTCCTATGACAAATGGGAATTGCTCCCTGATTATTATTATTATTGACCGACTCTGTATTCGTCCTACTAATTGTGTGCAACTCTGTAATTTGTTATAATGGCGCTTTATAACACTGAAAAAACATACTTTAATTCAGCTAAAATTTACCGCAAAGATGTTGGCTCAAAAATATTTTGATCCTGCCGACAATTTCTTGCCTACGCCTAGATTTTCCTTGTTAGTCGCATGCTGGATCGTTATCAGTCCGACTTCAGTTTTTGGTTATTGCTATTATGGGGGCAAATGCCCGATAATTGAATGTGCAGTTAAAATTTAAAAATCAGTTAAGATCAACTTACTGTTAGCAACTAACTGGGACTTTAACTGACAGATATGTTGTTGTTTCCATAGGTTCGAATGCATTAATTCTTTAATTTACTTTTAAATTTTTAACTACAATTGATTAATATATATATTGTTATATATAACAAGATATATTTATACTTATATTTAAGATATAATTTCATAAAATTTTATATAATTATATCTTAGTATATATGTTCCAATATATAATTACCCGGTGAAAAATGCTCATATACGCTCAAACATGTTCATATATGGTTTATGTATGGAAACATATGAACAAATATGGATTTTTTATGAACATATATGGATTTTATATGAACATATATAGAAGTATATGTGATTCCATATATGGAAAAAATTTCATATACAGACATATATGGAAGCATCTGTTATTTCATATATGGAAATGGCACTCATATATGGACAAATATGAAAGTATATGGTATTCAATTTATGCAAAAGGGACTTGTATATGAACATATATCGAAGAATACATTTTTCCATATATGTAAAAGGAACTCATATGGATAAATATGGAATTATATTTAATGCCATGAATAAAAAAAGGAACATATGTAGCGCCTAATTTGAATGTCATACATAAATTTATATCTATCGTACAACCTTATAATAAAGGACAGCAACGTTCGCATGTATTCGCATATATTTAATAAATCTATATGTTCATATATGTCCATATACGAACATATACTTAGGTGTTACCTCATTTTTCGGATCCATACATATATGGTTGAACCATAAATGTTCATATATACAAAATTTTATATTACGAATATAAAATCAAATTTCTAAAAATATTAACTGTTTTTAATTCAGTCGCTGTTTTCATGATTATGAAAGAGAACAAAATTATTGCAATTTTTAGAACCAGTATGCACTTAAACAAGTTATTTAATATATGAATTTAATTCTCTTTTCTGAATCAATAATTAAAAATTTATTATTTAACCATTACAGGTAGGACAACGTTATTATAGCGTATTTTTAAAAATAAAAATCCCCTAGTTAAATAGTCCCATAATACTGGAAGCTAAATTAAACAAAATTAAAAAAAAAATTTACATTAAAAAATTGTTATCAGCATTATCGCAAAAACCGTTACTCTATTTGGAATTTGGACATCTTATTTGTAATTCTCGTCTTAATATTTAATGGATTTGATGTATCGCGTTCTATTGCAAAAACTAAATTGTTTAATCTATCTGAAAATTTAACATTTCTATTCACCTATAGACGTAACTTTATTGTCATTTAGGGACTTTAAGATGAGAACTTTTTAAATGTTTTCTAATTGCGGTGGCCTTGAGGAGCTAGAAAATTCGAATGTTTTGCAATTTGAAGAACCCTATTGAGTACTTTATAAATTAATTTCTACTATAAAAAGGCTAAAAGATTTTCTCCCATTAATTTTATAAAGATTAAAATAAAAGTTTGCGTTTTTAAATTACGGTTTGAATATACATATATTAATTTTTATTAACTCTATGCGTTGTGTCTGAAGCAGAGTAGCCACGATTCGAATAGTCGTACAACTTGTTGACGGACCGAAAAATATTTTTGAAATACACGGTGAAACAGGTTATACAATATTTCATTTCGAAAAGTATTTTGAAGGAAACGAATGTATTTTTGTGTGGACTAAAATTAAAAACGTAATGTCAACTTTAAAAAGAATTACGAACAATCCGACATCAAATGTAATCAATCAATCAATTTATGCGACCGTACAACAAAAATGTCTAAAAAGGCTTTATCAAACTTTATTTTGCATGTTAGTTAGCAATTACTATTTAATGATTCGAAAATAAATTGTGTACAAATATCCAACAGGACCCACTTTTTATATTTTCTTAAAAACTATCACTTTATTAAAATATTGTATATTTTTGAAAAATACGCTAACACAAATAATGCGCTTTTTGCTGTAGCGAAAAATCGCTTTGTTGGCAACACTATTAAAATGAAAAATTGAGTTTGTCTGAAGGACCAACAGAAAAAAGTTTTCATTTCGTCGGCTTATTATTGGCTTTTGAAAATATGCTCTTTCTAATTCCGAAATAAGATTCTCGATATCTCGTGTCATGAGATATACCATACTTGGGACTAGTTAATTGAATGGACCAATTAATTGGCATTTCAATTGACCAATGCCAATGAAATTTTTTGGCATTACAATTGATAAATGCCAATGAAATTTTTTTGCAATTGGCATTGTTCAATGCCTAAATGCCCAATTATAATTGATGAAAAAAGCATTTGTTTTCATGTTTCGATAAAAGAACAAATTAAGAAAAAAAATTAAAAATTCGCGTGTTTTTTATCTTATATTCGCTATTTTGTCAAGTTTAAATTACTAGAGGCTGATCCCTCCAGACTAACCAGTGTTAAAAGAAGAGTGAACAGCAGTATACTTTATAAAACTTGATAACATGGCGAATATTTATAGTTTTTATAGCTCAGAAATTTTACATTCTTGCCTTAATGTCCTTTTTTATTAAAACAATATTTTTTGTATACAATGCTTTTTTCGTCAATTATATGTACATTTCATTACCATTACGTGTACATTTCATTAACATTGTTTAAATCAATGCCAATTGAAAAAATTTCATTGGCATTGAATGGTAATGAAATTTTTTGGCATTGGCATTGAGATCAAGTAATGCCAATTAAATTTCAATGCCAATGAAAAATTCCCAAGTACGAGATATACAGTATCGAAATTAATATACCTACCCATTCTGCATACAAAAATGACAAAACGTAAATCTTTATCGTTTTTCTCGATAACAAGTTCTTGGCGTATGGGTCAAACCAATAATAATCCGACGATTTTTGTTCGACATTACCGTCCGATCATACGACATCCCAAGACTTGATGAAAATTGTAAAAATAGATGTATCGTGTCTACCCTGTTTAAACAATATTAGCTCCCTATATTATGCCGCATTTTTATTTCATTTTAGATTATCAACTGGAGTGTTGCCAGACTCATATATTCATAAGAATAGAATGACAATTTAAGCGCCTTGTAAAAGATTAGAATTTAAAAATTTCAAATTTAAAAACCGTTAAAGGTATCGAGTAGAGATGAGCGATATTTTCATACCGGTGATTTAATCACAGTTATTGATAAATCACTGGTAACGACAGTGATCATATATTTCAAGTCGCAGTTACTCGGAATGTCGTTCTTTTAATATTTTTGTGCTATTCTTTCTTGCAAACTTCATTGTTCACAGTAATACATGTTTTTTTTTTCAATAACAGTGACTTGCTTTCACACTCTTCTGAATAAAATGTCTCCTTCTATCATGTTTTTAGGAAGTGGATTATCTTTAAACTTAGTTTAACGCAGTTTGTAACTGGAATACTGCTTTTTAAATGTAGTTTATTTTGTTTTATTTCAATAAAGAAATATATTATACTCGAGAAATAGTTTTTTCGGCAAATTTTTGTTAATAAACTTTGAAATGGCTGACAAAATTCGTTTTCGGTTTAACTAAACCAAGTTTAACTGACATATTAAAAACTCGCCATAAATATTATTTCTTTTATTTATCAGAAAACCGCAGTCTTTTCCATAGATAACCGGTGATCACGATCACAGTTTAAAAGAACATCGATTTGCAAATCACATTCACTGAGAGCAATAATGTTACTGAAAAATCGCCGGATCGCCCATCTCTATTACAAACCCGTGATCACGGTTACTGTTTAAAAGAACGGTGATTTGAAAATCACGATCACTGGTAGCAGCGTTATTCAAAAATCACCGGATCGCTCATCTATAGTATCGAGTATCCAAATTAAAAATATCGAGTAGTAGTATTGAAAAGTAACCGAATTTACCAGCACTATTTTATATTTTAAGCAAAATTTTAAGGCATATTGTATGGTAGGAAATTTTATATAATAGTCGACTTTTGTGATTTAAAATCGACTTTTTCTGTTTTATAGTAAAAGTGAAAATTTTGAAATATTTATTTGTAACTGCTTCGTTATTACGAAAATTTTGATACCACAATTTTGAGCAAAACTTTTATTTTTTTATTAATATACACGAGCATTGACTACTTGAAACGATAATAGGGAACTCATCTATATTATGCAATATTATGGTACAACTTTCCAAGTGCAAGCATATTGACCGTGTATGTAGTAAATTGAAGGTTGAGCAATATTATGTAGTGAATCAAAACACTTTTGATTTTTATTCGACAACTTGAAATATTGCATAATCTATTGGCAACACTGTACAATTTTAATTTTGCGCTGTTTATGTTTGTGTGCATTTTGAGGTTATGTTGAATTCATATATTGCATAAAATATTGTGGCGATCTTTTGTTACATATATGTTGCAATTTATTGCATGGCGTGTGGCAAAATGAGAATAATAATGTGCCATTATATTGGACATAATATTGCATATGTAGGCTTAAGAATTTTTTAATTACTTTTCCTTTTTCAGTCCGTTAATACGCATCATTTGAGTGTGATTGCACAATATCGAGACATTGTCATACTGAACATTGTGAAAATGAGGCTAATATTTTTTAAATTGGCAAAAAATGCAAGTAAAGATTAAAAATGTGATTAACTTAAATCAAGTAGATTAAATTGGTTGTCCAAATGCACTATTATAATATTTTATGTATGTTTACTTTATTCCCCAAAAGTAAATCTTATAATATCAATTGAAATTTTAAAAATTTTCACGATTTTAGTAATAAAAATGTTACACAATTCCTTTTTTACAAAAAAAGCAAAAATAATATTAAAAATATTTAATAGAAATGACGAAAGGAAATATAAAAAGCTAAACTTATGAAAACAAATAAAAAATGAATACAGGTATTAAACAAAATAATTTAAATGAAAAATAATAAAACAACAAAAATTAAAAATAACAAATAAATTCTATATACTTACAAACATGCATATAATAAATATATTAATAACAAATAAATACAAATACATATTAAAACATTTATTTATTATTTATATACATGATATACTCGGTATATGTATGTACAATTGGATTTATTAAATAAAAATACTAGTAATGTGAAGGATCAAATATTAAAAAAAAAATATTAAATATTTATTAGTTATAGTTAAATCTATGATAAAAAGACAAAATAAATCGAAAGCGAAAGTATTTAGTGATGTTTTTTTAGAACAAATATTTCGCTTTTGATAGAAAATTCAAAACAATCATTTTGAAAAAAAAACAATTTAGAAGTATGTAAAACAAAATATTTAATTATAAATGACATGTTATGTATTTAAAATATTTAGCTAAATTTTCTTTTTTTTTATAGATTAAGAAAAATATTTAAAATTAAATAAATATTTAGTGCATACAATGTGAAACAAATAAAAACCCATAAACTAATGAATTTCAAAATAATATTAATAATCTTAAGATTATTATTAATGGCCAAAATACAAACAAATAAAGAATACTACTGCTATATTGGTATATAAAATATAATATACCCTTTACTGGGCCATTTAGGACAAAATATAAAACAAATGTAGGAAAAAAAGGGATAATGTAATTTTTAAATAAAATTTATAACTATATTTATGTATAATCAAATTTAAAATAGCAAAACAAAAAATCTAAATATTATTTAGTATTAAGTTTCCATATGACATGAAGAGCTCTCCTTTTTGCAATGTCCTGTTAAAATTTAGCGAACAGTTTAATTACAAATTTCCATATAAAATAAAAACAAACTTCTCTGTTAAAGTAACAGTTAGTAACTAACGGGACATTGTAAAAGTGAAGTTGAAACGAACAAAAAATTGAAAAAAAACTAGAACAAACTTGTAAATTGCAAATGGAAAAATACGTGTAAAAAGCAATTGTAAATGGTGCCTTAACTACGGAGTTACTTTCCAAACAAATTCCAACATATTTTACAATTTGTTGAATTTCAAAAATAATTTCCCTTTCACAATTATATACATTCTAACCTAAAATTCACTTACACTCAGTCTCTAGTTCTTTCTCTCCTAGCTGAAAACTGCTATATACAGCAGTGTTGCCATATACTTTTTACGACATTGTTTAAAAAACAGTTTTTAATAGAAAAACTGTTTTTGTTAGAAAAACTGTCTTTCCCAGTAAAGCCTTGGTAATATATGGGTATTACTATGTATATTATCTGGTAATATATAAAACCGCTTACCATTGCATTACCTTGGACCCATACACCTTACCCTTGCATTACTTGTAATACAAAATTCTTACGTTTGGATGTTATATTTGTTCCTTTTACTCCTGCAAGGAGCATAGGGCCGCATACGTTTGGATGTGTTATTGGTATAAATAATTCGTTTTTCTAGAAAATTTTAGAAATTCTATTTTTTGTTAAAAACCTGTGAATTTAATATTAATAATCGGTGTAAAAAATTAAAATTTAAACAAAATGTTTTTAAAAACTCCTTACCTGTAACTTCAGAATAACATATTACTAGTTAAGGAGTTAAAAAAATGTTTTTTGTTAAAAAAATATTTTGATAGAAAAACTGTTTTTGGTGGAACACTGTTTTTGTTAGAAAAACTGTTTTTGTTAGAAAAACTGTTTTTATTATAAAAACTTTTTTGTACAGTTTTTTTATTTTTATGGCTTGTAAAATGAGAAGTGAGGTTAAAAAAGTACCTTCTAACCGACACTTCATCTGTATAATGAAGAAAACACTTGTCAGGCTTACCTGAAGTAGTAAATATTTCAGTTTTGAGTTATCAATTTATGGCCGTCGATATATTCGGCCTTGTGTTTTGTTGCCAAAAGGCATTTTTTGGTACCGCGAGTGTCGTTTTTGTCGGTCGAATACACCAAAAACTGTCGTATAAATTTTGTTCACGACAGCTTCAAAAAAGTTTTAAAAAACTATTAAAATAAGTAAATTTAAACGTAAAATCACTTTAATATATTAACAAGTTAAATTAAAGAAGAAATTTTTTATTTAAATAATAATTTTTTTAAAGAAAAATTAAAAAAAATTTAATGCACTGGGTATTTTTACAACTTGTGGAAAAACACACTATCCTTAAAATGAAAAATTTTCACTCTGACACCTTGATTTTATGAGACAATATTTGTTTTATTATTACAAAATTAAATTTTTTGATTATTTTATGAAAATACCTACTACAAAAATAATTGAAATATTTAATTTTCTTAAGCAGGGAAGACACGATACAACTAGTTGTACAACTTGTTGGTCGTAAGCACAATTTTCATCGTGTCTTGGGCTGTCGTATGGTCGTACGGACATGTCGAACAAAAATCAAAAATTTTTGATTTTTCTGTTGGTCCGCAGACATGTCCGCTGGTGTATTGATAAGTCCGTCAGACACAATAGTGTTGCCAATACAGCGATTTTTGTCTATCTGAAAAAGTGCACTATTTGTGTTAGCGGGTTTTTAAGAAATATACAACATTTTTATAAATTGATAGTTAAAAAAAAAAAATAAGACTGTTTAATAAATTTTTAAATTGCTACGTGATGAATGTTTACAAAAATTGAATTATTTAAAATTTGTACACAAAATTTTTTTTAAATTTGGTAACTAAAATACAAAGTAAAGTTCGATTTTAAACATTTTGGTTGCCCGATGGCACAAATGGGTTAAAAAATATATTTAATTGCACAATTTCTATTTACTCCTTTTTAGCGATTTTATGTGGTCTGATTATTCATAACGTTTTTTAAAAGTTGACATCACGTTTTTTATTTTATTCCGCTCCAAAACACATGCGTCTCCTTCAAAATACTTTTTCAAATGGCATGTTGTAGAACTTGTCTGACCGTGTATTTCAAAATTATTTTTCGCTCCGACAACAAGTTGTACAACTAGTTGTATCGTGTCTTCCCTGCTTTATGTTCGCTGTCGTATATTTTACACAATACCAAAATATAATAAAAACGACAACGTCTGCTGTCGTAATACGACAACGACAACCGCAGTAAGGCTGATTATGATATTATGATTGGGGACATGGAAGTTTTTGAAAATTTAAAGTGCGGCACGGCACAATAAAGGCTGGAAAACACTGATCTAGGGCCAGAGTTTCGAAGGACTTAATTCAATTTAAGCTTAAATCACGAAAAAT
The DNA here is from genome assembly GCA_949987735.1 of Leucophora obtusa. Lineage (NCBI taxonomy): Eukaryota > Metazoa > Arthropoda > Insecta > Diptera > Anthomyiidae > Leucophora > Leucophora obtusa. The sequence continues at coordinate 63,973,929 of OX465296.1, forward strand.
TTAATTCAGATTTTAAAAAAATGTTCATGTACCATTCCGTTAATCCATTCGTAAAGAATTCATTCGTAAGCTTCATTCCCACAGCTTTAATAAGAATTGAATGAATTCCAAACTTGAATCATTCGAATCGCATATTTATTCAACATTTTACTAATTCAATTAAGAAATTTTATTATCATTCACTTAGTGCAGTGTAGTTTGAAACTAACACATAATCAAAACTAAAGCACACAAGCTGCAAAGAAGCATACGATACTATTTATTTATGTTAGATGAATTTTAAACGTTTTTCATTTGTATTATCCTAATATTTCAGCAATTATATGCAAATTAAATCTTTCGTTTGACTAAATGAATGAAAACAAATCATTTTTCATTCACCTTTTTACTAATTGAATTCAGGTAAATTTGTTTTCATTCAATTAGAATTCAATCAAAATAGAATGAATTCCATTGGCGGACTTAGGCCGATCTGGGGTGGGCTAAGCCCACCCTTGACTGATTTTTGCCCACCCCAGAATATTAAAAAATCTACCTACAATTCTTTTATCTATAATTTTGATGGCAAAAAGTATCACAATATTACTTTTTTTTATATCAAATAAACCTGTGTTTTTGGTTTGGGAAAATCTCTACTAGATTCCTAGGCAGCTAAGTTGTTGAAATCTAAGGGTCAGTTCTATAGTCAGAACTAAGATCGATTTTTGTTTTAAATATTTCTTAAATAAGAAATTTGTTTGAAAAATTTTTACCTAAGAAATATTTAAGAAAAAAATCGATCTTAGTTCCGATTATAAAATTGACCATAAGAGTTTTTCTTTAAGAAAAATTATTAGAATCGCAAAGTTGTTCAATAATAGAAATATAAAGCATAATCTTTTTTGGTGAGTTAAATATCTTAGATTTCATAGTTTTCTAAATAAATAATTAGTTGATATCTACACTCTCAGAACAATTCCGTTGTGGCAACGGAATTTTTTGCCAACCGAATTGATTCGGTTGCTGCAACCTCGTAATTCGGTTGCAGCAACCGAATTCAGTTGCGGCAACCGAATTCAATTCCAGTTCGGTTGCGACAACCGAATTATCGGTTGCCTCAACTGAATTCGGTTGGGGCAACCGAATTACGAGGTTGCAGCAACCGACCCAATTCGGTTGGAAAAAATTCGGTTGTCACAACCGAATTGTCTTGAGAGTATAACTAGGAAATTTCTTCAAACTAAACATTACTATGTTATTTTAATGAAATTTCAATATTTTGTAGAAAAAAAAATTGTAAGATGAACATCTCACTGTTTTTGACCACCTCGGTAATTTAAATGATCAGAATATGCGGTTAGAAAGGATTCGTCCATGGTAGAATTAGACAGGTTGATCTTAGATTTCTTTTCTCTATCATAATAATCTGAAAATATAGCTTGGAACACATTCATTGTACGAGGTTTTCTTTATAAAAAATATGCACTTTTCAGAGTTTTGTATAAAAATATGGCGATTTTGATAGAAAATGTATGAACATTTTATTAGAAGGCAAGGAATCATTTTTAAGTTTTTTTTTTTGTGTGAAAAAATTGTAAGCATAATGCCGAAAGTGTTTGTTGGGATTAAGAGTGTGAGAATGGGCAATTAAACAGCAGAAAATTAATGGGTCGCTTGCCCACCCCAGAAAAATGTTCTAGGTACGCCAATGATGAATTCATATAATTAAAAGCTTTTGGGAATTAAGCTATCGAATTAATGCCATAAGAATTTAACCTAAATTTCATTAATTTTTAAAAAGTGAATGAAAGAATTAAGCCTTTTAAACCTTTGCCTAGGGCCTACCATAGCTATGCAAGCATGAATTTTGGCCATTATTAGAATAGTGAGGATAAAAGTATCTTTGAGGGGATTTAGACAGTTGTACATCACGAATCTTGAATCAGAACTTAAAAATCCAAAATGGCGGATCAAATATGAAGTCCATCATTTTTTAAATTTGAATATATTGATTCTAAAAGCATTGTTTGTAAAGGATTTTGGGTCGCTGACTTCTTAACAAAAAATTCAAATGGTGGATCCACAATTATTAATTTAAAAAAAATTGTTTGTGTTGTCTGACTTAAATGAAATTGTCGCTAAAGGGTATTTTGGGGTTGTTAAGAACGAATCTGAAATTTAAATTGGAAATGCCGGCAGGCCTATGTTTCAAAACATTAATTTTAATTATTTGTCAAAAATTATAAATTCAAAATGGCGGATCCAATATGGAGGACAATATTTTTTCTTATATAGGGTGATTCAATAGTAGTGCAGATCTTTGAAATCAAGTATTTGTGATTTGTGGAGGTTTTTTCAATTTTTTTTGCGAGAATTGGTACTACAGTCTTTGGCAAATTAAGTCATGGAGCGATATTAAGTTGAAGAACGCGTAAAAGTTATCCAAACATTTTATGAAAATGGTCGTTGTGGAAGAAGTGCATTTCGAGCATTGCGGGATTTTTTTTAGTGACATGATAAGAAACTTTTTATGGCCTGAATTAGATGGCATGGACTTGGAATACATGTGGCTTCAACAGGATTGTGCCACTTGCCATACTGCGCATGAAACAATGACCCTATTGCGTCAGTTCCCAGGAAGCTATATTTCAAGAAAAAACGAGGTCAAATGGCCGATTAGATTTTGCGATTTGACACCATTGGATTTCTTTCTCTGGGGTTATGTGAATGGTATGCCAAAAAGTCATTGCAAATTTCGATACGCGCATCTTCTGTTGCCAGAGAAGTCGCGGTGGACATTTAACGGATGTTGTGTTTCATACGTAAATGCCATAGACTAATAAACATGATGAAATAAGTAAAATATAGTTTTCTCCAATTTTGATGTGTTTTATTTATAAAAGGAAATCGGCAGTCTTATTGAATCACCCAATATATTTAGCATTGCTTTATTTGAACAGAATTCCAAATTAAAAGTGGGAACTGAAAATGCCGGTCATAAAATTTTAAAATATAGGATTAAGTGTTTCTGACAATAAAATAAATCTGTAATATGGATGGAAAATGGATTTTTAACTTCCAGACAAAAAAGCTGTATTTGTCTTCTCTGACTATACTAACAGTTTATTTTAGATGTACATTTTACGAGATATGTAAGTCGCGGTTATACCATGGTACCAAATAAAAATACAGTTGGGCATCGATTAACCGGGATGGTCGGGACCGGAAGCATTCCGGATAATAGATTTTTCCGGTTAACTGAGGTAAAATTTAGTACGTTTTTAATATAAATGTTTGTTTAATTTAATCAATATACTCACTTACAAAATATAATGTTAATAAGTTTTTAATTACTATATATGATCGACGAAAAAACTGTTAAAAAATCTACTTTTAAGATATTTTATTGGCATCATATGCCTTAATGATGATTTTACTAAATGAGGTCGTGAACACTTAAAAAAAGGCCTGTTTCCTCTCCATTGTAGATTTGCTCATTTATAAGATTTTCCTTTAATATGTATTCTTCCAACTGATTTACAAAAATTGTGGCAGATACATAATCGGCAGCTATTTTTTCTCCTCCAGCCTTGAGTTTATGAATTCCATGTCGTTTTTCAAAGTTCTGTAACATGCTAATCTTATATTTAATTTTGAATGGAAGAACTTAGCCTTTTCCATTATGATTCAACTGGAAATTGGGGTCCTTTTAAAACGTTCTTGTCGGAACCATTCGTATGTCGCAAAATTGACTTTTGGCTCTAATGCACTTTTTAAAGTTTTTCGATTTTGGAAGCCAGTAACTGAATCACTTTCTGCACAATATTTTAATATTTTATCTTTATTTTTTATTAAAGCACCGTAAGTTTTTTTGATTTCACGTAAAAGAACTGTTATACTCCATGTAAAAAATTGATTTTTCACGATAATGGGTTTTTACGTGAAAATTGTGTAGAGTTTGTTTTCACGCAAATTTAATGTACAATACTATTATTTTTCTTGTGAAAAAGTGACATTTTGTGTTTATTGTGTCTTTGTTATAAAATTTAAAAATTTTTAATTTTATAAATTAAATTGCAAGTTAAAGCCTTTAAAGTTCGAGCGAAATTTTTCCACGTGAAAAACAACTTACGGTGCTTAAGTCATAAACTGTTTGTTTGCCCACTCTATATATTTGTGATAGTGTTTGAACAGAAACATGTTTTTTTAAATAGTCGTTGACTAAATCAATTTTTTCTTGAATAGTTAATACTTTTGCCTTTTTCGATTTTATTGTTATCGATGCCATTCTAAAATTACACATCAACACTCCTTACTACTTAAATTTCAAATGCAACTAAATACCGGAGGAAAAACATGCAAACAAGGGAATTCCCTTATTTCGCTTTAGACACATATTAATTTTAGTGTTGCTAGCACGTTGAAACCAAATTTCGGCAAAATAAATACTAGATGTTTTTCAATCCCGGATAATTGATGTAATCACGGTTAATCGATTGAAAAAAAAAATCTTCCTTTCCTTATAGATCCCGGATAATTGATGTTCCCGGTTAATTGAATCACGGATAATCGATGCCCATCTGTATATTAAAAAATTATATTTTTGTTAATGATCTGGAAGAAAAAATTTCAAATTCAATACGGAGAATTTAATGGCATCAAATTATGTTGGGGCAATATTTTTTTATACGTGTAGTTATTTTAAATTGTATAATATAAAGGTGCTTTCACAATGGTAGAGTGACTCTACTCTGCAGCGCAGATTAAAATGTTAACTGTTAACAATGCAGAGTAGAGTTACTTAAAAAAATATTTGACACTTAAATACTTACATTTTGTTTCGCGAATCTCCAGGCTTTGTTCCAGCTGAATAAATTTTCAAATCATTTTTTATTTTATTACAAAATTTCCAATACAAATATTTTGTATTGGTTTCATGTTTTTTAAAATATTTTTTTCAAATTTTTTGACAATTGAGATGTGAACAAATTAGTGATGTGTTTTTTAAGGTATATTTGTCATCTCAAACAGTTAACAGATCAATGTTAACTCTAGAGTGCAGCAAATCCGTACTCCAGAGTCGAACAAGTTTGACTCTGGAGTGGAATAAAAAAGATAGCTAAATACAAAAATGTATTTGTATGAAATAGAAAAGAACTGAATTTGCTACAGATTGGAGTACTCCATCATTGTAAACGCACCTTAAAGATTGAAAAACTGCCATACTGAATACTCCACTTTGAGATTATAATTCTCGAGTGAGAATCAGTCAAAATTCTATAGGTTTCATATTATTGTAATAACGCCAACTAAAGAGCCTACTTTCACCAATGTATGTTGTTGTATTAAATCGAATATATCGACCATTAATAGGCTCCATTTTGGGTTCGCCTTTTTGAATTTTAAATATTTTATTTCAAAATCATTATGATCGACCACATACTTATAAATATAAAATAATAATATAATTATAAATATAAAAAATAAAAAAGTTTAAAATTATGGACGGTATACTGGATTTGCCATTTTGATGCTTTAAGTTCTGATTTTAATTTTGAGGTCGGAAACCTTTAAAACCCCCTAAAATTCCCTGAACTTTGTTTTTCAGTAACCTGTCCTAGGATTTGTCTTGTGACATGTCACAAGGGGTCAATTTCCCCATCCTATGACAACGCCATGTAAAAGTGACCAGTATATTTCATATAAAGGGGCCAGTTCGGTGACAGTTTGTTAAAATTTCCCGTAGGGTCTTGAAGCATTCTGATGCTTTTAATTTTGTCACGCTATTCATAAATCTTTAACTAGTTTCTGTCTTTGTTTTGAGAACCAGTTCCAGTTTTATGATTCCAGATAATTTTGAAACAAATGATCGTCAATTCGTACTTTTTTAATGTATCATTAAAAAATAAAAATGCCTCACAAATACAAAATCAAAACATACACTCACAACATTTTTTCCTTAAAATCTACCGAATGTGTACAATAAAACAATCGAAAATAAATTAAAACAAGGACTACCTACTTTTAGTTTAAAACAATTGTATTTTCTCCTTTATTTTAAATAGTTAATTAATTAACTGGCAAAATCGGTAAAAACAATAGATTTGTCATTTATTTTTAAATTAATTACATTATAAGTTTTGATTGTTTTTAACAGAAAATTTTGACTAAATATTTTAACTTATACCGAAAGTACGTATTTTGTGTATTTTGTTTATTGAATGACTAATAGAAAACGTTGAAAAATATATTTCTTTGCAATTTAACTACTTATTCAATTAAAACAACTTTGCTGATTTACTTTTTAAATAACCATTGAACTTTTATGCTAAAGTTTTTATGAGTGGATGACCCTTCACAAACAAAAATCTATTAACCACAATTATATAAGATTTTAATCACAAATTTTTAAAGATACCTAATAGTTTGAATAGATAATATATTTGTGCTTTACCTGAATTGTACTTTTCTTCGAAAAACGACGGTCCTGATCCGCAGTGCTATGTAACAAAAATTGGCTGCCTAGGACCCATTCGTGTCCGTTTCGTTTTGCTAATATGCCATCGACTATCGTGCAGTTTTGACCTAGGCATGTTTTTTAAATTTAATATCAATAAAAGTCGTTCCACAATTTCGCTTTTTAAATATAATTTTTTTTGTCTTCCATAAATAATAAATAATTTGTTTGATCAAATTTGGGGACACCTAGGGTGTAACTCGGATCAGATAAAGACTTACCGCCAACTACGTTTTCGTTTCCCCAACTCTCCTCTACAAATTAATACTGAACATATTAATTCCATCTTTTACCTTTTATTCCATCCTTAAGCAGGTGTTGCACAAAGTATTGTAAAAAATAACATTCGAAATAATTTACATATTAAAATTGAATATATTTTCATTTCACATGAATTTGTACTTTTATGCACAGATTATATAGATATCTTACTCTTCTTCTTTTGTCAACAAATACATATTTTCACATAAAATCAAATATATTTTGTATAGGTATATAACGTATTCCAATATATTCTCATGAGTTACGTGCGCTGACAGCAAATGTCAAATGTGGACAAAGAATATAAAAATGCATAAACTGGGAAAATCCAGTTAAAACTGTTAATATGGCAGCACTGATGATATATAAACAAAATTGTGAAAATACGAAATGTAAGTTAGTATTTTCAATATTGTGCTCATTTTGTATGCAATGCATTTACTCTTTCTCCCAAAAATCACAACACATTTTCCAAAATTTCCAGTTATCCCTTTTAATACTACAAATGTTGGAAATTTTTGTAGCGATTTTATTTAATTTGCAAAGAAAGTATTCCGCAATAGCCACAATGTAATCCAATTAAAAAAAGTAACCTTTATCGGTTTAAATTATAAAATATTTAAAAATCAGCAAATATAAAAACAGAAAACTAATAGAACAAATGTAGTTGCACCTAAAGTAAAAGTAGAAATAACAATACAACAACAAAGTTAATTTTTTATATAAATTATTTTTACTAAACCAATATGCATACATACATATTTATTTATATCCATATTTGTTTATAAATTAATAAAAACACATTTATAAAAAATTAATAACATAAATAAATCTTTGAAAAAAATCGGATAAAATATGTATTAAAAAACATTAAGCAGCTTGTACCATTCTTTTGCTATTTTTTTTATTTAGTTCTTGTAAAGGAATAAAGAACTAAAACCACAAAATTAGAAAATATGGTCTGCTTTAAATCAATACAAAATAGAAATATAAAAACATTTTTTTATTAGTATTTATAGTGGAATATAAATTGTAAATTTGTTTGCATAATATGAACAAAAAACAAGTGCCAGTTTTCAGCAGTAAATTATCGCTGAATCGTCTTGTCACAATAATTCTTCGATTGTGTATAAATTTTTATGATATTTGACAGATATTTCGGGACGACTTATATTCTATTTATAACAAAACCGTTCTTAAATCCATAGCGCCCGTGCACGCAGATAACAGTCTCAATTATAATTACCGAATTTGTGGCCAATCGAATTTTGGCGGTTATGACAATTGCTTACATATTAAATTATGTTTTCAGTCGGGAAAGCCAATATTCAGTCGTCTTATATAATATTCTATACCACAAAAAAATTATTACGTTCCACAAAATTTGATTAAAATTAAAAACTTCATTCCAATTTGCAGGTATTGAACCAGGGTAACATTTTTCCTAACGTAACTAAAAATTAGTTCAAAAGGGCCATGCGAACAGAAAATCAGCAAAATATTTATGTTTGCTTACTAACTAAAATAGAATTCAAATCGAACTAAAATGATGTAGATTTGACAGATGAAATAAATTTGTTGGTAAAAGCAGATCTTATACGAAGTCTCCATAAAATTTTTTCTCAAACATCATCATCATCATCTCTATCAATTTTAGCATTAGATTGATGTAAACCAACTGACCAACCAGATTGATATAAACCGCATAATTTTTATGGGTATTCGATAGTTTAAAGTATCTAGTCCAAAGTACCAGAGTTGAATTCTCTATAGGCTGAACAAAAATGTGACTCTACTTTAAGAAGTAATCAAAAGTAAAAAAGTTTAACTAAGGCCTGATTACTGAATGCCAAGTTAAAATTTAGCGAATAGTTAAGTTAAATTTTATACCCGATCAAAAAACATTATATCTAGCATATTTAGTGGGATATTTTGTAAAACGCAACGCCTTGCGTTGCGTTGATTTATGTGTAAATTGTTATTGTTACAAAAACAATTTGTATGTAAAACAACGCAACGCAAGGCGTTGCGTATTACAAAATAACCCCCTTAGTCATATTTCATTTGATATAGATCGACATTTAACCTTATCCAAGTCCCTCAAATATATTACAGGATTAAATTAGATCAAAATAGATCTCAAAATTGGGGAATACAATAATATCCAATAATATTAAATTAAGATCCTGATAGATCCCAAAAATATTCCATGAGATTAATTTAGATACAAATGGATAGATATTTTGAAATCAAAATATATCCTATGATATATGTACATATATGAAATTATTTAAATTAAGAAAATTTTAAAAATGACACAAAAAAAATATTTGTTTATTATTTATTTAATAAAAAACACCTTCGGGAGGATTCGAACCCAGATTGCTGGGTTCGCCACACACTGTCTGTTATTGCGTTATATATACTTATATAAATTTATATATGGTATATACATGACTAAGAAAAACAAAAATAATAGCATTCTTGCAAAAACAAAAAATAAAAATTTTAAATGTTTTTCACTCACAGATTGTTTTTGGTGAAGAAGACAAAAAAGTGTTTGCTGGAGGGTTTGGGCCCCGATTTATATGGCTCAAAAGTCGAAATATCAACAGTCTGTATTTGTGAAACTAATAATGGGATAAGAAAAACAAACATGTTTTTAACCCTTTCACTATCGACTTTTTTTGCGGATGTATCGTTATTTTGACTTCAGATTCTTGTTAAGAGTCCTCAAGTTATAAAAAAATATGTTAAAAATTTTCCCCCCTGCCCCTCCTTTTAACCAAAAATGTCTTTCGATAATCGATTTTTTTAACTTCTCTTCCTCGTTTTAAACCTTAAACATTCGCATATTTGAAATTTATTTGGTTGGTTTTCTTCTCGTCATAAAACGAAGCTATTTTCCAAATTTCAGTTATCTATCTTCAGTACTTTATGCACAAAATTTTAGTTTCGTTTCTGTTTTACAAAATTATGTACGCAATTGTCTTCTTTATGTGCACTTTTTGTACCTGCGCATTTAAGATAACTGCCACATATTTTTTTTGGCAATTTTACATCATTTTCATAAAAAAGAACTCCGTCAGCTGCCTCTTGTGTTTTGCTCTGTTTTTTAATTCTATAAAAAAAAAACACACATAAAATAAATGTGTTGTCAACTTTTTTTGTGACCATAAAAATCGCAAGATCTGGTGCAAAGCACGAAGTTGTCATCATTAACTTCATTTTCTTTTGTTTGTTTTCAGTCTGTATTCGTATACCTGCACATTAAGGCAGGTAAACAATTTGACTTAGCTGCATATATTATTATAACTCAAGATATATGTATGTATATCTTATATGCCACCATATATGATCATGTATTATGTTATATTTGTCATATCTCATCATGTAGGTATAGCATACATTATGGTTGATAGCTAATTTTATAAAAGACAATAAATAAAAATATATGCTTATATAAGGTACCACATAAGAAACATATATATATATATGGATATTCATGACAACATATATATCCACATATTATAAGATAAAACAAGATATTACTGTATGTGATTATATATAAATTTTTTTGATCGGGTATGGAAAACAATAATAAATGTATCAGTTAAAATACCAGTTCACAGCTAACGGTACATTGTGGAAATAGGCCTAAATATTTAAAGAAAAAAGTTAAACAGATTATGAAAAGAGTGAAAAAAAAAGTTTTATAATAAATTAAAACCACGGTCGGCAATCGAAATGACTAACGAGTATCTGTAGCGATATTTTACTCATGTCCGGATCGGTTTTACCGAAGCAGCAATACCGGTACTTACTTACAATCAGTAGCAAATGGTCGAACTAGTTCTAAAAAGTACTAGTTTTTTGACCAGTAATTACAAATTTATTTCTCAAAACAATCATTTTGAACTACTTGTACATGATTTGAAATGCTCATTTTGTTTACATTTGTTTTTAATAAAAAAATTTAAAAAAAATTTTAGTGAAGCGGCCTATATACGACCAAGCATGCTCTACAGCATACTGGATGGCTGTATGAATTTGACCATGTAATGTCTAATTTGACGGTTTGTCAAGCATGTTGGACGAAAAACAAAACTTTTTGGTTTTTCGGCAAGTTTGACAAACACGCTTTACCGTCTAATGAAAAAAATCTTCAAACATTGGAGAATTTTACATTTTTAATAAGTTATTTTGTGAGAAGAAAGGGATAACGTTAATAAATAAACTAAAAAATGCAAAAACAGAAATTCAAAAATGAAATTCCAATAAAAAAATTAATAAAAATAATTTTGTCATTATCATCCGCTGTGTTTATTTTGTGGTTTTGAAGTCAAATTTTACAGCATGCTTGTCCGTGTATTCCAAAAACCATTTTTTTTTTGTCAAACAAGCTGGACAGTTTGCTCGTATATAGGCCGCTTGAGAATTGAGGTGCAAATCAAATGTTATATTACTGAAGCCAAAGAATCACTCTGGAACTAGTTTCTTAAATTTCTCATAAGTAGCTAAAACAATAATTTTGAACCATTTTCGTAACTATTAGTTTCATCGAAACTATGGAAAGATTCAATTTAAATGAGAGTTTTGAAATTCTAAATTTGTTTACATTTGTTTTTAATAACATAGTACAACAAAATAAGAAAAATTTTATGCATCGGAGTAGCGACACATCATTTCTAATAGACTTTGGGACGCAGATCACGAATATAGCATTAAACACATAGACGACTGCAGCTACACGACTACACGACTACAAATGCTGCTGGCTGCAATTGTAGTCGTGTAGTCAGCTACTTAATTTTTTTGAAAACGACAGCAACATGTAAACAGATAATCCTAAATATTTGACATTTTGATAAATGTTAATCTTTTTTGGTTTGTGCTTCTAAAATAATGGCTGAGGAATATTTTGTTAATTTTGTAAGATCCATTTTTTTTTACAAAACATCACATTAAAGTTATTTCCAAATATAAATTAATGAAACCTTCAAACAATTGTAAAATATAAACAGCTGTTTCTTCAGTGTTCCCAAATTGGTGATTTTCTAGTCAGAACTAGCGATTTTATTTCGCCTCTAGCGGGAAAAATTGTCCTGTTTTACATATTTTGTTATATTGTCAACACTATTTTTGTTTTGTAGCCAACAAAAATAGAAATTATCCTAAGTTGACTACAGCGGCAAAAGTAGTCGTGTAGCCGTGTAGCTGTGTTGGTGTCAAAATAATCGTTTTCATATAAACGTGTGTATTTTATTTTTGACAGGCTGTAGTCGTGTAGCTGCAGTCGTCTATGTGTTTAATGCTTATGGCCATAAAATTTTAAAGTTAGCTCTAGTTTAAGGGTGCGTACAGAGTGGCCGCTTGTTGCCGAGCCGAGCCGACTGACGCTTCCCAGCAGAAATTACTGCTTGCTCGAAAGCAGTTTTGTCAGGGAAAGTTGAGCAGTGAAGCGATTGCATTATTGATGATATCCTGCCTGATTTTTGTTCGAGATAACTCTCGTGAAAGCACTTGTTTCAAGATTCGAAAAGGCATGAATTCACCGCTTTTAATTAGTGCTCCATGTTTTTCTTTTAAAATGTCGATAATTAATGCCTTCTCGGAAGTGCATATTATAAAGCTTTTCAACTATTTAAAATCATGCCTTCTCAAAAGCACAATATTCCTGCTTATTTTTCCGTGAAGAGAAAATGCCTCTTATTTTCAGTAAAACTTCTTATTTTCATTAAAATATGTAAACAATTAATCAACTTAGGCCTTTCATTTGTGCTGTTTTCGAAGCTATACATTTTTGAAGCGGTAAAAGTAGCAGTAAACGTTTTTACTGCTTCCACATTTTTGCTGGGTTGTTGCGAGAAAACTGGTACTATACAAATTAGTACAAATAAGAGCGAACAGGTCATAGTGGGCGCCGAGCTGGTCAGAGCGCAAAGCTGATTGAATGCGAGAAAACCGTTCCAAAGCGTATTTCATCGCCGAAAACATTGTTTATGTTATGTTAATAAAATAAAAATTAAAAAAAAATAAAAATTCAAATAAATAATAAAAATTAAATAAAATTATAACAATTATAAAAAAATTAAAAAAACTTATAAACAAAATTTAAAAAAAAATGTAATAAAAATTTCAAGAATAATTGAAGAAATGCGTTAATAAGTAAAATTTTAAAACTCAATGTCAGTTTTTTGTCTCAACAAAATAAAACTCAAATCATAACTACAGTGGACGCTCGTAAATTAGAACCACTTTGTTCCTGGGGTAGTTCTAATTTTCGAAAAATTCGAATTTCCAAAGGTTTTTTTTAATAAAAAGTATCACAAAAGTTAATCTTCGTTTAGAAAATACACAAAAAACACTTATGGGTGATATCTAGGGTTTGGGGAGATCCCGGGAAAAGTTTGCCGGGAATTTTAAAAAATTAAAATTTTTTAAATTGTTTTTGTTTCGAATAGGATTTTTTAATTTTAGTCATAAAAAACATTTTAAATACCAAAACAAAAATGTCATTGTTAAAATCTTTTAAAAGGGAATACATTTATTTGACACACAAATAAAATCTTTGCCAAGTAATTAGGAGCATTTCAACTAATAAAGATTTTTCGCATAACTTATTCAAAATTTAAGTAGTAAAACCTAAAAACTTGGTAAAATTTTTAAAAGAAATATGAAAAAAAGCTTTGTTTCTTACAAATAATCGCCCTTACTATCTAAATTTTTCAAATGTATAATTTAGGTAAAGTCGACTTTAGTTAAAATATTGGGTGGCAGTATGCCTTGACTTGGTTTATTTTTGGAGCATTCTGATTGGTTAATTTATTTTCAACCAATCAAAATATTTGAAAATATAAATATTTTTGTAAGGTTTTCATACACAAAATGAACAAAACCGTTTGATTAAAAATAAAGTCGACATTAAATTTAAAATACTCCTTTATATTAAGGGTCAATAATTTTATAAGTAACGTTTGCATTAATAAATGTGAAAAGAAAAGACTAATGGTTAACGGTGGTATCTAAATTTGGTTATCCGACATCTAAATTTGGTTCACAAAAAAAAAAAAAAAAAAAAATTGATGGTCAGAAAACAACAACAAGAAAAACGTTTCAGTTAAAATTAGCAAAGTACCCGAAGAAAAAAGTGTAAGCTGAATAGGCATTAAAGGTTTTATGGTAGGGCAAACATTTCCTGAAATGGTATCCAAATTAGCCGCAGTCAATCCGCACTAGAGTTTGCTGTTCGGTTTTATTCGAAACCGAAACCGCGGTTTTTTAGACCTCAAAACCGAAACCGAAAACCGACAAAAATAAGTCGGTTTTCGGTTTCGGTTTTTAAGTTTTTCTTAAATACTTTAACAAATTAAAATAATTTAATAAATTGCAAAGATTCACAAAAGAGCTCTAACACCTTCTGATGCAGCCTCCGAATAATGGGAATTATTGGAAAGTTTAAAATTTTCTGAGCAATTATGAGTTATTTTACTATTAATTTTTTTTTTTTTTTTTTTTTTTTAATAATAAATACAGCATTTATTTACTTCAAATTACATAACCAAAGCCCTGGGGCCATATATGATTAATAAAAGCTACTACAAAAAAATAATTTAAATAAAGATAATAAAAAAAAAATAATAATAAAAATAAATAATAATAAAAATAAATAATAATAAAAATAAATAATAATAAAAATAAATAATAAAAAAAATAAGTAAAAAATACAGTAAAACTATCATATAAAAAAAATACTGAAAAAATTATCTTGAATAATATAAATAGATATTTAAAAAAAAAAAATTATACAATCACCAGATTTTCCTAAGTGCAGCGATAATAAAAAAAGAAAAGATCGAGAGAGATAAAAATAGTAGCACAAATAAAAAGCTATAACTCATGAATAGCTACATAATCCTTAAGCTTTCGCCTAAAGACCTGGGGTGAAAAAGCAAAAATAATGAAAAAATTTTAATGCACTCATAAATACGAGTCCAATATATTTCATTTATAAATCTAAAATTTGAGTACTCTGAAAATTTTTTAATGAACTCATAAATACGAGTCTAACATGCTTATTTGTAACTCCAAAATTTGAGTCTTCTACGAGTAAAAATTTCTGGGCGCTCAGAAAAATGTCCGCTGGGATATTATTGAATCTTGAATTTCAAAAAGGGCTCAGCTCCTATTTTACAAAATTTTGTATTTAATTTCTCCATTAAATATTACTTTAAAGAATTTTTTATTTTTGTTATTACGGATAACATAAACTGAGGCTTATAATTTTAGAAAAAAATTGCACCAAAAAATCAAGTGGTTTAAGAGGTATTTAGTTTCACATATTCAGTTCAAATTTTAACCCTGTATTTTTCAAAAAGTACTTTTTCGTAGTCCGCGAAGTTTATGAAATTTTATCTTTATATTAGCCGTTTTTTCTAATCACTTGGATTTAATAAATCCAAAAAGTATTTCTAAAAGTGCTCAACAGATGGGGTTAGATTTTTTCTATTTTAAAAAAATTTTCTGTCCGACACTTTCACCCTAATTTTTAATACCGAATTCGATGATGGAGGATTCTACTTTAACTTTTAATTTATAATTATATTTTACATAAAACAGCGATAACCAGTCTGCCTTTTCAGTTTTATCACTTCAATTTATATTTTTACACAATTGAAAAATTCCATTGCAATATTTAATATTCACTAATTGGATTTAATTAAATTACTTACTGTAGAGTGAAAAATTGCCATTTCTATTTGAGCTATTTCTCCATGTCCAAGATGAAAAATATGTATTTGGTGAGGTGTAGTTTTTTTTTCTAAACAAATTTCATAAAAAAAATTTAAGAAAAACCTTTTATTTGTTAGTTTTTCAATTTTTTTGTTTCTCTTTTAATTTTTATTCGTATTTTTTTCTGACATTAAATTAATAGGCTGTTTCATATATTTGTGCTTTTATTGTGGATTTATTAAATCCAGCTCTTTTTTGGATTTAATAAATCCATTTTTTATATGAAAAATTCTAAATCCAGGTGATTAAAAAACACGCTAATTGTTTTAAATAAACTGCTAAAATTTAAATTTATACTCTTGAAAATACTGATTTAGTTGCGGACAAAAGAATAAAAAAAATTTAATTCATAATAGTTTTCCGCGTTTTTTTTTTCTCCCTCAAAGCCCTCGAAACGGCGTTATTGCATATATTTGAGTGAGAAATTCAATTGAATTTTAAGTAATAAGTATATTGTACGTTTTAAACATTTACTTTTATACTTATTTAATTATTTAAAAAAATTCTATTATTTGCACAAGAAAACCGAAAATTAACCGAAACCGCGGTTTTTATAATTTTGAAAAACCGAAACCGCGGTTTTCAGATTTTTCGGTTTTTAGCAAACTCTAATCCGCACCATAACTAGATCTTCGTTTATTCGAGAAAGTTTTTATAATAAAAAACTGGCATTGCAAAAAAATGAAACCGATGTAAAGAACATTATATTAAATTACTACAATCATGTAAAAGATATCATGATAAAAGAAATATCGAGCAATATTTCTAACAATAGGAGATTTACTATAATCTTAGATGGATGGACAAGAATATCACAAAAGAGATATTTGAACATATGTATAAACGGAAATAATTAATTTTATAACCTGGGGTTGGTTTATATATCAGGAAGATGTAATGCTGATGAAATAAGAAGAATTGTAGAAATAAGACTCGAAGAGTTTTATTTGTCTTTGGAAAATAACATTGTGGCCACCATATCTAATGGGCCAAGTGTGATGAAACGGTTTGTTTCCGACAGTCCAGTAGTAGGTGCTTTCTGCTGGAATCATGCAATTCATTTGGCAGTGCTTAGAGTAATTTATGTGAAATCAAATGTTCAACATTCTGATATTTTTTACTTTGAATTCTCACTACAAAGACTGCATTTGCACTGAAATAGGGCTTTTTTTAACAAAAATTACTTATATAGGTGGTTTTCATTAACAATTTTGTTTAAAAATATTTCCCGGGATCAAATTTTTTCATTCCCGTTTCCCGGGAAATAAAAAAGTCCGTTAAATCCCAAACCCTAGTGATATCAAAAAATGTGATAAAAACCACCACCTAATTTCTAATGCATTTACATTTGAGTTATATATTTCGATATATATCAGCGCATTGTCACCTGTTCTACAAAATTTATAACAATCTGAACAATTTTCGGTTAATACATGTTACTCCGTAACAAGTAACTCATAAGGTTTTTTAACTTTAATAGCTTATATTTTAATAACCAATAAAGCTAAACACTAACTGTAAGAATTTTTATGAAGAGGAAAAGTGCCATTTTTAATAAAAATTAATACATTTTACAAACTTTTTCCTATATCTTAGCTATCACGACTTCAACTCTGTAACGATTTTTCGTCATAATTTTTGATAAAAATGGGTATACCAGAATTTTGGAGTTATCTATTATTTATATTGTGAAAAGTATAATGTTATTTATACTCAAATGATCGTTGGACTGTAAGTAATCATCCAGTATAACATACTTGAAGCTTTTCTGCAGCATGTAACATTCTCGAGATGAAAATGAATGTCTTTAATAAGATTTGAAAAAATGTTGTAAACTCCGTTCCTAATTTTTACACCAAACTATTTAACGAGTAAGAAAAACAATGTCATATTTGGATTCACCTTGTAGGCATCATGCGATTTTGTTTCGAAAAAAAATTCTGACAAAGCGTTTCTGAAAGAAAACGAAAAAAGTAACCAAATGTAAACTCCGTAACTGTAAACTCCGTAACCACAATTGTTTGCATCAGATTTCATTCAAATAAATGTAGATAAATGTTTAAAATATTTTAAAATAACCACAAACAGAAGTGATTCAACTAATATTTATGCGTCAAAAGACGATTCAACTAAAAATTTTGCGTCAAATCAAAAAAAGTTATCAGTTTTTTACCCTAAGCTGCTGGAGCGAAAAACGATTGATTTTGCATTTTATTGGTTTTGAATCGATATTTCGAGTCATTACTGACATTAGTTTGACAAATTAAATTTGTTTCACACAATTTAAGAATTTTTTGATCGCGAAATGTTATGTTTTTAATATATTATTTTGTAACTGCGCAACCGCTGTTTGGATTTTAAAAAATTTTATATTTTTGAAAAGCATTTAAAAGGACCAAAAATGTAAAATTAAAAAAAAATTTTTTTTTCGCGGAATGAATTGTATTTTTATTCGCGAAACCGCCAATTTGATAAACACAAATTATATATCATTGGAAAGCAAGTTGAAAACCCAAATACGAAAAACTAATAAATTGAAGAAAATTCGTACGTAATTTTTTTTGTTATATCTTTTGCTTGTGAAAATGTAAACTCCGTTACCACAAAAAAAATTAAAATTGTACAAAAAAGTTATTGCGACAACTTGTAGAAGAGATTTTTTGCAATTAGGTTTATAATGACTAAACTTACTGATTCCATTAAGAAAAAACCGAAATATTAACACTTTTTGCTTCACACAAATTTGGTCCAAAAATTTATCACATTTTTTTATTTCACCCTTATACAAACGACTTTCCATTTTTGGTTATAATTTCCGAAGGATTATAATTGGTAATTCAATTCAATTTCACAAACACGAATGAACAACAAACCCAAATGCATACAAACCAGTGTTGCCATTTCAGTGCTTTTCGGGTATTTTTTGGTGCTTTTTTCCTTCCCATACCCGGTGATTTTTTACAAATACCCGTTTAAAAAAAGCGGGTATTTACAGTGCTTTTTCAGATTTCTGGCAGTGCCTTTAGTGCTTTTTGTACAGTTTATATTTTTGGTATTTATTCTCGTTTTTTTAATTTTTATTCAATTTTCTGTCAACGTTGAAAAAATTATACGAACTATACAAAAAATACATTTTCTATATACATTTCTGCAAATGTTGATGCAAAAGTTGTGATTCTTTTGATAAAATGAATTGAGTGGAATATGAATTTACGCCATATGTTAAAATGTTGCAAACGCGATCAAGGGATTTTACCAAATTTGCAAAATAGGAAAATTAGTGAACTTTTCACTTCAATTGCAATTATATCCTAATTCCTTTGTTGTACTGTGTAATATAGTCGTGAGTTTTCAAACAAACAGTGAAATTTTTGTTGTGATTAGAAATCATAAGCATAAAACATTTTCAATTTCATTTGGTAAGTGAACTTAATTATCTTAGTAAGAGGAAGACTTGTGTTGTTCATGAACGAACCAGTTCAAAAAAAAACGATTCACTCAATTGAACGATAAGACATCGTTCATCATTATTTATTCTTTACGTTCAATCGTTCATTTCATTCTTTTTTTATTGATCGAAAAATTTTATTGCTTTTCCATTAAATTGCTTAAAGCATTGAGTGTTTTACATTCTTTATAAATCAATAAAATCAACAATATTTCAACAATTATAAAAAAAAAAATAAATGGTTTATTAATTTTTTTTGTAGTAGAGAGATATTATGTATCAGGCACCCGAAAACGTTTAATTTTTTGTTTTTATCAAAAATAAATATCACTAATAGTACATTGATACTGTGGACGAAAACTCGTTAAATGAGTTTTCGAACAGCTCTGAAACTACACCCATTCATACTGACATTTTCTTGACATTTATCGCGTTTTCAAAACTATATATTTAAATGTAACCATTATATTTAAAAGAATAGCATTTGCTTTCACTTTTTATTTAAATTAAAACACAATTCCAATAAACTTTAAACTATAATCTCTTAAATATCTGAATATTTATTTTTATATTTTGACAATTATTTTTAATTTTTTATCTTCCTTTTCTATACACAGTTGTAAAAAATTGTAGTTTTAAGTTTTGGATCGTATTTTCGTTCAAAACTCGTTGATATGGTATTTTCGTTTTGTTTTCAAAAGACCCAGCAAACATTAGGAAGATAAACCGCATGAATATGAAAATATATTTCGTTGTATTTATTGAATTTTTGAGCATAGAAAAAGCTTTAATATTGCGGAAAATATTGCCAATTTGTTGGTAAGTTAAGATTATTGCAGCAATAACATTTATCTTGCAAACAATACGAACTATACATTTTATTCGTACAGCCGTTATTATTGGGTAAATATGAAAATAACTGCTTTTAATAGTGCTTTGGAACGAAAACGTTTTAAACGAGTTTTCGCCCTCAGTATGAATGAGGTATAAAGTTGAAAGTGTTTTTATTTCTCAATCTAAAACAAAAAAATTTCAAATGTACTTTAAAATAAAAATATCCCTCAAGCTGAAATTCCAAAAATATCTTTAGGTATAAATATCAAAGATAAAAAATTGATTAAGGTCGGCTAACTTATCTAAAAGTACGCTTAATTTAAGACTATCCAGAATCATTTTAATGCAAATTTTATTCGTGGTTAAGGTTAAAGACCAACTTCACTACCTTAACCAAGAGTAAAATTCTCCTCAATATAACTCTAAATAGTGTTAAAATAAGCATTCTTTTAGATACGTTAGCCGACCTAAAAAAATAAATGGTTTTAAAACGTTTTTTTTTTGTTTTTCATCGTTTTTTCTAAGTACAAAAATATGAATAGAATTTAAAAATTTTTTTTCATTTATATGGTGGAGGAATCATATAATACCCTGGAGTGCACTGTTGGGCGGTATATACATACATATACATATATTGCAAATATTTTTTTTTCCTAAAATGTTTGCCAATAGACTAGCATTTTGCATCAATATTATTCACTTTCGGAATGAAATTGCTGTAGAAGTTTTCTAATTAAATTTTTGCATCATGAGACCTTTTTCGCACTGCGCCATTAATTTGCAATTTTTTAAGTGCAGATTTTTAAAATTCATAACCTAGGGACCATAATACCCATATTCCATACCAAAGTTTGGTAATTAGTTTGCAAAAAAAATTGGCAAAAAGAAAAATTTTTGCATCAATGTATTCTTTTGTAGAATATAAATTGCTGATTAGGTTTCTTAATTATTTTTTTGTATCATAAAGGCTTTTTTCGCATTCCGCCATTATTTTGCAATTTTTTGAGTGCGGTTTTTTAAAATTTGTAACCTTAGGACTATAATTCCCATATCTTATCGTAACGCAGAAATGTATGTTGTTTTAAGAATTTTTACAAAATTTATAATTGTAATCAGGCACCTGATATTGATAGTTTTAAAACGTTTTGTTTCTTCCTCAATACAAAGATAAAAAAATCTCAACTTTCCTGAAAATATCAGTACCGATATTTTTTAAATTTTGTTTTCGAAAAGAAAACAAAAAGTAAAAAAAATTATTTATTTATTTGGAATTCTATACATAAGACCAATTTCTCTTATTACAGTAGCTGTGTTTGTGCGGCAAGCTATCAATGTTGGCTTATGTCAGTCTCATACAAATCTGATATTAGCCAACGTTTAGTGTTAACTCTTAACGTTAATAATGTCAAATTTGTATGGGAATGACATAAGCCAACATTGATAGCTTGTCACACAAACACATACAGTATAGAATTTTACAATTGTGGTATACATTTTTCATTGTAACTTTACAAAAAAAATTTTAACATTAAAATCAAACATAATTTTTAATTTCCAAAAAAATGATAAGAAAAAAATATATATATACATATAAATGTTTACAACAACAACCCAAGAAACATTTTTACGGACACTCCGGCACATACGGAATCATGAATCCGGCTTTTACGGCACATTAACGGTCCGTAATACACGTATCCGTCAAAGCTTGTACGTATATGGAACATTAACGGTCCGTGTAATCGGATTTTCGAACATAAAACGTTATAACTCCGTTTCCGTACCGTAAAATACGGACTTAGTGGATTTTAATTTGTGTTCAAAATAAAAACAATTAAATTCTTTTAAAAACTTTTTGTGGCGATAAATTGGTGGCGGTAGCTAGAATATATCCAACACAACACAATCAACACATCATCAAGTCGCATACATATATTAGATGGTAAGATTAATAAAATATAGTGCGTGTTTTACAATGGTTTGTGGTTTATGTAATATCGTTTGTTTTTATAACAAAAGCTCTGTTCCACGTACGTTAACGCGGCTACGCAATATTTCCCAAATTGTGTGTAAATTGTTGTTGTTTCGAGTAAAACGCCATCGTAAATACAATCAATTAAACCATAACTAATTTATTTTTTCTTTTGCATGTATATGATCGATTCTATTATGGGTGACTGTCGTGTATTGATGCGCTAGATAAATAGCTAAACTGAGGTACTAATTATAGTGTAAATGTAAATAATATTGTTACTAATAAATCTATTAAAAATCCAAAAAAAAATTTACTCAAAATTAGTCAATTTAGATAGATATACAAGTCCGTTTTTGGTCCGGAGTCACGACGGACTTTCAACGGATTCGAATCAGTTTCGATGTTCCTTAAAATCCGTTTTCTGGTCCGTATACGGATCCGGAAAACGGTACGTAAGCGGAGTTGGATTCCGTTTATGACGGACCGAAAACGGTACGTAAACGGAACGATTTGTTTGTTGAGAAGTTTATCAAAAAGCAAAAATAAAAATATAATGACAAAATATTATTATTATCCAATCATTAACATTAACATTATGAAAACAAAATATCCATCACGAAAAATAAATTCATTTGTACACAAGTAATTTTTTTTATTGAGGAAAAAACAAAATAAAACGTTTTAAAAGCAGGCACCCGATATTAATACTTTTAAAACGTTTTAAAAGCAGGCACCCGATATTAATACTTTTAAAACGTTTTATTTTGTTTTTTCCTCAATAAAAAAAATCACTTGTGTATTTGAACTTATTTTTCTTGATGAATATTTTGTTTTCATTAATTTTTTTATTTTTTGTTTTCTTTTCGAAAACAAAATTTAAAAAATATCCGTACTGATATTTTCTTGAAAGTTGAGAATTATTTTTATTTTTGTATTGAGGAAAAAACAAAAAAAAAGTTTTATTTTGTATTGAGGAAAAAACAAAATAAAACGTTTTAAAACGTTTTTTTTTTTAGTTTTTTCTGATTACAATTACATATAAATTTTGTAAAAATTCTTAAAACAACATTCATATGGACACATTTCTGCATCCAATGATATATACCTTTGCGTTATTAAAAAGTAATAAAAATTTCCGAAGAAGAGACTTCTACAAGCATGATAGGCTGAATAATTTTGTGCAAAAGAAAAACTGTAATCATTATAACCATAGGATTTGTGAGCAACTAACCACAAAAACTGCACTTAAAAAATAATGGCGGAACGCGAAAAAAGGCTTTATGGTACAAAAAATTAATTTTGATATTTAGTCAGCGATTAACATTATGCAAACAAATATATTGATGCAAAACTATTCCTTTCTGCAAAATTTTTTTTCGTGATTTTTTTTTGCAATCTAACTAGCTAATTTTGGTATAGGATATACTATGTATTATAGTCCCTTGATTGTGGATTTTAAAAAACCCCACTTAAAAAATTGCAAAATAATGGCGGAACGCGAAAAAAAACCTTTATGGTACAAAAAATTAATTTAAAATTCTTATTAGAAAATTACATTCTGCAAACAAATACACTGATGCAAAAAATTTTCTTTTCGGAAAATTTTTTTCCCGAATTTTTTTTTTGCAAACTAACCACCAAACTTTGATATGAGATAATTGGTATTATAGTCCCTAGATTACGAATTTTAAAAACCCGCACTTAAAAAAATGCAAAAAAATCGGGGAACGCGAAAAAAAGCTTTTTGGTACAAAAAATAAATTAAAAAACTCAGTCAGCGATTTACATTCTGCAAATGAATATGTTGATGCAAAAATTTTCCTTTTTGCAAAATTTATTTTTCGCGAAATTTTTGCGTACGAACTACCAAACTTTGGCATAAGATATGGGTATCATAGTCCCAAATTTATGAATTTTAAAAACCCGCACTCAAAAACTTTTAAACTTAATCAGCGATTAACATTCTGCTATACATATGTTATATATTGATGCAAAACTATTCCTTTTTGGAAAATTATTTTTCCCAATTTTTTTTTGTTTTTGTAATCTAACCAGATAATTTTGGTATAGGATATAGGTATTACAGTCCCTAGGTTGTGAATTTAAGAAAACCGCGCTAAAAAATTTGCAAAATAATGGCGGAACGCGAAAAAAAGCTTTATGGTAAAAAAATTAATTAAAAAACCTAATCAGCAATTTACATTCTGCAAACGAATACATTGATGAAAAAATTTTTGTTTTCGTAAAATTTTTTTCGCGAATTTTTTTTTGCACTAGATTATGAATTTTAAAAATCCGCACTTAAAAAATTTAAAAATAATGGCGGAACGCGAAAAAAAGCCCTATGGTACAAAAAATAAATTAAAAAACTCAGTCAGCGATTTACATTCTGCAAACGAATACATTAATCGAAAAATTTTCCTTTTTGCAAAATTTTTTTTCGCGAAACTTTTTGCATACTAACCACCAAACTTCGGCATAAGATATGGCAATTATAGTCCTAAGGTTAAAAATTTTAAAAAACCGCACTCAAAAAATTGCAAAATATTGGCGGAATGCGAAAAAAGTCTTTATAATACAAAAAAATAATAAAGAAACCTAATCAGCAATTTATATTCTGCAAAAGAATACATTAATGTAAACATTTTTTTTTCCCCAATTTTTTTTGGCAAATTTTTTTTTTTTGCGAACTAATTACCAAATTTTGGTATGAGATATGGGTATTATGGTCCCTAGGTTATGAATTTTAAAAATCTGCACTTAAAAAATTGCGAATTAATGGCGGAATGCGAAAAAGGTTTCATGGTGGAAAAATTTAATTAGAAAACTTATACAGCGATTTCATTTCGAAAATGAATAATATTAATGCAAAATGCTAGTCAATTGGCAAATATTTAAGCAAAAAAAAAATATTTGCAATATATGTTTGTATGTATATACCGCGCAACAGTGCACTCCAGGGTATTATATGATTTTCTACAGATTTGAAACCAAAAACCAGAATAGTATCTCCACCATAAAAATAAAACAAAAATTTTAAAATTCTATTCATAATTTTGTACTTAGTACAAAGATGAAAACCAAAAAAAAAAAAAAACGTTTTAAAACGTTTTAAAAAGTTTAATTTTTTTTATCAATTTTTTTATCTTTGATATTTATACCTAAAGATATTTTTGGAATTTCAACTTGAGGGATATTTTTATTTTAAAGTACATTTGAAATTTTTTGTTTTCGATTGAGAAATAAAAACATTTTGAACTTTAGGGATATTTATTTTTAATAAAAACAAAAAAAAAAACGTTTTCTGGTGCCTGTTTAAAAGTATATATTAATATCGGGGGCCTGTTATATATATATTTTTAAAATAGTATTTATAATTCGGAGAACACTGGTATTATAAAGCTTAAAGGCAAAATCGGGTGCCATTGTGCAGCCATGAAAATAAAAAAAGAAAACATTTCTTATAGACGAATAAATTTTACAGTCACTGACGTGGTCGGATTTTAAAATTTTTGATTTAAATGGAAATAGTA
This sequence comes from Leucophora obtusa, assembly GCA_949987735.1. Classification (NCBI taxonomy): domain Eukaryota; kingdom Metazoa; phylum Arthropoda; class Insecta; order Diptera; family Anthomyiidae; genus Leucophora; species Leucophora obtusa. Next base: position 63,999,269 of record OX465296.1, read on the forward strand.
TGAACCCAGCAAAATCGTTCATTACCAAATAAGTGATTATATAATAGAAATTCATAGCTCCGCACAACTTATTTTTTGGCGTCTAAACTCATTATTTTTGTTTGGCGTGGTCGTTTTTATAAGTAGTCACGCTTACCCTCTCGCTTACGAAAAAATGAGAAATAAGTAGTTATAAGATTTTGAATAATAAGTGGTTACGCACATGCTTACAAAAAGTTTAATTATAAGTGGTTATCCGATTGTTTACTTGATTCTTAAAAATAAGGAGTTAGGCAAATAATATTAGCCTAAGGAAATACATTCAGAAAAATTTAAGTTTTCTCTAGTGTGTAATTTTAGGACTCGCCATAAAAATTTAAACATAAAACATATTTACATATAATAAAAAAATTTAACTGTGTAAAAAGTACTTATTTAAACTAATACGAGTAAGTCATTATTTTATATTTAGAAACAATGAATACAATAGGCCGTTATTAGGAAGTCATTATTTTATATTATAAAATAATGCAAAAGGTAATGATATATCATTTTTTGGTAATGCAGATAGTAATGAGGTGTCATTACCAATATTTTGCTGGGAAGGTAAACTCAAAAAACAGCAAAAACAAATCCTTGTTTTTATTTTTCAAAAATTTTTAAATATCAATAAATTACTTAATTTTGTAGTCCGCTACAAAGCAAAAAAAGACTGATCGAAAATCGGTGCACCCGTTTAAGATGTGCTTTTAACATTGTTGGAATAAAAATTATCCCTACTTATGTATGTACTTTATTCACTGAAAATTCTAAAAGAATTTATTTCATAGTATTTGAGATATTTGCCTTACAAGCTTTAGGTTTCGGATAAATGCAAAAATTTCAATTTAATTTAAAAAAATAAAACATTAAATTTATTTAAAAAAAATTAAGCTGAACTTACAAATATTCCGAAAAAGAAATCGGTAAAAATTACAATTTCTACTAAAAATTTTAAAAATACAATTTCTAAGTATACTAGGGAAAATTTACGATTAATGGCATTAGTATTAGCCAGCGAGTGAATTTTGACTCACAGAAAAGTATCGAGACTCGCATTTGTTTTATAAATATTTTGAATTTACATTGTAATCAAATGTAATAAAATATCACACAACGAGTTTGTTTTAGGTGGTGTAAATTTTTATTTCAAAGAATTTTTCATCAAAATTTTACAGCATATAAATAGAAAAAAGTTCAAACTATTTAAATATCAAAGAAAAAATTCAATAAAATAAAAAATCTAAAGAGAGTAAACCCCTTAAATGTTTGTTTTTTTTCATATAACCCATTTTTTATTATTAAATTTGTAATTTTTCTGACACTTTTACCCATTAATTCACAAACATTTTATAAAGTTATAGAAGGTTTATGGCACAAATTTTATATGAAAAATTTTTATGTAATCCTCCGTTAACTTTGTAATGAGTTTATGAATTAACACTTTAGCCTACAAACAATAGAATTAATTAAAGTACATGTAAAATATGTATATAGCGGGCCATACATTTACAATATTATGGTACAACTTTCCAAGTGGTGCAAGCATATTGACTGTGTATGTATTAAATTGAAGGTTGAGCAATATTATGTAGTGAATGAAAACACTTTTGATTTTTATTGGATAACTGGAAATATTGCATAATCTATTGGCAACCGATTGCAGTTTTAATTTTCCGCTGTTTATGTTTGTGTGCATTTTGAGGTTAGGTTGAATTCATATATTGCATAAAATATTGTGGCGATATTTTGTATCATATATGTTCCAATTTATTGTTTGGTGTGTGGCAAAACGAGAAAAATACTGTGCCATTATATTGGACATGATATTGCAAATGTATGGGGGGCTTAATGCGACAAAATATTGTCAAACTATTGGCTTAGTGTCAAACGAACGACACAGTTCACGAACTGCCATTCAGTCGCAGCTCAAAACAAAAAACGATTGAACAATTTGAATGAACTAGTTCAATAAATTGTATTTAACGACAATGATCGAGTGACCAAAATGAACGATTAAGCCTAACTCTAGTCTAGGTTTTATCAAAGAAATAAGTTTTTTTTTCTATCTATAAATTCAGGTGTTAACCACTTGGTACAGTTCTATCTCGAAAGACTCACCTCAATTCGTTCTGCGAGTGTAACATTTGTACCAGTTTTTTTCTTTAATTTTCGTCCTTAAATTGTGGTTTTCAAACTAGTTCTGCAACTAGCTCCAAAGTGGGAGCTTGGTGACAAATGCCCCTTTCCTATGACATCTCTATATTAAATTCTGCAGTTTTTTCTGCACTCACAATATTATTTCTTTAAAAACAATCTAAAATTCATATTAAATTAATTGAAAACACAATTAAAAAGAGCACTACTGACTTTTCAATATAATCAAACCATTTTGCTATTTACTTTCAAACATTGTTTACCCGAGTAAAAATAGTTATATAGGAAATTATATAATTTAATATGGACTAATATGTTTATATATAGTCAAGTGTAACACTATATCTTTGCGGATATAATTATGTATAGCTTTGAGTTTTTCAAAAATTTCTTATATGATGGCATATATAGATCAGTATAAATATACATGTCCCCATATATATTTGTATGTGCCATATGCTATGACAATTTTAATACATCGTCATATATAATTAAAAATGGCTTTATCGGAAAATATATAAAGTTTTATATAGCTCAATGTTAAATTTTTTTCTAAGTTGTTTTAGATATGTTTAAGTATAGCGCAATGTAAAAAAAATTCTATGTTTTTTTGAGATATATTTATGTATGATTTCAAAATATAAAAGGCGTACTCATTATAACTCGTAAATTCCTTGTAAACCTTGTATAAATACAAGCCACATTTTTATGTATGGAATTTGACATTAAACTCATAGACATACCAGGTTTACACAGTTTACGGGTAGAATACATGTTTATATGAGAAGGCTTAAAATGCTTGGTTAGAATTATGTACAACTTCTTCTAAATTTTTATTTAAATTGTTAATTCTTAACTTAAGTGTGTTATTTTTCAGTACTTTTTAATAGTTTTTGTTTTGATCTTGAAGTATGAAGCGTTATATAATTATGTCTTTCTACATCAAATTAGATATAATTATATCGGGTCAAAATCCGGATAAGATTCTATATGATTCAATATATTTAGATCTTATCCGATATAATTTTATCCACCATTTTTCGGATCATAGCATATCTCCAATTATATTAAATAAGATATCATAACATATGACATCATATTATTTTTTTTACCCGGGTAAATAAACTATACAAGAAAACAATCGAAAGTCTTTCAAAATAATCTTCAATATTTAACTGACAGAAAGTCAGAAAAACAATTTTGTGGTTTATTTTTTTAAAATTTTAAAGTTTTTTCTTTTTTGTTTGCAAAACACGACAAACACAACACATGTTTGTGTGTAAATACGTGTGAAGAATTTATTTTATTTTGAATTGAAATAATTTTGTATCTTATGCCTCATTCATACTGAATCCAAAACTAGTAGTTTTCAAATTTATTGTGTTTTCGATTGTCAAATCCCATACAAATTTCAAATCGAAAACTTAAAAAAAACCAAAACTTCTAGTTTTAGGTTCAGTATGAATGAGGCTTAAACAAATTATTTTGAGCAAACAATTTGAAATTATCTGAAAAATATTTAAAACAGAAAACAGCGAAATTATAAAATTTTTTTTATCTAAAAATTGAAAACAAAAACTTAAACATTTAATTGAAAATATCAACGTCTACTGAAAATACGTATTTTTATGGTTTGTGTTTGAATGACCGATACACATAAAGAATTTACAAAATTCTAATTAAATTACATTGTGCTAGTCGCAAATTTCAACAATCTGGACATCCTACAGATTAAGATAACTCGAGTACGCTACATTTCAATGGCCATTTTTAAAATTAGCGCTCGTATTCGCGATTAAAAAAATTATAATTTTATACTTCTGGGATAATTTTTTATTATAAATTTATCAAATTTGATTAAATATGTACAACATAAAGGAAGCTGTAATTAGTTTTTGCTAAATTTTATTTCGCGATTTTTTTTTCATCAAATTTTTTTTTCCAAATACATTTTTTTTCCAAATAAAAACTACAATGTTATGTTATTTTGTGTGTACTCAATAGGATTTAGAAATATATTCAATAGAGTTTAGAATAAAAATTTATTTCGGAAAAAAATTGCAAAAAAAACTTTTCCGCAAAAAAAGCGAAAAATTGTATTTAACAGAGTTGGATTCATTTAAATTCTAAAATGTTCCTAAAAGTATAAAAATATCGTTTTATGGTAGGGTAGAGGGGGCATCCTTCACCAGTGGGCACATACACTAATCCCATTTTTCTCCGATGTTAAGGGAGATAAAAAATTGGAAAAAATATATTTTGTGCATTTTTCAATTGCTTTTCCTTGACATCCACTTTGACGAATTTATATCACATGTGGTCGCAGATAGATGTGTTTTTGTATTTTTTGGGGTGCCAAAAAAATAATTGAAAGCAACTACATTTTGCAATAACTTCCTCAAATCGTGTGATAAAAAAATAATTTTTCATTATGTGAGACCTATGATCCTAAGCTTTCAGAAAATAATAATTTGATTTTAATAAATGCTTAAAAAGTGTGAAAATATTAATTTTATGTAAGTGCCTGCCTCACAATCACCAGATGGCCCCTGGAGCTACGAACAGTTGGTGCTTCCCTGCCTAAAATGCTCTATAAGACTTTTCTATATGTTTAAAATATGTTCAATAGTAAATTAGTACAATCGTGTTCATTCTTAAATTTATATTAATTATTTAGTTTTTTATAATTTTGAAGAATCATTATATTATAGTTTTAAATAATTTTTTTTAATGTAGTGGAGATTAATTGATTAAAAAGAATCATATACCTTAAAGAACTTATTCTAAATTATTTATTTCAGTCATTTAAACATTGACTTTGCCGTATTAACAATATTTTTTGTTGAAATTGTATCTAGATCTTTTGTCGAATATGCCCCAGGTTTGGGGCAGTTACGCCGATTTGGGTTACTTTTGAAATCATAAAAAAAAGTAAAAGAAAATATGCAAATAATTAGAATAAAAATCATAGAAATTAAAGCCAAGATATGTAGATCTTCAATTTGAAAGTAATTTTTGAAAAATAATTAGGGGTTAAGAAATCACAGTGCTTTGGAAAAGAGTGGTGAAGGATCCCCCCTCTACCTTACTTTAGTATTGAAATTTTAAATCGCGAATATGAGCACTAACTTCGAAAAACGACTAGCACCATTGAATTCAGCGTACTCAAGTTAGAATTCCCAGAAAAACTTTGGTAGTAGGTGCGATATACTCACGCATTACCTTGTAATGACATCTCGTTACCTTCTGCATTATTTGAAAACAAAAAGTAATGACTTACCAATTACTGATTACGTATTGCATGATTTATAAAAGGAAAGTAATGATTAAAACATTTTTGAAAATCTATTTTTAGACATATTACTTTGTGTTTTTTTGTAAGCATGTGTGCAAGGTGTATATTTTTCGCTATTACGAAAGAATATACGAAGCACAACAGTTCATTTACTTTTTAAGAAATCAAATGTTATATGTGTCGATAATCAGGTGGTAGAGTTCTTGGCTAACAAGCAGGGATCCCAGGTTCGAATTCCAGCGTGACCACGTTTATATATGGGGGATTTCATGTCAAGTGACCCAACTTTTGAAATCGATTTCTTCCGATTTGGATGAAATTTGCACCAAGGTGCAAATTGGATAGTAGTTTAGCCAAAAATTTTCAACAAGATCGGTAAAAAAGTTTCTGAGTTAGAGGGTAGAGTTTGCTGTTCGGTTTTAATCGAAACCGAAACCGCGGTTTTCCAAGCCTCAAAACCGAAACCGAAAACCGACAAAAATAAGTCGGTTTTTAACAAATACTTTAAACAATTAATACAAACAACTAAATTGCATATTATTGAATCTTGAATTTCGAAAAGTCTCAGCTCCTATTTGACAAAATTTTGTACTTAATTCTAAAATTATTTAATTAAAAGTCGCTTTAAAGATTTTTTGTTTTTGTTATTACGGATAACATAAACTGAGACTTATAATTTTAGAAAAAAATTGCACCGAAAAGTCAAGTGGTTTAAGAGATGAGCTTCACATATTCAGTTACGATTTTCACCGCGTATTTTTCAAAAAGCATTATTTCGTATTCCGCGAAATTTATAAAATTTTAACTTTATATTGTTTTAAACAAATTGCTAAAATTTAAACTCTTTAAAATACAGCTTTAATAGCCGAAAACAGAAAATTAATTTATAACGGGTTTCCCCGTTTATTTCTTCTCCCGGAAAGGTTTCGAAATGGCGTTATTGCCTTTAAATATTCGAGTGAGAAATTCAATCGAATTTTTAAAGATATCTTGGACGTACCCAATAAACCATAAAACGATAATGTATCATTAACGATTTCATATTAAGTATCATAATTGCTATCGTTTATGATACAAAAATATGCGCTCGTAATGATATCATAATTTTTCGTTTAGATATCATGTATATTTGTTTATTTCAATATCGTTAATGATATCATATTTTCATGGAATAGTGATAAAATAACGACAAAATTTTTTAAATATGACGAAAATATTATCGCGCTGCATGATATTTTCGATATCATAATGATATCGTTATTTCATAAAAAAACGATATCAATTAATGTACATTTTTATTCACAGTACCTATCACAATATGAATCGTTAATGTTATCATTAGGACAAACTTATCATCGAAATGATATCGTCACGAATTCGAAACGATATCGTTTGGTTTGTTGGGTATTAAACTATTTTATTTATATGCATATTTAATTATCATATAGTTAGTTAGAATATTGTTATATTTAATTATTTTAAAACAATTCTATTAATATCGCAAGAAAACCGAAAAATAACCGAAACCGCGGTTTTTATAATTTTGAAAACCCGAAACCGCGGTTTCCAAATTTTTCGGTTTTTAGCAAACTCTATTAGAGGGGATTAAAATTTGACATTTTGGCCAAACAGTTGTTCTTTCTCATCCATGTAACTTATTACCTATTGGTGTAAGCAAAATTTGTCCCAAACAAATTGTATATCTATTTCTGCAATCTTTGGGAAAAAATTTTTTAAAAATTATAAAAAATTTTTTCAATATTTTTTTTTTTAAATTAAAACTTTTTTTTATTTTTTTTTTTAATTTTTTGGTTCAAAAGAAAGCTTAATTCTTTTCCTTTACGGCAGTTTTGGTCGCTTAGTGGGATGAGAGTGGGATATATATAAAAAATAATTTCTAAATCAAGACAAAGGTTTTTCAATGTTTAGCATATGCACTATTTTGAATTTTTTCTATTTGTGTGTAAGTGTTTCTAAAACCTTAAAAATAAAACTTTTGCTAAGAAACTAGACAAACTAATCTTTCCGACGGTATGTGACATACCTAACTAGCATTTCATACCTTCGATACTGTAATACCCACAATATGTTAATCCCAGGAATAAAATCACTTTTTTTTTAATAGAAATGTTGACAAACTAAATTTTTTTATTTGTTTGTAATTATAATTAAATTAATATAAAATAATAGTAATAAAAATAATAATAAAAATAAAAAGATAAATAATTTAATAAAATTTAATCTTAATCACATTTATATCATAACTATTTTTACACTTATTTAATTGTAGCTGATGAAGTGTTTAAGTTGTGCAAATTTTCAAATACCTTTCATCCTACCTATTTATCGCCTTTATTTTTTTCCGCTCCTTTTTTGGCATTACTAGGTTCAGCTGTTGATTTCGCTGCTGGTTTATTTTTTGGCTTTGGAAAGAAATCGCATTTAGTAGAGGCAGAAAACTTTTTCAACTTTTTCAAGACCATTCTCTTTTGCATTTGAACTTTCTTGCCATCGATTCGTACAGACACCCAGTCTTTCATCCCTGGCATCAAGCGACTCATATCATCTCGCTGATAAAACTGAGTTACTAGAGCTTCAGTTTCGCACTCTAAAGTTTTTCCTTTCTTTTTGTTTGGGAGTGAGAGCATCCCATGGTCAGCAACCAATTTTTTTAGCAATTCTTGCTTTTCGTTGAGACGTTCCAAACTCAAAGGCGGATTATGGGACCGTAAACGTAAATGTGATGTAACTGTACCGTGCCGTAGCTAAAAAGTAAACTTATAGAATACCGTAAACGACATTACAGCATCTATTTCATGTGATTTTATATTTTATTCTAAAATTTTCCATTTATTTTAATTTTTATTTCTAATTTGTTGTTTGAATCTATTTTCTTTATTAATTTTATATTTTTTTCCAACTAAAATCATTCAGCTGTTTCGATGACGGATAGAAAATTCTGATTTCAACAGAATGATCCGGCAAGTACGTCTACATTTACGTGTGCGTAACCACTTGTGTAAACTTCTTCTTGTGGTTTCGAAACAGCTGATTCGTTACAGTTACGTTTACGGTTGGGTAACTCAGCCTTCAGTCATTATTTTTACATAACTCCATGTCGAGGGAGCAAGCGTAAGAAGTTGAACTCTTTCAGCTCTACTCTGTGACGTTTTGTATTTCTCTTTTATTTGTTCAAGAACTTCTACTGCATCGTTATGATATTTGTTTTGACACTCATTCTTTGAACGTATACCTTCTACTGAAAAGTTAGAATGACCATCATTATGAAATGAAATTATCAACTGTTCTGTCATCATTATCAGAGTTATTTTTGTCTTCATCTGGAATAATTTCAACGCAAGGCTCATTTCTATTCAAATCTGATAATTCGTTCAACTTTCCGAACTCTTTCCTGCATGACCCACAAATTTGGAACCGTTTTGACAGCGTAGGGAATTCTTTTACTAAGTCGTCGGAAATATTTCGCATATCTGATGATCTGTGAATTTTTTTGTTAAAGGGATTAAAACTAAAAGAAGCAAATATATCACTTTGAAGCTTGGCCTTTTTAGGAGCTGTAAAAACTAATTATGTAAATAACACACGTGTTAAATTTTTTAGAAACTACTATGCTCTTGCCGATCCTTTTAGAAGAATTTTTTTTTTTCATAATTTTATTTATTGAATCTTCACAACAGTGAAAAATCTTATGTACTAAAGCTAAAATATTAAGCCCAGCCAGTGCCAGACAAAATTTTAATTTTAACATTAAATATTTTTTTAATTTGATGCAAAGTAAATGTATAGAAAAAATTAAAAACGATAAATTAGAAGTTTAATTTTTAAAAAGGTCGAAAAAACTAATTTTTAATTTTTAAATAGAAATTAAAAACCAACAGTTTGTTATAAAGAATATACATTTATTCTATAGAGCCAAATCAGCGGTGGTCCTTCTTAGGAGGCGTCGGTGTCCTTGATCCTCAAGCAGTTTACGAGCCAATGAATTTGGGTGCAGTTGCAGCCTCTTTAAGTAGTTTAAGGTGTATCTCGCGATTTCATCATTAACGGTGGGAACATTCAAATCTGAGTGTATGTTCGCATTTCTTATATACCATGGTGCGCAGACAATGGTTCGCAAAATATTGTTCTGCTTCCTTTGAATTTTTTGAACATTTGATGCAGACGCAGTGCCCCAGATTTGGATGCCGTAGCACCATATAGGTTTCAAAATCGAATTATACAACAACAACTTGCAATCAAGGCCAAGTCTAGAATTTCTTCCAATTAGCCAATTAAGTTCTATTGCTTTAAGTTTTATTTGTGTTTTTTTGGCGTCGATATGGTTCTTCCACGTGAGACGACGATCAAGATGTATACCAAGATATTTGACATTTGAGTGTTGGGGCACTTTGTGATTGTTAATTTTGATAAAAGAGCATGTTTCTTTCCTTGAAGTAAAAGTCAAATGAATACATTTCTGTTCATTCACCTTTATCTTCCACTTTTTCAGCCACGATTCCAGTTAAAATACGTGTTCCTGCAATATTCGAGGGGCTTCATATGGGTTTTTGTGACAACTCAAGATAGCCGTATCATCAGCATATGTAGACGTATGAGTATTACCATCAGTTGGCATGTCAGAAGTATACAAAAGATACAAGAGTGGGCCTAAAATGCTACCTTGAGGGACACCGGCCCGAATATCTTGAGGAGAGCTGAAGAAATCACTTTCCTTGACAACAAATTTACGATTGCTTATATAGCTTTCGAGTATATTATGTGTGTTACGTGGCAGTATATTTTTAATTTTAAATAACAAACCTTCGTGCCAAACTTTATCAAAGGCTTGCGATACGTCAATAAAGAGTGCAGAACAGTAATTCTTATCCTCAAAGGCCTTTCGTATTTCACTAACAAGTCTGTGAACTTGCTCAATGGTGCCATGCTTTTTACGAAAACCGAACTGATGAGCAGGAATTAGGTTATGTTGAGTTACAGTTATCGTTACTCTGTTTGCCAATAGTTTCTCGAAGAGTTTTGATAAATTAGATAAAAGATTCAACTTTAGTGAGATCTTTTCCTGGCTTGGGTATCATTTTAATGAGGGAGACCTTCCATACTGGTGGATAATATTCAAGGCGTAATATTGCATTAAAAATAAAAAGTATTATTCTTACAGCTATCTGGGGTAACTCCAAGATCATTTTGTTACTAATTTTATCGGTACCAAATGCTTTTTTTTGGGTTTAATTCTGAGATAGCATTTTCGACCTCTCGCAACTCAAAGCGAATGGGTACCTTTACGTGCCGTGGCAAAATTGGTGGTAACTCGACTATTGTATTTGGATCGTTTGGCATAAATACAGATTATAACTGTTTTGCAAATAACTCGCCTTTCTCCGTATCATTTCTAGCCCAGCTTCCGTCAGATTTACGCATTGGAGGTTTACATATAACAGGTCTTTTTAGATTCTTTGTAGCACGCCATAATGAATAGTCCGTTCTTGCCGTAGCCTCCAGATTTTCCAAAAAATCATTCAGTGAGTTATTTCTTTGTAATTCAAGTAATTTGCGTAACTTGTTTGAGCATTCTTTAAATCGAGCCTTAAGTGCAGGAGATCTGTGAAGCTGCCACTCTCTACGAGCTCTTCTTTTCTCATTTAAGAGTCGCTCAATATCAACTGAAAAAATTGGATTTTGTCTGGATTGTCGGGGGGGGGGGGGGGGGGGTTTGGTAGCAAGTCGTGCAGCAAGTTTAAGATAGGATTCAAAATTCCTAAGTGAGAGATCAATGTCCTCTGTTGTTCTTAGCAATATATTTTCCGAGCAATGAGTACTGATAAATTTTTTATATTTTAGCCAATTTGTTCCTTTGCCTGTAAGTGTTAAGTCACCGGTTGGAGATACAATTCGAGGGTTTATGAGGGAAACAATAGTGGGTGTATGATCAGAAGAGAGTTCCAATGAGGATTCTAAGTGCACCAAATTTCTTGCTATATTTTTAGTTACTCCAAAATCAATGAGATCCGGTATTTTATTTCGATCTGATGGCCAGTGTGTGGGTTCGCCGCTGGAGATCACATCCAAATCCATTTTATTAATTGTATCAAACAATACACGGCCCCTCGGGGAACAGAGCCTTGACCCCCAGAAAGTGTGCTTGGCATTGTAATCGCCAGCTGCCAGAAAGCGTAAGCCTAATGATTCGAAAAAAGATTTAAATTGATTTTCAGAAATCTTAAATTTCGGGGGGAAATAAACCGAAGAGATCACTAGGTTCATATTATTTTCTTCTATAAATACTGAAGAGGCTTGAAGATAATCCTCACAAAGATCACACATGAGATAATGTTTCAAGCGAGTTTTTATTAAGATACCTGAGCCTCCACACGCCCTGCCTCTGGGATCTTTTGTGTCATAAAATGTATACTCATTAATTGAAAAATTACTACGAGGGGTTAAGTGGGTCTCAGAAACAAGAATTATGTCAATCTGTTTGCTTCTTAGAAAATAACTGAGTTCTTCTTTATGTTGGCGTATGCCGTTAGCGTTCCAAAAACATATTTTCAGAGTATTCATGGTTTACTCAGTAAAGCCTGCAGTAACATAGAAGAATTTGCTGCGATTATAATAACCTATATCAATTTATTGACTTTTTTCTAAAAACTGATGTAATTAAACGTAACATAATTCTATTTCTAAACACGTAACCTTTTGTGATTTATGTTAACTTATGTAATAAATATATTTTATATAATAGTCTGTAAGGATTTAAATCTATTGACTAAAATAAATAAAAATAAAAAAAATAATCTTTAACGCTGTTTCTTAGTAACTGATTTACGAATGTCTTCAGAATGACAATAAATAGTTTTTTCATCAGATCATATAGGTAGTGCCTTTTACTGAATGTGTCTAAAATTTTTTATTAGGGTCAAGAAGGGCTTAATGTGGGTTAACCGCATATAACATAATAAAAATAATAAAGTACCTTTTTTAACCAAATATACCTAGATAATAATAACAAAAATAAGCCACCTGTTAATTTTTACCTCTTAAAAATATTAAAAAAATCTACCTGTTAACTTCTACTTCTCCACCCACTTTTTAAATTCAAGTGTCATAAAATAATAATAAACTGGTATTTCGGAGAATGACCATAAAATATTTCCACCTGATTCAAAAATTTGTCTCTGGGGCACCTGTTGTTTTGACAATAAAAATCACATTTAGTATTACGTGCGCTCAAAACTACTTATAAATAGGATTGACAAAAAAGCCGCAATGAAAGGCAGATAAAAGACTTAGGAAACATTTTGGTGTTAGAAAATTAATGGCGGTCGGGCTCACATTGCACCGCTCCAGAAACCAACAGCGAAATCAACAGCTGAACCTGGTAACGCCAGAAAAGGAGCGGCAAAAAATAAGGGAGATAAATAGGGAGGATGAATGGTATTTGAAAATTTGCACAACTTAAACACTTCATCAGCTACAAATAATTAAGTGTAAAAGTAGTTATGATATAAACGGATCTAATGTGATTAAGATTAAATTTTATTAAATTATTTATCTTTTTATTTTTATTATTATTATTTTTATTATTATTATTATTTTATGATAATTTAATTATTATTACAAATAAATAAAAAACAATTAATTTGTCAGCTTTCTATAGAAAAAAGTGATTTTTTCCTGGGATTAACATATTGTGGGTATTATGGTATCGAAGGTATGAAATGCTAGTTAAGCCCCGTTTAGATTATCACACAAGTGTCAGAAATGTGTTGTATAACGAAAATGTATAATAGTGTGAACACTGTTCGTTAAATACATGTCAAAATGGTAGCACATATTTTAAAAAGCGGTCACACTTTTTTGACAAGATTTATTTTTGAAATATTTCGTAAACTTACCACTTGTCTCAACATAAGTGTTGTGTTATTCACAAATAAATGTAAACAAAGATTAAAAACAACTAATGGTGAAAAAAAGTAATAATCATTGGCGGATGTAGCCCACCCTAGACTGCTTTTTGCCCACCCCAGAATTTTAAAAAATCTGTCTATAATTCTTGTTCTATGATTATTTTTTTTTTTAAATATCAATTAATCCTGTGTTTTTGATTATAAAAATGTCTTCTAGTTTCCTAGGAAGATAATTTGTTGGAATCTAAGGGTCAGTTTTACAGCCAGAACTAATATCGATTTGTGTCTTGAATATTTCTTAAATAAGAAATATTGTATAAAAATTCTTAAATAAGAAATATTTAAGAAACAAATCGATCTTAGTTCTGGTTATAAGAGAAAAATTTCTTGGATTTAATAGTTTTTTAAAGGAATAATTGGTTAATATTACAATCATATAAATTTGTAAAAATAGCAGAAAAAGCAACTAAAAATTAGTTAAAAATAATGCTCCAGAAAGAACTGTTTGTTTTTGCTAAATACAAGTAAAATAAGAACAGCAAAAATAAAGCTGTTAAATTTGCAGAATTTTAGTTATATTTAAGTCAACTTTTAGTTAATTGGAAATGACAAATTGTATTGTAAAATCTACAGAAAATTTTGCTAAGTATTAGTAGGCTAAAAATAGCAAGAACAAACTGTTATGTCTATAATTTTTTGTTATCTTTAAGCTAAATTTAGTTATATGCAAATAGCAGTCTATAATGTTGAATTTGCGGAAATATTTACTAAAAGAAATTGTAAAACTGTAAATTTAACAGGTTTATTTTTGCTGTTCTTATTTTACTTGTATTTAGCAAAAAGAAATCTGCTAATTTAACAGTTTCTTCTGCAGGATCATTTTTAACTAATTTTTAGTTACTTTTTCGATTTTTACAGATTTATTTCTATGAGTGTACACTTTAGTTCCTTTTAAATGTCTTTTTTTGTATGAAAAAAACGCATTCGTAATGTCGAAAGTGTTTTTTAAGATTAAGGGTCTGAGAATGGGCAAATAAACAGCGAAACATAAATGGAGCCCTTGCCCACCCCAGAAAAATGGTCCAGGTACGCCTATGGTAATAATAGAAGAAAAAATACTGTTTTAATTGATTTGTTGTGTGCAGAGCTTTGAAGAATTAATTCCTTAATTCAATTTTTCAATTCTGAATTAAAAATTCGATGAATTAATTCACAAAGCACCATATATTGAATAGAATTAATTCATATTTGTTTTCGTTCGATTTATTTTGTTTCGAATTAATTCAATTGCTATAGTTCTTTTTATTAAATGAAATGAATTAATTCACTGGTGAACGCGTTTAATATTATAAATCGAACAGAAAAAAGTGAATTAATTCCTTACTGAATTAATTCACCACTGAATTCATTCAATTTCATTTTCATTCAGTGAATAAAATTACGTTCAGTGAATTAAAAAAAAAAAAAATACGTTCATTGAACTCAAAGCCTGTTTTCTGCCGTTCAGTAGAAGAAAACATTTATTTACAAATACAATTTTCAACTAAGCAAATTTACAGCGTTTGCTAGTGAAAATAAACAAATTACATATATATTAAGTGTTAGAGAAACCCGATGGACTTTATCAACCTAAATAAAAAAATAAAGCCTTTTACTATTAAAAATAAAAACTTTACAGATATAGATAAATTTGGAAAAAATATAACTATTAATTTTTCAAACTTATGCTTCCCAGTAAAATGTAGATGCTTCACTATGACGTATTTCATTTATACGTTTTTACAATACAATGTTTTCTTCTAATGAACGGCAAAAAACAGCCTTTTAATTCAACATACGTAATTTTTGTTTTTCAATTAAGTGAACATATTTTTTTTTTCAATTCAGTGAACGTATTTTTTTCTTTTTTAATTCACTGAACGTAATTTAATTTTTTTTAATTCACTGAATGTAATTTTATTTTATTATTAATTCACTGAATGTAATTTTATTTTTTTTAATTCACTGAATGAAAATGAAATTGAATGAATTCAGTAGTGAATTAATTCAGTAAGGAATTAATTAATTCACTTTTTTTCCGTTCGATTTATAAAATTGAACGCGTTCACCAGTGAATTAATTCATGTGATTTAATAAAGAGAACTATTGTATTGGAATTAATTCTTTGAATTTATTGTTTGAAGAACGCGTTCAGTTGAACGAATTCAGTGAATTACTTAAGAAAAGGAATTCATTCAATTCTAAAGAAAATTGAATTCGATTGGTAGTGAATTCATTCAAAAAAAGTTAATTCTTCAAAGCTCTGGTTGTCTGTGTCGATAACAGTCTGAACACTGAAAAGATTTTCTTTTATACTTTTTTGACAAGCAGAAAATTTCAGCATACCTTTTGTCATACTTGTGTGAAGAAAAGTATAAGCAATTGTGTGATAATGTGAACGGGGCTTTAGGTATGTTACATACCGTCGGAAAGGTTAATTTGTTTAGTTTCTCAGCATAAGTTTTATTTTTAAGGGTTTAGAAACACTTACAGACAAATAGAAAAAATTCAAAATAGTGGATATGCTAAACATTGAAAAATCCTCGTCTTGAGTTAGAAATTATTTTTTTCCCACTAATCTTGCTTTTGAGCAAAAAAAAAAGGTACCCATTTAAAAAAAATAAAAAAAAAGTTTTAATTTAAAAAATTTTTTATAATTTAAAAAAATTTTTTTTTCGAAAGATTCCAGAAATGGCTCTATATATTGTGTGGGACAAATTTTGTTTACACCAATAGGTAATAAGTTACATGGATGAGAAAGAAAACCTGTTTGGTCAAAATGTCAAATTTTGACCCACCCTAACTCAGAAACTTTTTTAACGATCTTGTTGAAAATTTGTGGCTAAACTATCCAATAGGAATAACCTTGGTGCAAATTTCATCCAAATCGGAAGACATCGATTTCAAATGTTGGGTCACTTGACATGAAATCCCCCATATGCATTTATTAAAAAAAATTTTCTACTAAATTTTTTTTTACGAAAATCTATTTTTAGACCCACTACTTAACCTATCCTCGTAACCACCTAGGTAACCAATTACTTTATCACTTCCTCCCCATACATTACTTTGGGGCTCATCGCCTGTAAAATTCATCAGTAAAGTAAGGTGTAAGGTAATGCATTGGCCCCTATGGCTACACATTACTTTACACTTTATTTGGTAATGTGTGGTTTTGCTGGGTTACCAGTAGGGTGCCCAGGTTGTTAAAAAATGGAATTTGTAAATAAAAAAAAACAAAATTTATTTATTTGTAACTTTGAATTTTTATTTTTAAACAATTTTTGAAAGCAAATATTAATTTACAAACAAAAAGATTGTTGGAAATAAAATTTTCATTTAAAAAAAATGTGTTAGTTTTTACAAATTCAATTGTTGGTGTCTACTTTTTTTCTGTGTTTTAAATAAATTTTAATCGGTAATGGAAAATATATTGTGAGTGTATGGAGAGGCGATACTAGCTGTCTGGTTCAAGTAGAGTAGTACATACCCAGCAAAACCTTGGTGATATGTTGGTATTACAGAACACATTACCTGGTAATACCATATCCCTTACCATTGCATTATTTCATAACTAAAATGTAATGTCTTACGTATAATGTGCTGCATAACTACTGGGTGGTAATAGCAACTTATTACCAACGATATATTTAAACACCTCAAAGAAAAAAGTTACTTGTAATACACAACATGAGTTCTAAATAATAGCAGCGACTTATTACAGATGGGATATTTTAAAACTGTAAAATAAGGAGTTACTTTTAATGTGATACGTGATCACTTAATAGAAATAGCCACTTATTACCGATTGTGTATTCAAATACCTCAAAATAAGGAGTTATTTGTAATGCGATACATGAGTGTTATTTTCTATTTACAATATTCGATACAAATAATTTATATGTTTTATATATATTGACTGAAATATTTTTTTATGTTTTTTGTTAACTTTATATTAATCTGAGTAAATATTAATTAAATATGAATATGCTTCGTTTTAGCATTTATAAAAAACCAACACGATAACATCTTATTTTAATTTTTTTTTGTAAGAAGTAAGTATATATTTTTATATAGCAAGTAAGCAGCCTTTTTGTAACACATTTTTTTGGCCTTACTTTAAGCTGTTATGTAAGTAGTATTGTGCTCAGTATCGGTTATGTAAGTGGTTACGTAACTCCTAACATGTAACATTAAAGTAACATGTTCTTATGTTGTTACCTAGCCTTCTTTTGGACAGTACATACCTCCAATGACATGCCCTTGTTAAAATAATAGCTGTTGGAATAGCAAAGTAAGAGGTTACATACCTTAATTTCTTCTTACAAACCTTATTACCAGGTTATAGAAAGTTTTGCTGGGTAACTGGTTATGAACTGTTATTTTTTAAAAATTAGATTTTCACAATAAATTATGTGTATTTGAAAAAAAACTACATCGATAAAACAATTATTTAATAACAAAAAGCAAATTAAGTTGTATATTTTCTAAAACCATAAAAAAGCTGATTTTGTTGACAACCGATTTAATACCGGTTTGATAACGGTAGGTACTATTTAATGAATTTGGAATATCGGTATTTTTTAAATCAAGAGTTGCTGCATTGCTATCGGTAATGGTTTTCAATTTCAAAAGGTTTGAAAACGGTATCGGTTAAAAAGAATTTCAGTGGGAAATTAAACAAAATAATAATTAACAATTATTTCAAAATTACAGAAATTATTTTTTCGGACTTTATTTTCAAACAAAAATAGTTATTTAAAATGTTCACTTTTAAACAACATTTAAAAGTATGAGTATTGAGTAGTATAGAGTACGTAAATTGAAAATATCGAAAGGTATCGAGTGTTGAGAAGTAAGTTTTACCAGCACATTTTTCACAATATTATTTAAAAAAAGGGTCAACTTTTTCGTGGACATTTGTTATAATTAGTAATATATTTCGTTTTTATCAGAATAATTTTTTTATTTATTAATTCAATTTACCAACACACATTTCAGCATCAATAAAATTAAAACCAATCGTGACATTTATTATTGAAAACAAATAAAATCCAATAGATTTACTTGCAATATTGAACAAATTGAAAAAAAATTTATAAAAACCTAATTGATATTTATTATGATATAAACATTGATTACACGAACAAATACACAAACGTATTTAATAAAATAAATTAATAAGTAAGGTATTTTAGATATTCTTATTTTTAAAATCCATAAAAAGTTAAAATTATATTCATATAAGAACATACATAATTAAAGAAATAAAGTGAATAAGTAAACAAAACGATAAACACAATAGAAATTGAATAAAATTAGATAGGGAATAATGATGTACTATTTATTTGATGACAAGTGTATTATTAATTCGTCGTCTATAACGAATTTTATATTCCCTACATTATAAATATATTCGAGTACAAAACATAGTTTTCTACTCTATATTTTTGCATTACAGTTGAAAAGGTACGATCACTATCTTTACCCATTAGTGTAAAGTGTCCTTTAAACTTTACACTAATGAAACGGTTAAAGAACATCCCTTCCTGTCCTACGTAAATCGAATTGTTGAAACTTCTCGGCCTATTTTTACTCCTACTACATTTAACCATATGTTACGTTTTGGTCTGGTTATTATATAAATTTATATGCCAAATTTCATGTTTCTAGCTTCATTAATTTAGGAGATACGCTAATTTCCAGAGCTTCGAAGAACTTAATTCAATTTGAGCTGAAATCATGAAAAATTTAATTCAGAATTTAAAAATGTTCATATACCATTCCATTTAACCATTCGTAGAGAATTCATTCATAAGCTTCATTCCCAAAGCTTTAATAACTATTGAATGCATTCCCAACGTGAATCATTC
The DNA here is from genome assembly GCA_949987735.1 of Leucophora obtusa. NCBI lineage: Eukaryota > Metazoa > Arthropoda > Insecta > Diptera > Anthomyiidae > Leucophora > Leucophora obtusa. Next base: position 64,018,576 of record OX465296.1, read on the forward strand.
AAATCGCATGTTCATTAACCATTTTACTAGAATGAAGAAATTTTATAATCATTCACTTAGTGCAGTGTAGTTTGAAACTAACACATAATCAAAACCAAAACACACAAGCTATAACAAAGCATACAATTCTAGTTAGTTATGTTAGATGAATTTTAAATGTTTTTCATTTGTATTATGCTAATATTTCAGCATATACATAATTGCAAATTAAAATTTTTCATTTGACTAAGTGAATGAAAAAAAAATAATTTTTCATTCACCTTTTAACTAAATGAATACAGGTTAATTTGGATTCATTCAATTAGAATTCAATAAAAAATAGAATTAATTCATATATTAGTCGGTAAATATGTCAAGTCCATTTTTTAATTTTTCAGGAGAGACAAAAACTGTTTAACTTTTTTTGGGTTAACTTTTTTTAAATCTGTAAACACAGTTTTCTTCTTTAGTTCATCTTGTTTAACCACAAAAGATCATAGAATTCCAAAATAAAAGTTTGCAGACTTCTAGGCTCTTTTTGGACTTAGCACATTTGCTCTTTGTAATTTTCTACTTTAAATGTGAACTTAGCAGATTTTATTTTTTTTTTATTTTTATTTATGTCAGCAGAATCCATGACAATCGCCTAATAAAATTTATAAGTTAACAATGTTTTTCCTGAAAAAATTTATAAGTAATAGTTACCGAGCCAAGATTTTTCTGAGCGCTCAGAAATTATTACTCATAAAAGACTCTAAAATACGAGCATTTTCAGAGTGCTGAAGTCTTAGAGTCATAAATGAAATATAATAGACTCTTATTTATGAGTGTACAAAAGAGGCTTCATCGGTGAAGAAAAACACCCTCATATCTCTATGATTTCAGAAGCTCTAAGGGCTCTTTTATGAGTCTCTTCGGGCTCCAATTGTACACTGGCTACCTTAATAGTTAAAATAACTAAATAATTATTTAGTTATTCTTTAATAATGTTTTGTCTTTTTAAATAAACAAAAGTCGCATTTAATTCTATTGAAGAAATTTGTTGAAACAAAATGTGTTGTTTTCAGCTGGACTTAGCAAGTGGTTTTCGATGTTTTTTTTTTTGGACTTGGCAGAATTGCTTACCACTGCATAACAACAAGAAACACAACATAACGGCATTTTGTTTTTTGTAAATGATGTGTTTTGAAATTTAACCCAAATTTCATTAATTTTTATAAAGTGAATTAAAGAATTAAGCCTTTTAAACCTTTGCCAATTTCTCGCTTTATCAGATATTATGGCAGATTAAAAAAATTAAATTTCATTAACAACTATCGCGATTATATTGCTTTCACGAACTGTTAATGATATGGTAATAAATTGATTTTGATGGCCAAGAGTCTAATAAAAATATTTAAAAATTATTAAAAATGCCACATTTTACCATGAATTCTTTCTTATGGTACTATATTGCAAATACTATTAACAACCAACAAGTTTTTGTTTTTTCCAAATGTTTATTACGCAGATTTAATATTGCTATCAACTTTAATTGAAATTCATTAATGTAAATAAAAAATTATCATTATGAAACAAAAACCCTTTAAAATGAGCTGGACACATAAATGGCACAATCTTAAAAAAAGAGAAGAAATGGTTTTAATATTGCATTTGTTAAATTTTTTGGTATGTACACAGCTTCGCACCTGCGACCGATACTTTCCACTAGTTTTTGGCATTTTGTTTTGGGGATGGCGTACCAAAAAGTCTGCTTGATATTTCCATGTTAAAATTTTCATTAATATCCTATGCTATCTGCCTTGATGACTTGAATGGATCAATTTTCACAATTCGTACTATAGCTGCATCCGTACGCTCATCTGTTTTTCGTGGTCTTGCGCTTCCGAATTTTACCCTTAGTCAATATATCGGGATACTCAACACAAGAATTAATTGCATTGTAGACTTTTTTGAGAGAAATTTGCATTATCTCAGCAACTTTTTTTCCATCATCATACATTTTCCATATGATCCGCCTTCCCTCACCTGTGGTATGTTTTCCTGATCCCATTTAAAAAATTTTTTAACTTTTTATATTTATTTTTGAACTACGAAAAATATTTATTGCTTTGAATTAAATCTACATGACTACTGCCTATTTTAAGTAAATTGTGCCATTTATATGTCCACTTTAAATCAGCATTGTTAACGCAAAAATGATAACGGTAAATAATAAACAAAACATAATGGAACATTTGAGCACTATTAAGACAAACATCTTTTTCAACAACAATCAGAAAATCTAAAACTTGCATTTTTAAATATATTTAGTTGGAAAATACTTAAATTTATGCGCAATTTAAATTTGTGGCAATTATATTTCCATAGCATGGAAAATACTTAGATTTATGCGCAATTTAAATTTGTGGCAATTATATTTCCATAGCTGTATATTATAAATATTTTTTTCAAATCTGGAAAATGTATTCTTCAATTAGTTTTGCATTTTTATCCAACTGAATCTTCGATTACCAAATAATGTCTCTACTTATAATTCGGAGTCAGTCTTAGTTATTTTTGCTAGACGAAGTCGTTTTTATAAGCACTCTTGCTTACCCGCGAATACACTCAAACAAGTTTGTCGGTAGAATCTACTGACAATGACGGTTAAAACAAAGGTATATGCATTTAAAAAGGTAACAAAGGTATTTACCTTTAAAATAACTAAAAACTCTATTATTTTAACTGTTGAAAAATAACTAGCAAATGTATTAAATATATCTAACACTGTCCTAAAATTAACTGACAAATTTTTACTACAAACTTTTCAAAACAACTGATACAATAGGTAAAAACTAGTGTTTTTTACAGTCAATTTTGTTTTTCATATTAAAAATATGTTTTATTAAAAAAACAATTTTTACTGCAAACTTTTTAAAACAACTGACAAAATAGGTAAAAACTGGTGATTTTTACAGTAATTTTTTTTTTCATATTTAAAAATATGTTTTATTAAAAAAAAACAATTTTTTGCTTTAGATAATAAAATAAAAATATATAATTACTTTATAGTACTTAAATTTGAAGTAAAAATTCCAAACCGTTCTCCAGCAATTACCTTTTTATGCATTGGAGATACAATACAATTTTTATTTGAAAATTAATAATATATCAATAATAACAAATATAAACTAAACAAGAATTTTAAAAAATCAACAGAATTTTTTATTTTTACATAGTTAACAATAATTTTACTGTAGAAATACTGTTTTGGTATTTGTTATTACGGTATAAAAACTAACGGTTTTAAATAACTGTTACGAAATTAGCCAAATTTTTGCGTGAGTGTTTGTGCGTAAGTCGAAGTTTAGTAAAAATTTTTTTTTGTGTATATTTTTCTTTATTTTGTTGATTTTATATTTTTGGATTTTTAAAACAAGAAAAAATGCAAAATTGCATATTCATAGCAATTTTTAGTTTAAAACTTATAATTTAACTTAATTTTGAAATTTTATTTTTTCCGGTAAGATTTTATTTTATGAATTTGCGTGATTCACGTGATTGTGAGTGAAATCCGAATTAAAAAAAAATTTCTTCGTGAGTGATTAAGTATGGGTCAAAATCCACTCACGTGCCCATCTCTAATAATTATCATTCTATAATGTCGGGCGCATGTCGGGCGCATGTCGGGCGTAAGAAACATTTCTAAAGAAAAAACGGTCGCTTTTAGTATGCAATGATTTATCTGAAAATCGAAAATTTAATTCATTCACTGAGAAAACTTCTGCTTTTAAATTTCGTCGATTATTCGTGTAGTAATCTGTAGTTCTTATATTTTAACTGTAATTTTAATTGTTTTACGACAGTTATAAAAAAATAACTAATGATAAAATAATTAATGCATTTTGGTAACATATGTTGTTGTCACAACTTTTTTTTTTTTTTTGCTTTTTAATTGGTGTTAATTTCTGGTGTTCTTTTTCAAATAAATTCATAGTTTTCTCTCTTTTGAGACTAAATGAAACAAAAATGGGGTTGTTTGGATTAAAATTCGAGAAGTTGTAATTTAAGGCATAATGATATTTCATTTTAGTGTTACATTTGTTTTTGTGTGTTAAGTTAAAATCTTCTGTTTATGAGCCATCGTTAGATGTTAAAATTTTAAATACCTACTCAGTTGGCTATCTGATTCGAGGGTTGTAATGAACGACAGTCAGTAAGAAAGCCAACTGTATTTCGTGCTTTCTGGTGGCAATTAGTAATGTCAAATTCTCTTCCCAACGGAAATTCAGCCACTCTCTACTAAGTTGTCTATCGTTCGATCCCAAAGCGTTGAAGAAAATTTGTATATCTTAGAGTAAATACTATAAGTAGATGGTTAGAATAAGCGCTTAAATATCGTTTTGTTGGGAGGGGAATGATTCCAAGCAAAGAGCATGAATTTCTTAATATCTACTAGTGTCGGAATGAAAAGTTTGCTCAGAAGATGTATTTGGTGGATGAGATTTGAAATGTTATATTAAAAGAAAATTCCAAAGTTAAACCATTGAATTTGACACCCAAAATCTTATGGGATCAGCTCAGGATACATTTTTTCAAAATAAAAATTTATCCATAATGCTTTTAAATTCCCAAAAACAGTAAATATGTCGAGTTTGGAACAACTTTTCGTCAGACTAATAGTGTCTCAATAGTTCCAAAATTTAAGGGAAGAGAGCTAATGTTTTCCCACACAGATTTTTGTTGATGGATGCTTTCACACGATTTTGCATTGAGAAAATACGGTGATTTCAAAAATAATTTTATATTCAGGGCATACGTTATACAATATGTTGTTCCTTTAATTGCGAATTGTCGAATTTTCATATTAACACCCCAGATTAGTTCCATTTGGTCTCGAATGTACGAATTGGAAAAATTTTGTTCAAATTGTTACTCTGCGCCAAATCGGGTCCAAAGTTCCCAATTTTTAAAATTTTCAATATTTCAAATAGTTTTTATATATCATGCGACATATTTTTACTAATTTATTTTGGTATGTTGCCCGAAAAAATATATAAAGTTTTAAGGCCTGGAAGTTTAACAAATCGCAAATTAAGGGACCCCTTAATGAGTTAAATCCACAGATTGTCAGAGAGTAAGAGATCTACACTAATAGAAAAGTCTTAGTTTAAACTACTAAAAATTAGTTAAAAATTAACTTGGCAAAAAAACTGCAAAAATTAGCAGATTATTTTTACTAGTTATTTGTAAGATAGCAGTAGCAAAAATAAAACTGTTAAATATACAGCATTTTAGTTATATCTTAGTTAAATTTTAGTTAAAAGAAAATAACAACTTAACCTGCTAGAATCGGCAAAATAATATCGCTAAATAAATAGTCTTTTGAGACTAAAAACTCATAAAAAAATTTTAATATTTCAAAGTTTTTTTTTGTGTTTGGAAATAAAAATTTAGCATTCTGAAATTATCAGTTTACTATTTTTTTTAGCAAATATTTGTATTTGCTATCTATAAGAAAAATTTTATAGACATTACTAGGGCAAGGAATTTCATGCACTTAAAAATTAAAAATATGCGCCTAAAATATGCGGTTAAAAAAGAAAAATATGCACTAACAATATAAGAAATATGCACTAAAAACTATAATTTTTGCAAAAATAATGCACTTTAAAACTTAAAAATATATCTAAGTTAGTTATTTTGCAAACAGACACAGAACTCGAAGATTTCCCATAGGTCAATAAAGTTTTAAAAATGTTTATTTGGATTGAATTAAAATATGAAAACGTATCAATTTTGTATATTTTATTACAGAATAAAAATTGTTACTAAAAATGAAAAACATGCACAAATATGCATTAAAAAGCACAAAATATGCATTAAAAAGCCACCAAAGATGCATTTAATGTCGAAATATGCAAAAACATGCATTTATGTCAAAATATGCAAAAATATGCAACTACAAATCGATGCCAGTTTGTTCTAAATTTGATGAGTCGGATAAATGTTTAGTCCATATTAGTTTTGGACTATCGAGGAATAACATGCATTTGCATGGAATTCCTTGCCCTAGATATTACCATTCGTTTTGCTATTTTTAGGCTACTAGAATTTAGCAACATTTTCTGCATATTTTACAGTATAATTTATCATTTTCAATTAACCGAAAGTTAACGCAAATATTACCAACATTCTGTAAATTTGGCAAAAAATTTTCTAATTTCAGCAGTTTTTTCCGCAAGGTCATTTTTAACTAATTTTTAGTAGCTTTTACTGCTATTTCTATGCTATGGAATCAACGTATCGCCTAGTTCTTCGCCTGTATATCGTTTTTTTTTAACAAAAAAAAATATATAGTAGGAATATAAAATATTTTCTAGAAACCACGAATTTCAGAGTGAACACAACTGTTTTATAAATATTGTTGGCAAGAAGAAAAATCATACAAAATTAAAAATAATATTTCACAAATAAAATAATAAAAATATATATTGACACGGTTTCTATTAACAAATAAATAATAAAAAAAAACAACAAATATATATAAAATATTTCAAAAATAAACAATTAAACAAAATATTTATTTACAAGAAAAATAAAAAAACAAGTATAATAAATACATTAAAAACGTGGTTAAGAAGACAATATTGTTTAAAATTGGTAAAAAAAAATTAGGTAATAAAAACTCATATTTAAAACTTAAATAATTTCAAATGTGAGCAACAAATTCTTAGTAAAGAAAAACAATCCACATCATTTTAAAAATGAGACAAATGATAAAGAAAAGTTTTAAAATAAAAAATATACTTTGTATGGATTTCATTAATTGTAATCTAAGTTATAAAAAAACACATTTACTGATTAAAAAAAAATTTAAAAATGAAAAACTGAACAATCGGGATCAACTTGTACTATATATTATAAATATATATATAAAATAAATTGAATTAAATTTCATATAGTATATAATCATAATAATAAAAACATTTAACAAAATTGTAAAAAAAAAATCAATTCCAAGAAATTGTCAAATTTTATTGTAATTTATATACATATAAAAATCACAATTATGTATTTAACTGTGCCAAAATGTTTAGTTTTACAAAGACAAATAATATTACAAATATTTACTTGGAAAGTAAACTATTTTCATGGTAAAACTAAGGTAAAATGAACGCTTTTTATAGTGTAATTTGTACATGTTTTAAATTTTACAACACTGAATGTTTAATAATGTCTAAATGTGAAGTAGTATGTAATTGGTAGATTTATTTTATTAATTCTTATTTGTTTTTGCACTTAAACTACACAAAAACACATTTGCTTCTAAAATATTAGGTACATCAGACTAAAATTAAAACTATTATAGAATATACATTTTGTTGCATTCTGAATACAGGGTTCGAATTTATAAACTTATTATAACTAAGTACTACATTTTACCTTTGGTTTTTAATACGAGAATTTAAAAAATAAAATTTTTTAAAAACGCTATTTCGACAAACATTTTTGAGTTTTCGAAATTTTGATTTTTATAATTTTTTTTTGTGATAAACCGCTTCTTAACAAGAATGTACCAAATATGTTCATTGTCTTTTACCATTCTACTTTTATTTGCAATTTGGAACCAAAATACTACAAAATTAATAGAACAATTTCGATGAAGTCTGTAGAAATTAGTCCCTGGATCTTAAATAAACATTTTTTTAACTGTATGAAATGTTTCATAACAGCTAAAAATTAAGCAAACATTTTTCGAAAATCTCACATTCTAAAGTCTTTTTAATTCACTGGCCACCAAATTTAAAAAAAAAATTGCTCTCCATAAATAGAATAGAAATACTTGAACAACATACGAGTGATTCTTTTCAATCCTCCCTCCATTTTTAAAAGTTTCTCTGGCATGCTGAGCATGAATATTTTAAAATCTTTGAAATCGCACTAAAGAGCCGTTTACATTATAGGATTGAGTCATATGATTTTAAGTAAAAGAAATAATAATGCATTAAACACATAGACGACTGCGGCTACACGACTACAAATGCTGCTGGCTGCAATTGTAGTCGTGTAGTCAGCTATTTAATTTTTTTGAAAACGACAGCAACATAGTAAACAGCTGATCCTAAAAATTTGACGTTTTGATAAATAGTAATTTTTTTTTGCTTTTTGCTTTTAAAATAATGGCTGAGGAATATTTTGTTAATTTTGTAAGATCCATTTTTTTTACAAAACACCACAATGAAATTATTTCCAATTGTAAAATGAAACCTTCAAACAATTGTAAAATATAAACAGCTGTTTCTTCAGTGTTCCCAAAACGGTGATTTTCTAGTCAGAACTAGCGATTTTATTTCGCCTCTAGCGATAAAAAGTGTCCTGTTTTACATATTTTGTTATATTGTCAACACTATTTTTGTTTTGTAGCCAACAAAAATATAAATTATCCTAAGTTGACTAGAGCGGCAAAAGTAGTCGTGTAGCCGTGTTGGTGTCAAAATAATCGTTTTCATATAAACGTGTGTATTTTATTTTTGACAGGCTGTACTCGTGTAGCTGCAGTCGTCTATGTGTTTAATGCATAACACTGGAAATATAATCCAAATTAAAATCTTAAAGACTTTAAATGTGAGAGAGTTAACTTATCAGAGATGACTTTATGTGTGCAAATCTTATGAGATAGAATGATTTTTTGAAAAAATTCTAAAAATGAGAAATCCGATAAGAAATCTTATGCCAAAATAATCGTATGACTGCCAAAAAAATCTTAAGCACATGTTTTTTTTGACAGATCCTAGCACTCAATCCTATAATGTAAACTACTCTTAACGATTATTAAGATATTGAGGCTTGATTTTGATATGATATGATGATATGATATGACCCTAAGCTTTCGAATAATAATAATTTGGTTTTAACAAATGCTTAAAAAGTGTGAAAAATATTAATTTTGTGTTAGTGGTTGACTCTGGGGCACAATCACCAGATGGACGCTGAAGCTACAAAGAGTTGGTGCATCACTTCCTAAAATGGTCTATAAGACTTTTCTATATACCTAAAATATGTTTAATAGTAAATTAGGACAATCATATTCATTTTTAAATTTATATTAATATTTTCGATTTTTGTAATTCTGAAGAGTTATTTTATTATAATTTTAAATTATTTTTCTTTTTAATATAATGGAGATTTATTTATTAAAACGAATCACATATCTCAAAGAACTTATTCTTAGTTATTTATTTCAGTCATTCAAATATTGACTTTGCTATATTAACAAATTTTTTTGTTGAAATTGTATCTAGCTCTTTCGGTAAATGTCCCCCAAGTTTGGGGCAGTTTCGCCGATTTGGATTACTTTGAAAATCATTAACAAAATAATAGATAATATGCAAATAATTATAAAAAAATTAATAAAAATGAAAGCTAAGATATGTAGATCTTCAACTTGAAAGTCATTTTTGAAAAGTAATTAGTGGTTAAAAAATGATAGTGCTTGGAAAAAAGTGGCGAAGCATCCTCCTCTACCCTATAACACCGAACATCATTAATAGCTGTATTTGCGCTCATACCTATCAACGTTGGGTATTTAAAGCAAATCGACGTTTTACCAATTAAAATATAAACAAATAATAAACACCCTACTTAAAAAAAATTATTTGACTTTTGATATTATATATAATTATATCCGAAAAATGGGAACATCTAATTGTATCAAATTAGATCGTATTAGCTCATATTAGACCTACTTGGACACAATTAGATCCAATTTGATGGAATAAGATATGGTTCGATACAATTTTATACGGATTTTGTTCTCATCCAAATGTATTAAATATAATATAATCATATCCAATGTAATATAATCATATCTAATGGTATATAATTCAATACAATTACACATAACTATGTGTCATATATAGGTCAATATATAATTGGATATTGTATTATGTTGTATATAGTGCTATATAAAACAACATATATTTATATATCTAAGATATAATTTTATATAATTATATAAAATTTCATATGATAATATATGACTATATCAAAACTTTTTTACTTTGGCAGTTAATGTTTATAATAGGTGCGGTGTAATCGAACCTATGTCAGCAAAACTTTTTAGGAAGTAACGCGAAGAAGTTATGTCAGATTTGAAAATGTTTAAACATTGAAAATTATCCACTTTGAAAGAAATGTAAAACCGAAAAATTTGGTAATTTTTTTATCCTACCCTTTTAACCCCTAAAAGTTAGATTGGACAGCTATCTTTATAATATATCCATTTTGTTATGGAAATTAACTGCCTGTTTTTATAAAAAGAATCAGACGAATTCGTTAAAACATTTGTGTGAAAAACACGAACTTGAAAAGATTTATCTTTAAAATTTTTTAGCCTCATTTGTTCTACATAGAAGTCCTAACAAATTTGTGTAAAAATTTTTAAACAAAAAAGTTCTGAAATTAGTGTTTTTCACACAAATTTGTTAACGAATTTGTCCGATTCTTTTTATAAAAACACCCAGTAAAAAAAATTAAAAAATCGAAACTTTGGTTGCAGTTAGGCTTGTCAGACGTACTGTTTTCAGCAGTACGCGTACTTTTTTTACTGATTGTACTGCTTTCTGCATAACTCACAAAGAAGTCGGCAAATGTACTTTTTTTAACATGTGTACTTCTTTTTGTACTTTTTTTTGTTAAAAACATTAAATAATACTAAAATGTTTCTTATTTGATAACACTATTAGGGAAATTTATATTTTTTGTAATTCCTGCACTTGCAATACATCTTATGTTTATTGGGAATGCAAAATCCCGCACTTTTTGATATCCCGGGAAAGCGGGAAATTTATATTGAATTCCCGGGATCCCGCAAGGGAAATAAGTTAAAAAATATTTTATAATAATTTAAAAATTTTTATAAATAAAATATCTTAAAGATCTCAAATTTTCATGATTGTGAAAAAGCTCAGGTGGGTTTTCTTGGAATTTTCGAAGTGAGAAAGAATTAATTTTATATTAGAAATTATATATATCTAATTATATATTTTTAGAAATTGAATAAACTAAAACTAATTTTTAGATTAAAAAGCTTGCCCGTCAAAAAAAAAATACAGAAAATAATTTTATAAAATTGGAAAAAATTTTAAAAATTATGGGAACAAATTTTAACTTACCTCAACATTTTTAAAAATCAATAGACGAATTTGTCTTTAATTCTGTACAGAATAAGTGCGATTCAAAATTTTTTATACAAACACTATTTGAGTGGTTTTAAGAGGCGCTGAAAGGAACTAAAAATGTTTGATCAAGTACACAAATTAATCAGTGTGTTCGTTAACTCGAAAATCTTACTACTTTTACTCAATCATTGTTTTGGTTACTCTTTGAATTTTTCCAGGTGTGGTAAAAGTAACAAATTGTAGTAAGTAAACGAACAAGCCTAATGTAAAATGTTTACTATTTTCAAAAGGTTGGAAAATTTTGCTAAGAAAATTTAAAATAATTAACTTTATTATTTTAAATTCCATGTTTTGAAATCCCTGGATTCCCGGTCCAAATTCCCGGGAATGCGGGAACTGAAAAATGCTTAATTTCCCGGGAATCCCGGGACGGGAAATCGCGGGATGCATTCCCTATATGCAGAGCTTCGAAGAATTAATTCCCTAATTCCCTTTTTTTGAACTGATTTTATATTTTAGGAATGAATTCCCGTTTAATTCAAGGAATTAAATTTATTTCGTTTCATTCATTGGCAAAAAAATTAAATGCGGCGAGCAGTTTTAGAGATTTTTCGAATTTTAGATTTCATTGAAACCCCTACTTTTCAGCAATTTTGCTTTAATTTTTTTTAACGTCAACAGAAGTTTGATAAGGATGTTTCCTGAATTTTGTAAGAACTCAGAAAATTCTAGTTTTTTGGTTTAGTCCTTATACTACCATACTTGGGATTTTTTCATTGACATTGAAATTTCATTATCATTAGTTGACTAATGCTAATGGCAAAAAAATTTCATTACCATTTAATGCTACTGAAATTTTCTGGCATTAGAATTTGTAATACTAATGCTAATGAAATCGCACTAATGCCTTAAAAACTAATAACAATTGAGCAAAAAAAAGCATTTGTTTACAAAAAAAAAGGAGATGGGTAGATTTAGATTTTTCAATTAATCACCGAACTTTGTTCTATGAATTGATTATGATTTTATAGAAACACACTCAAAAATTACAAAATAATTCCCGAAAGCGAAAAAGGCTATTGGCACATGTGGCGCATTTAAAAAAATGTTTCAAAAAAGGAACCATTTATGAAAAAAGCACAATTTTTCAACAAATAAAGTACCACTTTTGGAAAAAGGTGAAATTTTACAAAAAAAGTAAAATTTTTGGAAAAAAATTACCAAAAAAATTAAAATTTTTCAAAAAAATTAAAATTTTTCAAAAAAGTTAAAACTTTTCAAAAAATTAAAATTTTAAACAAGTACAAATTTTAAATTTTCGAAAAAAGAGTAAAATTTTTAATTAAAAGGGATCATTTTGCAAAAAAAAGTATAATTTTTTAAAAAAAGTAGAATTTTTCAAAAAATTTTAAATTTTCAAAAAAAAAAAATAACTAAAAAAATAATATTTTTCCAGAAAAAAATTTAAAATTAAAATTTTTCATAAAAGTACATTTTATCAAATAAAAAGTAAAATTAAAAAAAAAACAATTTTTCAGATTTATTTTTTAAGCGAAATAGAAAACGTCCTTTTCCTTCTAGCGTTAGTAGTTTATGAGATATTTGCAATTTTAAATACTAGCAGGGTTAGGAGGAATTTGTTTTGGGGTTTCACCTATATCTCGAAAACTAAGCGAGATAGAACAAAACGGTTAAAAGTTTTGCTCTATGGGTGTTAATACACCCATAGACCCATTTATCGAAAACAAATTTCACCTAACTCTTCTAGATTTTAAAATTGCAAATATCTCGTAAACTAGTAATTCTAGAAGGAAAAGGACGTTTATTTGGATTTTCGCCTATATCTCGAAAACTAAGCGAGATAAAGCAAAACGGTTAAAATTTTTGCCCTTCGGTGTTAATACACCCATAAAACTCCTTTAGTGAAAACAAATTCCACCTAACCCTGTTATCTCATAAACTATTAACGCTAGAAGGAAAAGGACGTTTATTTGGGTGTTAATACACCCATAAAACCCCTTTAGTGAAAACTAATGTTACCTAACTCAGCTAGATTTTAAAAGAAGGAAAAGGACGTTTATTTGGGGTTTCGCCTATATCTCGAAATTTTTTTTAATTTTACTTTTTATTTGAAAAATTTTACTTTTTTGAAAAATTTTACCTTTTTGGAAAAATATTATTTTTTTTATTAATTTTTTTTTTGAACAATGAAAATTTTTTGAAAAATTCTACTTTTTTCGAAAAATATACTTTTTGTGAAAAATTGCAATTTTTTTCAAAAATTGTACTTTTTTTGAAAAATTGCAATATTTTTCAAAAATTGTACTTTTTTCAAAAATTTATTTTTTTTGAAAAATTATACTTTTTTTTTTGAAAAATTGTACTCTTTTTTTATGGTACTTTTTGTAAATATATTTGGGCACTTGTGCCCCACATGTGGCCACATTCGCCTCTTTACATGTGAAATATGCCCTTAGTTGCCAATACCAATTCTTTCTTATAATTGAGGCATTAGTAATCGTAATGAATTTACTATACAATTGGCATTATTAATGAAATCGATGTATTTCAAAGCATTAGCATTAGTCCAAGTAATGATAATGCCAAAAATTTCATTAGCATTAGTTTCCATTTATATATATATATATTTGTTCCTTTTACTCCTGCAAGGAGCATAGGGCCGCAACAAGATTATCCCAATACGTTCGATCTGATGCACGGTGTTTGATTTCATTCCAACGAAGGTGTAAGTTGGATATTTCGGTTTCAATTTGCCGTTTCCAGGTGTGTGCTGGTCTTCCTATACGTCGACTGCCTTGCGGGTTCCAGTCTATAGCCTGTTTAGCAATATCATTGGGTTGTTTACGTAATGTATGTCCAATCCAATTCCATTTGCGTTTGCGGATTTCAATTTGGATAGGTTGTTGACCAGTTTCTGACCAGAGTCGGCAATTTGAAATTGTTCTAGGCCAGAATATGTGTAGAATCTTCCTTAAGCATTTATTCACAAAAACTTGTATGGAATGTAAGTCGCGAGGTGCTGCATTCCACGTCTCGCATCCATACAACAGTGTGGATTTTATATTGGAGTTGAATATCCTTAGCTTCGTCCTTCTTGATATATGTGAAGAGTTCCACACTGACTTGAGTTGGCCGAAAGCTTGCCGGGCTTTGTTTATACGGTTAGATATATCGGCTTTGGATCCGCCACTTTTGTCCAATATGCTTCCCAGGTAACAGAATGATTCTACTTCATCAAGCGATTGATTCTGAACGGTTAATGTTTGCTCGTTATTTACATTTACTCGCATTATTTTTGTTTTGCCGATATTTATTCTTAAGCCAACATGTGATGCAGTTTCCTGGACTAGTGATAACTTAGATTGCATGTCTGAAAAGGTGTGGGTAAGTAGACAAATGTCATCAGCATAGTCAAGGTCCTCCAGTCTGCCTTGGAGACCCCAAGTAATTCCTCTTCTATGGGATGTTGCCTTATTCATTACTACGTCAAGTACACAGTTAAAAAGCAATGGTGATAATACACACCCTTGACGTACACCGGAGTTAATGTTTATTTTGTTGCTTAGTTGTCCTTCGTGAAGAATTCGACAGGTAGCGTTTTCATATAGACCTTTAATAAGTCTTATTAGCTTGGTAGGTATACCTTTACATTCCAACGCGTCCCATATGGCTGCGTGATTTAGGGTGTCAAAAGCCTTCTCGAAGTCTATAAACGTTAGGTACAAAGGTGATCTCCATTCTACAGATTGCTCTATGATCACTCTTAAGCTGTTAATATGATCGACACAGGATTTATGAGCACGGAAACCGGCTTGTTCCTTTCTAAGCTCAGGAAGAAGAGAGCTTGACAGTCTTTTATTCAATATATGTGCGATAACCTTGTTGATCATACTCAAAAGAGTAATGCCTCTCCAATTTTTACGAGCTGTTAGGTCCCCTTTTTTTGGTAAATTTACAATAACACCTTCAGAAAGCTCATCTGGGAGGAGCTCCGTACACCAGAACTGGTTAATAATAGGCGTGAGTAAATGGGCACTCGTTGTTGCGTCAATTTTCAACAACTCTGGGGATATATTGTCTACACCAGGCGATTTGTTGTTCTTTAACGCTCTTATTGCTGCGCAAATTTCAATAATATTGGGGCAATCGGTGGAGATATTTGTGTTTATAGTGTGTGATTCACAGTTGCATATTGTCTGCTGTGTTGGTAGAGACGGCGATAGCATAGACGCATAGAACTCTTCCCAAAGTTTCAGTTGTTGTTGTTTGGATGTAATGAGTTCTCCAGCATCGTTTTTCAATGGTTTAACAGTGGGTTTTGAACTATTAGTTAGTTTCTTTGGCGCTCTATAGAGATCTCCCATACGATACGTTTCGGCAGCAGCCTGTGCCTCTTTAGCGATGTTGTTAACCCAGTTTCGTTTGTCACGCCGGGCACTGCGCTTGACTTCTCGATTGAGGCGAACATCTAAAAGCGAACCTCGCCATTTTCTACTAATAGCGATGTGGTCGATCTGGTTCTCAGTTATCCCGTCAGGAGAAACCCATGTCACTTTGTGTATCCTTGGATGCGGAAAAAGCGTGCCACCAATAACCAGATTGTTTGTTGTGCATGTCTCCACTAGTAATTCACCATTCTCTGTCAACCGCCCCAAACCATGCGATCCCATTGTGCTCTCTACGCTAGTGTTGTCTGCTCCAACCTGAGCGTTAAAATCACCCATCATTATCACGATATCCCCTCGATGTACTGATGTTAATACTCTGTTAAGGAGGTCATAAAACGATTCTTTTGCAGATAGTTCGGCTGCTTCTGTTGGCGCGTAGCATTGTATACATGTAAGATTGCGGCTTCGAGTACGCAGTCTTGCGGTTATAATTCGATCTGAATATGGCTTCCAGTCTATAAGAGCTTTCTTAGCTGGCTGTGACAATAAGATGCCTACTCCACTGGATCGAGATTCATCAGTTGTCTTCCCGGAATAGAGTAGGGTAAGACCATCGGCAGTTATAAATTCACCTGAATCATACCATCTTGTTTCGCACAGTCCGAGCATTGTAAGTTTGTAGGTGTTAAATTCCTTGCAGACCTGTGCCAGGCGAGATGTTTCCGAGAGCGTCCTAACATTCCATGTTCCTATTCGTGTCCTTGTTTTCATGCCAAAGGTCGTCGTCTTTAAATCGGGTTTATCAGAATTTTTTCTTGTTGTTACGGTTTCGGTAATCATGTTTGGTTTAAGATGAATGGCTGATTGGGCCAAAGCATCCGATCCTGGTGTTGGGGCTGCCAACATTGCCTCCAGGCCTGCAGTGGTTGCGCAGGGATTTAATCCAAACGCCAATAGGGTTATACCGCCCATGGTCGGTTGGGATATTGGTTTTTTGGTTGGCGCCAATTGCCCGCCACGACGTTACAAGGATCATAGGCAAACTCGGGACTTAGTGGGAGCTCGAAAGACCCTCCGAGACTCTCCCCTTGTAACCGCTGACTGTCCGTGGCTGCCATTGGCAGCTACTCCACATTTCTGCGGAATCACTATCCGCAACCTGTGACGCGTCCGGTAGCACTCAGCTGTGCTTCCCATAAGCAAATAATATATCATACATCGTCATAAAAATGACAAGGTGTGATATACCATTCGCAAGGGCGGAAGTTTCCATTTAATGGTAATGAAATCACCAATTAATTTGTCCAAATAATTAATTAGTCGCATGTAATTAATTAGTCTACAACAGTTAATTAATTTCGTTGTTTTGTATTAATAATATTAATGTAATATGTTTATTTTGTATCAAAGATATGCCCTAAAATATTTCAAAAATCAAAATATCAACTTTTATTTTATTATCGTTTTTTTATTTATATAAAAATTGATTTTATTTGTTAAAAAATTAACTGACAAACATTAACATAAACTCAATTTTTTTGATATAAAAAATTTAAATTTTGATTGAAATTCCGAATTGTTTTTGAAATATTTTTGGTTATATACAAAGAATTTGCAACTATCATACAAAATATTGATCACGAATATTTCTAGTTTACGTATTATCCTAAAACAACGAAATCACTAACTTTAGTAAAAATGAGGCAGACAACAAAATGAGAATTGCTTTAAAGACAAGGTTTTTAATAAGCATATAAGAAACATATCGAAAAATCTTGAAAATTGCGGTTTTATGTGAAGTAGACCCTTGGCCATTAAAAAAATCATATGGATAAACTGCTCAGCAAATCAATACTCCCGCGATATTTGTCAACGAAGTTAAATATTAATAAAATAGAAATACATCTCTAAGAAAACGTGATTGACATATTTTGTTATGAATTCTAACTACATAAATTGTTACTTTTATGTACTGAATTTTATGATATTTTTAATGAAAAAAGTGTACTTCTTCACTAGTTGTACTGCCTTTTTTCTTCAATGTACTTTTTTCGGCGATTTCATATCTGGCAACCCTAGTTGCAGATCACTAAGCTTTTCGATTTTCCTCAAATTCGCACCACTTAAGTTTTAGACCTAATGCTAAAATAATCCAACCAATAAAAAATGAAAATAAGAATCTGAGAATAAATGTCACACTAATGTACATAAATATTATATCGTAATTATGGGTGCCTCGAGTTTACAATTTAAAGATATTTATGGGAAAAATAACAAAAATATTTTTGGAGGGTAGGTACTTAGATTTTTGGATTAGTTAATTTTTGCAAAATTGGTCTTAACAGTTTTGTAAAATAAAATTTTGTTCATCAATTCTGTTCAACGAATGTATTTTTGAGTTTTTAACAGATAATTTTTTTTAATAAAACTGAAACAATTGACTTTCAAATCAGCATTCGATTAATGCGTATTGTGAAGTATACTTCAGGAAAATGCTAAACAAAATACTTTTGGAACGCCATCCGCGGCTTAATTTACCAATTTTGCTCTTAACGCTTAAATGCATGATCTCTTCAATTTTACCAATTTTTTTATATATGATTTCTAAAGGCGTGTATTTCCAGAAAACTACCAAAAAAATTTTTTTTAAAAGGAAAAGTGATTTTTATTGAAAAATGTACTTTTTTTTTGCCAAATAGCTAAATTGTAATTATTTTAACGTGTATGAAAAAACAAAAAAAATATATGGGTGAAATCAAAAAATGTGATAAGTTTTTGGGCCAAATTTGTGTGAAACATAAAGTTTCACATAAATTTGGTTTTTTCTCAATGGAATCAGTAACTTTAGTCATTATAAACCTAATTGCAAAAAATCTCTTCTACAAGTTGTCGCAATAACTTTTTTTGCACAATTTTATTTATTTTTTATAGTAACGGAGTTTACATTTTCACAACAAAAGATATAACAAAAAAAATTGAGTACGAATTTTCTTCAATTTATTAGTTCTTCGTATTTAGGGTTTCAACATGCTTTTCATTAATATACAATTTGTGTTTATCAAATTGGCGGTTTCGCGAATAAAAATACAATTCTTTCCGCGAAAAAATTTTTAATTTTTTTTTTAATTTTGTATTTTTGCTGCTTTTAAATGCTTTTCAAAAATATAAAATTTTTTAAAATCCAATCATTTATGGTTATTTATTATTTACCTACATTTTTTTGAACGCAATCTGATGCAAACAATTTTGGTTACGGAGTTTACATTTGGTTACTTAGAAACGCTTTGCCGAATTTTCTTTCCAAAACAAAATCGTTGATGCCTACAAGGTGAATCCAAATATGCCATCGATTTTTTTTACTCGTTAAATAGTTTGGTGTAAAAATTAGATATTAGATAAAAATTAAAGATATCCTTTTTCATCTCGAGAATGTTACATGCTGCAGAAAAACTTCAAGTCTGTTATACTAGATGATTATTTACAGTGCAACGATCATTTGAGTATAAATAACATTATAATTTTCGCAATATAATTAATAGATTTATCAAAAATTATGACGAAAAATCGTTACAGAGTTGAAGTTTGTAAAATGTATTAATTTTTACTAAAAACGTTACTTTTCCTCTTCATAAAAATTCTTACAGTTAGTATTTAGCTTCATTGGTTATTAAAATATAAGCTATTAAAGTTAAAAAACCTTATGAGTTACTGGTTACGGAGTTTATATTTGGCCTATAAAATTGGCCACAAATTTTATGTATTAACCAAAAATTGGTCAGCTTGTTATAAATTTTGTAAAACAAGTGACAATGCGCTGATATATATCGAAATATATAACTCAAATGTAATCCATGCATTATAAATTAGCTGGTTACATGGTTTTTATCACATTTTTTGATATCACCCATATATAAACTATGAATTATACATTTATAGTCGCCAAAATTAATTTTATTGCGAGAATACCAATTTAAATATTTAAACAAACATTTTTGAATATTACACTTTTTGTAAAAAAACACGTGTTTTAGATTTTTCACAAACATACGAAACAAAACCAAGATTTTTCCTATAACTGCTTAAAAAATCTGAGCTAAACTACACACAGGAAAAAAAATTACCAACCGAATTGCTAAGCCTATTTTGGTTGCTACAACCAATAAATTCGGTTGGTGGAACCGTATTGGAATGTGGTTCCCAAACATTTTGGGTATTGCAACTAAAATTCAGTTGTATAAACCGAATTTTTTTGTGATAACCAATATTCAGTTGCACCAACCTATTTTAGTAGATGTAACCGAATTTCAGTTGGAAAATGGCATAATTTTTTCTCTGTGTGTATAAGAACACTTTGTACAGAAGGTGTCGCAATGCCCAAAAACGCAGTTTTGTTCATCAAGTGGGGTTTTTATTAAAAACTGGTATGTTGCCATTGGTTAGCGCGTTGGACTGTTACACTTGAGGTTGCGGGTTCGAGCCCCAACCAAGGCAACATAAATTTATGAAATATGGTAATATGTATGACTTTTTTCTATCCCTCATACATATCGCAGCGTCCTCCTTCGGTGTTCCCATAGCACTTAACCCCACCGAAGTAAAATAATATAACAAGGCTAAAAAGCTTCAACAAAGTTCGCCAACTCACCATCAGATTGCGCGTAACAACTGTTCTAAAATTCAACATCTCGCGCAATTACAGTGTTGCCATATTTAAAGCCCTTCATATTTCACCACCTTTCACTTCTCTATCCCCTTTGCAAAGGAAGCAACACGTTAATTAATAGGAAGAATTTCCTGAGTGTTGCTCCTTTAAAAAAAAAAAAAAATAGCCTACAAAATTTTTCTGATTCTTCCCATAATCAGCTTAAAATTATGCATCGTTTAAGCGCTAATAGTTAATGCGATTCGTAAATTTGTGAAATATCGGGACACCCCAATATACATATATTTTTTGACTCAACATTAAAGAAAAAGAAAAACGAAAATGGTATAATTTTTTAACCCACCCTTTTAGCCCCTAAAAATAAGATTGGGCAGATAAAAAGTAAAAAAAATATATTTCTCATTTTTTCTCCTTTATCACATATTCACATTTCTTCACAATCGACAGAAGACAAAAAATGCCTGAAAAGCTTTCTCCCGTAAAAGGTTGATTTTGTCGCTTAACATTTTTTGGCGGTCATGGCTCGCTATGATGATACGTTTCCCCTATATATGTTTTCGGCAAGGTACATAGGTTGTAAAGATGAGAAAAATATTTAGGAAAACATTTACAAAACGGCGCTGTTGAAATGTAGAACTCTCAATTTTGTATTGTAAAGTTGTATTTTCGAACCCTATCAAAACTGCAATTGCGAAATAAATCATTTAAAAAATTAATGGGATCAAAATATTGGAAATTCGAATTTTTGTTAAAAATTAATTTTGAAAAATATAAATAATTGCTCTTATACAGTATTGTCACAATACATTTTAAACAATAAGAATTTATAAAATTTCTACATTTCAAAAACTATTTTTTAAATCGTTATTTTTAAAAAAATGTATCTGCAATGAGCTTAAAAAACATAAAAAACACATAAATTATATTTACTAAATAAATAAAAACAAAAAAGTAAATAAATAAATGAAAGATTTAAACAAATTTTAATATAAAATTTAATAAAATATCAATGATTGTGTTAATTTTTTTAAGAGACTGGTATTTATGTATTATAAAAGTTATTATTATTTATTTTGAATTATTACATACACTCACACACATACTTAGAATATACACTTAAAACAAAACAAAATTTTGAAATATATTTATTTAAAAAAGAAAATAAATTTAATACTTAATTACATAGACATTTATTTCAATAAAAAAAATACATGCATATTTAAAATAATATTGTGTTTATTTGTACAGAAAATTTGTAAAAAAAAAAAACAAAATCATTTTGTGCCAAAAATTAAAAAGGTTTGAAAATTTTGAAAAAAATACTAAAATATAACTAAAAGCAATACTTGTATTACAATTTTGGAGAAATTTTACAAAACAATACTTACAAAAATTAAACATACATATATATATATATTTTACTTTGTTAAATTAATAATTTTAAGTAGACAAGAATTATAAGAAAAAGTTTTGTTAAATAATTTCATAAAATAAAATAATTTTGTTAAACTTTTTGAGACTGATTTAATTTCTGTCAAAATTTTTGTTTCACATTTTAAATTAAATCATAATTTTCTTCATATTTTTTAGTCATACAATTAAATAACCTTATAATAACCCCAAATTTTGTAGAATGAAAAATCTTAGAAAATATTCACCTTTCACAAAAGAAAAACAAAAACAATTTAGTAGCAAAAAGCAAAAAAAAAGTAATAATAATAATAATAAAAAAATATGTAGCAAAATCTTAATTAATAATAATTTATTCTATGTAGTACATATGACAATATAATTATATAATTTAAAATTTTCTTTTTCCATTAATTTTCTTCGTGTTTTGGTTATATTTTTTGTTAAAATATATTTTTCAAATCATAGTCATTATTTATCTTAACAACAAAAAAAATATTATTCAATATAAACGTTATGAATGAAATGTTTTTAATGAATAATATTAAATAGTAACACATATACAATATTAATTTACATACAAACAAACAATATATATATATAATTAACAATTCAGTCATATACACATAATTTACATAAATGGTATTCAGATTATGCAAAAAAAAAAACAAAAAACACAAATTAATAAAATTATATAATTATTAATTATAGGAATTTTATGTAATGTTCAATTTGTTGGATTCAAAATAAAAAGAAAATTTGTGGTTTTATTATAACAAAAAAACTAATATCGGGTTTTTATTTATTCGGTAATAAAAATATGGTAAGTACTATTACCCTAGTAATTCAATTAATTGACTTCTTTAATCGATTATTCGGCAAAATAATTATTCGTGTTTTTTTCCTTAACCGGTTAAATAAATAAAATTTTGAAATGTTATCGAACAAAATTTTATATAAAATAATATACAATTGTTTTTTGTATTTTTAGTCCTTTTGTTTGAAAAAGGAATAAGAATAATGTCAGTAACTCATTAAAAATTCAATAGTATAAAAAATATGTTAATTGAGATATTTTGTAAATATTCTTGTTGTTTCTGTCCCCTTTGTCGCATATCGAAATTTTATCCCAATCGGACTGAAGCAAACCTTCCTTTTACATTTTATAATCCATTTTACGACTGGATTCAAAGAGTATATATTATAGAGAGATACCGTTACCAATACGTCGAAAAAATTTAAAATACCGTTATCGTTACCGATACCGTTATTCTTATGGGTAGTTACCGGTATTTTACCGGTATTTATTAGTTTATATAAAAATGCAAATTTTTTAGCTATTTTATTTTATAATCTTGAGTTGTTTTTACAGAAAAAATTATAGATAATAATTTCACTTATTCAGCATTGAATTTAAAGGTTATAATCTGTATTTTTAACATTTAAAATTAAAAATATGCTATTTTTTTACTTTTTTGTATTTTTAACGCAATTTATAATACCGGTACGTACCGGTATTGCTATTTCGATAACGGTAAAGCGTTACCGAAACAGCTTTAAATACCGTTACCCTTACTGTTACCGAAACAAGCAAAATTCGGTACCGTTACCCTTACCGTTATTCGTTTCGGTAACAAACCTTGCTTTAAACTAGAGATGGGCACGAGAGTGAATTTTTACTCACACTCTCTCACGCTCACGAGAAAAAATTCTAATCACGCACAATCACTCACGATAAAAAAATTACTGCTCACACTCAGTGAAAGTACTCGGAGATACTTGTGTGTACTTACTAGAATCCCCGAGTGCCTTCAAACTCTACACACAAGCTGGCTTACTTTACCCAGGGTATGGCCGCATTGTAATGGCCCACAAGCCAATATACTTCGTGCGTACACACAAGTATAGTGGCGTGTAAGTTAGACTAAATTTTTAGAAAATTTCAAATATTTTTAGTTTCATATACAATTGTTATACACAAGTATCCCATATCGTAAGTACGCACAATGTGAAGTACACGAAATCGATTACATTGTGTGGACTTACACGTTATTCTAAAGGGGTGTTTAAATATTTGTTTGAGTACCCAGGCAGAAAAATACGATCGGCACAATGTTGGCATAGCATTGGCGATGGTCGGTTATGCGTTGGCAGAATATGGGATTAACAATCTTGACAGTATTGTCCTGTTACCCGATTGATAACAGCGACCAACCGTTGGTTGGCGCTAACTTGCCAACGTTTTCACAACATTGTCAAAATTGAAAAAAGGTGGTCTAAAAATAGATTAAAAAAATTTTTTTTTCCAAAAAAATTAAAAAAGAAATTGTTTTTAGTATTTTTTTGAAAAGCATGGTTCTGGTGGGAATTGAACCCAGGCCGCCAGGTTGTCAGCCGCGATCTCTACACGCTAAGCTAAAAAGACTAATAACTAACGGTGGGTCTCATACTGCAGGTTTAAACTTAGGTTAATAGTTAAATCAAAAATTTGTTTTCGTTTTGTGTACATTTTTTTGACATTTTATTTTGTGTTTAGTTAAGTTAAAGTTAAACCTACAGTATGAGACCCACCGCAAGAAATTAGATCAATGATAACAGCAGTTGTAGCTAACTTACAAACGTCGGCAAAAGGTTGGATGACACTAAGCGGCCAACATTGCCATGATGTTGGAAAAACCAAAACATTTATGGTCCAAAACACTTAAAATAAACCTTTTTTCGAAAAAAGTTTATTTAGAATAAAAATGTTAATTATAATTATTTTAAATAAAACATGGTCGGACTGTGACTCGAACCCAGGCCGTCAGATTGCCAGACAATCGCTATACACACTAAGCTGCCGAGACATGTAGGTCAACATAGCTTAAATAATAAATGAATGATTACAATGACTAATATGTAAACATTGCCCATCAAAAAATACTGCTTGCTTGGAAGCAGGTTCGTCAGTGAAAGAAAATAGTGTAGCGCTTGCATTATTGCTGATATAAGGCATGCTTTTTGTTCCCGATAGCTCGCGTGAAAGCACTTTTTTCGACATCCGATATGCGCTTCTATCATAGCTCCAAATAATGGCATGAAATCACAGCTCTTAGCTAGTAAATTCGGTTATCATTGTCATTCTTTTGTGCTTTGTTAGAGCGATAAAGTTTGGTAAACAAAACTTTATTACCTTTTTTAACACACTACTGCAGAAAAGAAGCACCAATAATTTTTACCGCTTCCGAATATCTGCTGGGTGGCATAACGTCTGCTAGAACTCACTTGCCAACGTTGGCATAACGTCAGGAAAACCAAAATATAGATGGTTAAAAAAAATTAAGAAAAATTATTTTACAAAAAACAATGAAATTTAATAAAAAAAAAACTTTAATTATATAAAAAAAATATAAAAAAATAGAAAAAAGAAAACAAAAAATTGTATGTTCGTGACCGGAATCGAACTCGACACCTTCTGACTTTACAGAATTTCTGTCTGGGTAATTTCAGTCCACCAAAGTTTGTTTTAGGCTTTGAAATTGTATATTTTTTTAATTCCTTCTCTTTAAAGTTGTAAATGCAAATACTAGCTAGACATAGCAAAATAACAATAATGGGTGCTTATTAATAACACTTAAATAATAAAGTAAGTAAGTAGCACACAAAGGGTTTCACTAGTTACCGGGCTATTTACTAGCTGAATTACTTTTGTTCGCAAAGTCCCATAATTCATGGGTGGTCATTACATTAAGGATAAACTTTTCAGGCCTATTTTGGCAAAAAGGTCTAAATTTGCAACTTGGGAATGCAATGGTGTACTTAAATGCTTCTGTTTCAGCAAGATTGTCGTTATACAACTTTTGATACCATTTTTGCGAAAAACTTTATAACCCTGTTTATGCCAAAATAGATTATAATCGGCATTTTAAATCGCTGGAACACTCAAAATAATATGTCGTTGGCTGAACAGAAAAATTTGTTACTTTAACAAAATTTATTCCTGTTTTTTGGCTTGAAATAAAATTTGTCGATTTTAATATATATTTTTGTTAAATTTAACAAATCTAAATTTAAGTAAAAAATTAGTAAAACTATTTTTATTTGTAATTATACTGATCGCAAATTTTTTTCCCATTATAGGGTCTCGGGACCCTCCCCGGACCTGGTCCATATCATCTAAAGCTATGTAGGGATATTCCAAAGGAGCAAACATTTTGTCCGTTTTTTCCATCTCGCTTATTTTTCGAGATATAGGCCATTTTATGAAATGGAAAAATTTTATTAAAAATTTCTGAGGGCCGAAGTCCCTACCAAGGTTTATTTTTGGATAGTGATAAAATTTTCACGGGGCTATTACGTAGAAAGGGGTAGCCGATATTTTCGTCAAATTTGCTCTATCTCTCTTGGTTTTCGAAATATGGGCCGTTTAAAAAAATCTGGAAGGAAAGAAATAGCGCCATCTTTAAAACTTCAGATATATTGGTGGTGCCATCTAACGGGTAATAACTAGGGTATTCAATTAATCGGATTTTTATTTTAATCGATTAATCGTTCAAATAATTATTCGGATTTTTTTCTTAACCGGTTAATCGAACAAAATTTTAAAATTATTAATCGAAAAAAAATTTATGTAAAATAATACATACACTTGTTGTGTTTTTAATAATTTTATTTAAAAACAGGAACAAATATAAATTCAGTAACTCTTCATAAAAATTTAAAAAAAAGGTAATAATTGCGATCAGATTTTATCAATATTTTTATTTTTTCTGTCCCCTCTTTCACATATTCAAATTTTATCCAAATCGGGGAGAACCACACTGCAATGAGTTAAAGAGTTAAAGAAGAATATAAGACCCCGTACATTAATTTGTATCTTTTCTTATGCATTGAATACATAAAAAACGTAAATGTAGAGAGGAATTTTGTTGAGAATTTATTTTTCCTCTACGTTTTTGTACCTCCATCCCTTTATTCTATTTTATTAATTCAGAGTGCTCACTAAACAAACTTTAATACATTGAGCATTAATTATAATTAATAATTCTAATAATCAGTAATTGTAATAATTATTAATGCTTTCGTTTAATATCAATGTTTAAAAAATCGTAAAAAATAATTAAAAATTTATTATACGTAAATAGATACTACTTTATTAGATAAGTCACAACCACAAAGTAGTAATTTGGAAGATGACAAAGCAAACTGTGATAATTTTATGTTGTTTTTTTTTCTTTGGGATTTAAGATGTTTATTAACGCTCCTACTTGAAAACATAAAATTATCATTGAGTTGAAGCTAAAAAATATTTCTAGAAATTGTAAAAGTCGTCCCTTGATTATATTTTTAGGTCAGAATGAAATCCGGATAGGTACAAGCCTACAGCAAATTATTTATCAAGATTTTTTAAAAAAAATTTTGAGATTTTAGCACATCTACTTTAATAAAAAATTTATACTTTTTAACATTTTTCGTAATTTTCTACCAATTTCGATTAATCGTATGAAATTATTCGAATTATTCGTTATTCGAAATTTGGACATTTGAAATTATTCGAACAATTTCTGAGCAAAATTGTTCGATTAATCGAATAACGATTAATCGACTGAATACCCTAGTAATAACAGAAACATGAAATTATATGTTAATAGTAAATTGTGAAAAATTTAACGAATACATTTTTAAAAATTAGTTATATATAATTTTCAAAATTAACACTCAAAATGAATAAAACTACCCAGTGTAGAAACGGTAATGACATATCATTATTTTTTGGACTACTAGTAATGACACCCACTTACCTTCTTCATTATTTTAAAACATATAATAATGAGTAACTGATAACGACTTATTTTTATCATTATTTCAAATAGAAAAGAATTTTCTAGATTTTTTTGAAAATTTTTTGAAATCTATTTTTAGACTCAATGTTTTTTAAACACTGGTATGTAACCACATATTTTTTGATTTTTTGTATGTTGGCGAGTAAGCTTACTTGTGTGCAGCAGGTCAATTATGTTTTTATCTATTAAATATTACATGTCGATATAGCTCAGATATAGCACCAGCAAATTTTATTTAAGAAAAACAATAAAAAATATTTTTTTTTATATAATTTATTTTTTGAAAATCTATTTTTAGACTCATTATTTTTGTCATTACTGGTAAGTGTGAGGTCGTGCTAATTTTATAACCGATACTGTAATTGTGTTGCTTTCAGTAAATTTAAATAAATTTTTTAAATAACTTTAGTTTGTCTGGAAAAATATTTCAAAATTTTTAATAAGAAAATTCATAAATTATTGGGACTTTCAGAGAAACGCTTTTCAATTCTTTAATTTTAAAATTTGATTTTGAATACCCCATATTATTGTTAATAATTGGATTAATTGAGATTGTTTTAGTGGTAAGAAATTTAAAAATTAGTATTATATCACGGAAAATAATATGGTCAAATTTTGTAAAGGTTCCTGAGGTTAACTTGAAGGCTTTAGTCCACTGTTACCCCAATTGTTTGGAAAAGATTCGTCCTGCCTACAAATTGGTTTGTGAAATTATAAGGCGTATTAACTCGTTTGCAAGCTGGAAAGTTTCTATCCACATTTTCCATAAATTCAAACAGGAGGCATTCATCAAAATCTTATGCCAGTCGATTCAGTTTGTTACCGTATTTATATATTTAAAGGCCGATAATATCGTGAAGAGTTCGATAACTGGACTCAGGTGTAACAATACTTCTGTATCAAAGTTATTGAGGTTTATTGAGATCTTAAATCCGTATTACCCGATTATTGAGAACATCGATAATATACGAAGTCACCAGTAAATACCTGACTGCAATTGGGGCAATGACAACGTATTGAATACACAATACCGAGAAAAATTATAATCTATAGTGGGCATCACTGTGGGCTTTAACAAGAAGAGCTCAGATTTCGGTTTCAAATCGATAAAATTTTCGATTGGAAATTTATATAGGTTATCATAAATTTTTTTTTTTGGGTTTTTTTTTATAATTCACTTTAAACAAGTAAACATTACCCATTCATAAACCTTGAATTCACCTTACAATTTTTGAAAGTGTAAACTTTATGAACCCTTAAAGATTTTGAATAATTTTAAATTGATAAATCTTAAAGAAGAATCATCAATAAATTGTACTACCAAAAATCATCGCAGTTCCTGCAGACATCAGGCCTGGGTCAGCGTTGGAATTAATGAATGGTAAGTTGGAAAGATTTGTTTTGTAAACCTCTATTATCCTTTTATAATGAGTTTACGAATTAACTTTTCTATTTGTATCAATATATAACACTTTAAAACTTTAAAAAAAAAAAAAAAATAATATATATATAAAAACTTTTTTTATATTAAAAACTGTTATAAAAGTATAACAGATTTGCATCAAAGGAATTAAATATGCTAAAAATCCCAAACGTATTTAACAAATTGTGAAAAATAATCCGCTGCAGGCATGTCCCTATCCGGATTTCATTCTTGCCTAAGGAAATCGTCAGGGGACGACGTTTTTAGAATTTCTGGAAATATTTGTTAAGTTAAATTACAAACTCAATGAGAATTTTTTGTTCTCGTCTAGGAGCGTTATTAAACATTTAAAATATCAAAGAAAAAACAAAAACAACAACAGAAAATTTTCCACAATTTGCTTTGTCATCTTCCAATGTACTACTCTGTTGTTTTGACAGATCTAGCAATGTAGTGACATCTATTCATGTAGAAACAACAATAGAGAACAATGTTTTCTAAAGTGTCAGTAACATTTAAATTTGCACAAGCACTTGCATATTAGTTTTTTAATTTTATTTTATCGGGATATACATTAATTGCATCAAAGGAATTAAATATGCTAAAAATCCCAAACGTATTTAACAAATTGTGAAAAATAATCCGCTGCAGGCATGTCCCTATCCGGATTTCATTCTTGCCTAAGGAAATCGTCAGGGGACGACGTTTTTAGAATTTCTGGAAATATTTGTTAAGTTAAATTACAAACTCAATGAGAATTTTTTGTTCTCGTCTAGGAGCGTTATTAAACATTTAAAATATCAAAGAAAAAACAAAAACAACAACAGAAAATTTTCCACAATTTGCTTTGTCATCTTCCAATGTACTACTCTGTTGTTTTGACAGATCTAGCAATGTAGTGACATCTATTCATGTAGAACCAACAATAGAGAACAATGTTTTCTAAAGTGTCAGTAACATTTAAATTTGCACAAGCACTTGCATATTAGTTTTTTAATTTTATTTTATCGGGATATACATTAATTGCATCAAAGGAATTAAATATGCTAAAAATCCCAAACGTATTTAACAAATTGTGAAAAATAATCCGCTGCAGGCATGTCCCTATCCGGATTTCATTCTTGCCTAAGGAAATCGTCAGGGGACGACGTTTTTAGAATTTCTGGAAATATTTGTTAAGTTAAATTACAAACTCAATGAGAATTTTTTGTTCTCGTCTAGGAGCGTTATTAAACATTTAAAATATCAAAGAAAAAACAAAAACAACAACAGAAAATTTTCCACAATTTGCTTTGTCATCTTCCAATGTACTACTCTGTTGTTTTGACAGATCTAGCAATGTAGTGACATCTATTCATGTAGAAACAACAATAGAGAACAATGTTTTCTAAAGTGTCAGTAACATTTAAATTTGCACAAGCACTTGCATATTAGTTTTTTAATTTTATTTTATCGGGATATACATTAATTATACAGATTTGATTTCGGTTATGACAGTTTAAGGTAATGAAACCAGTTAAAATTATTAGATGTTGAACGTATTTTTTTAATTTAAATTATTCAATCTTAAAGATTTTATTTTTTTTAATTATCCCATTTACACTAACAATTAACTTATTTCTATACATAATTTCGTTAACAATATTTTTTTTTATTTTAAAACTAGCGAGCGCAGCCCGCTAGGTTGTTAGCGTGCCTTCAAGTTTAGGGGGGGGGCTGAGCCCCCCCCTCGACAATTTTTTTTAAATTCGCTTTTTATTTAAAGTACAGTTTTTATATAGTAAAATCCTTCACCCAGTCACCACAAATAAATAATTCTGCACAACAATGGGTTTAAAATAAATAAATAAATATTTGATCACTTTTTCTCATGAAAGTGGATTGTTAGTAATGAATCCATAATAAATTGCAATATACGTGTGTAGGTTAAGATAATTTGGTAAAGTGCGAACTTAGGTAGATAGACCCGTAAGTAGTTTTGTTCATTTGTGTTTTGAATGAAAATAAATAACGTAAAGCAGGGTTGTTACCGTGCCTTAAAGTTTTTTTTTTTAATTCCAGTTTATGTAAAGGTAGACCTGGCAATTCAAGTAAATTCACAAATTCAGTTGGAAAATTTACTGCGTCGGTTTCTTCCACCGGTGCTTCGTTACATGAAGTTTAAATATCGGAATATATAAGTTCCAATTCTTTTCTAAGGTTTTTTCTCTTTTAGAAAATTTGTTTAACTTTTTCGAGAGTATGTTTCAATGCTACATAAGTTTCATATTCTGTGGATAGTGTTTGAACAGGTAATTCCCTCTTCCAATCCATTTGCATTGTCTATAATTTCAATTCCACTCGTTC
The DNA here is from genome assembly GCA_949987735.1 of Leucophora obtusa. Taxonomy (NCBI): domain Eukaryota; kingdom Metazoa; phylum Arthropoda; class Insecta; order Diptera; family Anthomyiidae; genus Leucophora; species Leucophora obtusa. The sequence continues at coordinate 64,049,793 of OX465296.1, forward strand.
AACGTTTATATCCATTTCGTTCCACATGTGTAGTGTTTCAATTCCACTCGTTTCCTATTTAATTTCTTAATTTTAGTGTTCCATATACACTTGTTCTTTAAGTTTTAGGTTTCTAGCTAAAGACGCAGACGTTAAGAGGGGGGCGGGCAATTTTCCCCTTTTGAACCACCATTTTTACCACGTTCCTGTCCAAAGTCCTAGAAATGCCTTATCGATAAGTTAGCCCATACTCCAAGGAAAACATATTATATATTACAGGTTTCTAGCCGAAGGGTTCGGTTAGGCCATCAAGGGGGAGAATTATTCCGTTTTTACACCTCCCGGTAGGAATTTCCAAAAATTCCGTCTTAGAGGACGTCTGCGTTGGAGGAGGAACCTACTACATGCATAATTTTAGGTCTCTATATCCAGCAGTTTGGCCAGGCTATCAAGGGCGAAGTTTTTTCCCTTTTTACCCCTCCCGGTATGAATTTCCAAAAATACCGTCTTAGGGGACGTCTACGTTGAAGAAGGAACCCAAATACCGAATTTAAGCTCCCTAGATCCAGCAGTTTGGGCAGGCTGTTAAGGGGGAGACTTTTCCTGTTTTTGACCCTACCTGTGGAATTTTCCAAAAATCTCATCTTAGCGGATGTCTACAATAGAGGAGGAACTTTAATACCAAATTTCAACTTCCTACCTCCAGCGGTTTGGGCAGGCCTTTAAGCGGCACTTTTCGCTTCATTAATCCCCATTTTTGCAATGTCCCTGTCCAAAAAGCACCTTCCCGATAAGTGAGCCCATACTCCAAGTAACATATGTTTTACATTTCAGGTTTCTAGCCAACTTTTACTATTTGTGCCCCTCTGGGTAGGAATTTCCGAAAATCCATCGACAGGGAATTTCAGCTTCCTAGTTCCAGCAGTTTGAGCAGGCTGTCAAGGGGGACACTTTTTCTTTTTTTGTCCCTCCCGGTTGGAATTAGGCTGGAAGAGGAACCTAAGTACCGAATTTCAGCTTCCTAGTTCCAGCAGTTTGGACAGGTCCTTAAGGGGCCACTTTCCATTTTTGAGCCCCCATTTTATAACGACCCTGTCCAAAATTCAAAAAAGTATCTTTCTAATAAGTTAGCCCTTACTCCAGGGACCCACATTTTAAGTTTCAGGTTTCTAGCCGAAGGGGTTTTTACAGGCCCCCAAGGTGAGGCTTTTCTTCTTTTTGCCCCTCCCTTTAGGAATTTACGAAAATTCCATCTTCACGGCTATCTGCGATGGATGAGGAACATTCATACCAAATTTCAACTGCATTGCCTAAGCGGTTTGGGCAGGCCGTTAGTGGGGACATTTTTCCCTTTCAACCACCATTTTTACTATGTTCCTGTTCCAAAGTAGAAAAATTACGTTGCCGGGGAGTTAGTCCTACTCCAAGGAATACATATTTAAAATTTTACGTTGGCCAAAAGGGATTGGGCAGGCCGTCAAGGAGGAGACTTTTCCCCTTATTTCCCCTCCCGATAGGAATTTCAAAAATTCCGTCTAAGCGGACGCCTACACAGAAGGAAGAACTCACATTCCGAATTTGCTTTTGGGATATCCTATAGGGAATTAGTCGATGTCAACTACAGTGGAGGAACCAAAGTTCAACTTCTTACCTCCAGGGGTTTGGGCAGGCACTTTTCCAATTTGTGAGACTGTTTATTGGGAGACTTTTCCCCTTTTTGCCCGTTCCGGTAGGAATTTCCAAAAATCCCGTCTTAGCGTATGTCTATGCCGAATATTAAGAAACCTTGTTTTAGTGGAGATATCCGTGGGGGGAGGAAAAAAAGTAGTTTTTTTGAAATTATACATATATTATTTTAAATGGTACTTTTTGGAAAAACGAAATTTTTTGGAAAAAGATACTTTGTTTTTACAAAGTACTTTATTTGTACTTTTTTTAGAAAAGGTATTTTTTTTTAAAAAGGTATTTTTTTTGGAAAAATTTATGTTTTTTGGGAAAAGTTACTTTTTTTGGAAAAGGTACTTTTTTTTTGGAAAAGGTAAATTTTTTTAGAAAAAGGTACATTTTTTGGAAAAAGGTACTTTTTTTTGAAAAAGGTACGTTTTTTGGAAAAAGGTACTTTTTTTGGAAAAACGTACTTTTTTGGAAAAAGGTACTTTTTTTGGAAAAAGGTACTTTTTTTTGGAAAAACGTACTTTTTTTGGAAAAAGGTACTTTTTTTGGAAAAAGCAACTTTTTTTGGAAAAAGGTACTTTTTTTGGAAAAAGGTACTTTTTTTGGAAAAACGTACTTTTTTTGGAAAAATGTACTTTTTTTGGAAAAAGGTACTTTTTTGGAAAAACGTACTTTTTTTGGAAAAAAGTACTTTTTTTGGAAAAAGGTACTTTTTTTTGGAAAAAGGTACTTTTTTTGGAAAAAGGTAAATTTTTTGGAAAAATGTACTTTTTTGGAAAAATGTACTTTTTTTGGAAAAAGGTACTTTTTTTGGAAAAAGGTACTTTTTTTGGAAAAAGGTACTTTTTTTGGAAAAACGTACTTTTTTTTGGAAAAACGTACTTTTTTTGGAAAAAGGTACTTTTTTTTTGGAAAAAGGTACTTTTTTTGGAAAAAGGTACATTTTTTGGAAAAATGTACTTTTTTTGGAAAAATGTACTTTTTTTGGAAAAATGTACGTTTTTTGGAAAAATGTACTTTTTTTGGAAAAAGGTACTTTTTTTGGAAAAAGGTACTTTTTTTGGAAAAAGGTACTTTTTTTTGGAAAAAGGTACTTTTTTTGGAAAAAGGTACTTTTTTGGAAAAAGGTACTTTTTTGGGAAAAGGTACTTTTTTGGAAAAAGGCACTTTTTTTGTCCCCTTTTTGCCCCTCCCGATAAGAATTTCCAAAAATGCCGTCTCAACGGACGTCTACACCGGTCGAGGAACCTACATACCAAATTTCAGCATAGCTCCAGCAGTTTGAGCAGGCCGTCAAGGGGGAGACTTTTTCCCCTTTTTGGCCGTCCCTGTAAAAATTTCCAAAACTCCCGTCTTGGTGGATGTCTACGATAGTGGAGGAACCTTTATACCAAATTTCAACTTCCTACCTCCAGCGGTTTGGGCAGGCCGTCAAGGGGGGCCTTTTTCCCCTTTTTAACCCCCATTTTTACAACGTCCCTGTCCAAAATTCCAGAAAGTACTTTCCAGAAAAGTTAGCCAATATTCCAAGGAACACATATCTTAAATTTCAGCTTTCTAGCCAAAGGGGTTTTGGCAGGCCGCCAAGGGGGAGACTTTTTCCCCTTTTTGCCCGTTCCGGTAGGAATTTCCAAAAATCCCGTCTTAGCGGACGTCTACGCCGAAAGAGGAACCTACATACCAAATTTCAACTTCCTAGCTTTAGCGGTTTGGGCTGGGCGATGTTGAGTCAGTCAGTCAGTCAGTCAGTCAGTCATTCAGTCAGTCAGTCACGTTATTCTTTTATATATAGAGATTAAGTCCAATAAAATGGGCATTTGGTTTTTTTTTTTTTGAATCTATAGTTCTTCCACAATGATTTATAAGTTTTTTTTTCTATATTTTGTTTCAATAAAGGTTGTATTTATTTTTTTTTATGAATTGCTAAATGTTTAAATTAATTCCACGAAAAATTTAGACATACGGCGTTAGGGTAGTATATGGGCTATCAAGAAATAGATTGAAAAGATAGCAGGTAGGGTGGGTAGAGAATATGGAGGGGATATACCATCTAACACCTCTCCTACTAAACTTCATCCTTCTTTTCTTTCTCCTTAATTTTATTTTCGTCTATTTTGTTTTCTATCTCTTTTATTTCTTTGGTTTTGATACATTCGATATCGGGGAATGCTACCTGTAATGCTACCTGACTGGCTTTTGTCTGTTTTAAGAGAGACAAGATCCCCCCCCATTTTCCTTGAGCACAGCTGGACAAAAAGGTAGCGTGGTCTCTATTAAGATAGGGTAGTGAAATAATTCAGCCGTTACATAAGCACATATGTAACGATTAATTTTTTGATTTTTCGTATGTTGTTGTGTAACCATAACTCATTATTTTTCGCGACATCGCCATATAACGGTAATAAGAAATGTAATAACAAAAGTAACTAGTTACCATTACCAAGTATGTAGTTACATAACCACATATCTGGTAATGATTTTCTACAGGGTACTGAGGCTTTTTAGTATTGTGTTAAATGAAGATAACTAAAATCTTTGTTTAAATCAGTGTTTCAACCAAAAATTTGTTAAAAATTAGTCAAATCGATTTGAAACCCGTTTGATAGATTTTTCTACTAACGTATTATATTAAGTGCAGGAATATATTTGTTATAAGTAGCAAAGATTATAAGTTTGCATAATATATATTGAAGTTGTGGTGCGTTTTCGTTCAATTTCGCATTTTTCGAAAAACGAAAATCGCTATATCCTCTTATTGTAATTACATCTTGGTAAGAGGAATAATTTATGCCTAAATCTAGTAATTTTTATGCACTAGTTTTCGAGATTCACACTTAACCTATTTTGGCCCATATCGCCTAAAGTAGGCGACGAAAAGAAATGTTGTAGAATAACTTATTGTTACGAGTAATTTTTCGTGAGGAATACATGGTTTAAATTTCATTGAAAACAAGCGTAGGCCGGTTAGAGGGTTAAAATTATCATTCTTCATAAAATACGACATAAACGCTTTCTATATTAATAAAGCAAATCAAAATCAAAATATCTTAGCAAAAAACTGATTCCTTTTGATTTTCAATCCCGTTTCCCGAGAATCCCTAGTCGAGTATGAAATTTTGCCATTTATTTTGTATTATCCCTTTCACTACCGACTTTTTGTTTGCGGATGTATCGTTATTTTGACTTCAGATTCTTGTTAAGAGTCCTCAAATTAGAAAAAAATATGTAAAATATTTTGCCCCCTCCCCCTCCTACCCACCAAAAATGACGGTCGAAAATCGATTTTTTCAAATTTCTTAGCCCCGTTTTACCCCTTAAACATTCGAGTAGCCAAAAATTCTTTGGTTGGTTTTCTTCTCGTCATAAAACGAAGCAATATGCCAAATTTCAGTTATCTATCTTCATTAGTTTATGAGAAACACCAAAACCCCTTTTTCACGGAGATTATGATATCCCGGTGAAAAATGTTCATATACGCTCAAACATGTTCATATATGGTTTATGTATGGACACATATGAACAAATATGGATTTTTTATGAACATGTATGGATTTTATATGAAGATATATGGAAGTATATGTGATTCCATATATGGAAAAAATTTCATATACAGACATATATGGAAGCATCTGTTATTTCATATATGGAAATGGCACTCATATATGGACAAATATGGAAGTATATGTTATTCAATTTATGCAAACGGGACTTGTATATGAACATATTTGGAAGAATACATTTTTCAATATGTGTAAAAGGAACCATATTTGGATAAATATGGAATTATATTTAATGCCATAAATAAAAAAAGGAACATATGTAGCGCCTAATTTGAATGTCATACATAAATTTATATCTATCGTACAACCGTATAATAAATGACAGCAACGTTCGCATGTATTCGCATATATTTAATAAATCTATATGTTTATATATGTCCATATATGAACATATACTTAGGTGTTACCTCATTTTTCGGATCCATACATATATGGTTGAACCATAAATGTTCATATATGGACATTTTTCACCGGGATATTAAAAAATTAGACTTCATTAACGAATATCGTGACCATATTGCCACGTTGAACTGCTTATACATATAATGATTTTTATTTGAAGTCCAAGATCCTAATAAACTTATTTGCAGAAAGTATAAAATTTTTTTTTGCACTATTAAATTTTATATATTATTTTAAAAATGTGTACACTGTAGTGTACAAACAAGGGTAGTGAAAGAGTTAAAAATACCCAAATATTTATATAAAGTCGCTTAAAACAATTACTGAAAATATGAATAAAAAGCCAAAAAACGTGAGTCGTTAAAATTCGACTTACGCACACTCACTCACGCAAAAATTTTACTCACGCACACTCACTCACGAAAATTTTTAATCTACTCACGCTCACTGACGTTCACGTGAGTAAATTACGCGTGATTTCGCAATATTCTGCTCACGTGCCCATCTCTAATTTCAAGTAAAATTTTTTTTAAATTTCTTTGAAAATATAAAAGTTATTTCCCTAAAATAAAGGATTTTGTTCCGATGTGAAGATTTGCAAGAATTTTTTTAAATGAAAATATTTGGTTAATTTTTTTTCTTTTTTTTATAAAAATATTATGTAAAATTTTTTAAAAATAAAAATACTTGATAATATTTTTCCAAAAAAAATACTTTTTTAAATATTTGAAAACATGTTTTTTAGCTGCATTTTCGTTCGTACTTATCAACGTTAAGTATTCAAAGGAAATCTACGTTTAACCGATTAAAGTATAAACAAATTATAAAGAGTTAATGTTCCCAGCAAAAATAGTTCTGGGCTCATTTCTTTTCTGATGGTTTCATCGATGAATTTAACATTGCATTGTTATAGCAACGAGGATATAATTAAAAGAGATACCAACTCACCCAGCCTCTGTTAAACCACTCTCTTCTTGATTTGTATCGAAAAATGTTACCATATGAATTATATGTGTCTGCAAAGGCTAATATTTTTCGATACAAAATGTTAATCTTTAAAAGAAAGCGACGAATACCGCCTGGTTATAGGACGGAAGCATTAAAATATAGCTACTTTCCACTACTTATGCTTTATATTAAGGAAGCAATGAAAATGCAATGTTTACTTATACTTTAACAGTGTAAAATATTCATATGTTTTTGTTGTACTTAAATTGTGAAAAAAAGTTTGTTTATAAGAATTCATTAAAATAAGCTTTTAAGCTATACGCTCAAAAATGTTTGTCGGTATAATCAACAAAAAATAACATTTTCTGATTTTTATTTGCAAACTAAGGTTATATCAATAATAACAAAAAGAATTTTTAAAAATGAAACGATGCTTGGCAAACACTAACCCTAAAATATTAATAACAACTTAAAACTCGTTCACTAACCTGTTGAATCGGTTGCCAACCCTAGTCATAACAGTTGTTTTGTATTTTTCCATGGAAAAACATCTGTAAAACCAGTGTAAGTGACAATTACTGATTACTACACAAACAGCTCTCAAACTTTTTAAAGTGCATAAAATTTTAAGACTGCAAAAATTGGAATCCGCATAAAATTGGACCTGAGTGTACTTTTACATCGTTTATTTTACTAAATACATTTTTTTATTTAAAACAAAAAATTAACAAAAGCTCTTTGAAACTTTTTTCTCATTGATATTTATGAGTCTGAGAAAACTTAGATATGTACGTATTTTGAATTACTAGAAAATTATATTTTGTATATGGTTTAAATAATTTTTAAATATATAGAAAATAGGAAATAAATTAAACTTCAGAACCAAAGAAATTAGTAATTTTTAAGTTAGGTATTAAGTTAATATCCAAATCACTACATTTAGAAGATGTACGCCTAGACCAGTAAAATAAGACTAATTGAAACTTGGGAAGCAATGAAAGAAATGATAATCAAAGAATAACTACCATTTGTTTTTGCTGGGATCATAATAGTTGCGGTATAATTGAACGTATGCCAGCAAAACTTTTTAATAAGTAACGCAAAGAAGTTATTTTATATGCAAAAATCTATAAACGTTGAGTTTTCAACGTTGATAATTATCCATGTTGCAAGTTAACGTGCATACAAAATGTAATGGGTTAGTTTTCATCTCAAACACGTTTTCGTGTACTATGAGTTTTTCTAAGTTAAGTCGAAAACACAGCTTTTTTTCAAATAAAAAAGTACTTCATTTTTATTTAATAAAATATTTTGCCTAAATTTTCCGTTTTTTAAAACTAACGCTAAAAAGATCTTTTTGCAGCGAACATGTTTGCATTAATGTCTTTAAGTTATTCTGAAGCAATTGTACATTTTTATACGCGAAAATGTTTGAAAAAATACTCACGTATTTTACTCGAAAATAACAGAAATTTATATCAAAATATTTTTTTTTGAAAATACTTATAATTTTTTTTTATATAATTTAAAAAAATAAAAAAAAATAATTAATAATTTTAAATTCCGCCCTTGCGGATAATATCCCTACGGGAAATTTTAACAAACTGTCACCGAACTGGCCCCTTTATATGAAATAGACTGGTCACTTTTACATGGCGTTGTCATAGGAGGGGGAAATTGACCCATTGTGACATGTCACAAGACAAATCCTAGGACAGGTTACTGAACTCTCATAAAAAACAAGGTTCAGGGACCTGTCCTAGGATTTGTTTTGTGACATGTCACAAGGGGTCAATTTCCCCCTCCTATGACAACGCCATGTAAAAGTGACCAGTCTATTTCATATAAAGGGGCCAGTTCGGTGACATTTTGTTAAAATTTCCCGTAGAGATATTACCCCTTGTCATTTTTATGACGATGTATGATATATTTTTTGCTTATGGGAAGCACAGCTGAGTGCTACCGGACGCGTCACAGGTTGCGGATAGTGATGCCGCAGAAATGTGGAGTAGCTGCCAATGGCAGCCGCGGACACTCAGCGGTTACAAGGCGAGAGTCTCGGAGGGTCTTTCGAGCTCCCACTAAGTCCCGAGTTTGCCTGTGATCTTTGTAACGTCGTGGCGAGCAATTGGCGCCAACCCACAAAACCAATATCCCAATCGAACATGGGCGGATAAACCCGATTTAAAGATGACGACCTTTGGCATGAAAACAAGGACACGAATAGGAACATGGAATGTTAGGACGCTCTCGGAAACATCTCGCCTGGCACAGGTCTGCAAAGAATTTAACACCTACAAACTTACAATGCTCGGACTGTGCGAAACACGATGGTGTGGTTCAGGTGAATTTATAACTGCCGATGGTCTTACCCTACTCTATTCCGGGAAGACAAGTGATGAATCTCGATCCAGTGGGGTAGGCATCTTATTGTCGTAGCTAGCTAAAAAAGCTCTTATAGACTGGAAGCCATATTCAGATCGAATTATAACTGCAAGACTGCGAACTCGAAGCCGCAATCTTACATGCATACAATGCTACGCACCAACAGAAACAGCCGAATTATCTACAAAAGAATCATTTTATGACCTCCTTAACAGAGTATTAACATCGGTACATCGAGGTGATATCGTGATAATGATGGGTGATTTTAACGCTCAAGTTGGATCAGACAACACTAGCGTAGAGAGCACAATTGGAACGCATGGATTGAGGTGGCTGACAGAAAATGGTGAATTACTAGTGGAGACATGCACAACAAACAATCTGCTTATTGTTGGCATGCTGTTTCCGCATCCAAGGATACAGAAAGTGACATGGGTTTCTCCTGACGGGATAACTGAGAACCAGATCGACCACATCGTTATTAGTAGAAAATGGCGAGGTTCGCTTTTAGATGTGTGTAATAAAAGAGGAGCCGATGTTGCAAGTGATCATCATTTGGTAATCGCAACAATCCGCATAAAGATTGCCGCTATTAGAAAGAACACACAAACTTCCCAAAGAAGATATAACGTTGATAAACTCAAAGATTCAACAGTTGCAAACTGCTTCACGTTAGCATTGAAAACATCGCTTCAGAATAATAATAATAATATAGATCGTTGTTGGAAAGAAATAAAAAATATATTAACACAAGCTGCAGACAATCACTTGGGATATAAGATCAGCTCCCGTAAAGAGTGGATTAGTGATGAAACCTGGATACTAGTGTTAAAGAGGAAGGAAGCTAAAGCAGCAATTAACAATAGTAGAATGCGTTCGTCCAAAGCATTGTGTCAACAGTTGCACAATCGCCTCAATCGAGAAGTCAAGCGCAGTGCACAGTGCTTTGTCCCATAGGCAAAATTAAAAAAAAAATGTATGCGGAACGTTAGTGACTTATACATTTTTGAAGAGCTGACATAATACCATAAATAAATATGAAGGAGGAATTCAGTATCTCCTCTTTTTGTTAACAATAGAGGGCGCTAAAGTCAAAAAAATTTTGAGCTAAAATAGTTAATCGAAAATCTAATTTTAACTGCTTTACAAAAAAAATTGGCAAAAATTCATTTTTAAAGATAATTGGAGTTGGCAACCCTTACGCGTAAACGTCAAGTTTTTATTTCTTCTTTGCAATAAAAATACTTAATATACAAAATAGTTGGTTTAATAAAAGTTTTTAAACGTAAATAACGAATTTTCCTATTAAACAAAGTGTAAAAAATTATAATATATTAAAGAATGACTAGTAAAGGCCGTCGCAGTATTAAAAATGCACAAATTATCTGTGGGCAATGTAGAATGGAGGTAAAAGAAGGAGACGATTATATACAGAGTGACAAGTGCGCCAAAACTTTACATGTACTATGTACAAGTCTAAACAAACGTCAGTATGATCATTTGTTATTAAATGAAAGTGAAGAGTTTATTTGTAATCTCTGTTACGAAGGTGGTAGCAGTGGTACTGTAAAAGGAGAACTGAACGATATAAAAAAACAATTAAGCAAGCTAGATCAGCTATCTCAGTTACAAGAGACAATGAATTTCATGTCAAAGCAATATGACGATATTCTACGAGGGGTGGCAGAAAATAAAAAGAAAATTGAAGTTGTGCAAAAAGAAAATCGTCAATTAAAAAAAGAAGTAGAAATTTTAAAAGACTCTGTTAAATTGTTAAATGATGAAAGGGTGAAGAAAGATTGTCTTATTAGTGGCCTGGAAGTAAAAGATGATGCAAATGCAGTTGACACGTTGTTAACTATTTCTAAAGATGTTGGAGCAGATTTGACAGAAAGTGATGTTGAAGCTGCATATTTTTTGAAAAAAAGAAGTGATTCTTCTAAAAAGCGAACTATGGTAGTTAAGTTTGATTCAAAGAAATCGAAGGAAAAATTGATGTCAGCAAAACAGAAACTTAAGCAAAAAACTTGAAACCAAATCTGTATATGTTAACGATTTTCTAAGCAAAGAAACTTATAGCGTCTTTAATCATGCTAAGACATTGAAAACTGTTGGTTATCAGTCGGTGTACACTTATAGTGGCAGAGTTTATGTGAAAAAATCTGAAATATCAAAACCAAAATTGATCAGAAGTGAAGATGAAGTGGATGCTATTCTAATGGATGCAACAACAAACAAATTGTCAAGACGTAGATCTAATCTTCAACCCATAGCTAATTTGAATCATGGAGGTGGTAATGATGATGATGATGACGATGGTGAAGACCGTTATTCATTCATGTCGCCTGCTTAATATTTTAAACATAACCTTTATAGATTTTTTTTTTTTACAAATTGAAATATTCCTTTTTTACATATAAATATATTTTATGAATAATAATCAACATTTTCTTAATCTAGAAACATTTAATCAAATTTTTGATATGGTAAATTATCCCACTTTAAATATTGTAAGTGTAAACATGAGAAGCATTTCAGCTATTGATAAATTTAATAAATTTAAAATGATGGTTTCAAAATTTTCAAAACTTCCCTGCATTATAGCGGTTCAAGAGACGTGGTTTCGGGCAGATTTAGTTCAAATTTACAATATTCCCGGATATAACGTTGTTCATAGCTGTAGAAGTGATAATTATGGTGGAACTTCTGTATATATTAAAAACAATAACCATTACAATATTGAAGAGTGTAAAAGTAAAGATTTTATTAACACATTAACAATATCCTTGGAAAATCACAAGATTAATGGAAACCCCTTAAAATTCACATCGTTTCGATCTTAAAAATGAAATAACTCCTTGGATGAGTCAAAACTTAAATGCTCTGATACTATTTAAGAAAAATCTTTTGAAACGAAGAAAAAGCGTAATTCCGAAGAGATAGAAAGAAGGCTGAAGAGAATTAGTAATGTAATAAGAAAAGCTTGCAAAGAATCTATGAATAATTATTATTGTAATACCTTGAACAAAATCCAGATGGAGCCAAAGAAATGCTGGAAATTTTTAAATGATAACCTTGGCAGAAAATTGAAAAGTGAAATAAATGTGAAAGATCTGGAAGGAAAAATTATAACTGATAATCAGGCCAAAAGTGATATGTTTAATCAATACTTTCTCCAAATACCAAGAACTTTAAAACAACAAATTGAATATTATCCTAATGATTCTTGTAACGGCCTTAGAACATTAAGCCAATGTCGAAATAATTTTAATTTCATTTATACAACACATTTGGAAATTGCTGAAATTATCTCAAACCTAGATTAAACGAAAAGTTGCGGTTATGATCAAATTACTCCAAAAATGTTATATGAATGTAAAGATATTGTTTCTCCATATCTTGCGAAAATTTTTAATTGTATGATTGATACTTCAGTGTTTCCGGATGATTTAAAGATAGCTAAAATTATACCAATACCCAAGGAAACACATGCTTCGCAAATAGAAAAATTTCGCCCCATCGCAGTACTACCTATAATTGATAAAATTTTTGTAAAAATTTTACATAAACAACTATCTTCATACTTGGAGAATAAAAAGTTATTATATAGATGTCAATATGGCTTTAAAAAAGGATGTGGTACCGAAGAAGCAGTTGTAAACGTCATAAATAACATTTGCCAAGGATTGGATAAAGGTTTTAAGGGCGTGGCTGGTATTTTTTATGATTTTACGAAGGCTTTTGATCTTGTAGATCATGCAATCCTTATTAAAAAGCTTAAATATTATGGTATAAATAGAGAAGCTATAACTTTGTTAAGCAGTTATTTAGTACGACGGAAGCAATATGTTGAGATTAATGGCCGCAAAAGTTACTTGGGTAATGTAGAATATGGAGTACCACAAGGAAGTGTATTGGGTCCATTACTCTTTACGATTTACATCAATGATATTATGAATCTTGGGTTATTTGGAAATTTATTTTTGTACGCGGACGACATATGCCTTTTTTTACCCATATCAATACGAGACAGTTTTGAAGGCGCACATGGAACGTGATGCAGCGTTAATATCAGAATTTGTAAGATTAAACAAACTAATTTTAAATGCTGAAAAAACCAAATTATTGAGATTCAGGCCATATTTATCAGATGACCAAAGCTTTAGTATTTTTGTAGATGGTAAAGAAGTCTTTGAAACCTTTTCGATAAGGTATCTTGGCGTGTACCTGAAAAATAATTTGTCATGGGATATACATATACAACTCTTGAAATCAAAAACTGTGTCCGGTATTGGTCTAATTTATAAATTCAATACCAAGCACTGATCCACAGTCATTTAAATTATCTACCGATAATATATGGATTTAAGAAAAGTAATGAGTTTAAATCTTTACAAAGACTTCAAAATAGGGCGTTAAAAACTGTTTTTAATCTACCGCTTACACATTCAACATTATCTCTTTATAAAGATGTATCAGTCACAATTCTGCCAATATTTGGATTATATAAAATGCATTTACTGTTCTGGCCAGACATATTTCATTTTCATGCTTCAATTTAGCATACTTCTATTTTAGGTACATGGCTGTAATTTCAGGTAATCTCCCAAAATATTGTTGGCTTTCGATGTATAAATTAATAATTGAAAAAAAGTCCTTGGAACAGGACAAAAAAGCCAAATAAAAAATCTTCACCTTACTTTTGGTACATGGTGTCTGGCCATGCCTTATGCATTTTGTATGAACGCATAGGCAAAGCACATGGCACGAGTTGGAAATTTGTATTTACTTTATTCTTTTATGCTTCTTTCTTTCTTCTGATTTTGTTTGTGAGTTAGTTATTCATTAAACGTTGAACAGTGAAGAAGTAATCTAGTTTTTGTGCGGTAATTTTGAACTTGTGAATAATTTTACGCAGGTAGATTTGTTGCGTTGTTAGTATATTATGGCTGATGAACTGGAATTTATTTATAATACACGCTTGCGTAGCGCGAATTTGCAACCCCAATTGTCAGAGGCATTAGTGCGTGATTTTCAAAGTCAGGTAGAAGCTGATGAAAATGATGATGTTTTTGAAAACGATGGTGACGACACTGCTGATTATGTGCCAGAAGATGATGCATCAGACATAGAAAATGATTTGGAAATTGAACCTAACGAACTTTATGATAGTGATGAAGACGTAGATGAAGAAGAAGAAAGTGGAAATGATGCTGAAGCAGCAAATGAAGTCGACTCAGGCTGTTTTTAAGGTAAATACGGTACTAAATGGAAAGAAACTGAACCCCCTGCATTTCGTTTGCGCCAGCATAATATCATGCGTTTTCAATCTGGAACAAAAACAAGGCTCACCAATCCAGTTGAGGTATTCAAGCTATTTTTCTCAACCAATATTACGTTCGTCATCATTAGTGAAACAAATCGGCATGGGCGAGAATCAATTAGAAAATGGAACGAAGAACATCCAGAGTCTACCCAAAGAAAATGGATTGATTTGACAAGCTCTGAGCTAGATGCATTCATTGGGATTTTGTTGGCTTCTGGTCTCAGCCATAATAATATGCAAGACTCCAGTATATTGTGGCGTTCTGATTCGCTGCCCATATTCCGTGCGGCTATGTCGCACAAACGATTCATTACTCTGTCCAGATATATTCGTTTCGATAATAGTCGTACGCGGGCATTCCGACAGCAAACAGATAAAGCAGCTCCTATCCGGGACCTTTGGAATTTTCTCAATGAAAATCTGCAAAATTATTATGAACCTTATGAAAATATCACCATCGATGAGCAGTTGTTTCCGTATCGTGGGCGCACAAAGTTCACCCAATATATCCCATCAAAACCTGCAAGGTATGGTATCAAAGTTTGGTGGGCATGCGATGCTAAGACTAAATTTCCATTGAAAGGAAAACTATACACTGGAAAGGAAGGAGACAACCGGGAGATAAATCAAGGTGAAAACGTTCTAATGTATTTCGCAAATTGTTACGCAAACAGCGGCAGAACAATTATTTCTGATAATTTTTTCACCTCATTGAACGGCGCTAAACGACTTGCTGCTATGGGACTGGCATTTGTTGGCACCATTCGAGCAAACAAAAGATGTCTTCCTAAGGAAGTTATGAAGAGCACCAGACGACCAATTCTTTCAAGTGTGTTTGGTTTTCATTAAAATCTTGTTGCACTTTGCAGCTACGTGCCCAAAAAAAATAAGGCAGTCAATTTAATTTCAATCGTGCATTACACGAAACATGTTGAAGGCGTAGCCATGAAACCGGAAGCAATTTTATTTTATAATTCAACTAAAGCCGGAGTCGATACGATATTGGCAAGTTACATTATATGTAAGCTAAATGATGAAAATACAAGAAAAGAAAGAAGACGCATATTTTTATATAAACTTGCAAGGCAATTGGTACTGGCCAACGTTGAAAATCGCATCAATAATCCGCACATTGTGGCTCAACCAACAACTCGTATAGCATTTGAAGCGTTCTTTGGGAGACCTCTCAATATAGCAAACCTTAATGTGGCTTCACGCAGTGGTCCAGACACATTAGCTGCCAAAAAAGATTGCAGAATTTGCCTGCAGCAAGGTGACAAAATACGCCGTAAGACACGCTTTTTTTGCTGTGTAACAATCCTGTTTGTCAGCAACATTCAAAAGTAGATTATTTATGTTTTTGTTGCCTTCCGCAAAATTCTGAATAAAAAAATCAATGTATTCTTCATAATAATTTTCTATTTTGTCATAAACATTTATTACTTTACCCATAATAAAGAGAAATATATATAGAACAAAAAAATTGTTGCCATTTTCATTCCAAAGATTTTTTCAGGTCTATTTTTTCTTCCTCAGGTAGGTAATAACATAGTAAAAAGAAATAGAAACACAAAATATAACAAATATTTTCCTATCTTAGTAAAAAATTTAACGGCAAACAGCCCTTATTTCCATACAAATCCATGTGCCAGAACTAAGGGCTCAAAATATGTGCCACTTCGAGGGTTAAGTCACTGCGTAATATTGGTTATCATACCATAACATTTTACAGGAATCAAACAGTGTTTAATACAAGAAACAATATGAATTTGAAAGTAGCGAGGTGTAGATTGGAAAAGACAAAGCAAAGAGTTGAACACATTGGCGCCTCAGAATATAATAATCTTCCACAAAATTTAAAAAGTATTGAACGAATTTCGATTTTTAAGAAGGAATTAAAAGAATATTTACTTCAAAGTTTAGAAATGCTTCTTATGTGATTTAAATAATTTGTATAAAATAGCTTGAATTAAAATAAATCTCACTGTAAATATTTTCCCATTTCCTATTCTTAATTTTTTTTTTTAATGTATATTATAATTAGTTTTTAAAACCATATTGCCAACTCGCCTCAATAAAGTCCATTGGACGCTGAGGCAGTATTTAATGTACATACTTTATACATGAATTAATAAAAGAATCCTTAAAAAAATCCTTAAATTCTTTGGAAAACGGTGGTTTTGTTATTTACTATATTCGCAATAAGAATAATATGGACTGGAAATCCCAAAGTTGCTTAAGTTTAGTAGAGTAAAAAAAAAATATGGAAAAACATGTTTTTTTTTATTTATTATTTTAGGACACCTTGAAGCTCTTTAATAGAATTTGGAAAAAAAATTGTTTTTTTTAACCGCAAATTTAAAAATTTTATGCATTTTCCAAACCCTTTGACCTGAGTTTTAACAAAGTTAGAAAGAGCTAAATTTTAAGGTAACACCAAAAATTAAAATAATAACGTTTTAAAAAAAAAAAAGAACTTGAAAATTAAATCGCATGTAGTGTAAAAACAAAAAAAAAAATCAAGAAACTTTAAAAAAAAAATTTAAGTAACAACACTTTTTTCCGCAAAACCTAAAAGTTTATAAAGTTTAGAGAAATTTAAAAAAGATATAAAAAAAACAAGTAATTTTTATTTATGATTTAGATAGTCCATTAGGATATATAATTTTTTGTAAAAAAAAAAAAATTAAAATTTTGAACCGCAAATTTTAAATTTTTAACTTTTTCTACATATCCCAATTTTTCAATTTTATGTAGATATATATGTTGTAACGACAGAAGTCGCCCCGCTCGTTTCTGTCTACACACCTTGCGAATTTCTCAGGCTACAACTACTAAATTATAACGAACTCAGCTGCCAAAAAGGGCTGTGGTCGTGAACGAGTGAACAAGGTAAGCTCCAGATAATAATACCCTCCTCTGCTCTAGATCCTGAGTTTGAAGCGTGCCGTCCTAGGTAGCTCCTACATCCCGGAAGATCCTGCAAATATCCTTGAAGGTCCTTGCAGTTATCCTTGAAGGTCCTTGCAAATACCCTGGTAGGTCCTTGTAAATACCCTGGAAGGTCCTTGCAAATATCCTTGAAGGTCCTTGCAGTTATCCTTGAAGGTCCTTGCAAATATCCTGGAAGGTCTTTGCAAATATCCTTGAAGGTCCTTGCAGTTATCCTTGAAGGTCCTTGCAAATATCCTTGAAGGTCCTTGCAGTTACCCTTGAAGGTCTTTGCAAATATCCTTGAAGGTCCTTGCAGTTATCCTGGAAGGTCTTTGCAAATATCCTTGAAGGTCCTTGCAGTTATCCTTGAAGGTCCTTGCAAATATCCTTGAAGGTCCTTGCAGTTATTCTTGAAGGTCCTTGCAAATATCCTTGAAGGTCCTTGGAATTATCCTTGAAGGTCCTTGCAAATATCCTTGAAGGTCCTTGCAGTTATTCTTGAAGGTCCTTGCAAATATCCTTGAAGGTCCTTGCAGTTATCCTTAAAGGTCCTTGCAAATATCCTGGAAGGTCCTTGCAGTTATCCTTGAAGGTCCTTGCAAATATCCTCCTTAAATCGAAGTTCAAAAGAGGAAGCGTGCCGTCCCTGGTCGCTGTCCTCAACCAGACGTGTCGCAACAGAGGAAACGTGCCGTCCCCGGTCGTTATCCTCCTTAAATCGAAGTCCAACAGAGGAGGCGGGCCGTCCCCGGTCGCTGTCCTCACCCAGACGTAGCTCAACAGAGGAAGCGTGCCGTCCCCGGTCGTTGTCCTCCTTAGGTCGAAGTTCAACAGAGGAAGCGTGCCGTCCCCGGTCGCTGTCCTCACCCAGACGTAGCTCACCAGAGGAAACGTGCCGTCCTCGGTCGTTGTCCTCCTTAAATCGAAGTTCAACAGAGGAAGCGTGCCGTCCCTGGTCGCTGTCCTCACCGAGACGTAGCTCAACAGAGGAAACGTGCCGTCCCCGGTCGTTGTCCTCCTTAAATCGAAGTTCCACAGAGGAAGCGTGCCGTCCCGGGTCGCTGTCCTCACCCAGACGTAGCTCAACAGAGGAAACGTGCCGTCCCCGGTCGTTGTCCTCCTTAAATCGAAGTTCAACAGAGGAAGCGTGCCGTCCCCGGTCGCTGTCCTCACCCAGACGTAGCTCACCAGAGGAAACGTGCCGTCCCCGGTCGTTGTCCTCCTTAAATCGAAGGTCAACAGAGGAAGCGTGCCGTCCCCGGTCGTTGTCCTCCTTAAATCAAAGTTCAACAGAGGAAGCGTGCCGTCCCCGGTCGCTGTCCTCACCCAGACGTAGCTCAACAGAGGAAACGTGCCGTCCCTGGTCGTTGTCCTCCTTAAATCGAAGTTCAACAGAGGAAGCGTGCCGTCCCCGGTCGCTGTCCTCACCCAGACGTAGCTCACCAGAGGAAACGTGCCGCCCCGGTCGTTGTCCTCCTTAAATCGAAGTTCAACAGAGGAAGCGTGCCGTCCCCGGTCGCTGCCACTGGAAAATCCCGCGTGTGACCCGCCTCGGAACTTCTCTCGTATCTCTTTCTATGCTCCCACTGGTCTGTCTCCTATTTATATTTAGATTTAGTTTAATAATAAATAAATCAAATTTCATAACGTCTGAAATCACGACTTTTTCTCTCGGTCACTGGATTAAATAAATTTGCTGTTACGAACCCTACCCCCGCGAGCTTATCCCAGCAACCGGAGGTAACTCGTCGTTACAGTGGCGCCCGAGCAGGGACCGAGAGTTAAAGGTTTTGATATATCTGCTACAAGAGCACCAAGCTGAGAAAAATAAAAAGAGAGAGAACGGGCTTACAGAAACTAGCTAATTGCCTTTACTATTTAATTTCAAGTTTAATCCCTTAGAAAAATGGCCGCAACCGCAGAGCTTATATCTGAGTGGAAGGTACAATTCGATGGGGCAACCTGTCCCTTTGAATTTCTAGATAGGCTGGAAGAATTATCCGGTATGTACGCTGTGGATATGGATATCTTGCCACGCATGATGCCCTTACTCCTGACCAGCTATGCACTGATGTGGTTTAGAAACAACAATCGTTTCTGGAAAACTTGGTCCAGTTTCAAACGAGATTTTCTTAAGTTGTTTCTACCTGCGAGATACTTCCAACGGCTCGAAAATACGATACAAAATCGATATCAGAAGAATAAGGAGTCGTTCACAGACTACGTGCTGTCAATTCAAAATTTAATGAGGCACACTGAATATACGGAGACACAACAACTAGAGAGGATCTACAGGAATTCTTTGCCCAACTATCAGAAATTTATTCGAAGGAAAGATTTCGAAGCCCTTGACGAGCTCTTGGAAATGGCGGCGGATCTAGAAAGCATTCAAGCAACCCGACGATACTCCCAGGAACAGCACCGTCTGATAATCGCTGATAGCAATGTGCAATACTCACGTGAAGCCAAAGTCACGCAAGGCCAAAATATTATGACCAGCCAGGGTAGCCGTCAGGCACCTGAGAGTCGTCACGAACGGCATTTCCTGATATCTAGTGCTTCATCTGCCAACGTTCAGTCCGTAATTACCAAGCCCGGTATAATCGATAAATCATTGCCTATGCCTTCATCGCTCCATCAGATGTTACAAGCCAATTTATCGCCAACGTCATCCTGCTTAACCCCTAGTGCACAGAGCGGTCAGAAGTGGGATCATCATCAGAGCCATATATACAGTGGTCCTCACCAACAGAGTCCTCTTCAACGTTATCATCGGAACCAGAGCCGTGTCTGTCATTGCTGTCAATAACAGAACTGTCTCCACCGTTGTCCTCACCAACAGAGTCTTCTTCAACGTTATCATCAGAACCATGTATATCATTGTCGCCAACACCAGAATTTTGTCAGCAACATTCAAAGTTTGTCAGCAACATTCAAAAGTAGATTATTTATGTTTTTGTTGCCTTCCGCAAAATTCTGAATAAAAAAATCAATGTATTCTTCATAATAATTTTCTATTTTGTCATAAACATTTATTACTTTACCCATAATAAAGAGAAATATATATAGAACAAAAAAATTGTTGCCATTTTCATTCCAAAGATTTTTTCAGGTCTATTTTTTCTTCCTCAGGTAGGTAATAACATAGTAAAAAGAAATAGAAACACAAAATATAACAAATATTTTCCTATCTTAGTAAAAAATTTAACGGCAAACAGCCCTTATTTCCATACAAATGCATGTAAATGTTTAGGGGTCTGGCCAGAGACCATGTGCCAGAACTAAGGGCTCAAAATATGTGCCACTTCGAGGGTTAAGTCACTGCGTAATATTGGTTATCATACCATAACATTTTACAGGAATCAAACAGTGTTTAATACAAGAAACAATATGAATTTGAAAGTAGCGAGGTGTAGATTGGAAAAGACAAAGCAAAGAGTTGAACACATTGGCGCCTCAGAATATAATAATCTTCCACAAAATTTAAAAAGTATTGAACGAATTTCGATTTTTAAGAAGGAATTAAAAGAATATTTACTTCAAAGTTTAGAAATGCTTCTTATGTGATTTAAATAATTTGTATAAAATAGCTTGAATTAAAATAAATCTCACTGTAAATATTTTCCCATTTCCTATTCTTAATTTTTTTTTTTAATGTATATTATAATTAGTTTTTAAAACCATATTGCCAACTCGCCTCAATAAAGTCCATTGGACGCTGAGGCAGTATTTAATGTACATACTTTATACATGAATTAATAAAAGAATCCTTAAAAAAATCCTTAAATTCTTTGGAAAACGGTGGTTTTGTTATTTACTATATTCGCAATAAGAATAATATGGACTGGAAATCCCAAAGTTGCTTAAGTTTAGTAGAGTAAAAAAAAAATATGGAAAAACATGTTTTTTTTTATTTATTATTTTAGGACACCTTGAAGCTCTTTAATAGAATTTGGAAAAAAAATTGTTTTTTTTAACCGCAAATTTAAAAATTTTATGCATTTTCCAAACCCTTTGACCTGAGTTTTAACAAAGTTAGAAAGAGCTAAATTTTAAGGTAACACCAAAAATTAAAATAATAACGTTTTAAAAAAAAAAAAGAACTTGAAAATTAAATCGCATGTAGTGTAAAAACAAAAAAAAAAATCAAGAAACTTTAAAAAAAAAATTTAAGTAACAACACTTTTTTCCGCAAAACCTAAAAGTTTATAAAGTTTAGAGAAATTTAAAAAAGATATAAAAAAAACAAGTAATTTTTATTTATGATTTAGATAGTCCATTAGGATATATAATTTTTTGTAAAAAAAAAAAATTAAAATTTTGAACCGCAAATTTTAAATTTTTAACTTTTTCTACATATCCCAATTTTTCAATTTTATGTAGATATATATGTTGTAACGACAGAAGTCGCCCCGCTCGTTTCTGTCTACACACCTTGCGAATTTCTCAGGCTACAACTACTAAATTATAACGAACTCAGCTGCCAAAAAGGGCTGTGGTCGTGAACGAGTGAACAAGGTAAGCTCCAGATAATAATACCCTCCTCTGCTCTAGATCCTGAGTTTGAAGCGTGCCGTCCTAGGTAGCTCCTACATCCCGGAAGATCCTGCAAATATCCTTGAAGGTCCTTGCAGTTATCCTTGAAGGTCCTTGCAAATACCCTGGTAGGTCCTTGTAAATACCCTGGAAGGTCCTTGCAAATATCCTTGAAGGTCCTTGCAGTTATCCTTGAAGGTCCTTGCAAATATCCTGGAAGGTCTTTGCAAATATCCTTGAAGGTCCTTGCAGTTATCCTTGAAGGTCCTTGCAAATATCCTTGAAGGTCCTTGCAGTTACCCTTGAAGGTCTTTGCAAATATCCTTGAAGGTCCTTGCAGTTATCCTGGAAGGTCTTTGCAAATATCCTTGAAGGTCCTTGCAGTTATCCTTGAAGGTCCTTGCAAATATCCTTGAAGGTCCTTGCAGTTATTCTTGAAGGTCCTTGCAAATATCCTTGAAGGTCCTTGGAATTATCCTTGAAGGTCCTTGCAAATATCCTTGAAGGTCCTTGCAGTTATTCTTGAAGGTCCTTGCAAATATCCTTGAAGGTCCTTGCAGTTATCCTTAAAGGTCCTTGCAAATATCCTGGAAGGTCCTTGCAGTTATCCTTGAAGGTCCTTGCAAATATCCTCCTTAAATCGAAGTTCAAAAGAGGAAGCGTGCCGTCCCTGGTCGCTGTCCTCAACCAGACGTGTCGCAACAGAGGAAACGTGCCGTCCCCGGTCGTTATCCTCCTTAAATCGAAGTCCAACAGAGGAGGCGGGCCGTCCCCGGTCGCTGTCCTCACCCAGACGTAGCTCAACAGAGGAAGCGTGCCGTCCCCGGTCGTTGTCCTCCTTAGGTCGAAGTTCAACAGAGGAAGCGTGCCGTCCCCGGTCGCTGTCCTCACCCAGACGTAGCTCACCAGAGGAAACGTGCCGTCCTCGGTCGTTGTCCTCCTTAAATCGAAGTTCAACAGAGGAAGCGTGCCGTCCCTGGTCGCTGTCCTCACCGAGACGTAGCTCAACAGAGGAAACGTGCCGTCCCCGGTCGTTGTCCTCCTTAAATCGAAGTTCCACAGAGGAAGCGTGCCGTCCCGGGTCGCTGTCCTCACCCAGACGTAGCTCAGCAGAGGAAACGTGCCGTCCCCGGTCGTTGTCCTCCTTAAATCGAAGTTCAACAGAGGAAGCGTGCCGTCCCCGGTCGCTGTCCTCACCCAGACGTAGCTCACCAGAGGAAACGTGCCGTCCCCGGTCGTTGTCCTCCTTAAATCGAAGGTCAACAGAGGAAGCGTGCCGTCCCCGGTCGTTGTCCTCCTTAAATCAAAGTTCAACAGAGGAAGCGTGCCGTCCCCGGTCGCTGTCCTCACCCAGACGTAGCTCAACAGAGGAAACGTGCCGTCCCTGGTCGTTGTCCTCCTTAAATCGAAGTTCAACAGAGGAAGCGTGCCGTCCCCGGTCGCTGTCCTCACCCAGACGTAGCTCACCAGAGGAAACGTGCCGCCCCGGTCGTTGTCCTCCTTAAATCGAAGTTCAACAGAGGAAGCGTGCCGTCCCCGGTCGCTGCCACTGGAAAATCCCGCGTGTGACCCGCCTCGGAACTTCTCTCGTATCTCTTTCTCTGTTCCCACTGGTCTGTCTCCTATTTATATTTAGATTTAGTTTAATAATAAATAAATCAAATTTCATAACGTCTGAAATCACGACTTTTTCTCTCGGTCACTGGATTAAATAAATTTGCTGTTACGAACCCTACCCCCGCGAGCTTATCCCAGCAACCGGAGGTAACTCGTCGTTACAGTGGCGCCCGAGCAGGAACCGAGAGTTAAAGGTTTTGATATATCTGCTACAAGAGCACCAAGCTGAGAAAAATAAAAAGAGAGAGAACGGGCTTACAGAAACTAGCTAATTGCCTTTACTATTTAATTTCAAGTTTAATCCCTTAGAAAAATGGCCGCAACCGCAGAGCTTATATCTGAGTGGAAGGTACAATTCGATGGGGCAACCTGTCCCTTTGAATTTCTAGATAGGCTGGAAGAATTATCCGGTATGTACGCTGTGGATATGGATATCTTGCCACGCATGATGCCCTTACTCCTGACCAGCTATGCACTGATGTGGTTTAGAAACAACAATCGTTTCTGGAAAACTTGGTCCAGTTTCAAACGAGATTTTCTTAAGTTGTTTATACCTGCGAGATACTTCCAACGGCTCGAAAATACGATACAAAATCGATATCAGAAGAATAAGGAGTCGTTCACAGACTACGTGCTGTCAATTCAAAATTTAATGAGGCACACTGAATATACGGAGACACAACAACTAGAGAGGATCTACAGGAATTCTTTGCCCAACTATCAGAAATTTATTCGAAGGAAAGATTTCGAAGCCCTTGACGAGCTCTTGGAAATGGCGGCGGATCTAGAAAGCATTCAAGCAACCCGACGATACTCCCAGGAACAGCACCGTCTGATAATCGCTGATAGCAATGTGCAATACTCACGTGAAGCCAAAGTCACGCAAGGCCAAAATATTATGACCAGCCAGGGTAGCCGTCAGGCACCTGAGAGTCGTCACGAACGGCATTTCCTGATATCTAGTGCTTCATCTGCCAACGTTCAGTCCGTAATTACCAAGCCCGGTATAATCGATAAATCATTGCCTATGCCTTCATCGCTCCATCAGATGTTACAAGCCAATTTATCGCCAACGTCATCCTGCTTAACCCCTAGTGCACAGAGCGGTCAGAAGTGGGATCATCATCAGAGCCATATATACAGTGGTCCTCACCAACAGAGTCCTCTTCAACGTTATCATCGGAACCAGAGCCGTGTCTGTCATTGCTGTCAATAACAGAACTGTCTCCACCGTTGTCCTCACCAACAGAGTCTTCTTCAACGTTATCATCAGAACCATGTATATCATTGTCGCCAACACCAGAATTTTCTCCACTGCTGTCCTCACCATCGGAGCCTTGTCTATTTTTGCCATCACCAGCGGAGTTAGCTACATCGTTTTCATTATCGCCAGCACCATCTATATTTTCGTCGTCATCACCATTGCTATTATCACTATCAAAGCCATGCGCCTCTTCAATATCATTACCAGAGCCATAGCCGTTGTTATCACCAGAGCCATGCCCGTCGTTACCATCACCACCAGAGTCCGTTCCATCATTGTCAACAAAACCAGCGCCGTGTCCAACCTTGTCATCACCCATAGCGTCATCGCCATCATTATTATCACCACCAGCGGCATCTCCAGTAGCATTCGTTTTGTCACGAGAATTACCAATATCAACGCGCACTAAGTTTACAACACTATCGTGTTTACCCCTGAAAACACTACTGACCATTTATTCTGGATTCATTATATCTCCAGATGCCGTAACAAAAGATGTCAGACCACCGCTTCAGAACCAAATTAGCCGTCTCATAATGTTTCACAGGAAACACGCACGATTAAAATAATTGACATATCGGAACCAGTTGGGTTCCCCAGGGGGGGACCATGTGTAACGACAGAAGTCGCCCCGCTCGTTTCTGTCTACACACCTTGCGAATTTTTCAGGCTACAACTACTAAATTATAACGAACTCAGCTGCCAAAAAGGGTATAAAAGGCAGCACATCAAAGAAATCTGGATCAGTTGGCTGCGGTCGTGAACGAGTGAACAAGGTAAGCTCCAGATAATAATACCCTCCTCTCCTCTAGATCCTGTGTTGGAAGCGTGCCGTCCTAGGTAGCTCCTACATCCCGGAAGATCCTGCAAATATCCTTGAAGGTCCTTGCAGTTATCCTTGAAGGTCCTTGCAAATATCCTTGAAGGTCCTTGCAAATATCCTTGAAGGTCCTTGCAGTTATCCTTGAAGGTCCTTGCAAATATCCTGGAAGGTCCTTGCAAATATCCTTGAACGTCCTTGCAGTTATCCTTGAAGGTCCTTGCAAATATCTTTGAAGGTCCTTGCAGTTATCATTGAAGGTCCTTGCAAATATCCTGGAAGGTCCTTGTAAATATCCTTGAAGGTCCTTGCAGTTATCCTTGAAGGTCCTTGCAAATATCCTTGAAGGTCCTTGCAAATATCCTTGAAGGTCCTTGCAGTTATCCTTGAAGGTCCTTGCAAATATCCTGGAAGGTCCTTGCAAATATCCTCCTTAAATCGAAGTCCAACAGAGGAGGCGTGCCGTCCCCGGTCGCTGTCCTCACCCAGACGTAGCTCACCAGAGGAAACGTGCCGTCCCCGGTCGTTGTCCTCCTTAAATCGAAGTTCAACAGAGGAAGCGTGCCGTCCCCGGTCGCTGTCCTCACCCAGACGTAGCTCACCAGAGGAAACGTGCCGTCCCCGGTCGTTGTCCTCCTTAAATCGACGTTCAACAGAGGAAGCGTGCCGTTCCCGGTCGCTGTCCTCACCCAGACGTAGCTCAACAGAGGAAACGTGCCGTCCCCGGTCGTTGTCCTCCTTAAATCGAAGTTCAACAGAGGAAGCGTGCCGTCCCCGGTCGCTGTCCTCACCCAGACGTAGCTCACCAGAGGAAACGTGCCGTCCCCGGTCGTTGTCCTCCTTAAATCGAAGTTCAACAGAGGACACGTGCCGTCCCCGGTCGTTGTCCTCCTTAAATCGAGGTTCAACAAAGGAAGCGTGCCGTCCCCGGTCGCTGCCACTGGAAAATTCCGCGTGTGATCCGCCTCGGAACCTCTCTCTTATCTCTTTCTCTGTTCCCACTGGTCTGTCTCCTATTTATATTTAGATTTAGTTTAATAATAAATAAGTCAACTTTTATGACATCTTAAATCACGACTTTTTCTCTCGGTCACTGGATCAAATAAATTTTCTGTGACGAACCCTACCCCCGCGAGCTTATCCCAGCAACCGGAGGTAACTCGTCGTTACAATGTATGTATGTAGATGTATATGCTGTGCCTTAAAATACGATTTGTCGATTTTTATTCATTACACTGCCAAGTTTTCATCTAGTAGGTTCAAAATTGAAGAATTTAATTTTTTTTATAGAAAACTTTAACCTTTGCTTAATTGCGGCCAAAAATGACCCATTTTTGAAAAAGAAAATAGCCTAACAATTAAAAATTCACAAAATTCGAAATTTTTGCAAACACTAGTTTTTTATTTAACTTCGTCATTAAATATACTTAAAATTATTCAGATACGGAATTTTGGTTTCGCTGGATATCATCACTTTAACCTAGAACCGAAATGCCCATAAATTTAATAGAAATGACAAAACGGCTTTTTTATTAATTTGTCAAATTTTTTTTTTAAATACATAATTTGGAAATGTCAAAAGCTATTTTTGTAACATGATAGTTATTATTAAAGAAAAATAATAAATTGAAAAAAAGGTAATTCGGGTTTTGTGCGGGGAACAACTCCTTTCCAGAACATTTTATGAAAATTGATTATTTTGTCAAAAATTGTTTTCACTAAATTTTACCAAGTTCCCCATATTTTTGACCATGTGTGTGTCATATTGAAGGTTTTGCTAAAATAAAATAATATTGCACCATAAAAAACTTGTAAAAATTGAGCAATAATACTGGTCGCCTGTGGCGCCCTTAAAATTGATAATGAATGAGAAAAAGGATATACGGGAGATAGTCATAACCTTGCACCGAATGAAATAAAATTTGCCACAGAGATAAAAAGTATAATTTTATAAACTATTGTAAGTTCCTAGTGCATTCTGATCTTAAATCTGGCCAAAATATAGTTTTTGAGAAAAAGGATATAAGGGAGATAGTCATATCCTTGCACCGAATAAAACAAAATTTGCCACAGAGATAAAAAGTATAATTTTATAAACTATTGTAAGTTCCTAGTGCATTCTGATCTTAAATCTGCCCAAAATATAGTTTTTGAGAAAAAGGATATATGGGAGATAGTCATGTCCTTGCACCGAATGAAAGAAAATTTGTCACAAAGCTAAAAAGTATAATTTTATAAACTGTTCTAAGTTTTTAGTCCATTCTGATCATAAATCTATCCAAAATATAGTTTTTGAGAAAAAGGATATATGGGATGTAGTCATGTCCTTGCACGAAATGAAAAAAAATTTTACACAGAGCTATTATTTTACAAACCATTTTAAGTTTTTAGTGCATTCTGATTAGTGTTGCCAGACGGGCTGGACTCGCCTGGATTGTCCAGCTTTTTTAATGCTTGTCCAGTGTCCAGCTAAAATAAAATTTGTCCAGCTAAATATAAATTTTCGAAAAAACAAACAAAATCATTTTTAGTTATAAATACCCTTATTAGTAGGTACATTTAACACAATAACTTTTGAAAAAGTGCCTGTTGTTTTTAGCTTAACATTGTCATTTTTAGTGTCGAAATTTTAAAGTTGAGGGTAAATGACAAGGAATTTCATGCAAATGCATGTTTTTTCTCGATAGTCCAAAACTGATATGGACTAAATATTTATCCGAACCATCGAATTTAGAACAAAATCACATCGATTTGTAGTTGCATATTTTCGCATATTTTGTCAAAAATACATGTTTTTGCATATTTTGACTTTAAATGCATATTTGGTGCCTTTTTAATGCATATTTTGTGCTTTTTAATGCATATTTTTCATTTTTAGGAGCATTTTTTATTTTGTAAAAAAATATGAAAAATTTATATGATTTCATATTTTGATTCAATCAAAATAGACATTCTTAAAAACCCTATTGACCTATAGGAAATCTTCGAGTTCAGTGTCTGTTTGCAAAATAACTAACTTAAATATATTTTTAGGTTTTGAAGTGCATTATTTTTGCAAAAATAATAGTTTTTAGTGCATATTTCTTATATGTTTAATGCATATTTGTCTTTTTTAACCGCATATTTCAGGCGCATATTTTCCATTTTTAAGTGCATGAAATTCCTTGTAATCCAATCCAATCTTCGAGTTCAGTGTCTGTTTGCAAAATAACTAACTTAAATATATTTTTAGGTTTTGAAGTGCTTTATTTTTGCAAAAATAATAGTTTTTAGTGCATATTTCTTATATTTTTAATGCATATTTTTCCTTTTTAATCGCATACTTTAGGCGCATATTTTCTATTTTTAAGTGCATGAAATTCCTTGCCCTAATGATTATAAATAACACAAATTCGATGATATTTAACCAAAAAGTTAATAATACAATTATATACTGAAATTAGTTAAATTTCATTTGTTACCGATTTTCATTGAACCGTGGTTCTATTTAGGAAATTTTTTCTACAAGTGGCCGTTAAGTGTCATTTATTAATTTCAACAATCATTATTTTGTGCATAACAATAAAAATATTTAAATTTCTATGAAAGTACGAAACTTAAAGGGTAATTTTTTTAGTTCAATGAAAAATCCGGTTAATTAACTGCGTATGCGTGAACGCAAACACATTACTTTAAGGGTTTGACTGTTTTAGAGAGCCCTTAACATAGGCTTTCTTAAATCAAATAATTTTTACGGAACTAATAACAAATTATAAAAAATTATATATATTTATGAATATCAATTACCTGTACGAACCTTAAGTTGTTAGGGTAGTACTTTAGTAACATAAACTACTAGATTGAATTGCTATTTGTTCTTTTAATTTTTGTTTGTTGTTTTTCAGTATTAAGATTTTAGTTAATTTTTTTTGTTTTTAGTATTTAGTTTTCATTCTCACAAATTTAAGAGACTGAATTTTAAAATTTTAAGTTTTATTTTTTAGTGTATTATTTTAAATCATACATATTTAAAAGACTGAATAATTTTTTTTAAGTTTTATTGTATTTTAAAACTTTATGTTCCTAGCAATGTGCAAAACTATTTTTTAAATAAAAATTATCAATACAAAACAAAACTTGACAACTTTTTATTCGTGAAAACATGTTTTGAAAATGTCCAGTTTTTTTTGCAAAATCCAGCTTTTTTAAACCGAATGGCCAGCTTTTTGCGAATCTGGATCTGGCAACCCTAATTCTGATCATAAATGTAGTCAATATATGTTTTTTGTGAAAAATGATGTATGTAGGTAGTCATGTCCTTGCACCGATTTTTCGGAAACTTCGAATTTTTCTTAATTTACGCGTTATAAACCAGCATACCAAATTTCATTCTTCTGCGATAACTCCTCTAATTTTGCCGATTGACTATATGGGGACGAAGCACTGTGCGGCTTGACAAACGAAATTGGGTTAACAACATCGCTAAAGAGGCACTGCCGAAACGTATCGTATGGGAGACCTCTATAGAGCGGCAAAGAAATTAACTATTAGTTCAAAACCCACTGCTAAACCATTGAAAAACGATGCTGGAGAACTCGTTACATCCAAACAGCAACAACTGAAACTTTGGGAAGAGTTCTATGCGACTATGCTATCATCGTCTCTACCAACACAGCAGACAATATGCAGTTGTGAATCACACACTACAAATACAAATATCTCCATCGATTGCCCCAATATTAATGAAATTTGCTCAGCAATAAGATCATTAAAAAACAACAAATCGCCTGGCATAGACAATATATCCCCAGAGTTGCTGAGAATTGATGCAATAACAAGTGCCCATTTACTCACGCCTATTATATACCAATTCTGGTATACGGAGCTCCTCCAAGAGGAAATTGCTGAAGGTGTTATCGTAAATTTACGGAAAAAAGGAGACCTAACAGCTCATAAAAATTGGAGGGGCATTACGCTTCTGAGTATGATTAACAAGGTGATCGCAAACATATTAAATAAAAGATTGTCTAGCTCTCTTCTCCCTGAGCTTAGAAAAGAACAAGCCGGTTTCAGTGCTCATAAATCCTGTGTCGATCATATTAACAGCTTAAGAGTGATCATAGAGCAATCTGTAGAATGTAGATCACCTTTGTATCTAACGTTTATAGACTTCGAGAAGGCTTTTGACACCCTAAATCACGCAACCATATGGAATGCATTAGAGTGCAAAGGTGTACCTGCCAAGATAATAAGACTTATTAAGGGTCTATATGAAAACGCTACCTGTCGAATTCTCCACGAAGGACAACTGAGCAACAAAATAAACGTTAACTCCGGTGTACGTCAAGGGTGTGTATTATCGCCATTGCTTTTTAACTGTGTGCTTGACGTAGTAATGAATAAGCCAACATCCCATAGAAGGGGAATTACTTGGGGTCTCCAAGGCAGACTGGAGGACATTGACTACGCTGATGACATTTGTCTACTTACCCACACCTTTTCAGACATGCAAATCTAAGTTATCACTAGTCCAGGAAACTGCATTACATGTTGGCCTAAAAATAAATATCGACAAAACAAAAACAATGCGAGTAAATGTAAATAACGAGCAAACATTAACCGTTTAGAATCAATCGCTTGATGAAGTAGAATTATTCTGTTATCGGGAAGCATATTGGACAAAAGTGGTGGATCCAAAGCCGACATCTCTACACACAGAAAACAGATTCGTAGTTCCAACCGAATTTTTCGCCAACCGAATTTTTGTAGTTCCAGGTACAATCACTTTTATTTATTTTTAATACCGTTGTAATTACCAAAATTTATTTACAATTTTTAAATTTTTGTTGTGCTAATAGATTAATTTAATGTTTGTGGATTATAAATTCTATAAATAAAAAAACACGTTCCACAAAATTTATTTAAAAATTAAAATTTTTTTATGTTGCTAACTGGAATCGAACCGGCGACCCTCCGCTTGTCAGCCCATTGCTTTTCCTCTAAGCTAAGCTCTATTTAATTTTTTTTAGTCAAATTTCAAATTTGAATTTCTTTGGGTTTGAATATTTTGTCTATAAATAAAATTAAATTAACAACAGAAAATCAGTTGTGTCTTTTAATTTGAATAAAAAAAATTAAAAAAAAGTTTATATCGCGAACCGGGATAGAACCGGCGACCTTCCGTTTGTCAGCCCATTGCTTTTCCTCTAGGCTAAACTCTATATAATTTTTTTTATCAAATTTCAAATTTGAATTTCTTCAGGTTGAGAATTTGAATATTTTGTTTTTGAATAAAATTATATTCACAATAGAAAATCAGTTATGTCTTTTAATTTGAATCAATAAAAAAAAAATTATTTAAAAAAAAAAGTAACGCCTTGGTTGAGGTTTGAACTCAAATCTCTAAGGTTATAAGGCTGTGTCTCTACCTCCTACGCCACAGATACTTACATTTAGTTGTTGTCTAACTTAGAATTTAAACATGCCCTGCAAAATCTTTCATTACCTAATAAGTGGTTATATAATAGAAATTCATAGCTCCGCACAACTTATTTTTTGGCGTCTAAACTCATTATTTTTGTTTGGCGTGGTCGTTTTTATAAGTAGTCACGCTTACCCGCTCGCTTACGAAAAAATGAGAAATAAGTAGTTATGAGATTTTGAATAATAAGTGGTTACACACATGCTTACAAAAAGTTGAATTATACGTGGTTATCCGATTGCTTACTTGATTTTTAAAAATAAGTAGTTAGGCAAATACTATTAGCCTAAGGAAATACATTAAAAAAATTTAAGTTTTCTGTAGTGTGTAATTTTTGGACTCGTCATAAAAATTTAAACATAAAACATATTTACATATAATAAAAAAATTTAACTGTGTAAAAAGTACTTATTTCAACTAATACGAGTAAGTCATTATTTTATATTTAGAAACAATGAATACAATAGGCCGTTATTAGGAATTCATTATTTTATATTATAAAATAATGCAAAAGGTAATGATATATCATTTTTGGTAATGCAGATATTAATGAGGTGTCATTACCAATATTTTGCTGGGTGCATATGGGTGATATCAAAAAATGTGATAAAAACCGTGTAACCACCGAATTTCTAATGAATGGATTACATTTGAGTTACATATTTCGATATATATTAGCGCATTGTCACCTGTTTTACAAAATTTATAACAATCTGACCAATTTTTGGTTAATACATAAAATTTGTGACCAATTTTATAGGCCAAATGTAAACTCCGTAACAAGTAACTCATAAGGTTTTTTAACTTTAATAGCTTATATTTTAATAACCAATAAACCTAAACACTAACTGTAAAAATTTTTAAGAAGAGGAAAAGTGCCGTTTTTAATAAAAATTAATACTTAATTAATTAATAATACATTTTACAAACTTTTTCGTATATCTTAGCAATCATGACTTCAACTCTGTAACGATTTTTCGTCGTAATTTTTGATAAAAATGCATATACCAGAATTTTGGAATTATCTATTATTTATATTGCGAAAAGTATAATGTTATTTATACTCAAATGATCGTTGGACTGTAAGTAATCATCCAGTATAACAGACTTGAAGCTTTTCTGCAGCATGTAACATTCTCGAGATGAAAAAAGATGTCTTTAATAAGATTCGAAAAAATGTTGTAAACTCCGTTCCTAATTTTTACACCAAACTATTTAACGAGTAAGAAAAACAATGTTATATTTGGATTCACCTTGTAGGCATCATGCGATTTTGTTTCGGAAAAAAAAAATTCTGACAAAGCGTTTCTGAAAGAAAACGGAAAAAGTAACCAAATGTAAACTCCGTAACCACAATTGTTTGCATCAGGTTTCATTCAAATAAATGTAGATAAATGTTTAAAATATTTTAAAATAACCATAAACAGAGGTGATTCAACTAAAAATTATGCGTCAAAAGACGATTCAACTAATAATTTTGCGTCAAATCAAAAAAAAGTTATTGGTTTTTTACCCTAAGCTGCTGGAGCGAAAAACGATTGATTTTGCATTTCATTGGTTTTGAATCGATATTTCGAGTTATTACTGACATTAGTTTGACAAATTAAATTTGTTTCACACAATTTAAGAATTTTTTGATCGTGAAATGTTATGTTTTTAATATATTATTTTGTAACTGCGCAACCGCTGTTTGGATTTTAAAAAATTTTATGTTTTTGAAAAGCATTTAAAAGGACCAAAAATACAAAATTAAAAAAACAAAAAATTTTTTTTCGCGGAATGAAAACCGCCAATTAGATATTCACAAATTATATATCATTGGAAAGCAAGTTGCAAACCCAAATACGAAGAACTAATAAATTGAAGAAAATTCGTACCCAATTTTTTTTGTTATATCTTTTGCTTGCAGAAATGTAAACTCCGTTACAACAAAAAAAATTAAAATTGTGCAAAAAAAGTTATTGCGACAACTTGTAGAAGAGATTTTTTGCAATTAGGTTTATAATGACTAAACTTACTGATTCCATTAAGAAAAAACCGAAATATTAACACTTTTTGCTTCTCACAAATTTGGCCCAAAAATTTATCACATTTTTTGATTTCATCCATATGTATGAAACGAAAAAATATGATAGATTCTAAAATTTTATTATGATAAAAAAAATGTCTGTTCCTTGTTTCAATTTATTATTACAATTACCAAAATAATGGAAATTAATGGTTAAAACCATAGTATAATATAGTAGTACCTTCACTCATTTTCTGTCATTTGAAAAAATTAAGTACCCAAGTAAAAAAGTTTATATATATTGCGATATAAAATGATTTAATATAATTATATGTTTCAATGTATACATATATATAGCCATGTAAACGTACATGTCAAAGCATATATACTTATATATAGCTTTGCGTTGGTTCAAAAAATTTGATATGGAGGCATATATAGTAATATATTTTTTCATATCGTCCTACATATAATTGTACTTAATATACCTAATTGTATATAACTATATCAACAATATAGAATAATATATGAGTTCATTTATAATTCAACATAAATTAACATATAATTATATATAACTACATGTGAGCCAATATTGAAAATATTTTTTTTTATAATTTCTGATAAAGTCACATCTTGCTCCATATAAAACTATATACAAATATATGAGGTCCCATTTCCTGAATATTTTTAAATTAAATTCAGATATCATTATATCTGGTCCACTAAAATGACACATACCATTATGTGAGGTGTCATCAACAATATTTTCTAAGTGATTTTATATATAATTATATAAGATCCGGAGTTAAGATTTCAGAATTAACATGACAAATTTTAAATTTTGTACACAAAAATGACTCGAGGTCGTACACTTCCCCATATATGTATTTTTATAGAAATATAGGGCCTTTCTGGCAATATAATTTTTTTATTTACGTTAGTTTTGCTCCAATAAGTGGAACACATATGGAAAAAAGAAACTCCCCATTTGAAAATATATAAAAAATACTATCTATTGCGGTGGGTTCCCTCCGATTTTAATGAAATTTGGATTTGTGATAGAGGAGAAAAAATGAAAGAAACGTATTGTTTTTAGCAGCCCAATCCCACATTTAGGGGTTAAGAAGTGTAGTCAAATATAAATTTTTCGATTTTAAAGTTGAGAAGGATATCATTCACCTATATACTACTGTGTGTGTCCTACTATTTGTTCCAAAACTGTCTATTATTATTGTTTTCTTTTAGTTATGACTTCGTGAATACACATACATGGTATCCTTAGTATTAGTTTTTGTGATTATTGTTCATTGTGATCTCTATGTTGAAACAAGTGTTTAGAACTAATAATATTAATAATTCAAATAAACAACAAATCTTTATTTGCAAATAATAAAACAAATGTTTATTATTTACATGGTGCCGAAACCCGTCGTAAATTATAACGAAAATAAAATTTTAAATAAAATCTAATAAGAAAAAAGAAAAAAAAGTGAGCAAACGAATTTTGCATAAACTAAAGGTTTTCTAAAAATGGCGGATACTTGCAATTTTTTAAGACCTCCGAAGCCATTGGTAATTGAACACGATAAAGATATGGCAAAGGAGTGGAAACTATGGAAGCAGCAATATGAATATTTCGAAGTGGCAACTGGGTTAACCGAAAAACCTGAAAATATACAATTTGCAACCTTCATGTCAGCTATTGGGTATTCTGCAATACAAATTTACAATTCATTGCCAGCAACATCTAAAGAAACATTGGCCCAAGTAAAAGGAAAATTTGAAAAATATTTCACACCGAAATTAAACATTACATTTGAAAGGTATAAATTTCATAAAATTGTTCAGAATGAGGGCGAAACTATTGATGAGTACATAACACGACTAAGACTGCAAGCACAAAACTGTGAGTTTCACCAATTAACGGATAGTCTTTTACGTGATCAATTAATTTTGGGAATAAAATGTGATACACTTCGCACCAAATTATTGTCAGAAGACATAACCTTACAAAAAGCCCTCCAAATTTGTCAAGCAACAGAATTGGCACAAAAGCAAACTGCTGAAATACACAACGAAAATGAAAAAAAATATGAATTTAGTAAAGAAAAAATATGAAAAATCCAAAACTTTGGAGAACCATACATTTGATTGCCGTAATTGTGGAAAAAATCATGCCATACGCAGTTGTCCAGCATTTCGTCATATTTGTAAAAACTGCAAACAGAAAAATCACTATGAAAGTATGTGTAAAAGAAATCTAAATAAGAAGTTTTATAAAAACAGTAATGTTGCTTGTTGTGAGGAGCTAAGTGAAGACAGTGATCCCGAATTGTTTATTGGTTGTGTATCACAATATTCTGATAAAAAAGAAGATAAATTTACAGAAATTTTAAAGATTGGTGATGAAAAATACAAAATTAAACTTGATACTGGTGCTGAGTGCAACGTTTTACCAAAAAAAATTGTTGATCAAATCAATTATTTTAAAACTGACGGAAACAACAACGAAAAACGTAATTTTATTTCTAAAAGAAATTTTTTCAACCTTTGGACCACCGCTTACTTTAGAATCTGATAATGGCCCACAATTTTCAAGCAATGAATTTAAACTATTTTCAACAAACTGGAAATTTAATCACCGCACAAGTTCACCATATCACCCCAGTGGCAACGGTTTAGCAGAAAAAGCAGTCCAAATAGCAAAAAATATTCTTAAAAAATCTACCTATGACAACAGTGATTATTATTTGGGACTCTTAAACTACATGAATACTCCAAGAGGAAATTTAGGCTCTCCATCGCAACGTCTATTTGGCCACGAAATCAGAGGAATGCTGCCAACAACAAAAGAAAAATTAGTAACATCAGAACATATTAAAATTAGTGAACGTCTTAAGGCTGAAAGAGAAAAACAAAACATATATGCTGATCGTGGGGCTAAAAATTCACCTCATAAGTTCAATGAAGGGGATACTGTGGTCACTCGTATAAACACTCAGAGCTGTTGGACACCAGCAATAATTAAATCTCAAATACATCCTCGATCCTACGTAATAGAAGATGATAATGGTAAATGCTACCGTAGGAATTCAATGAATATTCGTCCAACTCAAGCCAAAATCACCCCATCACCTGAAGAAGTACCTGAAACCGAACATATCGGTTCAAATGTTTCAATGAATGCTGATTCCAGTCAATCTATAAGTGCTAATCTTAGTCAATCAGAAAATATGGAACATAACACATCACCAGTTCTTAGAAGATCGTCCAGAGCCAAAGTTCAACCACAACGTCTTTAATAATTCAATAATTCAAATAAACAACAAATCTTTATTTGCAAATAATAAAACAAATGTTTATTATTTACAAAAGTAGGGCATACACGTTCAATATTATTGATCAATTTTTCAAAAATTAACCAATCAGAACATTTTATTTTTAAATACTTTGTTCTGATTGGTTGATTTTAAAAACATTGATCAATAATATTGAACGTGTATGTTCGCCTTAAGAGTTTGTTTCTTATGTTTAAAAAAAAACAAAACTTAGACAAATAGGGTATCAAATTAAAGTTTTTTTGAAGACGAACGTCCAAGCATGTCCAATACTATCTGTTTTGAAAAAAAAAAGATTTTAGCGAATAGCACATTTGTATATGAAATTGGTGTTGTATTGAATTAAAATTTACATAAGATTATGGAATTCACAGTTCGTACTACTTTAAGTAGTAAATTAGCATTTATCGTAAATTTGACAACTTGGGAACAAATCGGTATAGCTTCCTTGTGAGTTCTGCAGAATTAAATGCAATATCATATTGGACTTGAGGTGGAAGAATATTCTAACTAAATATATGAAAATATAGAAAGTCCGAAAAAACAATTTTTGTATTTTTTAATGCAAAAATTAAAATAATTGTTGAAAATAAGCACACCACGGCTAAAATCTCATACAAATATTTATTTTGTTTTGAGTTTAAAATTAGTTGTTTTTACAAAATGTATTGACAACAGACATACATATAAATAGTACCCAAAGGGTACTTTTATGTAATTGTTGCTTTCAAAAAGGAGTTGATTTATAACTGGTTTTACCAAATCAGACAGTTCATATACGAAAGTACAAAATTCTCATCCCGTTGGTTTTTTGTACCTTATGTAATGTCTCGGTTTGAGTAAGAAAGTTATCATTTTCTTATTGCGGACAACTGAAGAGTAGAGTGATGTCTACGAAACAATTGTATTGTCTATCATGAAAATGAT
The DNA here is from genome assembly GCA_949987735.1 of Leucophora obtusa. Lineage (NCBI taxonomy): Eukaryota > Metazoa > Arthropoda > Insecta > Diptera > Anthomyiidae > Leucophora > Leucophora obtusa. Next base: position 64,087,971 of record OX465296.1, read on the forward strand.
CAACCCTTTTTGAAACAACAAATAAAAATCTAATATGACAATATCATATTGGAATTTGGACTTGAGGTGGAAGAATATTCTAACTAAATATATGAAAATATAGAAAGTCCGAAAAAACAATTTTTGTATTTTTTAATGCAAAAATTAAAATAATTGTTGCTCATAAAAAAATTCCCATATTCCCACCAGCTTCAGCCGGTTAGCCGTTTGCAACCGATAATGACCGGCGGCGGCGCGGCTGAGGGAAGTGATCGGCGGCAGATCGACTGACCGGCGAAAATTGAATGGCTTACATCACTCGTCTAGTGGCAACTAAAAGCTACTTAATAATTTTGTAGTAACAAATAAATAGCAAGTTTGTATTTTCAATGGCTTCATGTACTACCCTTCAAAAAGCCATTGATTTAGTAACCAAAGCCACAGAACAGGATCGCAATAAAAATTATGTTGAAAATTATCATTGACGAAATTGTTCAATGATACCGATGGGATTTCATTATTGGGTGCTGCGAATATAAGTACATTGGGTTTTGGATTCGGCTATTCGTCGTCGTTTTGAAAAGCGTATTTATATACCCTCCCAGAAGCACATGCTTGTTTGGTTATGTTTAAGATACATTTGGACAATACAACACATGTATTGACGGAAGAAAATTTAAAGGAATTGGCTGGTAAAACAAAGGGTTACTCTGGTGTCGATATATCAATTGTTGTCCGAGATGCTCTTATGGAACCAATACGTGAAGTATAAACTGCTACACATTTTAAAAAAAGTGACAGATCCATAGCCACTTTATAAAGATGTGATATGCGATGATTTATTAGTACCATCTTCTCCTGGTGATGATGGAACTACAGAAATGAACTGGATGGATGTGCCAGGTGACAAACTATCCTGTTACAATACGTGATATGTTAAAATTATTGTTGCGTACAAAGCCTACAGTTAACGATGATGATTTAATTAAACTGCGTAAATTTACAGAGGATTTTGGGCAAGAAGACTAATTTAAATAAACGTATAGAACAAATTAAAATTATAATAAAAAATATTAATAATATGTAAGCTCCAAACGAGTGTTTCAAAATTATAGTATTAGTATTTTGATTTAAATTAATTAATAAGCTTGTTTTTTAAGATGTTAGCTACTTTTTACCAAAAATTTCACAAATTTGTTTTCAAATTTTGAGAAAATACCAATCTGTTCTTAATTTCCAAATAGAAAAATAACATTTTTTGCAAAATTAAAAATTTAAAGTTTTGTAAAATTAAAAATTTAAAGTTTTGTAAACTGATTTTTATTAATTTGATATCAGATCATCTTCACGGTTCATATACTACTAGATTTGTTATTAAATTTCATGTAAAATATCGTGATGTATCTGGCTGAAATTTAAACCTCAAATGAGTTCGGAAGTACATATCCGATAAGGAAACCATGAACACCCGAATGATATTTCCAGCACTAAATAAATACCTTATATTAAGGCTGTACAATTGAACGTTTGAAATCAAAAATTAATTTGATTGAAAACCGCATATGGCCCCTATTGAATGTAAGGCCTCCATAAAAGCCTTTTCATAATTTTATGAAATTACGTATAATTTTATAAACATTTTTGTGAAAAATGGGAACTTGTTGTATGAACTTTTATCCAATAACATCGAATTATAACTAAATCAATATCTCTATATATAAAAGAATAACGTGACTGACTGACTGACTGACTCAACATCGCCCAGCCCAAACCGCTGAAGCTAGGAAGTTGAAATTTGGTATGTAGGTTCCTCTTTCGGGGTAGACGTCCACTAAGACGGGATTTTTGGAAATTCCTACCGGAACGGGCAAAAAGGGGGAAAGTGTCCCCCTTGACGGCCTGCCAAAACCCCTTTGGCTAGAAAGCTGAAATTTAAGATATGTGTTCCTTGGAGTAGGGGCTAACTTTTCTGGAAAGTACTTTCTAGAATTTTGGACAGGGACGTTGTAAAAATGGGGGGAAAAAGGCCCCCCTTGACGGCCTGCCCAAACCGCTGGAGGTAGGAAGTTGAAATTTGGTATAAAGGTTCCTCCACTATCGTAGACATCCGCCAAGACGGGAGTTTTGGAAATTTTTACAGGGACGGGCAAAAAGGGGAAAAAGTCTCCCCCTTGAGGGCCTGCTCAAACTGCTGGAGCTATGAAGTTGAAATTTGGTATGTAGATTCCTCGACCGGTGTAGACGTCCGTTGAGACGGCATTTTTGGAAATTCTTATCGGGAGGGGCAAAAAGGGGACAAAAAAAGTACCTTTTTCCAAAAAAGTACCTTTTCCCAAAAAAAGTACCTTTTCCCAAAAAAAGTACCATTTTCCCAAAAAGTACCTTTTTCCAAAAAAAGTACCTTTTTCAAAAAAAAGTACCTTTTTCCAAAAAAAGTACCTTTTTCCAAAAAAAGTACCTTTTTCCAAAAAAAGTACCTTTTTCCAAAAAAAGTACCTTTTTCCAAAAAAAGTACCTTTTTCCGAAAAAAGTACCTTTTTCCAAAAAAAAAGTACCTTTTTCCAAAAAAAGTACCTTATTCCAAAAAAAGTACCTCTTTCCAAAAAAAGTACCTTTTTCCAAAAAAAGTACCTTTTTCCAAAAAAAATTCCTTTTTCCAAAAAAGTACCTTTTTCCAAAAAAAGTACCTTTTTCCAAAAAAAGTACCTTTTTCCAAAAAAAGTACCTTTTTCCAAAAAAGTACCTTTTTCCAAAAAAAGTACCTTTTCCAAAAAAAGTACCTTTTTCCAAAAAAAGTACCTTTTTCCGAAAAAAGTACCTTTTTCCAAAAAAAAGTACCTTTTTCCAAAAAAAGTACCTTATTCCAAAAAAAGTACCTTTTTCCAAAAAAAGTACCTTTTTCCAAAAAAAGTACCTTTTTCCAAAAAAAGTACCTTTTTCCAAAAAAAGTACCTTTTTCCAAAAAAAGTACCTTTGTCCAAAAAAAAGTACCCTTTTCCAAAAAAAAAGTACCTTTTTCAAAAAAAGTACGTTTTTTCAAAAAAAATACCTTTTTCCAAAAAAAATACCTTTTTCCAAAAAAAAGTACCTTTTTCCGAAAAAAGTACCTTTTTCCAAAAAAAGTACCTTTTTCCAAAAAAAGTACCTTTTCCAAAAAAAGTACCTTTTTCCAAAAAAAGTACCTTTTTCCGAAAAAAGTACCTTTTTCCAAAAAAAAGTACCTTTTTCCAAAAAAAGTACCTTTTTTAAAAAAAGTACCTTTTTCCAAAAAATGTACCTTTTTCTAAAAAAATGTACCTTTTTAAAAAAAAGTACCGTTTCCCAAAAAACATACATTTTTCCAAAAAAATAACTTTTTCAAAAAAAGTACCTTTTCCAAAAAAAGTACCTTTTCCCAAAAAAAGTACCTTTTTCTAAAAAAATGTTCCTTTTCCCAAAAAACATACATTTTTTCAAAAAAATACCTTTTTCAAAAAAAAGTACCTTTTCTAAAAAAAAGTACCTTTTCTAAAAAAAAGTACCTTTTCCAAAAAAGTACCTTTTTCCAAAAAACATACATTTTTCCAAAAAAAAAACACCTTTTTAAAAAAAAATACCTTTTCCAAAAAAAGTACAAATAAAGTACTTTGTAAAAACAAAGTATCTTTTTCCAAAAAATTTCGTTTTTCCAAAAAGTACCATTTAAAATAGTATATAATTTCAAAAAAACTACTTTTTTTCCTCCCCCCACGGATATCTCCACTAAAACAAGGTTTCTTGATATTCGGCATAGACGTGCGCTAAGACCGGATTTTTGGAAATTCCAACCGGAACGGGCAAAAAGGGGAAAAGTCTCCCCATAAACAGTCTCACAAATTGGAAAAGTGCCTGCCCAAACCACTGGAGGTAAGAAGTTGAAATTTGGTATAAAGGTTCCTCCACTGTAGTAGACATCGACTAAGTTTGTATTTTTGGAATTCCCTACAGGATATCCCAAAAGGAAACTCGGTATGTGAGTTCCTCCTTCTGTGTAGGCGTCCGCTTAGACGGAATTTTTGAAATTCCTATCGGGAGGGGAAATAAGGTAAAAGTCTCCTCCTCACGGCTTGCCCAATCCCTTTTGGCCAACCTAAAATTTTAAATATGTATTCCTTGGAGTAGGACTAACTCACCGGCAACGTAATTTTTCTATTTTGGAACAGGAACATAGTAAAAATGGTGGTTGAAAGGGAAAAATGTCCCCACTAACGGCCTGCCCAACCGCTTAGGCAATGCAGTTGAAATTTGGTATGAATGTTCCTCATCCATCGCAGATAGCCGCGAAGATGGAATTTTTGTAAATTCCTAAAGGGAGGGGCAAAAAGAAGAAAAGCCTCACCTTGGGGGCCGGTAAAAACCCCTTCGGCTAGAAACCTGAAGCTTAAAATGTGGGTCCCTGGAGTGAGGGCTAACTTATTAGAAAGATACTTTTTTGAATTTTGGACAGGGTCGTTATAAAATGGGGGCTCAAAAAGGGAAAATTGCCCCTTAACGACCTGTCCAAACTGCTGGAACTAGGAAGCCGAAATTCGGTACTTAAGTTCCTCTCAGCCTGCTCAAACTGCTGGAACTAGGAAGCTGGAATTCCCTGTCGATGGATTTTCGGAAATTCCTACCGAGAGGGGCACAAATAGTAAAAGTTGGCTAGAAACCTGAAATGTAAAACATATGTTACTTGGAGTATGTGCTCACTTACCGAGAAGGTGCTTTTTGGACAGGGACATTGCAAAAATGGGGATTAATGAAGCGAAAAGTGCCGCTTAAAGGCCTGCCCAAACCGCTGGAGGTAGGAAGTTGAAATTTGGTATTAAAGTTCCTCCTCTATTGTAGACATCCGCTAAGATGAGATTTTTGGAAATTTCTACAGGTAGGGTCAAAAACAGGAAAAGTCTCCCCCTTAACGGCCTGGCCAAACTGCTGGAACAAGGGATCTTAAATTCGGTATTTGGATTCCTTCTCCAACGTTGACGTCCCCTAAGATGGTATTTTTGTAAATTCATACCGGGAGAGGTAAAAAGGGAAAAAACTTCCCCCTTGACGGCCTGGCCAAACTGCTGGATATAGACCTAAAATTATGTATGTAGTAGGTTCCTCCTCCAACGCAGACGTCCTCTAAGACGGAATTTTTGGAGATTCCTACCGGGAGGGGTAAAAACGGGATAATTCTCCCCCTTGATGGCCTAACCGACCCCTTCGGCTAGAAACCTGTAATATATAATATGTTTTCCTTGGAGTATGGGCTAACTTATCGACAAGGCATTTCTAGGACTTTGGACAGGAACGTGGTAAAAATGGTGGTTCAAAAGGGGAAAATTGCCCCCCCCCCCCCCCCTTAACGTCTGCGTCTTTAGCTAGAAACCTAAAACTTAAAGAACAAGTGTATATGAAACACTAAAATTAAGAAACTAAATAGGAAACGAGTGGAATGAAACACTACACAAGTGGAATGAAATGGATATAAACGTTGAACGAGTGGAATTGAAATTATAGACAATGCAAATGGATTGGAAGAGGGAATTACCTGTTCAAACACTATCAACGGAATATGAAACTTATGTAGCATTGAAACATACTCTCCAAAAAGTTAAACAAATTTTCTGAAAGAGAAAAAACCTTAGAAAAGGAATGGAACTTATATATTCCGATATTTAAACTTCATGTAACGAAGCACCGGTGGAAGAAACCGACGCAGTAAATTTTCCAACTGAATTTGTGAATTTACTTGAATTGCCAGGTCTACCTTTACATAAACTGGAATTAAAAAAAACGCTAACAACGTAGCTTTGCCCGCTATTTTTAATATTATAAAATACTTTTCAACCCTGCTTTACGTTATTTATTTTCTTTCAAAACACAAATGAACAAAACTACTTACGGGTCTATCTACCTAAGTTCGCACTTTACCAAATTATCTTGACATACACACGTATATTGCAAATTATTATGGATTCATTACTAACAATCCACTCTAATGAGCAAAAGTGATCAAATATTTATTTATTTTAAACCCATTGTTGTGCAGAATTATTTATTTGTGGTGGCTGGGTGAAGGCTTTAAATAAAAAAACGAATTTAATAAAAATTGTGGGGGGCGCAGCCCCCCGGGGGGGAGGGCTACGCCTTTAAGGCACGCTAACAACGTAGCGGGCTGCGCCCGCTAGTAATTATATATAATACACACAATTTTGTATGGGGACAAAATTCGGATGAAATTGTATCTAATATACATCAAATTGTACAACATTCGAATTCGATACAATTTGATGTATTTTAGATACAATTATATGTTCTCATTTTTCGGATCAAATTGCATCTCGTCGTCTATCTAATTTATATAGAATTTAATACAATTTGATATTGCCCCATATTAATTTATTTACTTGGGTAGTGTTTATAATTTGACTTGTGCATATGGTTCTTAATATCACTACAACTACATGAGATAGGGACAGGCTCTCAATTTTTTAATGAGTGGGGCTACTATACACTCTAATAAAAATTCATGTAACCTTACCCCATTTATAGTAGGTATTTTTTCTCCTACTATAATTTCAGTAAAAATACATTTTTGTGTCTAAATTCAAATATTTACATACATTGTGTGTACATTAATTAGGCATAAAGTATGTAACAATACCTATTTATGTGCTTGAAAAATGTTTAGGAATATACGAGTTTCATGTAAAATTACAGTGTTTGTGCTTAAAATAGCATTCAAAAATATGTAAAGATACAGATAAAATGCTTCATATTAACCCAAATGATTCAGACTTCCATTTAAAGGATTTAGAAATAATAAATTTGTTTTTAAAGGATTTTTTATTTGAAATTGCATATGTACGATTTTTAATTAAATAAAATTTTTATTTAAACCTAACGCGAGGAAGTTATGTTAGATGTACAAACGTTAGTTTTCAACATCGATAATTATCAACGTTGATAATTATCCACGTTGAAAGTTAATGTGCATACGAAAAGTAATGTGTTAGTTTTCGCCTAACAGGTTTTGGTATACTTTGTTTGAGTTTTTTCTCAGTTAACGGATATAACATAGTTAAGTCGAAAATACAGCTACGTACACCTACAAAAAAAATTTGTTGTCCCAACCGAATTTGGTTCCAACCGAATCGTTCGGTTGCTGCAACTGAAAATTCGGCTGTTTAAACCCTATTTCTGTTGTCACAACCCTATTTCGGTTGCCGCAACCCTATTTCAGTTGGAGCAACAGAAATTGTGACAACCGAGTTATCGTTTGCAATAACCGAACGATTCGGTTGGAACCAAATTCGGTTGGGACAACAAAATTTTTTTGTAGGTGTATGTATATATAATACTAAAAACAAAAAATATCATTTAACAACTACTTAAATAACGAACTTTTTTTTATCAACGTATTAATTTTTTGCATATTATTTATGTTTTTTTGCGCCACGTACAGTTGGAGGATATAATTTGTAAAAAAAATCTGAACCAGTGGCCGACAAATTTTTAGAGGATATTAAATGTTAAATATGAAATAAAAATTGATGACTTGAGTTGACTACTCCACAATATCTGCCTTTTCGTAGACCACTATTTCTTTTCAATAAAAATATATGCTTTGGTCTTATTTTCGATTTCTAGAAATGAGAGCAAAAAATAAATTGTTTTTAAGATAACTAAAGAAAATATTTATAAATATGTACTTAAGAGTAGTTTACATTACAGGATTGAGTATTAGGACAATATTCAGATTATCAGGAACAGTCAAATATTTTGACTACAATTGAACCCGAAAACTTGCGTTATTTCCGCTTATATTTGACTTGAAACCTATTGAAACATATTGATTCTCGAACTAGCTTATATTTGGAGTAAAATAATATGATTCTGGTATTAATGATGACAATGACTCAGCGAATATTTGAGGCAAGTTTTGACTATAATTAGATCTGCTAACTATTCCATGTTCCGTATTACCCGCACTGTTTCTTTAAGCGAAGTTGATTTTTCTTTGCAATTTTATCTTCTTTTTTGCATAAAGTTGTTATAACTTAAAGCTGTTGAAACGGTTTGAAACTTTTTCCTATTTTAGAAATAAAATTTTGACAATTTCATCATTACTTCTTTAAAGTAAGTACGATTACATACTTTGTGTCTAAAACAAAATTTTACATACAATATATGTAAATATAAAGTGATAATGCTTATTCCAATGAAAACATGTTTACCAACATACAAAATACTATATTTTGTATGTAACTTTACTCACAAAAAAGGGCAAGTAAGTTTTACAAACACTTTGTGCTTAAAGTCACGCATTTTCTGTAATTTTACATTAAAATTTACATATTTTATAGTAGTAAGTTTACAAGCATTTTTTAGAGTGTAGTATACTATGGTTAAAACTACTAAAGTTAGAAAAAAATTTTAAATTGATTGGAAAAACTAATACTTTGGATAGAGTGATCGATTTTATTGAAACACAACTGATACTAGATTTTTGCAGCCAATATTTTATTCAAATAGCTAAATCTTCGATGAATTGGTGGTTGTTGGTATTGAAGTAAGCGTTCGGCCAACTTAAGTCAGTGTGGAACTCTTCACATATATCAAGAAGGACGAATCTAAGGATATGTAACTCCAATGTAAAATCCACACTGTTGTATGGATGCGAAACATGAATGTTGCACCTCGCGACATACATTCCATACAAGTTTTTATAAAAAAATGTTTGAGGAAGATTCTACATATATTCTGGCCTAGAACAATTTCAAATTGCCAACTCTGGTCAGAAACTGGTCAACAACACATCCAAATTGGAATCCGCAAACGTAAATGGAATTGGATTGGACATACGTTACGTAAACAACCCAATGATATTGCTAAACAAGCTATATATAGACTGGAACCCGCAAGGCAGTCGATGTATAGGAAGACCATCGCACACCTGGAAACGGCAAATTGAAAGCGAAATGTCCAACTTACACCTGCGTTGGAATGAAATTAAATATCGTGCATCAGATCGAACGTATTGGAATAATCTTGTTGCGGCCCTATGCTCCTTGCAGGAGTAAAAGGAACAAATATATATATAATAATTTTAAATAAATATACTTGAACATTATGTATTAATATTGGAAAAAATTCCTTCAAATCAAATTTACTTGAAAATTCATATATTTTAACTTTCCAGCAAATACTTTAAGTATAAATATTTTTTGTATTTAATTGAAAAAATATTTTTATTTAGAACTTTCAAGTACATAAAGTGGGTTATTTTGTAAAACGCAACGCCTTGCGTTGCGTTGATTTGTGTGTAAATTGTTATTGTTACAAAAACAATTTGTATGGAAAACAACGCAACGCACGGCGTTAAAAAATAACCCCCAAAATTTTTTCATTATTTACCTAAATTTGATTCAAGTAAATAATATATATCGGCGTAGCTAGATCATATTTCTAGGGGGGGCTATAGCCCTTCTTAATATTTTTGTAATTTTTCCTAAAAAATTATTTAGTTTCATAAGCCGTTTAAATTTTTGCTGCTCTGTTTTGAATACGTTCATCTGTGCAATCGGCTTATAGCTACTCTAACACGTTATGCTTTTAGTTTTACCCACTACCCTAGTAAAAATGATTTTTATATAAACAGATATGATTTTTATATAATCATTTATGATTTTATACAATTATAACTTGTCGAGTATTGTGAAACATATATTTTTATATGATTATATCAAAAGATATTTAATTATATAAAATAATATTAACCAGATCCACCATTTTCCACCAAGTATACAAGAATTTGGATATTTACTTAAAAATCTCCAAGGAAAGTATTTACCCAGGTTTGGTTAATAATTAGGGCCTTTTGAAATTTTTCTGTGTCTTTAATTAAAATTTTTTTATCTCTCGCCTATATTATTTTTACACCTTATAAACAATATTAACCCAGCATAGATGGCAATACGAAGATGATTCCCCAATCTTATTGCCTGGAAGAAAAATTTTATTGCGGTTATAATCGTATTTGTATTGCGGAAGATACCCCATTTGGTAGAAAACGTGTCCCGAAAGCAATACTTCAAAGCAATACGAAGACGAATATTCTTGAAGGTAAATTGGCGATATCGCTAATTTATCACTTGGAAGATAAAATAGTGTCGTATATATCGCCGATATATCATCTGGATGATAAAAAAAAAGGTATCGCCTGATAGCCACCCAGAAGATAAAAATATGTCTTTTATTTTCAACATTTTTTATGAACAAATACAACAAATAAAAATGTTTCCACCAATAGCTGTGTTTGTGCGACAAGATATCAACGTTGGCTTATGTCATTCCCATACAAATTTGACATTACTAACGTTAAGAGTTAACACTAAACGTTGGCTAATGTCAAATTTGTATGGGAATGACATAAACCAATGTTGCACAGTGGTTTGAAACAAAAAAATGTGGTAATAAATCTGTATATTCTAAACTATAAGTCCGATTGCATCAGTATGTATGAAATAATTGTTAAGGAGGACCCAGGCTTTTTGAATTTTGGATTCATGGTTACCCTGTGTTATCACAGGGTGACTTATTGGGCGTCAAAGTAGACCACTTCAAAAGTAAAATAGCTTTTGGACCGTGTAGCTCCTTCAGTTATTGCCCAATATGGTTGATTTTTTATATTTTGGAATGAGCTATAATAACTGTTATGGGTTTTAAGTTATTTCATTTCAAAAATAAAAAAGCTCATTTTTCTATTCGACTTTTTTCAGTTTTTGGCCGATTGTAAATTCGATATTATAACGATAATTTTTTAAAAAATACTGGCATATAGGCAATAATTCAAGAAATAAAACTGTGAAAACCTTTTTTAAGTATCTCGAACCATTTAGTGTTGAGAAATTTCCAAAGTCAAACATTTTTCGCTGATCGAAAAAATTGCATTTTTTTCTCAAAAAGATGCTATCAATTTTTCACTTTTTACTGAGAAGTTATTTAATAAAAGTTAATATTTTTTTTTTGATTTTGATTTTTCCTGTTTTTGATTTTCCTCTTTTATTATATATTCGTAGAGAATGGGGTTCTAAGATGCTTTTAATCCAAATTTGAAGTTGGTACAACATTCACCCTACGTACAGCATTGATCGAAATTGGTCTAATTTTTATGAGAACTTTTGAGTTTTCGATCCATTAGTACATCCATCAGCCTTTCATGGATTTGAATTTATTTTGCAACCGGACGGTATGATATTTTTTTGACATTTTTGTTCAATATCGCGAAAAAATCTTCCAGCTGGTAAAAGATATGTCCGAAATACTACTTACAAGGGAAGTACTTCAGTCTAAACACTCCGATTTTGATGAAATTTGGATATGTGATCGAAAAAAAAATCTAAGATCGACCTGTCTCAGATTATCGGCCACCTCGGAATTTTAAGGGTTCAAAAATGGGCCTTTTTTTGGTTTTTTGCTTTTTAAGGTATTTCGACCAAAGGAACAATATGCAAATGTTATAATGCTGGAAAGGGATTTTTGAGGGCTTTTCATCGGTACCTTTTTTGGTACTTTTTTGCTCTTTCCAATTTGCTGATTTAAAAAGTTTTAAAATTTTGGGTACTTTATATGGAGAAGTAAGCTGCTATGGCTGCTAAATTCAAGCCGATACGTATTTTTGCGTTTTTCAATATTCTCTCTAAATTATATTTGGCAACATTTTTCCCGAAACACCTTTTTGGTATATTTGAGGCCGCTTTTAATGCTAAAGATAGGAAATATATATATTAAACTTCATATTTTGACGGACACATTAATTCTGTGATATATTTTTTTTCATTTCGTAAATTTAAAATGTGCTCCCATACAAAAATTTTAAAAAAATAGGTTTTTTATATAGACCTTTTTTTTTATATGAAATGTTATACTTATTTCTATATTAAATCATGTATTTTTTATAAGCGTTCCAGTGATATATAACATGATATATTTATATAACGTACGTTAGTCAAAATAAGGGAATATATCGAGACACTATATATATATATATACTCTATATCTGCAATTTTTGCCAAAATGAGTTTTTGATGGCAAAATCATTGTTGATATTATATCCATCTATGATATCAATTTGGAAGCGAAATACCCATTCTTTGCCACTTTTTTGAACATTTTACATTTTCCCATATCTACAAACAAATTAATTTTCAAATACAGAAGTCTAGCCCCTAAATTCATAAACGCTTTGTAAAATTATAGGAGATTTACTGAACAAATTTTGTATGAAAATTACGTTTTGTAAACCTACTATAACTTTACGAAGCATTTATGAATTGAGGGGTATATCTGCATACATATTATTTGAATTCTATAAGGTATACATTAAAGTTTTTTGAGAATATCTTTTTTCGGAAATTTTGTTTTTGCAACTTACCACCAAACTTTATTTTAATATTCTGCAAACGGATATAATGATGGAATTGGTATTATATTCCCAAGATTAAAGATTTAAAAAAACCATACTTAAAAAATTGCAAAATAATCGCGGAAAAGGGCTAAAAAGGCTTTATGGTACAAAAAATTAATTAAAAAAATTAATCAGCGATTTATATTCTGCAAACAAATATATTGATGCAAAAATTTTATGTTTTGCAAATTTTATTTTTCGCGGTTTTTTATTTTTTGCAACTAACCACCAAACTTTTCCCTATATTATAAATTTAAAAAACCGCACTCGAAAATTTGCAAAATAATAGCGGAACGCGAAAAAAGTGTTTATGGTACAAAAATTGTATTAAAAATCATAGTCAGCGATTTACATTCTGTAAAGAAATATATTAATGCAAAAAATTTCCTCTTTGTAATTTTTTTTATTGATTTTTTTTGCAATCCCTAGATTATAAATTTTAAGAAATCACACTTAAAAAATTGCTAAATAACGGTGGAATGCGAAAAAGTGTAGAAAATGACTTAGAAAAGCTTATCAACTTGACTTTCTGCAAAGGAATATATTGGTGTAAAATTATCCTTTTTGCAAAATTTTTTTTTTTTTTTGCAAACTAACCACCAAACTTTGGGCAAGAAATGAGTGTAATAGTCTTGGATTATGGATTAAAATACACCGCATTGAAAAAAATTCCAAATAATGGCGGATTGTGAATAAAAGGATTTATGCCGCAGAAAATGAATTAAGAAACTTAAATAGCGATTAACATTTTGCAAACGAATATAATAATACAAACTTTTTCGTTTTGTAAAAAAATTTTTCCCATTTTTTTTCCAAACTAACCATTAATTTTTGGAACAAGATATGGATATAATAGTTCTTGGATTATTAATTTCAATAAAACGAGACTTTTCCATCCCTGATAAACAATTCTGTGTTCGTTGATGTACATAATATTGTTTTCCACAAAAAGTATAGAGAGATTTACATGGTCATTTGTTCCTAATAATCAGAGATGGGCTAAAATCATTACCATTACATTTTCATTACCATTACTTAATGTAATGGTAATGGAGCTTTTTTTATCATTACCATTTTTTGAAGAAATGGTAATGTTTTTTTTTCATTACCATTGCGTTAAAAAATGGTAATGCATAATTTTTTTAATTTTCATTTGTTTTGAAAATTAAAATGAACCTTTTTTTAATTTTCATTACTTTTACCTAATGTTTACATAGTAATGAAACACCCATTTGTTTTTCATTTTTCGTTTTTGTCGAAGTTTTTTATTTTAAAAATATTAGGTTTACAAATTACTAAAAGCATTTTTTAGTTCATAATCCGAGGCCTATGGTATCCATATTTGATACCAAGTTTTGGTGGCTAGTTGCAAAAAAAAATCGCGAAAAGAAATTGCATAAAGGAAAATTCTTGCATCAATATATTTCTTTGCAGAACATAAATAGCTGATTAAGTTTTTTAATTCAATTCCAGTACCATAGTCTTTTTTCGCAATCCGCCATTATTTTGCAATTTTGTAAGTGCGGTTTTTTTAATTTATAATCTAAAACTATAATACTCATTTCGTACAACAAAGTTTGGTGGCTAGTTGAAAAAAAAAATTGCAACAAAAAAAATCGCCAACCAAAAAAATTCAGAAAGGAAAATTTTTGCCTTAATATATTTGCTTGCAGAATGTAAATCGTGATTAAGTGTTTTAATTCAATTCTTTTACCATAAAGTCTTTTTTCGCGTCCCGCCATTATTTTGGAGTTTTTTAAGTGCGGTTTTTTAAAATTTATATTCTAGTGACTATAATACCCGTTTCATACAAGAAAGTTTGGGTACTAGTTAAAAACAACCCGCGAAAAAAATCGCGAAAAAAAATTTACAAAAAGGAAAATTCTTACATCAATAGATTTGTTTGCAGAATGTAAGTCGCTGATTAAGTGTTTTAAATAAATTTTTTTACTATAAAGTCTTTTTTCGCGTCCCGCCATTATTTTGGAGTTTTTTAAGTGCGGTTTATTAAAATTTGTAATCTAGGGACTATTATGCCCGTTTCTTACAACAAAGTTTGGGAGCTAGTTAAAAAAAAACCGCGAGAAAAATCGCGAAAAAAAAATTTCCACAAAGGAAAATTCTTACATCAATAGATTTGTTTGCTGAATGTAAGTCGCTGATTAAGTGTTTTAAATAAATTTTTTTACTATAAAGTCTTTTTTTGCGTCCCGCCATTATTTTGGAGTTTTTTAAGTGCGGTTTATTAAAATTTGTAATCTAGGGACTATAATGCCCGTTTCATACAACAAAGTTTGGGAGCTACTTAAAAAAAAACCGCGAAAAAAATCGCGAAAAAAAATTTTTCAAAGAGGAAAATTCTTACATCAATAGATTTGTTTGCAGAATGTAAATCGCTGAATAAGTGTTTTAATTAAATTTTTTTACCATAAAGTCTTTTTTCGCGTCCCACCATTATTTTTGAATTTTTTAAGTGCGGTTTCTTAAAATTTGTAATCTAGGGACTATAATGCCTATTTCATATAACAAATTTTGGTGGTTAGTTGCAAAAAAAAAATCGCGAAAAAAATTTGCCAAAACGAAACTTTTTGCATCAGTATATTTGTTTGAAGAATGTTAATCGCTGATTAAGTTTTTTAATTGAATTTTTCTGCCATAAAGCCTTTTTTCGCGTTCCGCCATAATTTTGCTATTTTTTGAGTGCGGTTTTTTTAAATTTATAATCTAGAGACATACATCAAAGTTTGGTGGCTAGTTGCCAAAAAAAAATTGCGAAAAAAAATTTCCATAAAGGAAAATTTTTTAGTGTAGAACAAAGAACAAAACGTTCTTTACATCATTATGTTAAGTAATGGTAATGAAATTTCATTTGTCTACCTAGTGTAGAAAAAATTAAAATGATTTTTTGTTTTTACTACCATTGCGTATTGTAATGAAAATTTTAAAAACGTTTCATTACATGTAAAGAAAACAAATGAAATTAACAATTTTTTCAATACAATTACATTTTGTAATGGTAATGAATTTTTTTTTAATTTTCATTTTATAGATTTAATGGTAATGAAAACCCGCAATGGTCATTACAAAGTAATTGCAATGGTCATTACAAAGTAACTGCTAATAATGCAAATTTTTTATATTTATCAAAACTACATATCTGCTAGTATTATCATAAAATTATATAAAAATTTTATTTCAGAACTCTATATCTGCATTAGCGACGTAAATAGCGCTAATAATTTCAAAATAAGTATATATAATAATAAGTTGCCATTTAAAAATAATATTCTAGAAGACAGATTGATTCAAAAAAATCTTATAAGCAAGTGAATTAGTTTTATTGCTCTCCTGAACAATTGTATTTTTGCAGATATAGAGTATTGAATCTATGGTATTCGATATATATTTAAGTTATGCTCTCTTACAAAAAAGTACCAAAAGGGACTTTTTATCGACGTACACATGTTTGTTTACAATAGTATTACCATTTCTTTTGCATAGCAAATTGAAGATTAATAAGGGTACTCACGATGGGTATTGCAAACGATGCAAACGTTGCAAATGATTGCAAAAAAACAACGATTGCATCAACACAACAACAAAATGTATGTATTTGCAATTTGCTTTATTTTTCTTCATTTGCAATAAAAAAACCTTTAGCAAAAATCACTTTGCATATAAGTTAAGTTGCAAATAAAACAAAACATCTGTTTTTAACATATCAGCCGCCATATTATGATTTATAAAATAAGATATTAAATAAAAAAATTGTTTGTGATTTTTTATTAACATAAAAATTTTTTTATTTATTATTTTATTATTATTTTTATGATTCACAAATTTTCTCAAAAATACGATTTATTTTTACTTTTGACGTAAACAAAATCACTGTTGCCAATTTAGCTATTTTTTCGTCAACTCTAGCGATATTTTACCATTTTCAGCTATTTTCTAGTGATTTTTTAGTTTGATTTAGCGATATTTTTAGGAAAAAAGTTAGCAGCAGTGAACAAAATAGCTCATAAAGCAAATATGCAATTGATCTTAAAAAAACGCTCACGATATGTTACAATTGGCATAGCAAATTAGCAAATTGCAAATATGCAAATGTACCATCGTGAATACCCTTAATATTTAATTCAAATAATTTTTAATACAATATTTGTTGCAATTAGGGCTTGGGGTTCGGGAATTCCCGGGCGGGAATTCCCGGGAATTGAGGTAATTTGTCGGGAATTCCCGGGAAAATAATATATTTTTCCCTGGAAAACGGGAAATTTTAAAAATATTAAGTTTTTTAAATTGCTTTTGTTTGGAATAGGATTTTTAAAATTTTTCAAATGTATATTTTAGTTAAAGTCGACTTTAGTTAAAATACACCTTGTCTTGGTTTATTTTTGGAGGATTCTGATTGGTTAATTTATTTTCAACCAATCAAAATGTTTAAAAATATAAATATTTTTGTAAGGTTTTCATTCACAAAATCGTATGATTATAAATAAAGTCGACTTTAAATTTAAAATACTCCTTTATATAAAGGGCCAATAATTTTATAAGTAACGTTTTCGTTAATAAATGTGATATTTTCAAGAAAGTTTACTTTATTTTAATACACCTGCTTTCAAACTAATATATTCTTTTATATTAAAGAATAAAATGTCCGCAGTATGGAAATACTTCACAAAAAGGACAATGCAGTGCAGTGCAATATTTGCCCGAAAAGACTACTGGTTAACGGAGGTATCTAAATTTGGTTATCCGACATCTAAATTTGGTTCACAAAAAAAAAAAAAACTGGTGGTCATGCAACTTTTCTTGAAGAAAACAACAACAAGAATAACGTTCCAGCTAAAATTAGCAAAGTACCCGAAAAAAGGTGTAAGCTGAATAGGCATTGAACGTTTTATGGTATTGCAAACATTTCCTGAAGTGGTATCCAAATTAGCCGCAGTCGACGGAATGTCAATCCGCATCATAACTAGATCTTCGTTTATTCGAGAAAGTTTTAATAATAAAAACCTGGCATTGCAAAAAAATTTTACAATCATCTAAAAGATATCATGATAAAAGAAATATCGAGCAATATTTCTAACAATAGGAGATTTACTATAATCTTAGATGAATGGACAATAATATCACAAAAGAGATATTTGAACATATGTATAAACGGAAATAATTCATTTTATAACCTTGGGTTGGTTTATATATCAGGAAGATGTAATGCTGATGAAATAAGAAGAATTGTAGAAATAAGACTAGAAGAGTTTTATTTGTCTTTGGAAAATAACATTGTGGCCACCATATCTAATGGGCCAAATGTGATGAAACGGTTTGTTTCCGTCAGTCCAGTAGTGGGTGCTTTCTGCTGGAATCATGCAATTCATTTGGCAGTGCTTAGAGAAATTTATGTGAAATCAAATGTTCAACATTTTGATATTTTTCTTTGAATTCTCACTACACAGACTGAATTTGTACTAAAATAGTGTTTTTTTTTTAACAAAAATTACTTAAATAGGTGGTTTTCATTAACAATTTTGTTCAAAAATATTTCCCGGGATTCCCGGGAATCAAATTTTTTCATTCCCGTTTCCCGGGAAATAAAAAAGTCCGGGAAATCCCAAACCCTAGTTGCAATACAAAAACGTATGTACGAAATGGAGTAATGCTTAATTTGTTAGTGTAAATATAGTTAATAATTTAGATTTTATCATTGGCATTGAAATTTTGTTAGCATTAGTTGACTAATGCTAATGCTAAAAAAATTTCGTTACTATTTAATGCTACTGAAATTTTTTGGCATTAGAATTTGTCCTACTAAACAAGTTCTCAAATAAAATTTTTATGATCTTATTTTCTATAGAAATTGATATTTTGATGTTTAATTTGGGGATTGAAAAAAATTTTTTACCATTTATTTTCCACAATGGACATAAGCTACAACTAGCAACAAAGTGAGCATAAGAAACAACTTTTATCGCAACTCTGTACCTAAAATATCCAAAGAAGAGATCAATATTTTAAAAATCTCCTATATTTGAATAAAAACACATGCTTTACTACTTTTGTTGCTGTTTTGATGTAAACCGATTATTAAAAATATTTACACTAACAAATTAAACCTTATTAGTCGGAAAAAGAACCAATATTATTGAAGAAGTAATATCATAACTAATGTTCTTATACTTATCTATCGTTAAATAAACAAGAATGACAAATAAAATAATAATTATAAAAATAAATAAGCAAATAAGCCAATAAAATTGTTTAGAAATCCCTTTTTTGTATATACGTTTTTGTATTGCAACATACCTTTATTATAAAATAATGTATTAAAAATTATTTGAATTAAATATTAATCTACTATTCAACAGAAAATTTGTTATGTATGCAAAAGAAATGGTAATACTATTGTAAACAAACATGTGTACGTCAATAAAAAGTCGTTTTTGGTACTTTTTTGTAAGAGAGCATAACTTAAATATATATATTCCCTTATTTTGACTAACGTACGTTATATAAATATATCATGTTATATATCGCTGGAATGCTTATAAAAAAATACATGATTTAGTGTAGAAATAACCCAAGAAACATTTTTACGGACTCTCCGGCACGTACGGAATCATGAATCCGGCTTTTAAGGCACATTAACGGTCCGTAATACACGTATCCGTCACAACTTGTACGTATACGGAACATTAACGGACTGTGTAATCGGATTTTCGAACACAATACGTTTTAACTCCGTTTCCGTACCGTAAAATACGGACTTAATTGATTTTAATTTGTATTCAAAATAAAAACAATTAAATTATTTTAAAAACTTTTTGTGGCGAGAAATTGGTGGCGGTAGATGGAATAGGTCCAATACATCACCAATTAACTAACTTCAAGTCGCATACATATATTAGATGGTAAGATTAATAAAATTTAGTGAGTTCTTTACAATGGTTTGTGTAAGATCGTTTGTTTTTGAAATAAAAGCTCTGTTCCACGTACGTTAACGCGGCTACCCGGTTTTTCCAAAAAAGTGTGTTAATTGTTGTTGTTACGAGTAAAACACCAGCTCTGTTCCACGTACGTTACCGCGGGTGCCCGCGGGAACCCCATCTTACCAAAAAGCGTTTCTATTGTTAAAAATGAGGTAAATGAGAGCGTTGATGAGAGAATAATTTGTTTCTCATTTTACCAGAAGTTACCCGCACTTTTTTTCGGGTAAAATGGTAAAACTGTCAAATCACTTGTTGTTTATAAATCAGCTGTTTTAAATTTGTAAAAATAATTAAAATATTGACAAAAGTTGTAAACATTAATTAATATCGTTAACAAATACTACGTTCTAACACTTTCTCTTTATTCCCTTCGATATTTTATTGTTAAAAATAGCTTTTGTTTATATGAATAACTTTGACGTTTATTTTTGGGCTTGAAATTTGGTTTTGTGCGTTCCCGGTATTGTGAGAAATTTTACCATTTTTTGAGATAATTATTTGTTTACTCTCATTTTACCAGACTTTACCCAGAATTACGTGGAACAAACCTACCATCGTATATACCATACATGGGCAAATGCAGCCCCACGGGCCGCATGCGGCCCGTCAACCAATTTCGTGCGGCCCTTCATTAATTTTAAAACAATCAAAAAAATTTTTTAAATTTAAAAAAAATTTAATTAAATTCAAAACAAAAAAATAAAGTCAAAATTTAAAAATATACATAAAATAATATAAAAAAACAGCGATAACAAAATAAACATCCAATTGATCCTCAAAAAATTACAACGATCAACAAATATCGACTTTTTACCACAGACTTCCTCTAAAACATTTTAAACTATTTTCGCTTCCTACATACGAATATTAAGTCAAAAATTCCTTCTTTATTTAAACCTTAAGCCTTGGAAAAATACTTTGTCTCAATATGACGTAGAAGTCCTTATATTTAATCCTTTAATTCCCAGTGGAACATAGGGCCGCTAGGTTTCAGTAATCATTTCAATTTCGGGGAGAATAAGTGATTGGCCTATAGCTCTCCTAGGCTGGTGCTGGGGCTGCCAGCTAAGCCACCAGCCTGGCTTGGTGAAAGTCCTTAAGAGTCTTTTATTTTGTATGAGTTTGAATTTTTTTTGAATATTGGTAAGATTAGAAGATCAAAAATACACTGTTAAATATAATAATAGTCATCCTGCTAAAATCAACAGAAATATGTGATGAAAATTATTAGACTGCTAATTTTACAAAAATAGATCTTTATTCTCTTAAAACAATTTAAAAACTTTTTTATTCTACTAATATTAAGCAAGATTTGTTGCTGATTCTAGCTTTTTTCTGTGTACCTACTTAGCCTGACCAATTATCTCGATTTTGACGGTATTATACCGCTTTTTAAAGGCTTGTGTCGCCTTGAATTTATATCCCGTTTTTAGAACAAATGATTCCGCCTTATCCCGAATTTTTAATATGATATTCAACTCTTGAATAAAGTTTTCATAATTTATTTTTTATAGAGTTCCCAGCCAGCAAACGAGCCCAAACATGAATCAGAAAAATGCTCAAAATATATTATTAAACTTTCACTTGTATGAAAGTGGTGAATCCACTTTGAGCATCCACTTTTTTTGAGTTATTTTTGAATTGTTCGTAAAATATTAAAATTTATTTACTTTTTCGAGTTGTTTCTGAATCATCTTTGGATTTAAAAATTTTCCTCAAATGTTTGTGCCTTTTATGACTCATTTTACTTAAACTATTACTTTCGTCCAAAAAATGAGCAATTTTTGACAAATAGGTTTAAACATTTAAAAATATGTGCTTGTTTGAATAATTTTTGACTTTCTGAAAAAGAACTCCCCTAAAAGTATTCGAATTTTCTGGCTGGGTTATCAGTAGGGCAAGGAATTTCATGCAAATGCATGTTTTTTCTCGATAGTCCAAAACTAATATGGACTAAATACTTATCCGAATCATCAAATTTAGAACAAAATGGCATCGATTTGTAGTTGCATATTTTTGCATATTTTGTCATAAATGCATGTTTTTGCATATTTTGACTTTAAATGCATATTTGGTGCCTTTTTAATGCATATTTTGTGCTTTTTAATGCATAATTGTGCATATTTTTAATTTTTAGGAGGATTTTTTATTTTGTAAAAAAATATAAAAAACTGATACGTTTTCATATTTTGGTTCAATCAAAATAAACATTCTTAAAACTTTATTGACCTATGGGAAATCTTCGAGTTCTGTGTCTGTTTGCGAAATAACTAACTTAAATACATTTTTAAGTTTTAGAGTGCATTATTTTTGCAAAAATAATAGTTTTTAGTGCATATTTCTTATATCTTTAATGCATATTTTTCTTTTTTAACCGCATATTTTAGGCGCATATTTTCCAATTTTAAGTGCATGAAATTTCTTGCCCTAGTTATCAGTCTTGTGACTGAATTTCTAAAATTTAAGAATTAATTTAATGCAATCAGAGCCTGAGAGGTTTGACATTTGTTATAAATTTTCGGTACGAAAATGTTGTGGCCTTATGAGTTTTAAATTTCATTTACATTCAGATTTTCTATAAAAATTATATTTTCCACCTTTTGTAAAATTTCCGTTCGTCACGTATTTAATGTTACACATTTCAATAAATAAAACAAGGGATCAAAATCAATTAAATAAATTTGCAAATATTTGAAAAACTGCTGAAAACCTTAAACCAAATTTTTTGAAATAACGCAAACTATATTTTTGAAGATTAATTCGACAAAGGTTTTTGACTTCAGATTGGCTTTAAGGAAAATATTTTAAAAACATTTATTGAGGCTGTGCCTATATTTTTAAATGTATTTGCATCAAAAATATAAAAATATAAAAGATTTTGATGTACTTCTCCGCAATATTGACTCATAGAGTATTTGCTTAGGTGAGGGGATAAAAAGAGGAACCCCACAGCTCGAAGTCTATTCAATGGATCTTTTTTGACCTTAAATCCGGGCTTAGGAAACCAAAATACTCAAAAAAAGGTTTTAGCAGTAAGCTGTACCAAAAATTCATTTTTGTTGAGTAACATGTTATTTGGTGCGGCCCACCGTATGTTTGTGAAATCCCAAATTTGGCCCTTCAAGCCATTTACGTGCCCACACCTGGTATATACAATCAATTGAACCATAACTAATTTATATTTTCTTTTGCATGTAGATGACCGATTTAATTATGGGTGACTATCGTGAATTAATGCACTAGATAAAGAGGTAAACTCAAAGGTAAACTGATGTACTACATATAGTGTAAATAGTGTAAATGTAAATAATAGCTGTGTTTGTGTGGCACGCCTATCAATGCTATCTCTAACAATTTTGACAGTAGAAAGCCGGAATAAGTTAAAAAACTGTCATAATCGTTCTAGATAACACTGATATGCAGTCACACAAACACAGCAAATATCGTTATTAATAAATCTATTAAAAATAAAAAAAAATTTACTCAAAATTAGTCAATTTAGATAGATATAAAAGTCCGTTTTTGGTCCGGAATAACTCCGTTTATACACGACATAACGGTCCGTAAATGGTCCGTCATTGACGGACTTTCAACGGACTTATCCGTTTTTTACACGACGCAGCGGTCCGTAAACGGTCCGTCAATGACGGACTTTCAACGGACTTGTCAGTTTTTACACGACATAACGGTCCGTCATTGACGGACTTTCAACGGATTCGAATCAGTTTCGATGTTCCTTAAAATCCGTTTTCTGGTCCGTATACGGATCCGGAAAACGGTACGTAAACGGAGTTGGATTCCGTTTATGACGGACCGAAAACGGTCGTTAACGGAACGATTTGTTTACTGGGAAGTATAATATTTCATATAAAAAAACGGTCTATGTAAAAAACCTATTTTTTTAACTTTTTGTATGGGAGCACATTTTAAATTTACGAAATTAAAAAAAATATATCACAGAATTAATGTGTCCGTCAAAATATGAAGTTTAATATATATATTTCTTATCTTTAGCATTAAAAGCGGCCTAAAATATACCAAAAAAGGTGTTTGGGGAAAAATGTTGCCAAATCTAATCTAGAGAGAATATTGAAAAACTCAAAAATACATATCGGCTTAAATTTAACAAGGAATAACATATGTGAATTTAGCAGCCATAGCAGTATACTCCTCCATATAAAGTACCCAAAATTTTGTAACTTTTTAAAACAGCAAATTGGAAAGAGCAAAAAAGTACCAAAAAAAGGTACCGATGAAAAGCCCTTAGAAATCCCTTTCCAGCAATATCACATTTGCATATTCTTGCTTTGGTCGAAATACCTTAAAAAGCTAAAAAACCAAAAAAAGGCCCACTTTTGAACCCCTTCTTGGAACCTTAAAGTTCCGAGGTGGCCGATAATCTGAAACAGGTCGATCTTAGATTTTTTTCTCAATCACATATCCAAATTTCATCAAAATCGGAGTGTTTAGGCTGAAGTACTTCCCCTGTTAGATTTTCTTTTAAAGGATAAATGGAGATGATATTGCAGTAATAACTTTTGGATGATATTTCTTCCAAATGCTTATTGGGAATGAAATATAAAATAAATTTTAATAAAAATATTGGGTAAAAAGCAAATAAAAAATTACTTTTATACTGAATTTAGACTGAGCAAAAACCAGGTGGTTTTTGTACAAAACTAAATTACAAAACCCAATTCATTTACACTAAATTTTTAGTTTTTCTTTGTCACATCCAGGCACCCGATATTAATACTTTTAAAACGTTTTATTTTGTTTTTTCCTCAATAAAAAAAAATCACTTGGTACAAATGAATTTATTTTTCTTGATGGACATTTTGTTTTCTTTTCGGAAACAAAATTTAAAAAATATCCGTACTGATATTTTCAGGAAAGTTGAGAATTATTTTTATTTTTGTATTGAGGAAAAAACAAAAAAAGACGTTTTATTTTGTATTGAGGAAAAAACAAAAAAAAAAACGTTTTAAAACGTTTTTTTTCGCGAAACCTCTTGCATACTCACCACCAAACTTCGGCATAAGATTCGGCAATTATAGTCCTAAGGTTAAACATTTTAAAAAACCGCACTCAAAAAATTGCAAAATATTGGCGGAATGCGAAAAAAGCATTTATGATACAAAAAAATAGTTAAGAAACCTAATCAGCAATTTATATTCTGCAAAAGAATACATTAATGAAAAATTTTTTTTTTGCAAATTTTTTTTCGCAATTTTTTTTTTCCGAACTAATTACCAAACTTTGGTATGAGATCTGGGTATTATGGTCCCTAGGTTATGAATTTTAAAACTCTGCACTTAAAAAATTGCGAATTAATGGCGGAATGCGAAAAAGGTTTCACTTATACAGCGATTTCATTCCGAAAATGAATAATATTAATACAAAATGCTAGGCAATTGGCAAATATTTTAGCAAAAAAAAAATATTTGCAATATATATTTGTATGTATATACCGCGCAACAGTGCACTCCAGGGTATTATATGATTTTCTACAGATTTGAAACCAAAAACCAGAATAGTATCTCCACCAAAAAATAAAACAAAAATTTTAAAATTCTATTCATATTTTTGTACTTAGTACAAAGATGAAAACCAAAAAAAACCTTTTAAAACGGTTTAAAAAGTTTTATTTTTTTATCAATTTTTTTATCTTTGATATTTATACATAAAGATATTTTTGGAATTTCAACTTGAGGGATATTTTTGTTTTAAAGTACATTTGAAATTTTTTGTTTTCGATTGAGAAATAAAAACATTTTGAACTATAGTGATATTTATTTTTGATAAAAACAAAAAAAAAAACGTTTTCTGGTGCCTGGTCACATCACTTTGTTATTTTCTTTCTTTAACACATTTCAAAATGTATAACAACTAGGGTTTGGGGTTTGGGAATTCCCGGGAAATCCAGGGAAAAGTTTGCCGGGAATTCCCTGGAAAATAATATATTTTTCCTGGGAAAACGGGAAATTTTAAAAATATTAAATTTTTTAAATTGTTTTTGTTTCGAATAGGATTTTTTAATTTTAGTCATAAAAATACCAAAACAAAAATGTCATTGTTAAGATCTTTTAAAAGGGAATACATTTATTTGACACACAAATAAAATCTTTGCCAAGTAATTAATATAAAGGAGTATTAAAAATTTTAAATTTAAAATACTCCTTTATATTAAGGGTCAATAATTTTATAAGTAACGTTTTCATTAATAAATGTGAAAAGAAAAGACTGGTTAACGGTGGTATCTAAATTTGGTTATCCGACATCTAAATTTGGTTTACAAAAAAAAAAAAAAAATGATGGTCATGCAACTTCTCTTGAAGAAAACAACAACAAGAATAACGTTTCACCTAAAATTAGCAAAGTACCCGAAGAAAAAAGTGTAAGCTGAATAGGCATTAAAGGTTTTATGGTAGGGCAAACATTTCCTGAAATGGTATCCAAATTAGCCGCAGTCAATCCGCATCATAACTAGATCTTCGTTTATTCGAGAAAGTTTTTATGATAAAAACCTGGCATTGCAAAAAAATTAAACCGATGTAAAGAACATTATATTAAATTACTACAATCATGTAAAAGATATCATGATAAAAGGAATATCGAGCAATATTTCTAACAATAGGAGATTTACTATAATCTTAGATTAATGGACAAGAATATCACAAAAGAGATATTTGAACATATGTATAAACGGAAATAATTCATTTTATAACCTTGGGTTGGTTTATATATCAGGAAGATGTAATGCTGATGAAATAAGAAGAATTGTAGAAATAAGACTAGAAGAGTTTTATTTGTCTTTGGAAAATAACATTGTGGCCACCATATCTAATGGGCCAAGTGTAGAGTTTGCTAAAAACCGAAAAAATTGAAAACCGCGGTTTCGGTTATTTTTCGGTTTTCTTGTGATATTAATTGAATTGTTATAAAATAATTTAATATGTATAAAAATTAAATTGTATAAAAATTTAAAATTAAATATTTTAATACATATTTATTAAAATTCGATTGAATTTCTCACTCGAATAAAGCCAATAAACCCATAGCCGGGGGGAAAAATGCGGAAACCGTTATACATTAAAATTTGTATTCTTTTTTCGGCAAATAAAGCTGTATTTAAAGAGTTAAAACCGAAATTTAGCAGTTTTTTTTTAATAATATAATAATAAAATTTTATACATTTTATACGGACTACGAAATAAAACTTTTTGAAAAATAAGCGGTGAAAATAACTCAATACATGACTTTTTGGTGCAATTTTTTTTCTAAAATTATAATCCTCAGGAGCTAAGCCCTTTTCGAAATTCAAGACTCAATAATATGTAATTTAATTAACTATTTTAATTGTTTTTAGTATTTTTTAAAAACCGACTTATTTTTGTCGGTTTTCGATTTCGGCTTTGAGGCTTCAAAAACCGCGGTTTCGGTTTCGATTAAAACCGAACAGCAAACTCTAACCAAGTGTGATGAAACGGTTTGTTTCCGACAGTCCAGTAGTAGGTGATTTCTGCTGGAATCATGCAATTCATTTAGCAGTGCTGCGAGTAATTTATGTGGAATCAAATGTTCAACATTCTGATATTTTTTACTTTGAATTCTCATTACACAGACTGCATTTGTACTGAAATAGTGTTTTTTTCACAAAAATTACTTATATAGGTGGTTTTCATTAACAATTTAGTTCAAAAATAATCCCGGGAATCAAATTTTTTCATTCCCGTTTCCCGGGAAATAAAAAAGTCCGGGAAATCCCAAACCCTAATAACAACACACAATTTTAAACTAAAACTGAAATATTTAAAAAAAATTAAAAAATATATTTTGGACACTTGCTTTAATTCTATATTCGTTGTAACAGGGTGTATCGAAAATTAGTTAGAAAAGAAATCGGGTGTATCGAAAATACAAATTTTAGATATTTTTACTTGGTTTTTGGCAAAAACCAGGTAGAATCTGGATTTCATTTTGTATGAAAATTGTATGGAAAAACTAAATTAATTTTATAGTTTTCGGCTCAAAACCTAAAAATTACCAAAAAACTACTAGTTTTTGCCCAGTCTAAATAAATTAGTTCAATAATCCTCCTATAATTTTACAAAGCGTTTATGAATTTAGAGGTTAGAATATAAAACAGTCTTAAAACATAAAAGAAAAAAGCATAAACTCAAATGGACTTAAATAAATTCTTTTAGACATAAATCTTTAAACATATATGTATGTAAGTGTGGGTACTCAAATGAAAGGAAATTTTCCCAGGATTCCAAAATGCATTTTCCATGATATATGATATGTGGCTTCATCTACATCCATTTAAATATTAAATGAAATTTGCTTACAATTACAAATATGAGCTTCTTTTTCAAATATAGGGGAAATCATTAAAATTTTTTCCCCTGCGGCGCTACTTTCGAATACATATACAAATTTTAGTTTTATTTTAATTTACTCAAACAACGCAAAAAACAAAATATCGCGTAATTTTTTAAAAAATATGGGTATATTTTTCGAAAAAAGTACCTTTTTTAGAAAAATATTTTTTTCCACAGGGAAAAATTTCTAAATATCTAAAAAGAGTTTCCCTAAGGTGCTACTGTATAAATATAAAATTTAAATTTTTTTCTCAAACAGTACAAACTAAATGAAAAAGTTGACGTACACAAAAATAAAGTTTTTTTTTAAATCGCGAGGCAAGGGAACTCACGTTAAAAAAGTCACCATATTTTATCCAAATTTTATGAGTTAAATTATGATTTTCGTACAATTTTTTCTTCATTTTTGTAACAAAAATGTATTTCAAATGGCTATGGAACCACATTTTATAGATTAAAAAAAATCTGTTTTGCAATCCTGAGGAAATTTCCTTTCATTGTAATACCCACACTTGCATGTTACTACACGTTCCGGTTTTAGGGCCTGGAGGGCGTCAGAAGCCCGGCGGCCTTAAAACAAGCTAGAAAAAATTTTCTTTTTAATTCCAGAGGGGTAATTTTTTTAGGAACGCACATTTGTCAAAATTTGTTTAATACACAATTTTTTAAATTTTTTTTACTAATACCTAATACTTTAAATTAGTTAGAAATTATTATTTTTTTTTGTTATAAAAAAATTGGTGAGAACACACACTAAGAAGTTTTTAAACTTTTTCTTTCCGTTTGAAATTGTTCCACAATTTTATTTATTTTTTGTAGTTATCTTATACAAATTCTCCCTATTTCAAGAGAAAATTTAAAGAATAAGATAATAAGATTTATTTAATATACCCATAGATTTTTTCTAGTACGATAATGTGGAAAATAATGCAAAAAGAAGTAGACATTTCTTTTTGTATTATCTGTAATGCATTATAGATTGAATTCTTTCTCATATCTTGCTACGCAGCCATCAAATCATACCTTATGCATTTGATTGTATTGCAATCGCCTCTCCACACATGAAGAGTAATGCAGCACACAAGGTGTGCATATTCTCAGCGACATGCATTGCCTATTTTTTTGCTGGGTTATTTCATAAATATAAAAAACATCAACATATTTGCATTTTAAAAACACTTTATCACATTTATTAAGTTTTATTTTTGTTTTTCATTGCATTTATGAAGGTTTTTATAATATAAGTCAGTAAAATTTATTGGTAATTTTAGCAAATAGCTAAAATTACCAATAATTTACAACAATTTTACTAAAATTAAGCAGCACTAACTAATTTTTTCTACTAATTTAATTGTACTACAAATCAGTAGGCATGAGTTGCCCCAAGGCTCAAAATAGTTAAATTTCCAGTAATAACATCAAGATTTGCAGTACCCATTACAAACTTTTTTGTTGAGTGGGCGAGTTTTATAGTCGGCACAAAGCATGATTATAGATTTAAATTTTACTTCATTAAGAAATTTAGTTTAAACATTTCTTACTTACTCAAATAAAGTTTTATTAAAATTCGTACTTAGTGCTGACTATAATACTGCACCGCATTGGTCTTAAATTTAGAACTGTGTTAAAAAGTCGGCGTTTTAACATATCAAAAAGCACTAAAATTACTGACTAAATCTTTAAGTTATTAATCATCGTTTAAATTAACTCTTTAGTGCATAGTGTCCCTGGAAGGAGCTGGATTTGTTTTACTTTGCACAACGAAATTATTAAATAAAACTTCGAATTCTATGATTTGTTATACATGTTTTTGTTGTCGGAATATTATTAGATCTCTTATAACTCGTTGAGTTTTCAAACTTTTGTTGTCGATTCCGCAACACCGCGGATCAATGCGAAAAATATAAAAAAAGTGTTCCCATCGTTTTTAATTCTACTTATATCATCAAAAACAGCAAAACAGAATTTAAACAAAGTTGAGTTTGCAATGATTTCTTGTGGAATCAGTTTTGGAATAGATGGATTTGAGAACCGATTTGTTTCTTACAAAAAAGAAAAGTTCAATCTGCTTTTATTTTAGAAAAAATTTGTCCTTATACTTTTTTTAATTAACGGTGCGGCCCTGTATAATTTATAAAAAGCCATAAAATGGCCCTCGGTGACAAATCCGTGCCCACCCTTGGTCAATGATATAAGCTTCCAAAATAGCACATTTGGAGTGACCCTGTTGACCACCTCAAGTAGTTTTAAAATTTTTCTATCTATTTCGTTCCGCACAGCAAAAAAAAAAAAAATCCGGGCTTTTAAACGGACACTATGCACTAAAAGCTTAACTTAAACGATGATTACAAAATTAAAGATTTAGTCAGTAATTTGAGTGCTTTTGAAAAATTAAAACGCCGACTTTTTGACACAGACCAATGCGGTGCATTATTATACTCAGCACAAGGTACAAATTTTAATAAATATTTACGTAATAAATTTTCACCCCAAATTTCTCACTAAAGTAGCTCTCCCAGGGATGATAAAGTTAGTACTATAGTACTTTTTGTGGTACTATTGGAACCTCAAAAGTACTATGGTACTCCTCTGACTCATTTAGTACTATTTACACATTTTCGATTTTTTAATTTTTTGTGCTATTTTAATTTTCAGAGATATTATAAATAATGTTCTTTCGCAATTTTTTTTATTAAAATACGTATGAATACAAAAAGAAATATTAAAAATTAGGAGAATTAAGAAATCTAAAAATTTTTGTATTTTTTGAAACGAGCAAAATGTTTTTCCACATCAGAGCCCCTAAAGAATTCACTCATTCGATTTCCATTTCTGAATGATTAAATACCTAAAACCTATTTCGAAGAATCGAATAAATTCTTAATGCACCTAATGCAATCATTAAATTCATTTGATTCGATTGTCAATCAATTTGTTCATTCGAAAACATTCTTTAGATATTACAAGGTGGAATAGACCTGTAAATAACTTTAAAATAATATTCGCTTTAAAACGAAGTCGAATACGATATTCAGGGACTTTAAATTCTGAACCCTACACTCACAGACATAAACCTGTAAAAATAGCAGAAAAAGCTACTAAAAATTAATAAAAAATGGCCTTACAAAAGAAACTGCTGAGATTAGCAGATTTTTTTGTTTATATTTGATATATTTTTATATTTAACTTTTAGTTCATTGAAAATAACAAATTATACTGTAAAATCTGTAGAAAATATTAATATTAGTAGAGTAAAAATAGCAAAAATAAACTGTTATATCTACAAAATTTTTGTTACTTTTAAGTTAAATTTAGTTGACTGAAAATAGCAGTCTATCCCGCTAAAATCAACGGAAATGGTTGCTAAAAATAGTAAACTGCTGATTTCAGAAGACTAAATTTTTATTCGTATTAAAAAAAAATAGAAAAAAAGCTTTCTAGATTTTAAATTTTTGCTGATTTTTAGTCTACTAATTATTATTTATTACTAATTTTAGCAGGTTAAGTTGTTTTTTTTTCTGTTAACTAAATTTTATTCAAATATAACTAACATTTTGTATGTGTATTTAACAGTTTGGTTTTTGATGTTCTTATCTTACTAATATTTTACAAAAGTAAGCTGATAGAATTTTTTTTAATAGTTTTAAAAAAATTTTTACGTTTTTCTAATGCTGTATTGAGTTAGATATAACAGAACTCTTTATTTTTTATGAGTTTTTATGTGTTAATTTATAATGATAAAAAAATTAAATGAAAAAAAATTATGGTACTATAGAGGTCGAAAAAGTACTATTTTTTAAGCTGGTTAGTACTATTTTAAAAATCCCATTTATCATCCCTGAGCTCGCCCACTTAACAAAAGACTCTGTAATGGCTACTGAAAATGTTGCTGTTATTACTGTTATTACCTTCGGTATATTTTGCTAATTTTAGAAATTTGTAGTATGTATAATGAAATGAGTAGAAAAAATTAGTAACCCCTACAAAATTTTTATAAAATTGTAAACTGTAATTTAAAAATGATTTGGTAATCTTAGCAACAAATTTTACTGCACTCAAAAAAAAGTATAACTTTTTATTAAAGACAAAATGTCTTTAAATTAAGGATACGGAATTTTCCTTAACTTAAGAAAAATTTCTTTAAAATAAAGAAAAAATCCTTAGTATAAAGAAAAATTTACTATTTCTAAGTACAACGTAAAATCCTCCTTTCTTAAAATAAAGAAATTTTTTTCCTTATTTTGACACTCATGATTTGTCTTTAATTTTTGTAAGAAATTCCTTTGCATGTGTACGAAATTATTAAATTTAATGATAAATTTCTTATTATAAAGATTTTCTATACTTAAACCAAGCAAACAAAAAATGTTGTCGAAAAAATGGTTTTAAAGACATAAAAAGACATAACTTCTTTAATTTATGTCCATAATTTTGGATTTACTTAAATTAAGTATAGAGTTTTATTTAAATCAGTTACATTTTTTTGCACAAGATAAGGAAACATATACTCGTATTAACTCGAGAATATAATTTTATATTTTTTTATGCTATAAAAGATATAATTTTAAGGATAGTTTCTTTAAAATACAACTTAAAAATTTGAGCAGAGTCTCAGAAATTATTTCCTCAAACTAAAGAAAAATATAATTGGTTTAATGAATGTTAGCATTGAGTTAGGGCAATTTTTCTTTAAATGTACACTCAAAAAAAGGGATAACTTTTTATTGAAGACAAAATATCTTTAAATTAAAGATACGGAATTTTCCTTAATTTAAGAAAGATTTCTTTAAAATAGAGAAAAAAATCTTTAATATATAGAAAAATTTACTTTTTATTGAAGACAAAATGTCTTTAAATTGAGGATACGGACTTTTCCTTAATTTATGAAAGCTTTCTTTAAAATAAAGAAAAAAATCTTTAATATAAAGAAAAATTTACTATTTCTAAGTACAACGTAAAATCTTTTTTATTAGAATAGGGAAATTTTTTCTTTATTTGAACCCTTTTGATTCGTTTTTAAATTGTATAAGAATTCCTTTGCATGTGTACGAAATTATTAAATTTAAAGAAAAATTTCTTATTGTAATGATTTTATATACTTAAACCAAGCAAGCAAAAAATGTCGAAAAAATATTATTAAAGACATAACTTCTTTAATTTATGTCCGTAATTTTGGATTTACTTAAATTAAGTATAGAGTTTTATTTAAATCAGTTACATTTTTTTGCACAAGATAAGGAAACATATACTCGTATTAACTCGAGAATATAATTTTATATTTTTTTATGCTATAAAAGATATAATTTTAAGGATAGTTTCTTTAAATTACAACTTAAAAATTTGAGCAGAGTCTCAGAAATTATTTCCTCAAACTAAAGAAAAATATAATTGGTTTAATGAATGTTAGCATTGAGTTAAGGCAATTTTTCTTTAAATGTTCACTCAAAAAAAAAACATAACTTTTGACTGAAGACAAAATTTCTTTAAATTAAGAATATGAAATTTTCCTTAATTTAAGGAAAATTTCTATAAAATAAAGAAAAGGTCTTTAATATAAAGAAAAATTTACTATTTTTAAGTACAAGGTAAAATTATCTTTTTTTAAAATAGGGGAACTTTTTCCTTTTTATTGAAGACAAAATGTCTTTAAATTAAGTATACACCATTTTCCCTAATTTAAGAAAAATTCCTTTAAAATAAAGAAAAAATCTTTACTAGGTATAAAGAAAAATTTACTATTTCCAAGTACAAGGTAAAATTCCTTGATTTGTTGATTTTAGTAAATGCATACATATTAGAGTGGGCCTAACTTTGCCGAATTTCGAATTTCAAAAACGGGGGGTGCGGAAAAGTTGCGTATGCGTCCAGCAACTAGTAAAAAATAAAAATTTTGAAAATCGGTTCACGTTCAAGGTCCCCGCAAAGCGGTTGAAATTTCGAAATTTCGGAAAATTTAAAAAAAATCCTTAAATATTGTTAAAAAATATTTGTTGTTGTGATATATCATTTCTAATAAAGTATAGTTCGCTGAATCCAAAAAAAATAAAAATTTTTTAATCGGCCGAAGGGGTTCTGAAATATTGCTACTCGAATTTTGTTGAAAAACACGTTTTTTTATTTTTCATTCGAGCCTTCAAAAAGTTGGTCTAAAAATGTTTTTAATTTTTTTCATTTTTAAATCTACTATCTATATAAAATTGTCTTTCATTTGAGTGCAAAAAAGTTTTAAAATGTTGAAGGGTATTCCAAGGACGCTGCGACAAAAGTTGTAAAAATTTTCACAGTCAAAAGTGATTGTTTTTTGTGATCACTGTTTTTTTATGAAGTGATCCGAGATTTTACAAATTTATTGTTTTGCATCAACATAAAATAACATTTTTATGACTGGTCCATCTTTTTTAATAATTTTGGGTATTGTGATAATAAATATAAAATAGTGTGATCGGATCTCGAGATTTCGGACACAATGCTCGAAAATTATCCTCTTTTTTGTCCACACAATGTTCGAAAAGTATCCCACTTTATATTTTTTGTTGTATTAAAACAATATTTAGGAATAAAATTAAATACCTAACAGTTTTTTTTTGTAAAAGTTTTGAAAAATATTTTATACACTGTGCCACAAAAGTATATATAAAAAAATGTAATTGAATATAACTTAATACATTAATGTTCAGTAAATATTATACAAAATTAAATTGCGTGCTTGGATTTAGAATTTTGTAACACAATGTTCGAAAAGTTTACACTTTTTTGTCCACACAATATTCGAAAAGTATTCTACTTTATATTTTTTGTTTTAGTAAGAGAATATTTTAGAATAAAATTAAACACTTAATAGTTTCTTTGTAAAAGTTTTGAAAAATATTTTATACACTGTGTCACAAAAGTATATATACAAAAATGTAATTGTTTATAACTTAATACATTAGTTTTTAGTAAATATCATAAAAATTAAATTGCGTGCTTGGATTCAAAATTTTGTAAAACAATGTTCGTAAAGTATCCTATTTTTTTATCCACACAATGTTAGAAATGTGTTTTACTTATACTTTTGTGGCACAGTGTATAAAAAATGTTGCAAAACTTTTACAAAGAGACTATTAAGTGTTTAATTTTATTCTAAAATATTCTCTTAATACAACAAAAAATATATAAAGTAGGATTTTTTTCATATTTTGTGTGGACAAAAAAAGTGCATACTTTTCGAACATTATGTTACAAAATTTTAACTCCGAGCACGCAATTTAATTTTTTTTAATATTTGCTAAACACTAATGAATTAAGTTCTATTCAATTATATTTTTTTATATATACTTTTGTGGCACAGTGTATAAAATATTTTTCAAAACTTTTACAAAAAAACTATTTAAATTAATGCTAAAAAACAATTTAAAACTATTTAATTTTATGCTAAAATATTCTTTTAATACAATAAAAAATATAAAGAATGATACTTTTCGAACATTGTGTGGACAAAAAAAGGATACTTTTCGAGCATTGTGTCCCAAATCTCGAGATCCGATCACGCTATTTTATATTTATTATCAAAATACCCAAAATTATTAAAAAAGATGGACAAGTCATAAAAATGTTATTTTATGTTAATCCAAAACAATAAATGGGTAAAATCTCGGATCACTTAATAATAAAACAGTGATCACAAAAAACAATCACTTTTAACTGTGAAAATTTTTACAACTTTTGTCGCAGCGTCCTTGGAATACCCTTCAACATTTTTAAACTTTTTTACACTCAAATCAAAGACAATTTTATATAGATAGTAGATTTAAGAACGAAAAAAATTAAAAACATTTTTAGACTAACTTTTGGAATGCCCGACTGAAAAATGATAAATCGTGTTTTTCAGCAAAATTCAAGTAGCAATATTTCAGAACCCCTTCGGCCGATTAAAAAATTTTTATTTTTTTTTTGGATTCAGCGAACTATTATTTATTAGAAATGATATATCACAACAAAAAATATTTTTTAACAAAATTTAAGGATTTTTTTTAAACTTTCCGAAATTTCGAAATTTCAACCGCTTTGCGGGGACCTTGAACGTGAACCGATTTTCAAAATTTTTATTTTTTACTGGTTGCTGGACGCATACGCAACTTTTTCGCACCCCTCGTTTTTGAAATTCGCAATTCGGCAAAGTTCGGCCCACTCTAATACATATTTATAACCTGGTGTCTTCAAATGCGATAAATTATATGATATGAAATGTCAAAACCATTGCAGAGAAACATCAAGATGATATCAATTGCAAAGTGATGGAAAACACTTGACTATTTCATTGCTAAGAATATCGTACATTTTTCTTCGAAAAACACAACATTTTTCAACCACTAATTTTTATCTACAATTAATAAATAATTTAACTCTTTCCCATTCCTTTTTATCAAATGTTCTGTTATTTTTTATTATAAAATTAAAAGGAAAAGTGACATATGATGGCAGGTATTATTGCCAGAGCCGCTTGCATGTCAGCGATATCATGATATTGGAATAAAATTGAAATTGAGTGTCTATACTTGAGATGAAATCATTTTGACAATTGCTTGCTATCATTTTATTGCATGTCAAGACACTAGGAAGTATATTCCATTAACCTAGTG
The DNA here is from genome assembly GCA_949987735.1 of Leucophora obtusa. Taxonomy (NCBI): domain Eukaryota; kingdom Metazoa; phylum Arthropoda; class Insecta; order Diptera; family Anthomyiidae; genus Leucophora; species Leucophora obtusa. The sequence continues at coordinate 64,124,407 of OX465296.1, forward strand.
TCTTATCAAAATTTTTTAGCGGCCCATACATTAGGGAAAATTCGTGAAAAAATTCCCATTTTTTTGTGAATGCGTGTGTTTGTGTGCGTGTTGACATCGTGCAATTCGTGTTTACAAAATTTTTTGATATTTTTTGTTCCCTACTCAATGTTTCTTAATGTATGGGCAGCTTTAGATATTTTTTGTTTCCAAACTCAATGTTCCTTCGGGTATACTCTGCTTAATTTTCGAATTTCATTACACATTTTATTGCATTTGTAGACACTAGGTGAAAGAAAACAACCCCAAAGTGGTTGTGTGACGAATGTTCTCTTCCATGAACTGTTATTTTCGCTCTTTAATTTGAGTATTTCTTTGAGTAACACTGTTGCCAATTTAGCTATTTTCTTGTCTAACCTAGCGATATTTCAACACATTTTGCGGAATTAAATATGACTTAACTATTAGTGGGAAAACTAGCGTTTGTTTAAAGTCAATCTTGACGTTTTCTTTGTGCTTTTTATACAATTATTTCCTTATCAGAATTGTTGATATATATATTATTATTATTTAGCGATTTATCGCTAAATTTTTAAGCAACACTTGAAAAGTTTGAAAAATTTAACGATTTATTTTTTAAGAAACATTTAAATTGTATTTATCGCTACATTTTTGAAGTTGAAAGAATAATATTTTATTATGGATTAATGAATGTTACCATTCAGTTAAGGCAATTTCTCCTTAACGGTAGTCAGAATATTATAAAATAATTTTAAATATTTTATTAAAATTTCACATAAACTTAATGATGAAAAAACAACCTAAGTTATTTCTGTTAAGGCAATATTTTCATTAAATACATACTTATGTTAATGGCAAAGTAACATGTTAATAGGAATATCACTAATTTTAGTAAATACATACCCAGCAAAATCTTTCATTACCAAATAAGTGGTTATATAATAGAAATTCATAGCTCCGCACAACTTATTTTTTGGCATCTCAACTCATTATTTTTGTTTGGCGTGGTCGTTTTTATAAGTAGTCACGCTTACCCGCTCGCTTACGAAAAAATGAGAAGTAAGTAGTTATGGGATTCTGAATAATAAGTGGTTACAAACAAGCTTGCAAAAAGTTGAATTATAAGTGGTTATCCGATTGCTTACTTGATTCTTAAAAATAAGGAGTTACACAAATACTGATAGCTTAAGGAAATACAATTATATTAAATTTGAACATAAAACATATTTACATATAATAAATAAAAAGTATAAAATTTAACTGTGTAAAATGTACTTCTTTAAACTATTACGAGTAAGTCATTATTTTATATTATAAAATAATGCAAAAGGTAATGATATATCATTTTTGGTAATGCCGATAGTAATGGGGTGTCATTACCAATATTTTGCTGGGTATGTTCATAAATTACATCAGGGGTGAAAAATTAGATTGTTGAAATGGTACTGAAGCTTAACCAGAATAGTACTTTTCCGAAACCGACGGTACCTTTTTAAATAAAGCTTCAGCGCCAAACCAAAATCAATAAAAAAGAATTATCAAAAACTAAAGGCTTTTTAAAAATAATTGTGATTTTCTACATTTCTCGTAGAGTTTGCGTTAAATTTGTCATCTCTAATATTGTTGGCACTAATTTATATCATCAAAGTACTCTCTAGTTGTCAAGAATTTGTTTTTATTAAAATTTTTGTATTTCAAAGTATAATTTTTTCTCTAAATAACAAAAAGTGCAACTGAAATGTTCAGTAATGTTACAAGACATTTTAAAAATTGTTACTAATTAAAAAAACTTGTGTATGACAGCAATTGTCAATGGTCTACAGATTACATTTCGTAGACTTATACAGAGCTGCATTTTCATACAATCTCGAGACTTTTCTATCCCGTGTAGATTTGCCTTTAAATTCTGAATGTATAAAATCACAATTTTCGCGTATGTTTTTGTCATGCTTAGAAAATTTAATAACTGCTAGGGATATCTTAATTGGCACAACATTGTTCGTTAACCGTTGCAATTTAAGAACTAGGAAAAAAACACACAATGCTTTTTTAATACATTTTGGAAAAAACAAACTACTTTCAGATTAAGTATTTCGCACCGAAAAACCTCCAAAAAAATCCAATTAATTTCGGTAATAATGCAGAAAGTAAGACGACGAACCTTTCTAGAATATATTATTCAAAAAAATTAAAACTAAAATTAATAGATACTTTTTTAGCTGTCTACACACTAGGGAACATTCCATTCCACATGGCCACTTTTTAACGAATGTTGAAATGTGTATAGCATTGTGACCTTCGTGTTTACAAAATTTTTTGATATTTTTTGTTTTCAAACTCAATTTTTCATCGTGTGTATTGATGTTACTGTTTTTGCTGTATATAGGTCATTGATAGCAGTCTCGCTATCAGGAGCTTTTGTAATTACGCACTTGAGAAAATGAAAATGACGACAATGGGTGCGTTCGGCAGATGCAATTTAATAGTTTATAGTTCTACAACAGTTATACAACTATCTGCTGAACGACCTGATCACTAACCGCTCAGTCTGAGCGCTCAGGTAGCGCTGTCATATTTTGGTAGCGTAAAAAATATTTGCTACTTTTGATCAATAAGTGATACATTTGTTGTTGTTCATGTACAATAAAAATTGTTTTGTAAGAATGACAAATAAAAACAAACAAACAAATATAATTCCAAAACAAAAATTTAAAAAAAAATAAAAGGAAACTATAGAAAAAGTGCAGAGTAAGTAATCACAAATCGCTACAAGTCAGCGGTATCAGTTTAAGGTTTCTTTGCCGAATGCTACCAATTATAAATAATGAAAACTGGTATAATTTTATAAATGAATATATTTGCGAAAATTATGGGACATAAAATGTGATAACTAAAAAAATAAAACTAAAAAAAAACAGCAGCATATGGAAAACTAACAATTAACAAATTAATTAATTTGATTTTCTTCCGCCCATATTTCATGTGATCAGTTCTACAAACAAACAAAATTAATATTTCGTTTGAGATTTTGTTGTCGTGTGTGCATCGTCTGTATCAAAAAATGAAAAAAGTAGAAACACATGTTCCGTCACGCATGTTCCCTAGTGTGTGGGCAGCTTTTGAGAGCAAACCTGTTCCCAACTGACCTTATGCTCCCCTTTATAATTGTTTATTGAAAAAAGAGATTGTAATGAATTTTTCCGTTGAAATATTATATTCTTACGATTCTTTGATTAATAAATTATTAATTACCCGATTAAAAAAGTTTTCATATAATCTTATATGATTTGATATTATTATAAATGTTTATATGCGTGGCTTTATATAACCATATTCATTTATATTAACATTTTGGTTTTATAAATATGTTTGATATGACGTTATATATAATCATATGCGATTTGGTCTCCAGCCATATATTAAGAGATCTGCGATATAGTTTATATATAATTATTTATAATGGCGTATAAGCTTCTATAAACAATCTTATATCAAAATATATAACATGACATGATATCTAATTATACAAAATTTTATAAAGTTTAATTGCACTATAACAAATGAAGAAAACAAACTTAGAAAGAGTTTTTTTATTTTATAAGAAAGACACATTTTATAAGAAAGATCAAAACTCTAAACTAGAAAAAGTTGTTCCGACAAATTTTTGTAAAGTTGAGTTAAACCGAAAATTTACTTTATCAGCTATTTCCAAGTTTATTAGCATACATTTTTCTAAACAACTTTTTCTCGTTTTGAATTTTGCTTTTTATTGAAATTCAGTTACAAACTGGGTTATTCTTAGTTTAAGGACAATTTGCGTCCTAAAATCGTCCTAAATCTCATTCAATCCTCATTTCCATCAATACCAAAGATCGACCAATACCCACTTTGTTAGCCAAACTGTTCTGTCGGCCATTAGTATTTAATATGAATGAAAATAAGTGATCTCAGCAATATTTACTAAAATTTTATTTGAAAATTTTTATAAAATTATATGTATTTATATATAATTTAATGCAATTAGATAGACCCATTTTTCGGATCAAATTGTATCAGGTTAGATAACATGCTTATCTCGTTTGATATAATTATATATTCCAATATTCGGATCAAATTAGATATGAACATATATATGGGTTTATATATGGTGATATATGATTATATAACGTCTTTTTTAGTCGGGTAGGTATTCCCATTCAAAAATTAAAAAAATTTTCTAAAATTTCAGATTTGCTTTTTCTCATTAAAAAAGTACTAAAGTACAGCATTTTCCTTCCCTGAGCTATATTATAAAAAACAACCCTATATTGTTCGTATAACGAATGTGCTCGACAATGAACAGTTATTTCTACTCTTCTATTTTAGTATTTCTCTGACCAGTAATGCCAACAATTTCTCAAATAATTTCTAGACCAGAACCAAAAAATCGCTACTAAATTACTAGATTTATAAATATTGCAAAAATTAATATCATCGAAAAGTAGTACAAAAACTTATGTATTTTTTCTCACATATTGAATATGTTCATACAAATTTTAAGATTTACCTTCAAATTATCAATATCGACTTTCATTAAATTAATAATATGGTCAAAATACTCAATAAAGACCGTTGTACGTTGGAAAAATACATTATAATTTCTAATGAAAATATGGATTTTTAGACAATTTATATTTTTTATAAAAAAAAAAAAAAATTTATAAAAAAATATCAATATGTTAAGCTTATAATATTTTAAAACAAATAACAAAACACATTAAAGGTTAGCGCTAAATCACAAAAAACATTTAATTAGCGATTTTAACATACTTTTTCTATGTTAAAGTCGTTAATTTTTTTCAGTAAAATACCAACTTTTTATATTTTAAGGCTTGTATTCACAAAAATGTTTTGAATTATTTTACAGTTTAATAAAACAAATCAACATGTAAAACAATAACAAAAATTCTTCACTAAGCCTCTAATTAGACAAAAAGTTTTTTATTAATAAGCATGTAAAGATATAAAAAAATTATACGGTGAATAACAAAGAAATAAGAGCTGTGAGAATAACAGCAATCAAAGAGCAAAGCTAAGCAGCGTTGCCACAAGCGAAATTAGCAATTACCCAGAAGTGTAGACAAACTTTCCCAAATTTATAAAATTAGCCATGACTTTAACAGATTTTTTTACAATTTGAACTCCTAAGATAGTGGTAAATAACCAAAACATCATATGGAAACTTATCAATATATGGGTATTCGCTATTACAACCTGAATTAAATTATTTGATTTAAATTGAGCGAAAATAAATATAAATTCCACTCAATGAAGTTTAAAGTTTGAGTGCTAATGTGCTTTCGTTGTAATATAGCATAATTTTTGAAGTTTAACCCATAGAAAGTTGTCAAATTTACGATAAATGGTCTTTTGTGAATTAATTTACTGAATTTTTAATTCAGAATAATTAAATTAAGGAACTAATTCTTGAAATTTTTATTTTGTATTCCAAGAAAAAATATTTTTTTGAAAACTCCTAAATCTAAGAGAATTTTTAAATAGTTTAGGGGAATTCTAAAAAATTACATGACATCACTCATCACTAACCATTCTAAAGTTGGTGCAGTGGTGCCAGAATTTTTTGGCAAAAAATCGTCAAAAATGCAAAACAAAAGTCGTCAAGAATTTTGTAACAAATCATCAAAAAATCGACAGCGGTAATATATCATAAAAACAGAAGTTATACTTATTTTTCAATCAAAATTGTTTTATAAAACTGAGTAACAGTTCATTTGACCTGCTTGCCAAAATTAGTACTGAATTTAGACTGATCAGAAACTACCTAGTTTTTGTACAAAACTAGTTTTTGTTCGTTTTTTGCGTTTTGACAAGTAAAAACTAGCAACGTCTAAAAACTAGGTAGTTTTCGTACAAAACTAGTTTTTGCTTATTTTTTATATATACGTTATGACAATTAAAAACTAGGAAGACCCAAAAACTGGGTGGTTTTTCCTCAGTCTAAATGCAGTATAAGATTCCTAAAAAGTTTTCTAATTCTGAATATTTGTTGACTGCACTACTGATATAAATTAATTTGAAAAAAATGGTTACCTACATCAGACCCAATAATCGCTAGAAAATCTCCAGATTTATAAACAGTGCAAAAAATGAACGATTGTATTGGTAGATTATCAAAAATTGTTCTTCTAGCCAGTAATAAGGGTTATTTGTTCTAAAAAGTATAATAAATATGTTCATGAAAATAGTTGTAGTCAACTTAAAATATAACAGCAACAAATTACGATTTAACATCAAATAATCAATATCGATTTGAAATGAATTAATACCAGACATTTATTATCGAAATGTGGATTTTTAGAAAGTTTTTATGAAAATCGTTTTAGAAGTTCTTTTTAATAATAAAAAAAGAATATCAATAATATGTCCCTTTATTTACATGCTAGTTTTTACTATTTTTAATAATCTTTTTCATTTTTATATCGTTTTCAAAGAGATATTTGCAAATTTTTTAATTCAGTTGTTTCGATTTACTACTTTTGTTATAATTTTCTTGCGTTCCATATGAAGAGCAATTACTTTTTGGCAATTAGTACTTTCGTAGTTTACTATTTTTACTAGAATTGTAAAGTGATCTGAAAAATTTGGTGATTTTCATGACTGGTACAAAAAATGTAGTACAAACAAATTTTGTTTGAAGAATTTCTCGGTAAGAAGATCAAATTTTAGGGCATAAGTTCTTTTATTCTAGTTTAAAGTCAAAATAAAATTGGATCTGATTGTATTTGGTGCGCCAGATCCAACATTTGTCCACAATTTTGGGATTCAATTATTAAAATTTATATTGATTCAATTTTGATTCTATGGAATTATTTTTTTAAAGGATAATTGATAGATATAAATATAAATCAAGGCAGGTATTTTTAATTAAATTGATTTGTAGAAAGTGTTATTTGCTGTTTGATACTGTGAAAAACGCCACAAAATTCAAATTGCACCTTTGAATAAGTTATTGATTGATTTAAGTAGAAAATAATTCAATCAATGAAACGAGTTATGTGAATTTATTCGTTTAAAATTTGATCAGATTTCAAAATAGAGATAAACTACGTTCTCACTGCGGAAATTTTTCAGTTTTCGTTAATTGAAAATATTTTGAAACTCACCTGTTCTCACTACAATTGTTGATAGTTATTGTTTTTTGGGAAGTTATTTGGCAAATATGAATGCAATGAAAATGGCGAAAAAATCATGGAACACTTCAACAATGTAAAAAAGAGTTTAAATATTTATTTGTCCTTAATTGTTTAACAACATAAATATATTTAATAAAAATTTAAAATAAAATGAAATTATTATTGTTTTTGACATTCCTTCATTTTCTTTTAATATTTTCAATCAGAGATGTAAAAAACTTTAAAACCATTATTTTTACTACAACTTGCTAGGAAATTTTGTTATTTTATTTTTATTTATTGAAAAATTTAGTATATCACATACAACAAGATAAAAATCTTTTTAATTACAGTATGTGATCTTATAATGTTTATATTATTTTGTAACAAATGATTTTTAACTAAAATTAAATGATAAAATTTCACTTTAATAATATTAGGTGCAATAAAATTAAATACATATAGTGACATTGAAATACATTAAATTTGATTTAAAAATAGGGAACAAAGGATTACAAGTTTAATACGTACTGATTATTTAAAAACTTGAAGAGTATTTTTTTAAATCGTACATCGTTGCCTATTAATTGTATACTAAGGGGTAGAGAGTTCCAAAGATATTCAACATTTATCAGAAAGTGCCAATCAGAATTTAAAGTACGACGAAAAGTGAAAATTATTGTCCTGGTTCTTCCGGATAAAGCAAAATGAAGATATCTATAAAGTTTATTTGGTTCTTTTGTATATATAATTTTATGCAGGAGAATTAATGGTTTAATCTTATAGCGAATTAATCACTATTTTCGATGGAAATCTAACAAAAATTTGGGATTTCAAACAGATTTTCCATAGAAAATGAAATCCCAATTTAATTTGGATTTCATAAAAATCTCATCGAAATCCAAATTGAAATCCAATTTTTCTCCCATATTTACAGAAAAGTAGGGAAGTTTGCACAAAAAACGGCAACATTTAGCAGGTGTTTATGTCATAAAAAATTAATAAATAATAAATTTTAGTAACTTAAAAAACTTAAAGAATAACATACTAAAGTCTGTTATTTTTAATTGAAAGAAATATTTAAAATTGAAAACGGCTATTTTTTGTATCCGAAGAAGAGAAACTATGCAAAATCATTTGATGGCGCCGGCAAGACCACTGACAAAACATTGAATATTTCAGGTTTTAACTAATCATCCCTATACTAAAACACATTTTTTAGCAAATATAACATTGTATCTTTCATAATATAAATGGTTTTTAAGTTCCGCCATTTAATAAAGTGGTTTTTAGAAAATCTTTTAATTTTGGTTATTTTGTAAGGTTAGTTTGATTGTTTACAAAAAAATTGTTGTTGGATAATCGAAATCCCATTCATCTGTCAAATATTCGAATGTAAACGATATAGATTTCGAATTGGATTTCAAATGAAATCTAGTGAACATTTTAACAATATAAATTCAATATTAAGCAAATCGTCAAAACTAATACCATGCAAGGACTTTGAATAAGAAGAGGTTCTATCATATATATTTATCGCATAAACATACCGCATTTATCCCTCAGATTTGTATTTTAAATGCAGGAGAATTCAAAAATTCTTTCGCCGAAAACACATTACTATCGAGTTTTAGTTTTAAAAAGAGAACGCGTTTTCATGCTCACAGTATAGGCTTTAAGTTATTGATAAAAATGCAATGTCAAAGAGTTCTTATTTAATATGCGAAAACGTGTATTTTTAAATGCTTTGGAACGCAAACTCATCAAACGAGTTTTCGTCTTCAGTATGAATGGTGAATTAAGGAGAGTTTTCAAAGAGAGAGTTCAAAAGGTTATAAAATTATTTCTTTCAGTGTTTTGCTTTAAATTTGTTAAACAAATCTGTAATTTTCAGAAATCGTCAAAATTAATTAAAATTTTAGCAAAAAATTTTCAATCTTCATTTAATAATTTTTCACCAAATAAATCGTCTAAATGACGTAAAACCGTCACATCTGGCACCGCTGAGTTGGCGTTGCAAAATGCAGATCTGAAGTCTTTTAGTTTTCGTTTATCACTTGACGAACTTGGTTGTGTCTGTCGGTAAGTACTATTTATATTTAGTTAATAAATAAAAGTGTTAAAATAAAAGTGTTAAAATAAAAGTGATAAAAAAAAGTTATAATTAAAAAAATTTTAAATAACACACAAAGCAACAGCAAGGAAAACAATCTTGTTTTTACTTTGTCTGTAATTTGCAAATTTAATGCCATTTTTTTTATTGCATTTGAAGCAGAGGTCCAATCTGCGCGATTATTTGTGATTTCGAGCCGCCTCCGATTTTAGCGGCTGAATTCGGCTAATATTTGTTAGCCGAAATAAAACGGCTAACAAATATTAACAAAAAGTACCTTTTATAAAAAGTACTTTTATAAAAACTATCTTTAATAAAAAAGTGTTTTTATGAAAAAGTACCTTTTATAAAAAAGTACGTTTTATAAAAAAGTACGTTTTATGAAAAAGTACCTTTTATAAAAAGTACCTTTTACAAAAAAGTGCCTTATAAAAAAGTACCTATTATAAAAAGTATATTTTATTAAAAAAAATTCCTTTTATAAAAAAGAGCCTTTTACAAAAAAGTACCTTTTATAAAAAAGTACCTTTTATAAAAAAGCACCTTTTATAAAAAAGTACCTTTTAAAAAAAGTACCTTTTATAAAAATGTACCTTTTATAAAAAAGTACCTTTTATAAAAAAGTACCTTTTATAAAAAAGTACGTTTTATAAAAAAGTACCTTTTATAAAAAAGTACGTTTTAAAAAAAGTACCTTTTATAAAAAAGTGCTTTTTATAAAAAAAGTACCTTTTATAAAAAAGTACCCTTTTATATAAAGCGCATTTTTAAAAAGTAATTTTTATAAAAAAGTACCTTTTATAAAAAAGTATGTTTAATAAAAAAGTACGTTTTATAAAATAGTACCTTTTATAAAAAGTACCTTTTATAAAAAGTACCTTTTATAAAAAAGTACCTTTTATAAAAAAGTACCTTTTATAAAAAAGTACCTTTTATAAAATAGCACCTTTTATAAAAAAGTACGTTTTATAAAAAGTACCTTTTATAAAAAAGTGCTTTTTATAAAAAAAGTACCTTTTATAAAAAAGTACCCTTTTATAAAAAGCGCATTTTTAAAAAGTACCTTTTATAAAAAAGTATGTTTAATAAAAAAGTAAGTTTTATAAAATAGTACCTTTTATAAAAAGTACCTTTTATAAAAAGTACCTTTTATAAAAAGTACCCTTTATAAAAAAGTACCTTTTAAAAAAAAGTACCTTTTATAAAAACTACCTTTTATAAAAACTACCTTTTATAAAAAGTACCCTTTCTAAAAAGTACATTTTATAAAAAGTATCTTATAAAAAAGTACCTTTTATAAAAAGTACCTTTTCTAAAAAAGTACCTTTGTAAAAAAGTACCTTTTCTAAAAAAGTACCTTTTCTAAAAAAGTACCTTTTCTAAAAAAGTACCTTTTATAAAAAAGTACCTTTTATAAAAAAGTTCCTTTTATAAAAAAGTACCTTTTAAAAAAAGTACCTTTTATAAAAAAGTACCTTTTATAAAAAAGTACCTTCTATAAAAAAGTGCCTTTTATAGAAAAACTACCTTATAAAAAAGTACCTTTTATAAAAAAGGACATTTTATAAAAAGTACCTTTTATAAAAAGTACCTTTTATAAAAAGTACCTTTTATAAAAAGTACCTTTTATAAAAAGTACCTTTTATAAAAAGTACCTTTTATAAAAAGTACCTTTTATAAAAAGTACCTTTTATAAAAAGTACCTTTTATAAAAAAGTACCTTTTATAAAAAGTACCTTTTATGAAAAGGACCTTTTATGAAAAGTACCTTTTGTAAAAAGTACTTTTTCTAAAAAGTACATTTTATAAAAAGTACCTTTTATAAAAAAGTACCTTTTATAAAAAAGTATCTTTTATAAAAAAGTACCTTTTATAAAAAAGTACCTTTTATAAAAAAGTACCTTTTCTAAAAAAGTACCTTTTATAAAAAAGTACCTTTATAAAAGGTACCTTTATAAAAAAGTGCCTTTTATAAAAAGTATATTTTATAAAAAAGTACCTTTTTTCAAAAATACCATTTTTCAAAAGTACCTTTTTTCAAAAGTACCTTTTCTCAAAAGTACATTTTATTAAAAGTACCTTTTATAAAAAAGGACCTTTTATAAAAAAGTACCTTTTATAAAAAAGTACCTTTTATAAAAAAGTACCTTTTATAAAAAAGTACCTTTTATAAAAAAGTACCTTTTATAAAAAAGTACCTTCTATAAAAAAGTGCATTTTATAGAAAAAGCACCTTATAAAAAAGGACATTTTATAAAAAGTAATTTTTATAAAAAGTACCTTTTATAAAAAAGTACCTTTTATAAAAAGGTACCTTTTTCTAAAAAGCGCATTTTTAAAAAGTAATTTTTATAAAAAAAACTGTTATTAAAAGTACATTTTATAAAAAATACCTTTTATAAAAAAAAAACTTTTATAAAAAGTTGCTTTAAAGTACCTTTATAAAAAAGTGCCTTTTATAAAAAGTATATTTTATAAAAAAGTACCTTTTTTCAAAAGTACCTTTTTTCAAAAGTACCTTTTCTCAAAAGTACATTTTATAAAAAGTACCATTTATAAAAAAGTACCTTTTATAAAAAAGTACCTTTTATAAAAAAGTACCTTTTATAAAAAAGTACCTTTTATAAAAAAGTACCTTTTATAAAAAAGCAACAGTTATGAATTTACACGACATTTTTTTTTATAACATATGCTTCTAAATTTTTTAAATATATATAAATTTTTAAATATTCTAAAATTTTCGTAATATATAATCAGTGTTAGTTCAAATTATTGCCAAAAATTTTAAAAAATAAAAAAGATCGAGTTTTATATTTAATATTTGAACATTTTAAATGTATTTTATCATATCTAATTATATTAGTAAATTTTTTTAATTTACACAAGTTTAAGAAATATAATTGTTGAGCATCAGCGCAATAAGTTGTTTGTTCTTATAATTGGTTCAATTTGCTATAATTTTCAGTAATTTATATTCGGCCATTGAGTTTTCGGTTAGTCCAGCTAGCGGTTCAAAGAAACATTCGCGGCAATAACCATGGCTAGCCCTGAATCTTGCATGAGCATGTATGGATTCAGCATTCATTTCTGCAGAATGTTTTCATCCGCCAAGTTGACTTTTGACACAAAATTATTTCTTAAATCAGTTTTTTTTAAATAAGTCGAAAGTTCAGCCTGGCGTGTGAAAGTATTCCTTAAGACCTAATGTAATCTGCCCATGTCAATGAGCCAAGGTCACAAATGTGACTGGTAAATATATGACAGCCTTTAATTGACCAAAATAAGACTGGATTTTATCCCAACTTATTGAGTTGTAGGGAAACCTAACGTACATCGTTTTAATTTTTAAACTTGTAGAAAATTGAGCAAACAAAACAATACTTTAAAAAGTTCCGATTTTTAGCAGATTTATAAAAACGTACTCATTAAATTTATAAACTAAAAGTTAGGCATGTGCTTGGATAGGATAACATTCGTTAGTAAGTTTATATTGTGTTTTATATTTAATATTTGAACATTTTTAAATGTATTTTATCATATCTAAATATATTCGCAAATTTTTTTAATTTACACAAGTTTAAGAAATATAATTGTTGAGCATCAGCGCAATAAGTTGTTTGTTCTTATAATTGGTTCAATTTGCTATAATTTTCAGTAATTTATATTCGGCCATTGAGTTTTCGGTTAGTCCAGCTAGCGGTTCAAAGAAACATTCGCGGCAATAACCATGGCTAGCCCTGAATCTTGCATGAGCATGTATGGATTCAGCATTCATTTCTGCAGAATGTTTTCATCCGCCAAGTTGACTTTTGACACAAAATTATTTCTTAAATCAGTTTTTTTTAAATAAGTCGAAAGTTCAGCCTGGCGTGTGAAAGTATTCTTTAAGACCTAATGTAATCTGCCCATGTCAATGAGCCAAGGTCACAAATGTGACTGGTAAATATATGACAGCCTTTAATTGACCAAAATAAGACTGGATTTTATCCCAACTTATTGAGTTGTAGGGAAACCTAACGTACATCGTTTTAATTTTTAAACTTGTAGAAAATTGAGCAAAAAATAAATACTTTAAAAAGTTTCGATTTTTAGCAGATTTATAAAAACAAACTCATTAAATTTATAAACTAAAAGTTAGGCATGTGCTTGGATAGGATAACATTCGTTAGTAAGTTTATATTGTGTTTTATATTTAATATTTGAACATTTTTAAATGTATTTTATCATATCTAAATATATTCGCAAATTTTTTTAATTTACACAAGTTTAAGAAATATAATTGTTGAGCATCAGCGCAATAAGTTGTTTGTTCTTATAATTGGTTCAATTTGCTATAATTTTCAGTAATTTATATTCGGCCATTGAGTTTTCGGTTAGTCCAGCTAGCGGTTCAAAGAAACATTCGCGGCAATAACCATGGCTAGCCCTGAATCTTGCATGAGCATGTATGGATTCAGCATTCATTTCTGCAGAATGTTTTCATCCGCCAAGTTGACTTTTGATACAAAATTATTTCTTAAATCAGTTTTTTTTAAATAAGTCGAAAGTTCAGCCTGGCGTGTGAAAGTATTCCTTAAGACCTAATGTAATCTGCCCATGTCAATGAGCCAAGGTCACAAATGTGACTGGTAAATATATGACAGCCTTTAATTGACCAAAATAAGACTGGATTTTATCCCAACTTATTGAGTTGTAGGGAAACCTAACGTACATCGTTTTAATTTTTAAACTTGTAGAAAATTGAGCAAACAAAACAATACTTTAAAAAGTTCCGATTTTTAGCAGATTTATAAAAACGTACTCATTAAATTTATAAACTTAAAGTTAGGCATGTGCTTGGATAGGATAACATTCGTTAGTAAGTTTATATTGTGTTTTATATTTAATATTTGAACATTTTTAAATGTATTTTATCATATCTAAATATATTCGCAAATTTTTTTAATTTACACAAGTTTAAGAAATATAATTGTTGAGCATCAGCGCAATAAGTTGTTTGTTCTTATAATTGGTTCAATTTGCTATAATTTTCAGTAATTTATATTCGGCCATTGAGTTTTCGGTTAGTCCAGCTAGCGGTTCAAAGAAACATTCGCGGCAATAACCATGGCTAGCCCTGAATCTTGCATGAGCATGTGTGGATTCAGCATTCATTTCTGCAGAATGTTTTCATCCGCCAAGTTGACTTTTGACACAAAATTATTTCTTAAATCAGTTTTTTTTAAATAAGTCGAAAGTTCAGCCTGGCGTGTGAAAGTATTCTTTAAGACATAATGTAATCTGCCCATGTCAATGAGCCAAGGTCACAAATGTGACTGGTAAATATATGGCAGCCTTTAATTGACCAAAATAAGACTGGATTTTATCCCAACTTATTGAGTTGTAGGGAAACCTAACGTACATCGTTTTAATTTTTAAACTTGTAGAAAATTGAGCAAACAATAAATACTTTAAAAAGTTTCGATTTTTAGCAGATTTATAAAAACAAACTCATTAAATTTATAAACTATAAGTTAGGCATGTGCTTGGATAGGATAACATTCGTTAGTAAGTTTATATTGTGTTTTATATCTAATATTTGAACATTTTTAAATGTATTTTATCATATCTAAATATATTAGTAAATATTTTTAATTTACACAAGTTTAAGAAATATAATTGTTGAGCATCAGCGCAATAAGTTGTTTGTTTTTATGATTGGTTCAATTTGCTAATTTATATTCATAAACTTGCTTCAACTCGCCGTAAATACGGACTCAGAATTATGTTATTGTACTTTGTGACTAACAACTCCCAGCCCTTAATGACATAGTGTCCCAGCGCGTTAGTTTGCGCCAGCGTAGATTTGTAAGGAGTTGCACTTTTGGTACAATGACGGTTACACATGTACCCAGCTTAGAAACGTTGGTTCATTAGTTGAGCAAAATTTCGAATTTCTCATTGACCAAAATAAGATTGGATTTTATCCCAACTTATTGAGTTGTAGGGAAACCTAACGTACATCGTTTAAATTTTTAAACTTGTACATCATTGAACAAAAAAAAAAATACTTTAAATGGTAGAATTATGAAAACATACTTATTAAATTTATAAACTAAAAGTTAATCATGTGCTTGGTCAGGATAACATTCATTAGTAAGTTTATATTGTGTTTTAAGGCTTCATTAGTCTAATCGTAAAGTAAAAAAACGTGTCTGTAATCAATTCAATGTGTTAAAATAATACAGAAATACATTTTTATCTTTTTTCTATGCATTGAAACTGTTGTCAAGTATAATCGCAAAAAAGTTCTGTTGAAAATAGGTATTTTATTACTTGAAATTTAATTCTATGTACAAGAAAAGGATAAAAAATACAATATTTTTATTTTTTATACTCTTTTTATTCATTATGAGAATGATACGTTACTTTTTTTACGATACTTCCAAACTAATTTGGCCTTATATTTAATATTTGAACATTTTTAAATGTATTTTGTCATATTTAAATATATTAGTAAATTTTTTTAATTTACACAAGTTTAAGAAATATAATTGTTGAGCATCGGCGCAATAAGTTGTTTATTCTTATAATTGGTTCAATTTGATAATTTATATTCATAAACTTTTGCTTCAATTCGCCGTAAATACGGACTCAGAATTATGTTATTGTACTAGGTGACTTTTTTTATTGTGAACACTATATGTACTTTCTCAAGGATTTGTGTTTGATTTTTATCAATTATTTTTGTATCTTATAATATATTTGAAAAACAACTGTTAAATGCATTTATTTCATTTAAATTTTATAGTTTTTTATTAAGTTAAGTTATTTATTGAACTATTTTAAAAACTGTGTTTTCTGATGCCTATTTATCTTTTTTTATGTATTATGACGCACATGTATGGGTCCCGAGAACTTTTACGTTTAAATTGCAACATTGGCAGGTAAAGACAAAAATTATTTTTATTATAGGTAAATACATACATACTTAAGTTAACAAAATATTTACAGGATTCAATCTTTGCCGCTTATTCCCTTCTTGGGCAGCTGTGATTTTGTCAGGTTTCAGTGGGTCGTTTGAATTGTTTTAAAGATGTAAGTTTATACATATTTCAAAAATAATTTTTCATTAAAACTCAATTTAATTATTTTATCTTTCAGAGCCACATAGTATTGTAATGCGATAAAAGCAACATTTTTTATTCATATATTTATTTTTATCTATATTATATTATTTAGAAATCCGATACATAAAATTTTTTAAGAAAACTGAAGTAAATATTATTAATAAAACATAAAATAGAAAAAAACCTAAAAAAAATTCCGTAATCTTTATTTTTATATATTTATATTTATTTCAAAATTTTCTAATGTTATAACAGGGCAGCGACTTTCATGCACTTAAAAATCGAAAATTTGCGCTCAAAATATGCAGTAAAAACCCAAAAATATGCACTTAAAATCCAAAAATAAACGCTTAAAACCAAAAAAATACACTCTAAATTTATCGATTTTTAAAATCATATTTTTTATTCGAGCATTTAATTAAAAATTAAATCCAATATAAATGTCGTAAGTAGATGACAACTTGATGTTTTCCTTCTAGTTAAGTGCTGCGTTAAGGTTTTTAAATTCTTCTTTTTCTTTATTTTTCACTAAATCTTATTTTTTTTATTTATTTATTTTTATTTTATTCACCCTTAGTTAAAAAATATGCAATTTAATGAATAACATGCAAAAATACGCAATAATAATCATAAAATATGCCAAAAATATGCATTTATAACAAAATATGCAAAAATATGCAATAACAAATCGATGCCATTTTGTTGCAAATTCTTTGATTCGGAAAAGTATTTGGTTTAAATCACTTTTGTATTAATGACTACAAACATGCATGTGCATGAAAGTCGTTGCCCTGGTTATTAAATAAAGTTTTTAGCTTTTTAAAATTTGAGTAAATTGCTATACTTATGGTAAGTAAATTGTGAGTTTATTTTTTATAGGTGTCCTGTAACTAAAGAAAGTAATGATTGAAATAAGTATATTTTTTGTTTTACATGGCTTTATTATGGTAAATATATTTTATTAAAATACATACATATGTGTATAAGTATTAAGGATCCAGCCTGAATTAGATTGATTTTTTCATAAATCGATAGCACTTCTCTACAATAATATAATACTAAATTTTCAAAACGAAGTTCTAAATATTTCCAGGGCTAAAGCCTATTGAACTTAAAAACTTCAGTCACATTGTATTTGTTTCTTAAACTTCAATTAAATTTTTCTGAAATCTTTTGTTTTTGAAAAATTGTATTCAAATAAATAAGAAAACAAAAATCTCTTATTCTCCATAAAATTTTCTTCTAGAAGGAATAAAGAAATCTGTAAAGACTTTAATTTTAATATATTTTTTTTAATAACAAACTATATTTTAATAGAAAATTTTTGAATTTTCAAATTTAATGTCTCATAAAAAATATATCGAAATAGTTTTTTTGAAATAAATTTTATGAAAAATAATTCTTTAGTTGGATTAAAAATGCGCTCTGTACGGTGTGAGCAGTGAAAAAACTTTTTTTAGTTCAAAATTTTAATAAAAATTTAACTGAAGTTAAAGAAACATACATAGATGCGACTGAAGATTATGATTTCAATAGGCTATAACTTCAGAAATGAAATGTTAGTATGGTACTTTTGTGGAGAAATAGTATTGATTTATGAAAAAAAATTCTTCAAAGCGTCTAAATTATACTGTCCTTTTAATACTTATATACATACTTAAAGTAAATATATTTACCAAAATAAAGCCATTTTCAACAAAAATATACTTATTTTAATCACAGATTTCTTTACATACAGCACACTTTTATAAAAAATAAAGACATAATTTACTCAACATAAGTAAAACAATTTACTCAAGTTGAGGATAACATCTTAAAATTCTTGATATTTCATACTCAATTTAAGTAAAACATTTACTTACGCTGAGGAAATCGTTTACTTTAATATAGAAAAAATATACAAAATTTGATTATATCATTTCCTTATACCTAGGAAACATTTCCATATTTATAGGAAATTTTTTACTCTTATATAGTAAAAATATACTCAGCTTAATTATATTATTTTCTTAAAACTAGGCGAAATTTACATGCATAGAGGAAATATTTTACTGTTAATTAGTAAAAATATACAAAATTTGGATATATTATTTCCTTAAAACTAGTAAACGTTTGCATATTTTAAGAAAGCTATTTACTCTTGCATAGTAAAAATATACAAAATTTGAGTATAATATTTCCTTAATCCTAGGAAACATTTTCATTTTATACTCTTATATAGTAAAAATATACTCAGTTTAAGTATATTATTTTCTTAAAACTAGGCCAAATTTACATGCTTAGAGGAAATATTTTACTGTTATTTAGTAAAAATATACAAAATTTGGATATATTATTTCCTTAAAACTAGTAAACGTTTGCGTATTTTAAGAAAGCTATTTACTCTTGCGTAGTAAAAAAATACAAAATTTGAGTATAATATTTCCTTAATCCTAGGAAACATTTTCATATTTATAGGAAATTTTATACTCTCATATAGTAAAAATATACTCAGCTGAAGTATATTATTTTCTTAAAACTAGGCCTAATTTACATGCTTAGAGGAAATATTTTACTGTTATTTAGTAAAAATATACAAAATTTGGGTATATTATTTCCTTAAAACTAGTAAACGTTTGCATATTTTAAGGAAGTTATTTACTCCTTTGTAGTAAAAATATACTACATTTGAGTATACTATTTCCTTAAACTAAGGAAACATTTTCATATTTATAGGATATTTTTAACTTTTATATAGTAAAAATATACTAATTTTAAGAATATTATTTTCTTAAAATTAAGCCAATTTTACTATAATTTAGCAAAAATATACCAAATTTGAGTATATTACTTCCTTGAAACTAGTAAATGTTTGCATATTTTAAGAAAGTTATTTACTCTTGCGTAGTAAAAATATTCTCAATTTGAGTATATTATTTACTTAAAACTGGGAAGCACTTACCTATCTACAAGAAGTTTTTTATTCTTATATAGTAAAACTAGGCTCAATTATGTAATTTTTTTAAAGGAATTTTCTTTAATTTGATGTAAAAACTAATAAGTTTAAGGAAATAAATATGAGCTTTGTGTTAAAAATAAGTCAATTTTTATTTACTCCACGTTCAAAAAGTTTTCAATTTAAGGAAATATTCTTTAAATAGGGGAAAGCTTTTACAAGATTCTAAAATATATTAAAGACAAGTTTACTTAACTTAACGAAATAAGAAACTTCGTTTTCCTGACATATTTACTAATCCAAAGTATATTTGTACTTATTTTTAATACAAATAAAAAAAATTGTATTTCCTAAATTTAAGGAAAAATTTATACTTCTGCTGTGTAAATTTTTTCTTGGAGCTTAAACATTCCCTTATTTTACTTAGTTTAAGGAAATTTTCTTTAATCCGAAGTAAATTTTTTTTTGAGTGTGAATATTAGTATCACTTGACGAAAAACCTCCCTCAAGTTTATAAAAAGCTTCATAAATGTGATGAAAAACCAAAATAAAACTTGACAAATGCGATAAAGTTTTTTTTTTTTTTAATGCAAAATCACATGTTTTTTGTATTTATGAAATGATAGTTTCTCATGTATTTGTGAATGTCGACTATTTCGTAAAAGAATTTGAATTTATTTTGTAAATAATTAAGGGCCAGTTTTATAGTCGGAACTAAGATCGATTTTTGTCTTAAATACTTCTTATATAAAACAAATTTCTAACTAAAATGGCCCTAGGTAAAAAAAGTTAGTGCAAAAGTCTATTGATTGAAGTGTTACTTTGTCTTAAAATTTTGGATTGAACTAATATTTTTTTAAATCCAATTTAGCATTACAATTACTTTCATCCGTATTTGAACACTAACTGTGCATGCATTTTTAGTGATTTGTGTTTCTTAATTTTAAAAATTTTTCAGATAATTTAAACCACAATTATTTCCAAATAATTACATTTGTGTATCTCTGTTATCAATATCACATAGAGGTGGCGTTTTATTTTCATATTTTTTATTGTATAATCATAAAATGGCTTATATCTCGTAAACTAAGCGATATAGAGCAAAATGGACAAAAATTCGTTACTCTTATTAGTCCTATAAACCACCTATGAACCCACCTATATTCCTGTCTAAGGTCAGATCCGGTAAAAATTTTTAGCGATATTTTAACAGAAATTTGTAGTTAAATCAGGAAAAAATTCTGATGAATTCAGCTCAAATTTTCTGCTGATTTAACTAAAATTGTCTGCATGTAAAATTAGCAGTAAGTAAAATTTAACTCACATAAATTTAGCAGACCATGATTTTCAACTACATTGAAAATTCTGCTGCCGCAAATATAGGTACATACCATTTTCAGTTATGTATTTCAGCAGAGATTCCAAGTATTTGTAAGGGCTTTTGTTATGAGTTTAAAGATCGATTGTTCCTTTAAATATCTTTTAATTAAGTAATTTTAAAATCGATCATAGTTTTGGCTATAAAATTGGCCCCAATTTTTTATCTAAAAGTTTTCGAAATAAAAAATTAAAAAAAAATTCCGAAATAAAATATTAAAACAAAAATGTTTTTAAATAAAAAAAAATCGAAATTGTAATTTCAACAAGGGCCACACTAAAATCAGCAAAGGGCTGAATTTGCCCACCGTTGGTATGTAAGTTATTTTTTATAAATGGGCGAAAATCATTATCATTACTTTTTAATTTCCATTAGGAAAAAAATGATAAAGACCACATTTTTTTAAATTCCATTATGTAGAGAAATGGTAATGAAAATGAAATTTTGATTACATGATTACAGAAAAATATATTTGTCGCAACTCGGTTGTTTTTATAACATGTTATATTTTTGTTTGTTTTTTAGTTTAATTTTTAGTTTTAATAAAAATTTTATGAAACCAACATAATATTGTAAAATATATTCAAAATGATAACACGATGAAGAAAGACTAATAAGAAATATTTGATACGTATATATTTTTGGAACTATCTTCAACAAATTCAAGAACTTGTTTTATTATCTTTAAAATCAAAACCTTAAAGATATTGTTTCAAAAATTTTTTTTTTCGTTTTTGGGAGAAGTTCTCCGAAAATATGTGTGTTTGTGTTTCTTATATGTCTATTAAGCAGAGTAGGAAAATAAACTGTACACAACATGTAGGGTAGGGTACGACTAAGGAACACATACCGTATCTATCGTTTTAGCGGTTGTGTGTTTGTACACAAACCGAATGCGCTACATTACGATTGTCTGATGAACGCAAACGATTATGTACTGTACTTTCAACACATACTCACACACCGTAGGCTACCGAATTCGGGTTGTGTGTATATACACAAACACTAATTGGAGAGAATAGCGTATGTGTTTTTTACGCAACCAATATGCTTGTGTAATGTGTTCGCGATGTGCGGTACGCAACCCTAAAAGTGCGGTTCGTTAGAGTTTATTTTCCTACTCTGGTATTAAGTTCTTCAAAATCGTATGTGGAAACAGGGCGTTTTACGATTTTTGCTCCCCAAGGCCGGATCGTGGTTAATAGAACAGAGCAACGTCTGTGCCATATTTTACCGAATTCAGAAAGCGTTTAGAGGTCCTTAAAAATTTCAGGTTTTTCTAACCTTTTGCATGGAGATTTACATATAAATTTAAAAAAAGTTTAAATCAGTTTTGTTATCACTTAAGGCCAGTTTACATTAAAAGATTTTCGGTAGGATTTTGCTTTAGTTCACATGCAAAACATATAGGCAAGATTGCAAAATCTTTCCGAAAATCTTATAGTATAAACCAACCTTTAAAGGCTGTTTACACTATAAGATTTTCGGTACGATTTTGCTTTAGTACACATGCAAAACATATAAGCAAGGTTGCAAAATCCTTCCGAAAATCTTATAGTGTAAACCAGCCTTTAAGATTATGTCCTTCAAGATTTCTCCATAAATATTGAATCACAATTTTATATACTTTAGGAATATGAAAAAATCTATTAAATTCTTTACTGTTTTCAAGGTGTTCGCGATTTTATGATTTCGAGAAAAAACAAAAATGTTATAATTTTTTGAGAAAGCCTCCACAAAAAAATATTTTAATAACTAAATTTAATTGTCTTTCTTAAAGATGTACAATAGTTCAAAATTAATTAGAACACCACTGCAGGCAATGTAACCTTATCCTGACAATTTTTCAAAAAATATGAATTTTTTTGCTTTTTGTTTAATAACTTTTACGGGAATTTTAATGGCTGGGAATTTTCCGACCAAACTTCGTGGAAATGTAGATCTATGCAAAAGAAATATTGTTTATTACTTTTATGGCTTTGTAGCACCCCCTAGCGGAGATATTTGGAATTAATGTTCACACATTAACATTCTGCCGACCCCGAGCGGGTTAAAATGTTTTTTAAATTTTAATTTTATATTTTTTCTATTACTAATCTCTACATAAAATCTTTCAACTTTTTGAATTTTATTCATCATACAATTTTTGAGACTAAACTTTAGCCTTTTTTAACTTTTAACATATTCTCAGCAGCGTTGATAATCGCAAGACAAAACTCTACTGATCTCATTTTGATTTGAAATTTCACAGCCTACATACAATTTTAATAAGAACAAAATAACGAACCGATAACAGTAAATGAATAGCGCTTTGGTTAAAACTCAAATCAGTGACGAGTTTATAAATTCGACGTACATTGATAATGTACGCCACCCGTCAAAGGGTTAAGATATTTGTCAAATTTTTTAATTTAAAATTTTATTACAAACTAGATTTCACATAGATAACGGTTTTTGGGAGAAAATAAATTCCGAAGTAAAAAATTACCATAATAAAATTTGGAAAAAAAATATTTCGGAAAAAATAAAATTTTAAATCAGCGATATGGCGAAACACGTTCATCTATTTGACATTTAGACTTTATAGTCGTAACTATCTCCAAAATATTTAATATATTTGATACATGGCATGTTGTATAACAACCAAAGATATATTTGACTCCATTTTTATATATTTTTGTATTGCGATATGTCTGAAACTTATGAAATTTAAAATTATTAGAAATTTATTAATTTATTTGGCGGCCAATTTCTTTATTATGAATTAACATAATAAGTACTTTTTTCAAAAACTGCTATTTTCTTCATCAGGATACTCTCCTGACAAATACTTCACAAAGTTTTTGCTTTCAAAAACCTCTACGCTTTCAGGAATGAAAAGACGATCGTTTCGGGGATTTTCCAGTTCCCCTTCATCAGTTTTCTTTAGAAAGTGGTGGCAGTAGTGCAATGCAATTTGAAGCATCAAAATCTAATATTAAATGTAGTCTGCTACATCAACAAAATGGGAATGGAGCAAACAAAAAAGTACTTATTATGTTAATTCATAATAAGGAAATTGGCCTCGAACTAAATTAATAAATTTCTAATTAATCAATTAAAAAGGTCGAAAAAACAATTTTTATTTTTTAAATTAAAAACCAACATTTTGACAACACTCATAGTACGGAGAAAAAAATGTTTTTGCCTCTTGTAAAGGGTTTTCCCATAAGGACTTGACAACTTTTTTTTAAAATAAAACGCAAACCGTTTGAGATATTTCCAAAATTTTATGATCGACTTGAAATACAATCAAAACATTTATGAATGGAACTCGACTTCGTTCATATGGCCACCGCGGGCACGTCGCACATTGGGTTCAAATGATACCAAAGTGGCGATTAATTGAAATTTTAGAATCAATTTTTTTAAATAATTTTTGGTATCGGGTAAAATTAGATAAAATTCTGCATCACTAGTTGTCACAATCAATCATCTATATTGTTTACTTATTCTACAGTGGGCTTTCAAAGTTAGAGAATTATTAGTGTTTTCGCATACAGTGGGAAAAATTTAAAATTTATACGATTCAAGTCTTAATTTTTTCTATTTAGCCTTTCAAAAATTAATTTTTTGTGATGGAACCTTCAACTTCAGGTACTTAAGTATATAGTTAATAACTTTTTGTTAAAAATAATTATGTGTAAATATTTTTTATTATTTTTTAAAAAATTTACCAATTTTGGGTTGTTTTTCATATTTAAAAGCCCAGGGTTATTTTTCTGGGCAGTCCTGGGTTCTGATTTGTAAATTTTCGAAAAGTAGAGCATTTGAGGTTGTATATTAATTGTTGTTGCATTTGTTGCTCCATTTTTTTTTAATTTTGTATAAAAGGGGTGTTTGTATTAATCAGACCTGGGGGTTAATCATTACATTTTGTAATTAATTATACATGCAATTACACCATTACATGTAATTGTAATTGAAAAAAACTCAATTACAATTACAAATAATATGTTTCAATTTTCAAATACAATTACATGTAATTGTAATTGAAAAAATTTCAATTACAAATTACATGTAATTGAAATTGAAAAAATGTCAATTACAATTACATGTAATTGAAAACGAAGTGCTGCAATTAAGTAATTATAAAAAACTAAATAATTATGTCTTTTTTATGAATTTATTATGGAAGAAGTAATTAATTACAAAAATGATCAATTACATATAACAAAATTCAAAATAATAACAACAATCCTATTTATATAATTAAACATAATGAAACAAGTATTTCTTAAATTTAATCTTTTGAAATTATTTTATGCAATCGTTAACCTTTTTAACAAGAATTCTATACAAAAATTTAAAACCCCCTCATTATTGCTATTTATGTTAACTTTACTTATCCAAAACACTTTAGAATTCTTTTTTAAAAATTTTTAGTTAAAAAAAATTTTTTTTGAAAATGTAGTTGAATTCGGTTAATTGGAAGTAATTAATTACAGCTTAATTACAATTACAATTAATTGTAATATGTAATTGCACATTTTCAATTACAATTACTTGTAATGTGTAATGAAATTTTTTTAATTACAATTACGAGTAATTGTAATTGAATTTTTTCAATTACAATTACATTATTTTATTGAGGTAATTGTATCCCCAATTACAATTACATTATTTGTATTTGTAATAGGGGATACCTCAATTATGATTAGCGCCCAGGTCTGGTCTTAATATATGTACCTACCCAGTCAGAAATCGCCAGTGGTACAAAAAATCAAGCACTGGCATACCACTGGGTAACCATGGTATTAAAAATAAATTACTGGCAGAACACTCATTTGGGACGCTTTGCCAGCGTTTGCGAAAAGCGTTTTACCAGTATTTTTTTACAAAAATTTCGGTGGTTTATAAAAAAAACCACTGGCAAAGAATTGGCTTAGAGTGATATGCCAAGGTTTGCAACCAGAGGTTATCCAGTGCTACCTAGCCAATGCTACCAGGCGTACAAAAATCAATTCACTGGAAAACCAATGATTTTATAAAAATGCTGACGCTTCGTTAAAAAATGTTTGTAGTCGGAATGTTCCGAGTTCAAATCATGTTGCAAGCAAAAAAATTTTTTCGGATTTTTTTTAATTTAAAATTTTTTTTGTTTTATAAAATCAATTTTTTTGTTTGTGGGAAAGCTCCTTCAAGACCAACTTTTTTTTTGCCCTCCCAACACTGGAATACTAGTTACAAAAAATTATTTGCCAGTACTAGCATTTTGGCACAGCCAGTAGTTGTCCAGCTATTATCACTCATTTATGTGTTTAGCCATCAAATATTATATGTCTCGTTAGCTCAGTGGGTAGAGCAATCGTCTGTCAATCTGACGGCCTGGGTTCAAATCACGGCAGGACCAAAAAAAATACATATGAACTTTTTTTAAATTTTATTTTGGAAAATATATTTCCAGACCACCTATTTATTGGTTTTGCCAGCGTTTTGCCAACGTTTAAAAATTTTGTTCCTCCAGTGCTTTTCCGGCGCTTTTTGAACAGCCGGTCCTTTTGTCTAATGATGTTATCATTTTGGGAATGGGAAAGTACTTTTTGCCAATACTTGTACCACCTGTTAAAGTGCTTTGCCACCGCTTTCCCGTTTGTATTTTTCTGACTGGGTAGTTATTGAACAGAACTGTTGTTTTTTCGTTTTTATGTTGTCTTTTTCTATATTTTGGTGTTATTGTTGGTGCATTTTGGTTTTTTTTAAGAGATGGGTGCGTGAGTGATTTTTGATCACGTACAAAAATCTTATCACGCCCGAAAAAAAATGTTTACTCACATTTTGCAGAAAAAATAAGTGGTTATTTATATATCAGTCACTACAACGAATTTTGCACTCACGCTCACCTAAGCACTCCCACGTATCAAAATTGTTGTTATGAAAAACTATTTCCACCCACGAATTTGTTTACCCATGTTAGCGAACGTCTAATAAAAGTGGAACATCAGTAAGATTTTAGTCACATCTTTAAAATGACAGTAACACACCATATTTGATATTTTATTATTTATACGACAAAGATTAATTTGTAAAAAAATTGTGTCACGCGCTCATCTCTATTGCAATTGTTATTTTTTTTTGTTTGTTTCGTATCACTGTTATATTAGGGTATTCATATAAAATGTACGATAGTGTAAGCCTGGTAAAGTTATATTATTTATTTTAAAAACTACTCGTATATACACTCATACAAAGAAGTCCGTAATAATAGCAGAAAAAGTTACTAAAAATTAGTTAAAAATTATGCTGCAGAAAAAACTGCTAATATTAGCAGAATCAGTTTGCTAAATATTAATAAAATGAAAACAGCAAAAAAACTGTTCAATTTACAGAATTTTAGTAATATTTGAGCTAAATTGTTGTTAATTGCAAATAACAATTTAACCTGCTAAAATTAGCAAAAAAAATTGCTGAATAGTAGTTTAATAAAAATAGCAAAAAAAACTGTTAAATTTACAGAATTTTAGTAATATTTGAGCTAAATTTTTGTTAATTGCAAATAACAATTTAACTTGCTAAAATCAGCAAAAATATTGATAAATAATAGTAGAATGAAAATAGCAAAAAAAAACTATTAAATCTACAAAATTTTTCCTAAAATTTTCTGAAATCAACAAAACTTTTGCAGATTACTAGTGGACTGGAAAAAGATAAAAAAGGAGCAAATGAAATGAAAATTAATAAATAAACGAGTAAAAAGGTTAAAGTCGGGCATGCCGACTATACAATACCCTACACCAGTCTGGTTAAAAGCCAACTAATGTTTGAATCCGAAATTCGAATGGGTTAAAATGGGACTTGTGTCAAAATTTTCTATAATGTGAGTTGGCGAACCAAATTTCATTAAAATATCTTAATATTTGCGACCTGCAGTTTGTAACCAAGCCAATTTTTGGGGGAACCCTTATATGGGCACTAGGTCTAAACATGGACCGGTGTTAACCAAAATCAATAGGCTTCGTCTTTGGGCTGATATAGGTCGGTGTACCAAATTTCACCAAAATATCTTAATATTTGCGACCTGCAGCGTATAAACAATATAATTTTGAGGGGACCTTTATATGGGCACTAGGTCTAAACATGGACCGATGTTCACCAAAATCAACAGGCTTCGTCCTTGGGCCAACATAGGTCTGTGTAAAAAATTTCATCAAAATATCTTAATATTTGCGACCTGCTGCGTATAAACAATATAATTTTGGGGGGACCCTTCTATGGGCACTAGGTCTAAACATGGACCGCTGTTAACTAAAATCAATAGGCTTCGTCCTTGAGTCGACATAAGTCGGTGTACCAAGTCTCATCAAAATATCTTAATATTTACGACCTGTAGAGTGCGCACAAGAATGCATGGACAGACAGACAGACGGACGGACAGACGGACATCGTTAAATCGAAATAAAAAAAATTCTGAGCCGATCGGTATACTATAAGGTGGGTCTAGGACCAATATTTTTTGGTGTTACAAACATCAGCACAAACTTATAATACCCTGACTACATAGTGGTGTAGGGTATAACAACTAGTGGTGAAAAAAAGTAATAATACAAGAAAAAACGAGTAAAAAGGTTAAAGTCGGGCATGCCGACTATAGAATACCCTACACCAGTCTGGTTAAAAGCCAACTAATGTTTGTATCCGAAATTCGAATGGGTTAAAATGGGGCTTGTGTCAAAATTTTCTATAATGTGAGTCAGCGCACCAAATTTCATTAAAATATCTTAATATTTGCGACCTGCAGTTTGTAACGAAGCCAATTTTGGTGGGACCCTTATATGGGCACTAGGTCTAAACATGGACCGATGTTCACCAAAATCAATAGGCTTCGTCCTTGGGCCAAGATAGGTCTATGTATCAAATTTTATCAAAATATCTTAATATTTGCGACCTGCAGCGTATAAACAATATAATTTTGGGGGCACCCTTATATGGGTACTAGGTCTAAACATGGACCGGTGTTAACCAAAATCAATAGGCTTCATCCTTGGGCTGACATATGTCGGTGTACCAAATTTCATCAAAATATGTTAATATTTGCGACCTGCAGCGTATAAACAGTATAATTTTGGTAGGACCCTTATATGGGCACTAGGTCTAAACATGGACCGATGTTCACCAAAATCAATAGGCTGCGTTATTATGCCAACATAGGTCTGTGTACCAAATTTCATCAAAATATCTTAATATTTGCGACCTGCAGGGTATAAAGAGTATAATTTTAGTAGGACCCTTATATGGGCACTAGGTCTAAACATGGACCGATGTTCACCAAAATCAACAGGCTGCGTTATTGGGCCAATATAGGTCTGTGCACCAAATTTCATCAAAATATCTTAATATTTGCGACCTGCAGCGTATAAAAAGTATAATTTTGGTAGGACCCTTATATGGGCACTAGGTCTAAACATGGACCGATGTTCACCACAATCAATAGGCTGCGTTATTGGGCCAATATAGGTCTGTGTACCAAATTTCATCAAAATATCTTAATATTTGCGACCTGCAGCGTATAAACAGTATAATTTTGGTAGGACCCTTATATGTATGGGCACTAGGTCTAAACATGGACCGATTTCAACCAAAATCAATATGCGTCGTCCTTGGGACGACATAAGTCGGATTACCAAGTTGCATCAAAATATCTTAATATTTGCGACCTGTAGAGCGCGCACAAGAATGCATGGACAGACAGACAGACGGACGGACGGACAGACGGACATCGTTAAATCGAAATAAAAAAAATTCTGAGCCGATCGGTATACTATAAGGTGGGTCTAGGACCAATATTTTTTGGTGCTACAAACATCAGCACAAACTTATAATACCCTGACCACGTAGTGGTGTAGGGTATAATGACTGTTTTAATTTATTTGTTGTATGTGTCGATAACAGTATGAACCCTGAAAAGATTTCCTTTTATACTTTGTTGACAACCAGACAATTTCAGCATACTTTTTGTCATACTTGTGTGAAGAAAAGTATAAGCACTTGTGTGATAATGTAAACATGGCTTAAAGAATGGTTAGATGCTTCTATCTCGTTTGTCCGCCCACAAAAAAAACACTTTTTAAATTTTTTATGTTTATCCAATTTTCAAATAGGGTTCTATAAATCGACTTTCGACTAATCGATTAATCGACTTTTTGCGAAAATTTTCGACTTTTTGAAAGTCGACTTTCTTGTGATGCACAAATCGAAAAATCGACTTTTGCTTTCGACTTTTCGACTTTTCTACTTATTACCATATGGCTAAGAAGTAAATTTTGTTTTTGCTGATATAACACAATAGAAAAAATTAAGCACGTGATGCTAATCTATTGGAAAATAAAACAGGGAAATATGACATAAAAAAGTCTAAAATGTCTACGACACACAGTGGTTTTAAACTGAGAGAAGCAGTAATATATAAACAACTTCTAAACTAATCGTCCGATTTGCACAAAGTTTATAGAATATTGTATAGTAGGAATAAGGCTTTTGGAAAAATTTGTAGTCACACTGTTTTATTAATAAGACACCTATTTAGCACCAGCGTGTAAAGTAGACCACCTAGAGTGTAAACAAGCTTTCGGAACCTTTGGCTTCTAAAATTGTCGGCCGATTTGAGTTATACTTAGGGCGAGTAATTTTTTCCAATGTAACCATGGTTAAACGTTAACACCAGATATTTTCATATAAGTTTGATTTTCAAAACTATGTTTATTTTGGGATAAGTTAACAGGTCTTAATTAACAATTTTTCAACAAAACTTTTCGTTAATTTCAGCAGGATAGAATATTATTGGCATTCAACTAAGTTTAACTTATAACAAAAAGTTTATAGAAATAACAGTTTTTTCGTTCTGTGTTTTGTCTACTAATATTGAGATAATTGTTTTGCTAATATGAGAAGGGTAGTTCCCAGCAAAATATTGGTAATGACACCTCATTGCTGTCTGCATTACCAATAATGATATATCATTACCTTTTGCATTATTTTGTAATATAAAATAATGACTTCCTAATAACGGCCTATTGTAGTCATTGCTTTTAAATATAAAATAATGACTTACTCGCAATAGTTTAAATAAGAACTTTTTACAAAGTTAAATTTTATACATTTATATTTATTACATGTAAATATGTTTTAGGTTAAAATTTTTATGACGAGTTCTAAAATTACACTCTAGCAAAAGCTTTAATTTCTCTGAATCTATTTCCTGAAGCTAATATTATTTGTGTAACTCCTTATTTTTAAGAATCAAGTAAGCAGTCGGATAACCACTTATAATTCAACTTTTTGTAAGCATGTGTGTAACCACTTATTATTCAAAATCTCATAACTACTTATTTCTCATTTTTTCGTAAGCGAGCGGGTAAGCGTGACTACTTATAAAAACGACCACGCCAAACAAAAATAATGAGTTTAGATGCCAAAAAATAAGTTGTGCGGAGATATGAATTTCTATTATATAACCACTTATTTGGTAATCAAAGATTTTGCTGGGTTGTCATTTAAAACGAACTAAAATATAACCGAAATACAGCTGAAATTTTGTAGAGTTAACAGTTTTATTTTTTCTGTTTTATCTAACAAAAATTTACTAAACTGATTCGGCAGTTTTTTCTGCAGGCCATTTTTAACTAATTTTTGGCATCTTTTTCTGCTATTTGTACAGATTTATTTCTATCAGTATATTAATATTGCTGGAGTAAGTCATGAAATCAAAGTGAAATTTAAAGAAAATGTAGCCTTGACTTTGATTTCACTTAAATTTTTGTAGCGCTTATTGGGTAAAGCTTAAAGCATAACGTGTCAGAATAGGTATCTACCGATAGCACAGATGATCGTAATCAAAACAGAGGACCCAAAAATTTAAAAGCCTATAGACCCCCCTAGAAAAATGGTCTAGCTACGCCGGTGTATGCAATCTACGCTCAGCATTTGTCGAAAGCAAGAAAATTTTTGAACTTAATTTTAAGTTTTCACAGGTGCGTAAAATGTAGCTCCCTAATCGTTTTAGACAGGGAAATTATTGTAATTTTTTACAATTAATCTAACCTTTTAACCTGCATCGTTTAAACATATATTTTTTATCAGTTAAAAATGCGGTGATTACAAAATTAGTTTTGTAAAAGCCTTAACACTTAAATGCATGATCTCTTCAATTTTAACCATTTTTTTATATATGATTTCTAAAGGCGTGTATATTTCCAGAAAAATACTAAAAAAAATTTATTTTAGAAACAAGGTGACTTATTGAAAAATATGGTTTTTTTGCCAAATATATAATATATATCTAAAATGTGATTATTTTAACGAGTATGAAAAACAGAAAACAATATTTAAACTATGAACTATACATTTATTGTCGCCAAAATTAATTTTATTGCGAGAATATCACTTTAAATATTTAAACAAACATTTTTGAATATTACACTTTTTGTAAAAAAAATGCGTGTGTTAGATTTTTCACAAATATACGATGAAAAACCAAGATTTTTCCTATAACTGTTTTAAAAATCTGCGCGAAACTATAAGAACACTGTCTATAGAAGGGGCTCCAATGCCCAAAAATGCAGTTTTGTACATCAAGGGGGTTTTTTTTTATTAAAAAAACTGGTATGTTACCATATAGATACACCATGGCATTTACGGGTTAATGTATAAGAATAAAATAAGCCTTACGGTGGGTCTTACACTGTAGGTTTAACTTTAACTTAACTAAAAACAAAATAAAATGTCAAAAAAATGTACACAAAAACCAACAAAAGTTTGGGTTAACTATTAACCTAAGTTTAAACCTGCAGTATGAGACCCATCGTTAATGTCTATAAGTTTTGTGCTACATTTTATGTTTAAAACCACTGTGCCATGGAAAAAAAGCAAGGAAAATTTTTATTTTATATGCATATAAGTCGAATTGATGCTCTTTATCAACAAGGTACCAATTCTACGTTCCGAATCTAGTTAACTGACACCCAAATAAGCTAAGAAAATATGGTTTTTTTGCTATTTAGAAAATTTTCATATAAAAAGTCGATTAATCGACTTTTACCTATAAAAGGTCGGAAAGTCGAAAAGTCTACTTTTCAAAATTTGAAAAAAGTCAAAAAGTCGACTTTTTGTTGCAACTATATAACCCTATTTTCAAAACGTCATATTTTAGAAACCGAAATGATTTCGGATCGGAAAGTTTCTGATCTTATGAACTCTGATATCATGTAATATTAATTGTGAATTTCATTAAAATCGGAATCGATAAATCCAACTGCTGCACGTTTTTTCATGGATTCTCCTAATACTTAAAAAAATTTGTTTTCTTTTTTTTTAAATAAAAAAAGTTCTCAAGGAAAAATATAAAAGTTTATTTTTTTAAACTAACCTACACATAGTTAATCCAAAAAAAATAATATCTCGTCAATAAAGCTTTTCCTTGAATTAATCGCCAGTTTGGGTGTCATCGAACCCACTGTTCGGCAGCGTTCGATTCGTTGGACCCAATTTTCGATGACCCGGTTACACATTTCGGCCGTAACGGCCGCTATTTCGCGTTCAATGTTGGCTCTGAGTTCTTCCAACGTCGTCGGCTTGTTGGCATAGAACAATGATTTGACGTAGCCCCTAAGAAAATGTCTAGAGGCGTTAAATCGCACGACCGATGCGGCCAAATGACTTGTCCATTTCTTGAGATAACACGCTCACCAAATTTACTCTTCAATAAATCGATTGTAACGTGTGCTGTGTGTTGAAACCACATGTCGTCCAAGTCCATGTTTTCCAATTCGGGCCAAAAATAATCGGTAATCATGGCGCGATAACGCCATTCCCAGTAACGTGACGATCGTTATTGTCGACGAAAAAAAATGGCCAAATGACGCCGGCGGCATGCAAACCGCACCAAACAGTTATTTTTTGTGGATGAAGTGGTGATTCATGAAGGACATGTGGATTTTCACCAAACCAATAACGCATATTTTGCTTATTGACGAACCCATTGAGCCAAAAATGAGCTTCGTCACTGAAGATGATTTTGCGATGAAATTCATCATCTTGGCGCATCTTCTCCAGAGCCCAATCGGAGAACGTACGTCGCGTCAAAAGGTCCATCGGCTTGAATTCTTGAGTTAGCTTGATCTTGTATGGGTGTAAACCAAGATCTTTATGCAAAATTCGCCATAAAGTGATCTTGGCGATGCCCAGTTCTTGAGAACGTCGCGGAAATGACTGATTTGGATCGTTTGCTACGGACGCCTGAACGGCAGCGATATTTTCGTCACTTCGACCAACCCGTTGTCTCACTGGCACGGCAGCATCACACAATGAATATGTAGACTCAAATTTTTGCACTAAACTTGTTATTGATTGTCTACTAGGGCCAGAATAACGACTGAAAATTGGAGTTAACGCACTTAAAGTTGCGGTCACCGACTACGAATTTCGGTAGTACATTTTTATAATTTGCATACGTTGTTCGTTCGCTTACTTTACCATGATGAAAATGTTGAGTTTACTGAAAAAAAGGAAAGTAACAGTTAGATGATCAGTGAAATAGTGCGTTCACAAATTAAATTCAAAGTTGTCAAGTACCTATTTATTAAAGAAGGGTAAAAATAAAATTTGTATTTATTTATACCAATGGTATGAAATACAAAACTCTTTCATAATATTTCTATTGTTGGCTATGCTTTGCAGAAGACTTCGAAAACATATTTCATTATTTGCTCCATTCCCATTTTGCTAACCCTAGAACCTAGCAGACTATATTTAATATGAGATTTTGATGCTTCAAATTGCATTGCACTACTGCCACCACTTTCTAAAGAAAACTGATGATGATGCAAAATCCCCGAAACGATCGTCTTTTCATTCCGGAAAGTGTAGAGCTTTTGGAAGCAAAAACTCTGTGAAGTATTTGTCAGGAGAGCATCCTGATTAGGGTTTGGGATTTCCCGGACTTTTTTATTTCCCGGGAAACGGGAATAAAAAAATTTCATTTCCGGGATATATTTTTGAACAAAATTGTTAATGAAAACCACCTATATAAGAAATTCTTGTTAAAAAAAAACACTTTCAGTACAAATTCAGTCTGTGTAGTGAGAATTCAAAGCAAAAATATCAGAATGTTGAATATTTTATTTCACATAAATTACTCTAAGCACTGCCAAATGAATTGCATGATTCCAGCAGAAAGCACCCACTACTGGACTGTCGGAAACAAACCGTTTCATCACATTTGGCCCATTAGATATGGTGGCCACAATGTTATTTTCCAAAGACAAATAAAACTCTTCTAGTCTTATTTCTACAATTCTTCTTATTTCACTAGCATTACATCTTCCTGATATATAAACCAACCCCAGGTTATAAAATGAATTATTTCCGTTTATAAATATGTTCAAGTATCTCTTTTGTGATATTCTTCTCCATTTATCTAAAATTATAGTAAATCTCCTATTGTTAGAAATATTGCTCGATATTTATTTTATCATGATATCTTTTACATGATTGTAGTAATTTAATATAGAGCAATTCCATATGAAAACGATCAAAATTGGCAAATTTTTGGACGACCCCTCTCCGATTTTAAAATAAATAGTCTCAATCGATTGCCCAGCAAAAAATAATGTACCTACATATTTTTTTTTTTTTATAGTGACTGGTTTAGTGGTGGTGTACACCACTGTCATGTGACAAAATTGAAGAATTCTTCATAAGGGACCTCATTGAAACTACTAAAGCGATCGCAACGAGTGATAGCTCGTTGGAAAGGTATTGAATCAGGCTTTAATTGAAAAATAAAATTTTCCTAATTTTTCTCAGAAATTTACCTTTTTTCCCATGAAAATTAAATTTTCCGATTTTCCACAGAAGCTCCTAAATTTTCCAGCTAATTTTTTTTTTTTTTTTTGATTCCTCATAATTTTTGCTTTAAGAATCAGCAATAAAAAAATGGGCCCCGACTCCTTGTTTGGACAGGAGAGGAGCATTTAAGAGACCACCTTGTTCTCATTGTTTTTATATTTTTTATAATTGAATTATTTGTAATTATTTAACACTATTTTATTTTATTATTAAAAATACATTTTAAAAATTATTTTACAGTTAAAAATACATTTATGAAGAAAAAATCAATTTTTTTTAAGAGCCCCAAGTTGAGTGTGTAGTGAATATGGTCTGCCTGCCTTCACAAGATCGGCCATAAATCCATGGATAATAGCAGCAGTGGCATGTAATGGCACACCAAACCCGACTGAGGCTACAGGTCATAAAATGTTTTGTAAATTTTTTAAATTACCAGGTAATAAATATTTCGCCTAAAATGACACGTGCAGAAACAAGTCATAAAACACGGATTTTCCATAAATATGGCGAAATATTTATTACCTGGTAATTTAAAAAATTTACAAAACATTTTATGACCTTTGTCGGCTTATTGGCAGTAACCAATTAAGTCCCTCTTTAAAAAACATTTTATGACCAGTAGTTCACGCAAATTTTCCTATTAAAGAAAAGCAAATATCGCTTATTTTTTTTTACCTATTTTTTACCAAAAAATAAATATAAATACTTCACACACTCTGAGTCAAATTTTAGTTGAATACTAAACGTGAAAGTGTTAAAGTGTTTTTTTTGTAAAGTAAAGAGTGAAGCTGTAAAGACAATTTAAAGTAAAATGAATAAATTTTGCTGCAATCCGTTTAACAAGAGTGGACATCGTTCGAAAAAGATAAAAGTATTAAAATTAACTGGTGTTTCGAAGCGATACATGAATGAATTAAATATACAATACGGTGAAGAAGCAGAATTCATTTGCCCCAAGTGTAAAATCGATTTGTCTCAACAAGCAAATGCATTGAAACAAATGCAACCACAATCCAAGAGTGAAATGACAATTGAACAAAATGTTTCAACTGATAGTGAGGCAGACATTCCGATGGTCAATATGTCTTTGAGTCCTTTGAATGAGGCTATTACCACTTTAGGTGAATCGCCTATTACAAAAAGAAAGTTGCGAAGTGAAAAATACAGGAAAGAGAAAAAAGGCAAGGTTATGAGTGCAATCGCGACAATATTTGATGAAGGCTCTGATAACGAATGCAGTCAAGCAGATGACGTTGATGACGGCAAACAAATGATTGAGCAGTTGAAAAGAAAATTCAATTTAGCGACCACTTTTCCGGAGAAATATCTCATTTTATCTGTGCTGCCTCAATCATGGTCTATACGCAAGATTTCTGAACAGTTTCAAACATCTTTTTACATCGCGAGAAGAAGCAAAGAATTAGTTCGACAGAAGGGCATATTGGCGACTCCCACCAAGAAATTTGGCTCAAGGACCCTCAGCGAAGCAACGGTGAAATTGATTCAAGATTTTTACTGCAATGATGACAACAGCCGCGCCTGCCCAGGTACACGTGGCTATGTTATCACACGTGAAGATGGAGAAAAAGTACACAAGCAGCGCAGATTATTATTATGTAATCTATCCGAAGCATACCATCAGTTCAAAGAGAAATACCCAGCAGAAAAAGTGGGATTTTCTAAGTTTGCCATCCTACGACCAAAAGAATGCATGCTGGCATTAGACAGGCACGGAACGCATTCAGTCTGCGTTTGCATGTTTCATCAAAACATCAAATTAATGTTCTTTCCATGCAAGAAATTGAAAGTATTTCACGGTGAAATTGAAACATATAGGGACCTCCTGTCGAAGTCGTTGTGCGCATACCCCACGGAAAATTGTCATCTGTCCAAATGCGACAATTGTCCGAAGATTGACGAGCTAGAGCAATATTTGGCGGAAAAGTTTGAACAGCTGTTAATACAGGAGGTGCATTTCAAACAGTGGATAATTAGCAGCGGCAGATGTTCCCTTGAGACCGTGGTAAAGCAGATTCCGGAATTCATCGAGGAATTCGGATTCAAGTTGAATGAACTGAAGGCGCACCATTTCATATCCGAGATGCAATCGAAATTTCTAAAGGAAAGTAAGGAGAAATTAGCCCAAAATGAATTCATTGTGATAAGCGACTTTGCCGAGAATTACACTTTTCTCGTTCAGGATGAAATTCAGGCTTATCACTGGGCAAACGACCAGTGCACGGTGCATCCTTTTTGCATTTATTTCAAAAACGAAGATAACGAACTACAGACCGTAAGCCTTGTTGTTGTCGCGGAGAGTTTAGCTCATAATTATGTGTCCGTTTATTTATTTCAAATGAAACTGTTTGAATTCTTAAGATCAAAATTCGATGCAATCGACAAAGTAACGTTTTTCTCAGACGGCGCGGCTTCTCAGTACAAGAATAAAAAAAATTTTTACAATCTTTGCATAATTGAAGAAGAACAAAACTGCAAGGTCGAGTGGCACTTTTTTGCGACGTCCCACGGTAAGGGCCCATGCGATGCGTTAGGGGGAACCCTAAAACGCATGGCGACTAAGGCAAGTTTGCAAAGGCCATATACTGACCAGATCTTAAATGTACAACATTTGTTTTCGTGGATTCAAAGCAAGGAAATTGCCATTAACACAGTTTTATACACTCAAAAAGAACACGATGCCATGGAGCGACGAATTCAAAACAGATATAATAATGTCAAAACTATAACTGGAACGCAAAAGTTTCATTGCTTCATACCAAATATTTCTGATATGTCAATTAATGTAAAGCGGTACTCTTCGTCTGCCGACGTGCTAAATTTAAAGTTACTTTAATTTTATAATGATGCCAAGACAATTGAAATTTTTAATAAATATTGTAATTAAGTATAAGCAGCAAAATAAGAAAGATTTTTTCTTCATAAATGTTTTTTTAACTGTAAAATAATTTTTAAAATGTATTTTTAATAATAAAATAAAACAATGTTAAATAATTACAAATAATTCAATTATAAAAAATATAAAAACAATGAGAACAAGGTGGTCTCTTAAATGCTCCTCTCCTGTCCAAACAAGGAGTCGGGGCCGATTTTTTTATTGCTCACTCTTAAAGCAAAAATTATGAGGAATCCAAAAAAAAAAAAAATTAGCCGGAAAATTTAGGAGCTTCTGTGGAAAATCGGAAAATTTAATTTTCATGGGAAAAATTAATTTTCATTTCAAAAAAGTAAATTTCTGAGAAAAATTAGGAAAATTTTATTTTTCAATTAAAGCCTGATTCAATACCTTTCCAACGAGCTATCACTCGTTGCGATCGCTTTAGTAGTTTTTTTTAAAACAACTTTCAATGAGGTCCCTTATGAAGAATTCTTCAATTTTGTCACATGACAGTGGTGTACACCACCACTAAACCAGTCACTATAAAAAAAAAAAAAAAATATGTAGGTACATTATTTTTTGCTGGGCAATCGATTGAGACTATTTATTTTAGAATCGGAGAGGGGTCGTCCAAAAGGTGATTGCTTTCATATGGAATTGCTCTATAATGTTCTTTACATCGGTTTAATTTTTTGACAATGCCAGGTTTTTATTATAAAAACTTTCTCGAATAAACGAATATCTACACTGATAGAATTTTCGTTCATAGCATTAATGAATCGATTTCATTAAAATGGATTCATGGATTTAATAAAAAAATTCAATAATGGAAATTCATTGTTCTTATGAATTTTTTCATTCGATTTTTTTTTATTTTTTCATAATTTCATAAAAAAAATTCATTAAATTAATGAAAATTTCATAAAGAAAAAATTTTACTTAAAAAATGGTTTCAGGTACAATTTTACCTCTTTTTGGTTTTCCCTATATACATATGTGTTATTTTTGGTCTAAACAAAAAGACCCTCATCTCGAGAGTTATATCGGCTTTAAGGGAACAAGTTGATTTTAGGGGCACAGCCACGATTTTTCCCCCAGAAAGTACTTTTTGGGCTCAATAGGAAAAATTTTTTTTTTGTCGGAGACCCCTATTTCGGGTCAAAGTTAAAACATGGACTTGCCCGTATCTGCGCTATTTATTATCGGATCAATATGACAATATGAGCATCATTGGAAAGGTAATTGAAATGGGTTTAATATAACATATTTACTAACCCATTACGAGCCGATTCCAGTTTTTTTTTTATTTTAAAGCGAGTTTTTTGTGAAAAGCCTTTGAATATCAAAAAAGTGCTTACATAATGGTGTGATTTGTTTACACATAATTGCATCTTACTTTTGCTTTTAACCCTTAACCCTCTAACCGGCAAGCCCGCCTCCAGGCGGGGTATATTAAATTGACCAGAAATGCGCCAAAGGAGTATTTTATAATAAGAAATTGTGCTTTTCCAACAGAAAACAAATTTTATAAAATTTTTTGTGAAGAATTTTTTTGTATAAAATGCACGGTTTGGAAGCGAGAAAGTGTCAAAGATAAAATTTCGTAAAATTTCAAAAATTAAATATTTTAAAACAAACAAAATTTTCAAAAATCTTAAAAATATATTTAAATAGACTAAAACAATTGATAATGACCATAAAGTAAGATTGAAGCTTAATATGTTCAAAAAATTCCTTACTTTGGTCCAAGGACACACAGGATTCCGTAAGGATACCTTTAAAGGATATCGTCTTAACTTGAAAAAGAATGGACGGATTTTTCTGAAATTTGGTTTAAAATAATATATTTGGTATAAGTAGCAAAGCTTAAAATTTTTAATAATATATATTGCAGTTTTGGTGCGTTTTCGCTCAATTTCTAATTTTTCGGAAAACGAAAATCGCTACATCCTCTTAAGTAACTGCACAAAAAATGTAATTTTTTTATTGCAATTACATCTTGGTAAGAGAAATAATTTGTGCTTAAACCTAGTAATTTCTATGCGCTAGTTTTCGAGATTCACCCTTAAACTATTTTGGCCCATATCGCCTAAAGTAGGCAACGAAAAAAAATTTTGTAGAAGAACTTATTGTTTGTTTTTCGTGAGGAACACATGGTATGAATTTCATTGCAAAAAAGCTTAGGCCGGTTAGAGGGTTAAGCCCGGTATTTTGTTCATACTTTTGCGAAAAAAGCTGTCAAACTCAATATAAAAGAAATTATTTTTCACTTACGTGGAATAGTTGCGAAATCTATAAAACGCTTCATTAAAAATATGAACAAATCATTATACTAATAATTTCATGTCTTATTGAAATAATTTCATTAAGTCTATGCTAAAATGAAAAATATTAATGAAATTATTTCATAAAAGTAATGAATTTAAATCATTAAACACATGAAACTTTCATAATGTTTATTTTAAAATTAATGAAAAAAAATTCATATATTCTATGAAACTTTCATTAGATCAATGAATCCATTCATTAAAATTGATTTAATGAAACATGTTTCATTAATCCAATGAAACCGTTCTTTGGGGACTTTTCAATGAAAAAATTCATAGTATTAATGAACAAATTCATTAATAGTATGTACAAAATTCTATCAGTGTAGTTATGGTGCGGATTGACATTCCGTCGACTGCGGCTAATTTGGATACCATTTCAGGAAATGTTTGCCCTACCATAAAACGTTCAATGCCTATTCAACTTACACTTTTTTCTTCGGGTACTTTGCTAATTTTAGCTGCAACGTTATCCTTGTTGTTGTTTTCTTCAAGAGAAGTTGCATGACCATCAATTTTTTTTTTGTGAACCAAATTTAGATGTCGGATAACCAAATTTAGATACTTCCGTTAACCTTTAGTCTTTTAGGGCAAATATTTCACTGCGCTGCATTGACCTTTTTTGTGAAGTATTTCCATACTCCTGACATTTTATTCTTTAATATAAAAGAATATATTAGTTTGAAAGCAGGTGTATTAAAATAAAGTAAACTTACTTGAAAATATCACATTTATTAATGAAAACGTTACTTATAAAATTATTGGCCATTAATATAAAGGAGTATTTTAAATTTAAAGTCGACTTTATTTTTAATCATATGGTTTTGTTCATTTTG
The DNA here is from genome assembly GCA_949987735.1 of Leucophora obtusa. NCBI lineage: Eukaryota > Metazoa > Arthropoda > Insecta > Diptera > Anthomyiidae > Leucophora > Leucophora obtusa. Next base: position 64,166,053 of record OX465296.1, read on the forward strand.
TGTATGAAAACCTTATAAAAATATTTATATTTTCAAATATTTTGATTGGTTGAAAATAAATTAACCAATCAGAATCCTCCAAAAATAAACCAAGTCAAGGTATACTGCCACCTAATATTTTGACTAAAGTCGACTTTAACGAAAATATACATGTGAAAAATTTAGATAGTAAGGGCGATTATTTGTAAGAAACAAAACTTTTTTTTTCATATTTCTTTTAAACATTTTTCCAAGTTTTTAGGTTTTACTACTTAAATTTTGAATAAATTATGCGAAAAATCTTTATTAGTTGAAATGCTCCTAATTACTTGTCAAATATTTTTTTTTATGTGTCAAATAAATTGATTCCCTTTTAAAAGATTTTAACAATGACATTTTTGTTTTGGTATTTAAAATGTTTTTTATGACTAAAATTAAAAAATTCTATTCCAAACAAAAATAATTTAATATTTTTAAAATTTCCCGTTTTCCCGGGAAAAATATATTATTTTCCCGGGAATTTTTGGCAAACTTTTCCCGGGATTTTCCGGGAATTCCCGAACCCCAAACCCTAATCCTGATGAAGAAAAAAGAAGTTTATGAAAAAAGTACTTACTATGTTGATTCATAATAAGGAAATTGGCCTCGAACTAAATTAATAAATTTCTAATTAATCAATTAAAAAGGTCGAAAAAACCAAATTTTTTTTAAAATTATTTTTACATAATGGGAATGCATTTGTTAAGTAGTCAGAGGTTCCCAAATCTTTAAAAATAGATCTTCGGGAAAATTGGTCTCAAACCCGAAATAGGCCTAATATCGGATAAAGCCAAAACACCTCCTCACTTAAATATTATAGATTTGGGGTCTAATTAGGGTTTGGCGTTCCCGGGAAATTTTAAAAATACTAAATTTTTAAATTGTTTTGCAAGTGAAAAATATTAGATTTTTTAAATTGTTTTTGTTTGGAATAGGATTTTTTAATTTTAGTCATAAAAACATTTTAAATACCAAAACAAATATGTCATTGTTAAAATCTTTTAAAAGGGAATTAATTTATTTGACACAAAAAAATCTTTGCCAAGTAATTAGGAGCATTTCAACTAATAAAGATTTTTCTCATAGCTTATTCAAAATTTAAGTAGTAAAACCAAGGTTGGCAACCGATACCGTTATAATACCGTTATCCGTTTCAAAACCCTTTCAAATTGATAACCGATACCGATACCAATACCGAAATTCTTGATTTCAAAAAATACCGGTATTCAAAAACCTTTTCCCTTAATACCGGTGTCGTACCGGTATGGAATGGGTTTTAAAAAAATTGTTTTTTTTTCACGTTTTTAGCAAAAATACAAATTTTTTTAAAATAAAATTTCCAAAATTGTTAAACAATTAAACGTTATTATTGATTGTTAATAGAAAATCGTGTTATAAATTCAAAATGCGGTTATCAGCCTTTAGTTTGCATTGGCAACATTGTTTTTAATTTATTTAACTTCATAAATATTCTCTAACTTGTGACAAATTTAGTAAATATAATTTAATATATAAACTGGTTTCTTAAACCTTTAATTCAATTTACAGTTTCTTTTAGAAAATCCTTTTATAAATTTTATAAACTTATTTTTTTTTTATTTTATTATATGATCTCAATACAAATATAAAATATTTGTAGTGAATCAACTTGTGTTCCTAATAGATTTAAAAAAAATTTTTGTGTTTAAAAAATAAAACACTTACAAGGGAAGTACTTCAACCTAAACACTCCGATTTTGATGGAATTTGGATATGTGATAGAGAAAAAAATCTAAGATCGACCTGTCTCAGCTTATCGGCCACCTCTGAATTTTAAGGGTCCAAAAAGGGGTTCAAAAATGGGTCCCTTATTTTATTTAATGACTGTTATATATATATATCATGTTATATATCACTGGAAAGCTTATAAAAAAATACATGATTTAATGTGGAAATAAGTATAACATTTTATATAAAAAAGACGGAGTATGTAAAAAACGCATTTTTTTAAACTTTTTGTATGGGAGCACATTTCAAATTTACGAAATTAAAAAAGAGTATATCACAGGATTAATATATCCATCAAAATATGAAGTTTGATATACATATTTCCTATGTTTAGCACAGAAAGAGGCCTAAATTCTTTAAAAATGTACCAAAAAAGGTGTTTCGGGTAAATTTTTGGCAAACCTGATGTAGTGCGAATATCGAAAAACGCAAAAACACGTGTTCTCTTAAATTTAATAAGGAATAATATATATGAATTCAGCAGCAATAGCAGTATACTTCTCCATATAAAGTACCCAAAATTTTTGAAAATTTTAAAACAGCAAATTCGAAAGAGCAAAAAAGTACCAAAAAAAGGTACCAGTGAAAAGCCCCCAAAAATTCCTTTCCAACAATACCACACTTGCACATGGTTCCTTTGGTCGAAATATCTTAAAAAGCAAAAAAACCTAAAACGGACCCATTTTTGAACCCCTTTTTGGACCCTTAAAATTCCGAGGTGGCCGATAAGCTGAGATTTTTTTGCTCAATCACATATCCAAATTTCAACAAAATCGGAGTGTTTAGACTGAAGTAATTCCCTTGTTAGAAATTTTTAATAACTTATTGTTTTTTGTTCATATTATAAAAACATTTCCATAAACTATACTTATCCTTTATAAAAATTTAATAAAATTGAGTTTTTTTATAATTAAGGACGTTTTTTTATATTTTTGTAAATTTTTTCAACAATACCGGTATATACCGTTATTAATGTTTCGGTATCGGTTATACCGATACCGAAATGATTAAAATACCGTTACCGATACCGAAACAAATAAAAAATCGATACCAATACCGATACCTATACCGTTATTCGTTTCGGTTGCCAACCTTGAGTAAAACCCAAAAACTTGTTAAAATGTTTAAAAGAAATATGAAAACAAGTTTTGTTTCTTACAAATAATCGCCCTTACTATCTAAATTTTTCAAATGTATATTTTAGTTAAAGTCGACTTTAGTTAAAATATTGGGTGGCAGTATACCTTGACTTGGTTTATTTTTGGAGCATTCTGATTGGTTAATTTATTTTCAACTAATCAAAATGTTTGAAAATATAAATATTTTTGTAAGGTTTTCATACACAAAATGAAAAAACCGTATGATATGTATAAAATGTCAGGAGTATGGAAATACTTCACAAAAAAGGACAATGCAGCGCATTGCAATATTTGCCCTAAAAGACTAATGGTTAACGGAGGTATCAAAATTTGGTTATCCGACATCTAAATCTGGTTCACAAAAAAAAAAATTGATAGTCATGCAACTTCTCTTGAAATAAAATCAACAAGAATAACGTTCCAGCTAAAATTAGCAAAGTACCCGAATAAAAAAGTGTAAGCTGAATAGGCATTGCACGTTTTATATATTCCCATTTTTCCTATAAGGAGCATAGGGCCTCAACAAATTTTTTCCATTCGGTTCTGTCCATCGCAATGCTTTTGATTTCGGGCCAGGTTTTTCGCATTTTACTAGCTTCGGTTTGGATTTGTTTGCGCCATGTATGAGCTGGTCGACCTTGTCTGCGGCTTCCCTGTGGGTTCCATTCGATAGCATTCCTAGCAATATCTGATCGTCCTTTGCGGATGGTGTGCCCAATCCAGTTCCACTTTCGTTTTCTAATTTCTACGGCTATTGGTATTTGTCGAGTTTCAAGCCACAAGTTTTTATTCGAGATGGTTTGTGGCCAAAAAACACGTAGTATTCTACGAAGACATTTGTTTGCAAACACTTGTAGTGACTGGATATCTTTAGAGTTAGCATTCCAGGACTCAAAACCGTATAGCAATGTTGACTTCACATGGGAGTTGAATATGTTCAATTTAACACGACGCGAGATAGAAGACGTTTTCCACACCCTAGTGAGTTGCCCAAAGGATTGAGTTGCCTTTTTAATTCGACTTGAGGTGTCTGCGCTTGAACCTCCAGTATTGGTAATAACAGCCCCAAGATAACAAAAGGAGTCTACCTCCTCTAGAGTTTCGTTATTAATCAAAAAGGGACTTGTGTTTTCTGACCGAATTCATTGAACGTTTTATGGTTGCCCGAGTAAAAAAGTTTTGATATAATCACATATTATTTTATCTAATTGCATATAGTAACTTATAGTTACATATGTTCAGATATGCTTTTAAATTCAAGCATATATACTTTTATATAGTCATATATTAGATATTTTTTCCTCAAAGGTTTTAATATGGAGACATATGTGATTTTATATTATTACATACTGGCGTACATATATATGTATGTGCTATATATAAGTACATAAAGTAACATATAAAAGATATAATTACATATACGTTTATATATAATTTAGTATGACACTATACATAATAATATAAAACTATGTGGATCCATATAAAAAATATTTTATAATATGTATTAGTTATGATTATATATTGACATATATAACTTATAACGTTCTTTATAAAATCATCTTTAATTATATATCATCCCACATAGGCAATTTTTTCAAAGTGATTTTATATAAAAATATATACGGTAAAACCGTATTATATTATATTTGGTTCCATGTTATCAATGATTTTGAACTAGTTTGAGATTTAGTAATTACTAGGGATTGGCGCGTGACACGAAATGTTCGTGAGTCACGTTATTCACACGTGATCGTGAGTAATAATTACTATACTTAAGTGATTCGTGCGTGAGCGTGAGTAAGAATAACCCGTGCATGATTTGTGTGTGAATTTATTTTTTGCATCATATGTTTTTAGTAATTTTTACTGTTTTGCGTGAGAATTTTCTGATTGTAAGTTTTTAATATACTCATGTGTGCTGAGTAAGAAACGAAATGCTCGTGCGTGAGTAATTTGTTTTTGTTTAGGAGCATGAGTCAAAAATGGCTTACGCACCCATAACATTAACAACACTGAAGCTGTAATACGAAATTCTCTATTCTATAACTTACACTTTACTGATTTTTTATATTATATCTTGGTTGTACAGTTGTGGCCAAGCATTTAAGTCAATTCAAGTTTTTTTTATAATTTTATTGTTGTTGCCTTTATTTTTAAAGATCAAAATAGTGGCTAAATTCGCCACGAAAGGCAAGGAGATGGTTCAGAAAATTGTACAGACTTTTAACGTAATGTTTGTTTTTTAATTTTGTCACTTGTTTTAAGTGGGCGTGGCTTTTAACGAAAAATTAGCGATATAAACCTCTTATCAAATTACATAGTAAAATTTAGGCAGTACTGATCGGTTGTGTAAAAACTGTATATTTTTGTAAATCCTATAAAATTTCCTTAAGTCTTGCATTATCTTTATCTACAAATAGTCGCCAGACTTAAAAGTGCAGCACTTTAAACATGACCAAATTTTTATTTGTTTTTAGCGATTTTTAATAAAGTTAACAGCACTGAATTTTTAAAGTGAATAGTTTTATGCTTTTCTTACCACAATATAGCAAATCAGTCAAGAATGTTTTACGTTATAGTAAAAAGCGTTTCATGTTAAAATTTCAGTGTTGTTAACTTTCTTTTAAAATCGCTAAAAACAAAGAAAAATTTGGTCATGTTTAAAGTGCTGCAATTTTAAGTCTGGTGACTATTTGTAGATAAAGATAATGCAAGACCTTAGGAAATTTTATAGGATTCCCAAAAATATACAGTTTGTACAGAACCGATCAGTACTGCCTAAATTTTGCTATGTAATTTGATAAGAGGTTTATATCGCTAATTTTAAAACAAGTGACAAAATGAAAAAACAAACATTATGTTAAAATTCTGTATAATTTTCTAAACCACCTCCTTGCCTTTCGTAGCGAATTTATCCACTATTTTGATCTTTAAAAATAAAGGCAAAAACAAAAAAATTAGAAAAAAACTTGAATTGACTTAAATGCTTGGCCACAACTGTATATCATAATCCTATTAAATAACTGTAAAATTTCAGTGTTGTTAACTTTATTTTAAAATTACTAAATTAAAAGAAAAATTTTTTCATGTTTATTGCACTGTCATGATAAATCTGGGTAAAAGTAATGGAAGATTTATCGAAATTATAAGATCTCCAGCAGACCTGGGGTTAATTATTACAATTTGTAATTACCCTTCGGGAAATTTTAACAAACTGTCACCGAACTGGCCCCTTTATATGAAATAGACTGGTCACTTTTACATGGCGTTGTCATAGGAGGTGGAAATTGACCCCTTGTGACATGTCACAAGACAAATCCCAGGACAGGTTCCTGAACTTTGTTTTTTATGAGAGTTCAGTAACCTGTCCTAGGATTTGTCTTGTGACATGTCACAAGGGGTCAATTTCCACCTCCTTTGACAACGCCATATAAAAGTGACCAGTCTATTTCATATAAAGGGGCCAGTTCGGTGACAGTTTGTTAAAATTTCCCGTAGGGTAATT